>PVKZ01000533.1:0-662899 GCA_004027375.1 Macroglossus sobrinus | reverse complement strand
TTTCATGGACATTAAAAGGATAATAAAGAAATACTAAAAACAATTCTATACCCATAAATGAGAACTTAGAGGAAATGGACCAATTTTTACCAGACACAAACTATTAAAACTCATTCATGGAGAAATAATCTCAAGAAGTCTATATCTATTAAAGAATTTCAACAATTAATAATGTTATAAAAAATGAAGTACCAGGGTCATATATATTTGCATTGGTGAATTCTATCAAACATTTAAGAGTTAAATAATACCAACTTTTTACAATTTTTTTCCAGAAAATAAAATCAGAGTGTACACTAATGTGATGATTAATTTTACGGGTCAACATGGCTAAACTGTAATGTCCAGCTGTTTGGTCAAATACTAGTCTAGATGTTGCTATGAAGGCATTTTTTTAAAGATGTGATTAACATTTAAATCAGTAGACTGTGAATAAAGTTGATCACCCTCCATAAGGTGAGTGGGCTTCATACAATCAGTTGAAAGGCCTTAAGAACAAAGACTGAGGTTTACCAAAGTAGAAATTTTACTTCAAGATGGCAACATAGAAACCCTGCCAGAGTTTCTAGTGTGCCTATCTTGCCCTGTGAATTTTAAAGTTAAGACTACAACATCAACTCTTAACCTGAATTTCTATCTTAACAGCTTGCCCTATAGATTTTAGACTTGCCAGCCCTACAATTTTATGAGACAATTCCTCCAAATCAATCTCTCCCTCCATTTTTCCCTCCTCCTTCTATCCTTTCCTCCCTCCCTCACCTATTTACCAATGCCATCTCTCAATTCCAACAAATGATTTAAAATTTAAAATTTAAAACACACTACCATTAACAATAAAACAAAAATAAAACATATATTTATAAATTTAAGAAAATATGTACAGGGTCTATATTCAGAAAAGTAGAAAACTCAGATATGAGAAATAAAAGATCTAAATAGTGAAGAAATATTGTGTTCATGGATAGGAAGACTCAATATTTTTAGGATGTCAATTCTTCCCAAGATTTTTCAAATGATTCAATGCAATATTGATCGAAATCTAGGCAAGCTATTTTACAGATATTGGCAAACTCATTCTAGAGTTTATGGAATATTACTCAGCTATGAAAAAGAATAAAATCTTGCCACTGGTGACAACACAGATAGATCTGGAGGGTATTGTGCTAAGTGAAATAAGTTAGATAGAGAAAGACAAATATCACATGATTTCACTTATATGTTGAATCTAAAAAAAAATGTAAATGAAGAAACACACATATATTCCCATTTATTCCTTGTTCTGTCAACTGAGAGGGCGTAGAAGCAGCAATACCCCAGAAGCAATGAACACATCTAACACCCAGATCTTGGTCTGCAATACTATTGTCTATTAAAAGGAACTAAAACTCCTTGGAGAAACAACTGATTCTAGTAATGGGACAATAAATATACAAAATGAGCCTGGAGCATCTTGAACTGCCAAAAAGTAAAGAAATGCTAAAACAATTATTTTTAAAAAACTACATTGGGCATGTCTAAAGGACACAGGAACCAACTGAAAGAGCTCCCAATGGCTAAGTCAGCATAATTTGGGCAAAAAGTAAAGTAGTATTGGATTATAATCCAAAGTATAATATAAATATCCATGAGCCTATGCTGACATAAATAAATGATTGAATAAACAATATATGGAGAGGAAACAAACTCCTCTTGCAGAAAACTTCCAAATTAATTATGAAGATACTTCACTCTCAAGCAGGGGAAGTATAAGTCTCCATCCAAGTACGGGCTTCACATAGTGATTTCCTCTAAGAGTACAGAAAGGCAAAGTGGGGAGAGAGTAACTTTACAGTGGAAAACCTGACAAACACTACCCCAGTCAGGTGATCAAGGTCAACATCAACAGTGATAAACTATGGTGTTCATACGTGCCCTTGATATGATGTGATAAAAATGGCACTTTATCTCTGTGGTTTTCCTCCCCAAAACTCATAATCTTAGTCTAATTGTGAGGAAAACATCAGACAAATCCCATTTGAGGGGCATGCTACAAAATACTTGACCCGTACTCCTCAAAACTGTCAGGTATTCAGAACAAAGACAAGAGAAACTTTAACAACCTAGAGGTGCCTAAGGAGATATGATGCATAAATGGGCCATCCTGGATGGGACCCTGAACAAATATTAGGTAAAATTAAGAATATTTAAATAATATTCAGTTAGTTAATAATATTGTATCAATATTATCTCATTAATTATAACAAATGTGCCATGAGAAGGTGCTGGGAGAGTGGCATATAGGACTCATGGTAACCAGAAAATAAAACCCACAGTTGATTCACAAAAGATAAATGTACCAATGTAAGTTATTAAAATAAGAGAGAAAATTGAGTGTGGGATTTATGGGAACACTCTGTACTATCTTAATTCTTTAGTACATCTAAAACTGTTCTTAAAAATAAAGTCTATTTTTTTATTTTTTAAAAAAACAAACCCTTTTGGTTCTCATTCCTTTTATGTAGAGAATTTGAATCAGGAAAAAGAACTCAGTTCTGCAGTCTTTAACCTAGTTCCCTTTTTTTCTTTTTTGTCCCAGATGGTTCTTGCTGCTTCTATGTCTCATTTTGTTCTGCTTCTGCCAGCCCTAATTCAAATACCAGGCAGTTCTAATCGCTTGAAAATTCTATCACTGTGCTTACTTCTTTATGACTTCTGCCATCTTAGAACAACAGAGAATGAATTTGTTTCCATAAAGTAGTTTTTCATCACTCAAAGACACTTTTCTGAAGCCTTCCTTCCAGAATTAAAATTAGGCTAAATACCCTCTGTCATTTCCCACATGATTTAGTTTCTAAATACTTCACCACCATGAACACTTTCCCATGAATACTTATGTTTGTTAAGAAGAGAAGCCCAGAGCTAAATGCATTTTTCCTATTGTATTCTGATCAGAATTGAGCAAAATGTTATTTCTCAAACTATTTATTTTGATCTACTGCTTAAAATATATATCATGTCACTCTGGTTTTAGATCTCCATTTCAAGAGATTGAGCTTAATAGTATTAAGGCTCCTTGATACATCCTCCCACTCCTTATTAAAACCATTGCACTGGTGAATTTCAAACAATTCATTTAAATTTCATATCTCATCCAGATGTTCCCACGGTTTGAAATCAACAACTGCTCTGACCAATTTTCTAACTGAACTGACAGATTATATCAGCAATGTAGATGAATAAAACATCCCTTGTCGTGTCCCCACCTCAACAACAACAATCTGGCATCTGTCCACAGACAAAAGTGCCATCATGTGATCAAGCAATGTGTGCAAAGGTGCCTGGGAGGAGTCTTGCCCAGCTGCAGATTGGTTAATAGGAATGTAGACCTTGGTCTGGGCAGCAGATCCTGCAGTGGCTCATGAACCAATTCCAGACCCTCTCAGGTATAGTCCAGGAGCCCAAGAAAACACTCTTTAAGGCATCACCCATGGACAAGGGGGCCTTTGTGGATGTCCAGGTTTCCAGTGGAGAAGAAATACAAGCTTGGACACAATGGAAAGGAAAAGAGGAACACTTTGAGTTTTCCTGCATCATACCTCCCTAAAGGCAGCACAGAGAAGACCAAGAGAGATTTTCACAGCCTGTGATTTCCTCTGTGGGGAAGGTAAGATCAAGTGAGTGAGCATGTGACCTTCCCAGCTGTACAGGATGCTGTCAAAAAGGCTGATATATCTCTTGCCCCACCTAAAGCACTGAATTGTGAGCTGCATGACTGGATGAATAGAAAGATGATAGGAGAATGGCAGACAGGACTCATGGTAGCCACAAAGCAAAAACCTACAGTAAAGTCACAAAAGATAAAGAGAAGAAAAATCAAAGCATGCTTCTAAAGAAAATCATTAATTCACAAAGAAAAGATGCAAGAGAGGAAGAAACAAAGAAACTACAAAATAGCCAGAAAACAATAAGATGTCATTAGTAAATCCTTAATTATCAGTAAGTACTCTCAGTGTAAATGGATTAAGTTCTCCATTTAAAAAGCATAGAGTGGACTGGATGGATGGAAAAAAAAAACCAAGACCTAAATATATGCTGTCTACAAAATACTTGCTATAGCTATGTGTTTAAAGACACATAATAGAGTCAAAGTTAAGGGGTATAAAAAGATATACCATACAAGGGGAAACCAAAAGAGATCAGAGATAGCTATATTTATATAGAATGAAACAGACCTAAAGCCAAAAAGTATTAATAAGAGACAAAGAAGATTATATAATGATAAAGGAATCAATAAATCTCAAGAGGTTATATCATTCATAAATACATATGAACCTAATATATGAGTATCCAAATATATTGAACAAATACTAACATATCTGAAGGAAGAAATAAATAATACAATAATAGTAGGGGACTTCAATATTCCATTTCTAATAATGGATAGATCATCTATACAGAAAACAATAAGGGAACACTGGACTTGAACTACACACTAGACAAACAATGGACCTCACAGACATATAAAGAATATTCCACCTAATAGCAGCAGACTACACATTCTTCTCAAGTACACATGAAACATTTCCCAGAGTGGATCATATGATAGAACACAGAACAAGTCTAAGCAAATTTAAGAAGAATCAAATCATACCAAATATCTTTCTAGCACAATGGAATGAAATTAAAAATCAGTAATAGGAGAAAATTTGGAAAATGAACAACTATGTGGAAATTAACATATGTATGAACAACTAATGGGTCAAAGGTATCAAAAAATAAATTAAGAAATATTAAAACAACATATTAAAACTTACAGGGTATAGAAAAGGCAGTTCTAAGACAGAATTTTATGATAATAAATATGTACATTCAGAAAAAAAAGATCCCAAATAGATTTACACTTCAGTGAACTAAAAAAGGCAAAACAAACAAACAAACAAACAAACTAAGCTCAAAGTTAGCAGAAGGAAGAAAGAAAGATCAGAGCAAAACTAAATGAAACAGAGACCAGAAAGACAATGGAAAAGATCAACAAAAATAAAAGCTGGTTTTTGAAAAGATAAACAAAACCAATAAACAATAAAATAGCATAACTGAGAATAAAAGAAAGAAGACTAAATAAAATCAGAATGAAAAAGGAGACATTACAACTGATACCACAGAAATACAAATGATACAAGGCCACTATGAACAATTATATAACAACAAATTAGATAACCTAGAAGAAATAAATATATTCCTAAAAATATAGAATGTATCAAGACTGAATATGATAAAGAAAATCTTAATAGGCCCATAAAGAGTAAGGACACTGAATCAGTAGTCAAAAGTCTTCCCACAAAGAAAAGCCCAGGACCAGATGGTTTCCCTGGTAAATTCTACCAAATATTTAAAGAAGAATTTATGCCAATCCTTCTCAAACTCTTCCCAAAAACGGTAAAGGAGAGAACATTCTCAAAGTCATTTTATGAGGCCAGCATTATCCTGATACCAAAGCCAGATAAGGACACTGCAAGAAAAGTGCAAGTAAATATCCCTGATGAATATAGATGCAAAATTTCTAAACAAAATATTAGCAAACTGAACTCATCAGTACATTGAAAGGATCATTCATCATCTTGAAGTGGGATTTATCTCTGGAATGCAAGATTGGCTCAACATATGCAAATCAATAAATGTAATACACCACATTAATAGAAAGATAAAAATCATATGATCATCTCAGCAGAGGTAGAAGAAGCACTTAACAAAATACAACATCATTTTATGATTAAAAAATACTCTCAACAAACAGAGTATAGAAGAAACATAACTCAACATAATAAAAGCCACATATGATAAGTCCACAGCTAATATATTTAATGGCAAAATGTTGAATGAAAGCATTTTCTCTAGGACCAGGAAAAAAGCAAAGGCCCCATTCTCATCACTCCTCTTCAACATGGTACTGGAAGTCCTAGCCAGAGCAATCAGTCACAAAAAGAAATAAAAGGCATATGCAATAGAAAGGAAGAAATAGTTTTCTTTGTTTGCAGTTGATATAATCTTATATAGAAAATCGTAATGACTCCACCAAAACACTGTTAGGACTAATCAGTGAATTTAGTAAAGCTGCCAGTTACAAAATCCACATAGAGAAATTAGTTGTCTTTCTATACAATAATGAGTAAATAACTGAGAAGGAAATAAAGAAACAATTCCATTTGCAATAGCACCACGATAAACAAAAAACTTAGGAAACAACTTAACCAAGGAGGTGAAATATCTGTACACTGAAAACTATAAAAACTTTGATGAAAGAAATCGAAGAAGATATTAAGTAAATGGAAAGATATCCCATATTCATGGATCAGAAGAATTACTATTGTTAAGATGGCCATACTATCCAAAGCCATCTATAGATTCAGTGCAATCCCTGTTATAACTGGAATGGGATTTTCTCACAGAAACAAACAAAAATCCTAAAAATTTGTATGAAACCACACAAAAGATCCCCAAAATAGCCAAGCAATCATGAAGAATAAAAATTAAGCTAGAGGCATCACATATCCTAATTTCAAACTATACTACAATCTATGGTAATCAAAATAGTATGGTACTAGAATAAAAATAGACACATGGATCAATAGAATAGAACTGAGAGCCCAGAATAAACCCTCGCATATCTCTTTGACAAGAGAGCCAAAATACTCAACGGGGAAAGAACAATCTATTCAATAAATGGTACTGGAAAATTGTGTAAACACATGCAGAAGAATAAAATTAGACTTCTATCTTATACAACCCACAGAAATTAACTTGAAATGAATTGAAGAATTAAACATAAGACCTGAAACTTTAAAAGTTCGAGAAGAAAATACAGGGGAAAGGTACCTGACATTAGTCTTGACCAAGATTTTTTGGATTGACACCAAAATCACAAGCAACAAAAGCAAAAACTAACTAAAAAGCTTCTGCACCACCACCGCCACCATAACATAGTCAACAAAATGAAAAGGTATCCTAAAGAATAAAGAAACTATGTGCAAATCAGATATCTGATAAATGGTTAATGCTCAACATATATAAAAAATTCATACAACTCAAGCAATCACCATCACCATCATCATCATCATCATCATCATCATCATCATCATCATCATCATCATTTTAAAAGATAAGCCGAGGAACTGAATATTTTTCCAAAGAATATATACAAATAGCCAAAAGGTACATGAAAAGGCATTCAAAATCACTAATACCAGGAAAATGGAAATCAAAACCACAATGAGATATCACATCACATTTGTTAGAATGGATATCATTGAAAAGGTAAGAGACAGCAAGTACTGGTGAGGATGTGGAGGAAAGTGGACCCTTGTGCACTGCTGGTGGGAATGAAAATTGGTATAGACATGAAAAACAGTACAGATTTACCTCAAAAAAATTAAAAAAATAGAACTACCATAAGATTCTGCAATCCTACATTGTTATACCTAAAAGAAATGAAATCAGGATCTTGAAGAGATATCTACACCCCCACGTTCACCGCAGCATTAAGCATAATAGCCAAGACATGAAAACAACCTAAGTGTCCATCAATGAATGAACAGACAAAAAAGATGTTTTATATATTTTCTATATAATGGCATATTATTCAGCCACAAGAAAGAAGGGATCCTGCCATTTGCAACAGCATATTAGATGGAATCAGTCAGGCAGAGAAAGATAAATACTATATGATCTCACTTATATGTGGAAGTTTTTAAAAGTCAAAATCACAGAAACAGAGAATAGAATGCCAAAGTTTGGGGAGGTGGCAGAAATAGGGAGATGTTGCTCAAAGGAAATAAACTTCCAGCTGTAAGATGAATACGTTCTGGAGATCTAACACACAGCATGGTCACTTATAGTTAACAATACTGTACTATATACTTGAAATTTTCGAAGACAGATCTTAAATGTTCTCACCAAAAAATAGAAATGGTAATTATGCAGGATGATGGAGGTGTTAACTAACACTATAGTGGTAGTCATTTCACAACATGTAAGTATATCAAATCAACATGTTTTACACCTCAAACTTACATAACTTTACATGTCAATTATATCTTAATAAATCTAGAAAAATAAATTGGAAGTTAATATTTTAATAAAAGAATGAACAGATAATTTCCTTATTGTATAAAGAGCCTTACACTCATCCCAAGGACATAAAATAAACACACACGAATACCTGTCGTTTGTTCAGCAAGAGGCTTTGTTTATATAAACAAAATCACAGCTCTCTCAAAAAGGCATATATTTCAATAGTACTTTCCCCAGAGGGGTTAGCTGAGGTATAAAAAATACCGAATTAGCATCATGGTATTTGGTGGCTCAAAGTTAGGTTTTCACACCATGCATAAAACTGAACAGAGTAATAAAATAAATCTATAATGGAATAACTCCCAGGGGAATATAGAAATTACAGTACTCAGATATAAAAGCTGGAGTTAGTTGCTACCATTTTGTGTTCTAGAGAAAACCTTTCTGAACATTGCAGAGAAGTTACTTAGGAATTGTGGTGTTTAGAAAGATGTCTTACCTGTTTGAATGATCATTCATTCTTTCAAGATTTGTCAACATGGTTCATCCAGGACCATCTCCTTGGGAACACTGCTCTTGGTATAAGCTGTACGGTGTCAAGTGAGATTTTCTGAACACACTCAGTGAACCTACATATATATCTATTGGATGACTTGTTGTTTAACAGTTCAATGTTTTTTTCTTTTCAACTCTCAGCATTTATCCTAAGTTATCCTCTTACTCTGAGCTTACACCCTTTGTTAACAATACTGCACCATATTGTTCTACTGCATTTTAATGTGCTATGTTGTTAACTATGTCTTATTGGTTCTTCCTCAATATCCAATGCCTTCTGTTCGGTTGTTTGATGTTATTTACTATTTCTATTTATTAGAATCATCCATGTAGTTACCTCTGCCGATGTCATATGGATTAAAAAATGTCAATTATGTGGCAATGATTTTGAGCACTGGAGCTGTGTCCATAGTGTCTTGCTTATCCCTCTCACCATGAAGATTCAAAGGAAACTCAAATACGAGAGTACCCAGTGGTCTTTTTGAGTACCAAATGGATACAATCTAAATGCTGACCTAGGCCAAGTCCATGTAACTCCAAAATAATAAAGCTGATTCATTCAGACACATAATCAATCTCATTTGATTACAGTCAAGTATCTGAGTGTCCTGAAACATACTGCTTCTTGAAAGAACTGACCAAATGTTGATTTGGCTCATGCAGCTGGGAAGCTTGCTTGGTTCAGAGATGTAGGATTAATTTTGTGCTGTTTGACAACTTATCCATCTCTGTCCATGCTCGTGGTAGCTGAAGTTGACCAGTTGCTAAGTTGGCTTTCTGAACGGCTTCCAGTCATCCTTCTTTGCAGACCCAGAGATAGCTCTGATGGTTCAAAAGTACAAATAATTTCTTGAAAAAGTATCTGTTCTTCCTCCCAGTGCCGTTGTTGTCTCTGAGAAGCAAAGTCTCAGATAGGGTATCTATTCTCTCACTTCTGGTTGGGGAGCCTGCCATGCAACCATCACTGCCTCTCATGGCCAAGCTCCAAGCAGGTGTGATTCTCCTGCCATCCTGAAAGGTATTCCCAGCAGTTAGGCTTGCAAGATGAAAGGATCCTGGGCAAACACATTTGAAGCTTCAGAAATGTCGATTATTGCTGAAATTTGTTTTTGTGTCTTGCTCAAATTGGGAGTGGCAAATTCATTTAATCTTGCATCAGTTCAGATCAATTGGTAAGCACTGGATAATTGTTTGCAGTCTCAGGCCATGTCTATACTCAGGGTAAAAAGGAGCATGCTCAATTAGAGGTGGCTGTCAGGAGTGGGAGCCAGCCCCACAGACACTCTGTCTGAGTGTCTCAAAGGTGCCACATGGAGGGACTCCTTTGGGCCCATGCAGTGACTATAGAGCATATTGATCACACTATCCTAAGTGCACCAAGGTAAAAATGCTGTTGCTGCTTTCAAGGAGTATATACACAGGACAGAACACATGCCTACCATTAACTGGGTTTCCTTGATGGGATTTCTCATACCGCCCTCCCCCCCACACACACACACTCACACACACACACACTTAATAACATAAATGTTTCAAGTTGATGTCCTACACTTGGCAATTCCTACGCTACCTGAAAATGTTCTCAACTGGTACCTCTCAAACTTTAATATGCATACCAATCACCTGGGGGACAGATTCTGTTTCAGTAGGTGTGGGTTGGCCCCAGTTCTGCCTTTCTATCATGTTCCCCAGGAGGCCCATCCTGCTGACCCCTGAACCACACTGTGTAGCAAACTCCTAAACTCACAAACAGCTTCACATTTCTCTTGAAACAAAGACAGAACTTGATGTGACTGATACGTCTCACCCTCGATGGGCTTGTTGCCATCTAGCTCAAGAGCCTCACCTCCCTCACATGGCTTGCCTCGCTCCCTCCAAAGCATGGACATGGGGTTCTATTTAGATCTTCCTACTAATCAAGCTGAGACCATTCAAGGCTGCAGTGCCTATTGTCCTTTCTGTTTGGAATGCTCTTTTCTGCTCTATTCACCTAGATAAATTTTACTTCTCCTTCAGAACTTAGCTCTAACATCACTCCTTCAGGACAAACTTCTTAACTAGCACCATTCTCTATATTATCCGCTCTCATGATAAAGAACATCTTTACCTTCATTTGGTAATAAACAGCTGATGTCTGTCTCTCTTGTTAGAGTATAGGCTCCATCAGGGCAGGGCTCTTGTCTGTTTTTATCCACCACTGTATTCCCAGCACTTAGCACATGCTTTCTTGCTTCAATTCCTAGACTTCTGTTTTCTTGGAATGGCAATCCTCAGAGTGGGTTTTTCAGGAAAATGAAGTCCCTTACCCTTCAAACTCCCCTGTTTGGGCACTGGGCTGGTGGCAAGAGGTAAGGTGTGATTTGGAGCCACCACTAATGGAGAGAAATGTGTTCCCTGGCTGTGAAGTAAGACATGGTTTGTGTTTTTTCAGAATGATATTGATTTATCCATCATATTTTCAACCTCCAAAAGGTCGAGAACACAACTCTTTCCTGCCTACGTCAGTTTCCTGAAGCTTGTACGAATGCCCTCCACTCACTACCCTACTACTGAACTAGTTCTTGATGGACAAAAACTGGGTCTTTCCTTATTCATGCTACTGTAAGCCTTGTGCAGAGCAGACATTTAATAACATCAAAAGCTAAATCAAATCTTGGTGCATGTACAGCGGAGCTTTGGGCGCATGGGAGTGCATGCTCTGTCCCACTAGTATCTTCCCTAGGATTGCCAGGAGAAAACTGCGATAATTTTTCCTGTGGTTGTGTCAGTCACATAAAATGTCATGTCTCCTCCATTTTTGCACTGGATGTTGCAAAACTTAGCATCAAGTTCTGTGCAAATGCATCATGCTTTATGGCAAGAATTTAAGCCATCACAATTCCTTTTTCAGATCAAGACAGGATACAGAAATAAATACTTAGTGCTAAGTATTTATGACGTGCTAAGTGCTCAACATGTGTTAACACTATTTATCTCTTTTTAAAAAAAAATGCTATGTTACTCTCATTTTAAGATGAGAAAATTGAGTAATTATATAATTTACCCAGTCACTGTCTGAAACTTGGGTCTAGACAAAGAAACTGAGGCTCAGAGAGAATAAATAACTGGCTGATTTTACTTACACAAATTTACTCAGCTGACCAGTGACTGTGTTAGTTTCCTAGGCCTACCAAAACAAATTGCCACAGAAATTTATTCTCTCACATTTCTAGACACTTGAAACCCTAAAACAAGGTGTCAGCAGGGCCATGCTCACTCCAAAGGCTCTAAGGACGAATCCTTTCTTGCCTCTCCCAGCTTCTGCTGGTCCCTGGCAATGCTCAGCACTCTCTGCTTCGTAGCTGCCTCACTCCAGTTTCTGCTCCATCTTCACAAGGCCATCTTCCCTCTGTCTCTATGAGTCTCTCCTCTTATAAGGATACCAGTCATTAGTATGGTCCACCCTATCTAATATGACCTCATCTTAATTAAACTAATTACATCTCCAAAAACTCTATTTCCAAATAAGTTTACATTCTGAGAAGACAAAAATCTGGGGGGCACACTGCTCAGTCCATTGCAGTTGATTGTACTAGTACTAAAGGTTGGCTATAATGCAAGGCAATGTTCTTTATGCTACCCCTAACTGGCTCTCTACCCAACTCCTGTCTTAGTGATTGTTCCCAGAATGCCTCACAACTGACTGATCCTACCTATGGGGAGGATGATGCTGGAAAACTCTGAAGTTAATTTGGTGGCTTCTCTTTAAAGTGGACTGGTGGTTGATTTGTGTGGGAAAAAAAATGCTGAACAGTCTATTTAGAGAAGATGTAATTAGTGGATTTAGGTTTAAAAAGAGTTACATTTTGAGAAGCAAAATATTCAGTGAATAGAGCTGACTAGATAGGGCTGGGTTTAGTCAACTTGAAGTCTCTATCCTCACAGCAATAGTCTCTTCTTCCATAATCATTTACCTTCCACCCAGCGTCCAAACCCCGGCGGCAAGAAGAGTGCTTACCTTGCAAAATACTTCTTCGCTATCAGGGACAGAGCAATGCTGTCTCCAAATTGCTTGTTTGATGTTAACATTATTCTGAGAATTACATCTCATCCAACATATTTTAATGAGCCTTTGTCTGTTCTAGTTAAGTCAGCTGGAGCTGAGCTAACGAAACACAGGAATGTAGGGAGATAGTCCTTAGTGACGTTGGCTAGTTTTGTAATTTCACAGCTGGGGCAGCAGTTCCCTTTACCTCCATGTTCACTTCCACAGTGAGCAGTTGTAAAATAATCTCTGAGAATGTTATTTTCTAGATGTGACTTCCCCATATGATTTCTTGGCAAGAAAAGTGGAGAGAAGGTAGGGTGTCTATAAAGACTCCCTGTTCAGGGCCTACATGAATTAGTCATGCTAGCGGATAGGAGGAATCAGCCTGCCTTGAGAGTCAGACAGGAATCTGGGTCAGCTAAAGAAGGATGGCAAGTCTGGGTACTGCAGAAAAGTTGCAAAAATCAGACCAGCGAGAAACTAAGCAGCACCTGGAGAGTCAGAGAACTCAGGTTTATTATGCCAGCAGTCCCAGAGGAGCTAGCACTCTGAAGATCTGGGCCCAGAACTCAGTTGCAACATTGCTTATATATAACTTATTTGGCATGGGCTGATTGGTTAATTTGTCCTCAGATCGTTACAAAGCAGGGGAGTTGCTAGAAGATATAGGTAGTTACATTTGTTGCTTAGATAGAGCAAACCAAAGGGAGGTTGAGTTTTTACTTTTGAGTATGGCCTATGCAACAAGCATAGCTACAGAAGCACAACAAAGAGTTGATTCACTTTTCATTTCTCTTCAGGGGAAGCAGAAAAGAAAACCTAGCCATTTCCCGGTTTGGGCTATGGGGAAGCAGCCTTGGGAGAAGAAAGAATGCTGTCAACCAGTGGTTTACAAGTAAACTAAGGAAGTTAATATACTCAATATACTAACCCTCTCTTCTACCCACACCCTACCCTCTTGGAAAAGCATCCTCCCTCTTGGCCTTGATGATACTCTCAGTTCTTGGTGACTGACTCCTTTCCTTGATGACTTAATCTCCATCTTGACCTGATTTCTTCTGTGGTTTCTGGCCTCTGGGTGATATTTCTTGGCATCTCTTTTATGAAACTCACCCACTATTTGTACTTTACTGCAAATGTTAGATCCTTGAAAGTTCTGATAAGCAGAGTTGGACATTACAAAAGGAAAAGAGTGGATATTTATCTCTAAATAGGAAACATTTTGAAATGGAACCAAATATGGGTTTCAACAATATTGCTGGTGAACAAAGAGAGCATCTATAGAGGTACAGAAAGAAAGAAAAAAGGAATGAGAAGGAAGGGAAAAAGGCAGAAGGGAGAGAAGGGAGGACGCATGGCACTCTAGAACACCCCACATGCCCTTCAGGTTGATCAGAGAGCCTGGGCCTCCTGAATAACTCCAAGGGCAGCATATAAGCATAGTTACCAAGAGGTAACCTGGTAATCTGGCAAGTTCTGGTAGAGTAAACATTGTAAGAGATAACTAGCACAATGATTTAAACTCTGGGTTCTAGGGTCAGAAAGACCTTGGTTTAAATCTAGGCTTTTCTCCTTTACAGACGTGTAAACTGGGAAAGTTATTTAACTTTGCAGAGTTTTGCTTTTTCATTTGGAAAATAGGAATAATAATAACCTTCCTAACAGGCTTTTGGGGAAGATGAAATGAATGCCTAATGCATGGAAAGAGTGCCCGGTACAGCAGTAGGGGAACTCTGAGTCCACAGTGTTTTTACTGTTTGTTCACAGCAGTGTGCAGCAGGGCTGGGATGCTTTTCGGACAGCTCTTAGAAGGACCCAGCACAGGCTCAAAGCTCAGGCCTAAAGGCTGGGCCTGAGTTCTTTGCATGTCTGATCAGCTCCCATTTCCAAAGCCTTGCTTTCTTCATCGCCAGGATTTACAAGTTTTGTTCAGTGCCTTCAGTCCCTTCCTCTTGGGGATCCGTCCTTTCAACCCACATTCTCCTGTAATTTCCTGTGCCTTGGGCAGGAACGTAGCAGGGGAATGAGATTCCCTGACACCTCCTTGCCCAGTAGTTTCAGTGCTGCTGGCCTCTCTCTCTCTCTCTCTCTCTCTCACTCACACTCACACTCACACTCACTCACTTACTTACTTGCTGGCTTCTCCCCAGCTTGTTATTCTAGTTCTTTTGTAGTCCTGCGTTCTGCCTCCAAAGAAGTGCTACTCCTCACATGTGAAATGCTGCAGTTGGGGATTTGAGATGACAAGCCAGGTGAAGCTGAGTGGATCCTGTCTGACTGAGCTAATATTGTGCTTTCAGGTCAGTTACTCAGAGGGTGGACAAAGTATCAGTTTGAAAAGTAGCAACCTTTCTCTTTTTCTAAAATGACTTGATTTCTTAAGCCAGGTCTCAGAGGGCCTAGAAACACTCTTCTTTACAGACCCCATCAGCAATTCTTGAAAGCATTTGTCCTAGATTTACTTGGCTCCACAGCTGAAAAATATAGTGGATAGAAAGCTAACTTTGGAACAGTTGGAGGGTTTAACCCTTGACACCAGCATACATTTTCTCTCCTAGCTGCGGACCAATTATGTAAAGGACCATATGGAAAAACTTTAGTGGAAAAGAAAGAAAGTGTATCTAAGCTTAGATTCAGCCAGCTGAGAGCAGCCTGTTGCAGCTGGGGGCTGAATTGAGCATTGGCAAGATAAGAACAGAGCTTGTGGGGCCTGGCATTTCAGGATGCCTGAGGTCCAGGCTAGCCTTGTCTGGGATCATTGTGGGACCTTGAGTAAGTAGGTCATTTGACCTCCTTGGGCCTGAGTTTCTTCACCTGCAAAGGAGAGGATTGTACCTAATCGCCCAGGTCCTTTATCATATAAATATGCTACAGGGCAAAGGCAACACTGCCATTGGCAAGAGAAAGGCAGATGAAAATGGGATTTGTATTCAAAGAGCCCTTGTTTTAGAAAGAACATACCTAAAAATCTGTGTTATAACATATATTTAGGGAGTTTAGTTTTTAAAGAACTAGCCCCTCAATTCAAAAATTGCTACTTAAGCAGAGATAATCTGGTAATGGACTGGTGGCTTTTCTGGTGGAGAATATACAGACGCCTGAAGAGGCCAGCAGCTGAACACGCAGGGATAGGAGATGGATCCAGAAATGTGCACATGCGCATGCGCATACACAGAAGGAAGCACCCCACACGAACGAGTATTCACAGAAAGATACGACTACTTTTATCAAACAAAAATGTCTTAGCGATTACTGATAGCAAAGATCGAGAGCTACCTAAATTAGGACTTCTTTAAGGGCATTCATCATAGGGTGGCAATTTCACAGTCTCCCGTTGTCAAGTCACTATATGTAATCCTAGAGTCTGTATGTTTGAATTTCTGGATTTTTCCTCTTTATCCTTCCACAAACTCTCATCCACCTCCTTTCCCAACAACCTGGCTGCTCCTGCCCTTTCAACAGGCTATGTATAGATGAAGGAATTCCCAGAGATCGGGGATGTGAGCAGAACCAAAATATTCAAGAAAACTTACTGAGAAAAATGGAGTATGTATAACAGAAAAACCTGGAATCAATTTTTTGCTTCCCTACCTTCTGATCTCCCCAAGCCCTCTCAAGGGCAAACTACTGATGTACAATAATCCTTTAAAAGTCAAGTGATAATGAACCTAACATTTTCTACTCAGCCTTCAGGTCTCCAATCTTATTTACGAATAGGGCAAAAATGATACACCAAATCCCAAAGGGCAATTCAGAGATAAAAGAGATATTTAAACTTTTGTATTTTTTTCCTATCTTCCAAAGGTACTTATCATTTTCAAATGAAGGACCACTCCTTTTTTTCCATGTTAAAAAAAGGCATCTAATATTATCAATTCAATGCACTTTTTTGGATTGCCTACTACATCCCAGCAATGCTGGGCACTGGAGCACAAGATAATTAACACATTTCCACAGATTGGTGAGACAGAGAGGTGCACAGGGAATTCCAACTCAAGCAGTGATCAGGATGATTTCGCCTCATTCTTCTCACAGGTTTTTTTTTGCAAAGCCCACTGATGCACTGACAGCTAGAAATACATGCAAACATGATCATAAGCAGGCTTAAAGATTAATATAAAGACAAGAGGGTTCATTTCCCCAGTTTTTCCCAAAGGTTCTGTTGGTCCTTACCACGTGGCAGTCACCCTCCCAACACCAACATCCAACTTTATCCCTGTCTGAAAACATACCACAATGATAACTTATCTACCACCGCTTTCTATGTTATAACAAATATAATTTTACTGGAATGGATAGCCTCTCAGATCTATTTGGCCCCTGAGATACCAGGTTTCTCTGGTCATAATACATTATCTGTGTTTACAGGAAAGCATTTCTTCCACTGTTTATCTGTTTTTTTGGAACACAGACTCCACAGTATCTTCGCTTACTTGATTTCTCTCTCTCTCTCTCTTTTTTTAATACAAGTTGAGGTGCCTTGATAAACTGTAAGAAAAAAAAAAGGAAAGAAATTAAAAAAACAAACAAGCTTCTCCCACCCTGGCTGTCTCTTCCCCTTTGAGAGTTTGTATATCAGAGGCATGAAAGAACACTAGGAGAAGCTGTGAAACCTGCGCTCATGTCCATGAAAAGTAAGGACAAGCAGCTGACCCCTTCTCATTGTACATTACAGAAAATACAATGATGTATTTTATTGCTTTGAGAGTGTTTGTGAATTAGCCTCTACATTTTGTCACATGTGAATTTTTTATTCTCCTCCAATTAGTCATTTGGTATAAAAGATGTTATTTATTTACTAATTAGTGATGTATTAATGTATTTCAACATTGCCTTATAAAAGTTATTTTTCCATTCAAAAATATTTATTATTAAGTGCCTGCTATGTACCAAGTACAGTGGAACCCTTGGAGTTAGCATATAACCTGTTGCATATGTGTGTGTGTGTGTGTGTGTGTGTATACATGTATGTATACACACACACACATATACACACACATACACACCAGCATAGAATGCATCGTCCTTCTCTTCTGGAAGCTAGTACAGAAAAGAGAATTTGAATGAAATATTATGATATAGATGAGGGAAGCAGAGTTCTGCTATGAGAACATACAGTAGGCACTTAGAAATCTGTTAGGACCTAGTTCTGTAAGTGGTATGCATGAGTGCTGTGTGTTTGTGTATGTGTATTTGTGTGAAGGGGTTAGGGAAAGATGGAGGAAGGTGCTTCCTTGGTTTTGGCTACTTTGGACATAAGAATTTTTATCATTTTATTCAGGGATGTCTACTTAGTCCAGGTATCAAAATATCACAATGTTCAGTGAGTTCCATTAACTTGGGATTGTCTAAAACAGAAAAGGATCGACTGAGAAAGAGAAAAACAGAATTTCTCGAAAATGACAACAGTCTATATCAGCTAGATGTTAGTTCAACTACATCATGGTAAAAAGAAGAAAAAAATTTAAAAAAAATACTAGTAGCGTGAATAAGATAGAGAACACTGAAGGCAAGCAGTCCAGAGCTGGCATGTACTTCCTGGCATCAGAGACCAAGTTTGCTTCTGTCTTGTCATCCTTGACACAGATTCCTGCTCATGGGCCTGGGCCCCAGCCATCCTGACCACATTACGGGCATCGGTAAGGAAGAAGAAAACGGTGGGAGGAAGCCCCCTTCCTCTAAGAGCACTTCACCTTACACTTCTACCTTCTCTCACTGTCTAAAATGTAGCGGCACAGCCACACAAGCAACAAATGAAGCTGGGAAATGGAGTCTTTACCCTAGAGGACCATGAGTTCAGTTAAAACTTTGGGGTTTTATTACTGAAAAAGAAAACAGGAGTTGAAAAATGAACAGCATTCTCAGCCACGTTCCCTACTCAGGCCTCTACAGAAGGTTTACTGCATGGAGTAAATATGATGACATATCAGAAAGAACTTCAGTAGGTTCGATCCTCACTGCTGCCCACCTCACTGATAGGCTTGCCATCACCCTCACGCAGAGCAGCTGAGGGACTAACAACTGTCAGCTCTGAGCAATCCCACTTAGCCAACATTGTCCTTATTTGCCCACAATGGATGTGTAGTTCTCACTTCAAAACCTTGTTATTGAGCTCAGAAAAGTCTTTTAAAAATATTCCTTTAAAAAAAAACTACAAGGTAATCTGTGTTCATTGTAGAAATTTGGAAAATTCAGAAAAATATAAAGAAAAACAATCAATCATAACCTCACCATCTGAGAGAACTTCTATGCACCACTGGAAGCATATTTTTTCAGTCTTTTATTTACCTTTTTACTAAATATTTACTAAAAGTAATACATAGTATATCCTTTAGATAAAAGATTCAAGCAATGCATTAATATGCAGAGAAAACATGAAAGTCTCCTTCACTTTGACTCATCCATGTATCCATTCACTCATGTATTTTTGAATGCAAAAATACTGAGCTTTAACTATGGTGCTGATCCCTGCAGTTAAAGCAGTAACTAAGACAGATATGTGCCTGTTCATGTGGAGCTTATATTCTATTGCAATAAACAGACAATCTATGTAAAGAAGACAAACGTAGGACAGAGGGGGCTACTTAAGATAAAAGTATGGTTGTGATGCTCTTTGAGGTAACAGAAAGCCAAGGCACCCTAACCAAAACATCCAGAGGCACAGACTGGGACTGCAGTTTTTCTTATTCTTAACCATTACTTCAACAACACTGCAGAATATACTCCAGGAATTAAATTTCACTGACCTGCTTGGGCCAACTTGGTCCATTCCCAACCCAATTGTTTCAGTTAGGGAGACTGAATACACTGACTGGCTCAAGCCAACTGAGACTCACTCCAGGAGTTGGACGTAGGATCAGTCCTGACAAAACCACAGGGTGAGCAACACTGTGGTCCAGTTAGGAAGAGGGGCAGGAAGATCAGTGGTAGCAGTGAAGGTGGACAGCAGACTAATAACCACTACAAGTACCACTTGACACTTCATAAATCAGAAGGAGGCAGACTTATGAAGCCAGAGGAAGAGTGTTCCAGGAAAGTAAAAAGTTCCGAGCTGAGAGCGAGACTGGCATGTTCAAAAAGATCCAGAGGTCAGAGTAGCTGGGAGAGAGAGAGACAAATTAGATGTTGTGATAGCCATCCTTCCATTATGTTTCTATGCAAAGAACTCCTTTTGTTTTTCCTTCATATAATAGGAATCATGTTCTACAAATTGTTTTCTGACTGGTCTTTCTCACTGACAAAGAAAAATGTCTTGGAAACATTTTTGTGTCAATACATGTAGATATACCACATTCTTTCTAATGACAAGTTTATGTGTGTCAACAGTTTATTTAACTATTCCTCTAATAATGAGTATTTTCCCCAATGTTTTTACATGAATCTTGAGGAAAATGTGTCTTTCTTTAGAATACTAAGATACTGAATTTCTGGATTAAGGGGTATACACATTTAAAATGTTGACAATACTGCCAAGTTGCCCTCTAAAAGACTTTGCAATGGATATACCAAACAAGAGTGGATGAGTTGTCTGTTTCCTTAACAATACAGAATATGATCAATATGTCCAATTATTTATAATCTACTGGGTAAGAAGTAGAGATAATTGTTGATTCAATTTTCATTTCCCTGATTATTAGTCAAGTTGAACAATTTTTCATATGTTTATAGTCTGCTGGCATTCTTTCTTAATTGCCTATCTCTATACTTTGTTAATTTTTCATTTTTTGTCACTTATAGGTGCTTTTTATATATTCTGAATACTAATTCTGCCTGTAATTTGTGTCATAAACATTTTCTCTTGTTTATTTTTTAACATTTTGTTATGAAGATTTTCAAACATGCAGCAAGTTGAAAAAATGCTGCTTATTTTTTTTTTAACTTTCCTTAAAATGCCTTCTATATACAAAGTTCATCTTTCACATATCTATTAATAGTTGTTTTAACTTATGGCACTTTTTATTCTAGAAAACCTAACTTACTCTAAAGTTATCAAAATATTCTCATTCATTTCATCTATTATCATTGTCTTGAATATAGAATTCTTTAGCACATCTCAACTATATTTTGGTGCTGGGAGTGGAGAACTGGGGCATGTCTTCCTTTACTAAATAAATGATGGTAGGACAACTAACTCTCCATTTGAGGGGAAACTAGTCTATTCTTTTTCCACCCATGTGAAATTCCATCTTTCCCATAAGATAAATTTTTGAATATACATGGAACTATTTCTGTATCCTTTGCTTTATTCCAATGATGTATTCATTAATTTCTTTTGTTTTAATTACTCTACCTTTATTGTATATTTTGATATATGTCAGGCCAAGTACCTCTCTCACTGTACTCTTCAATTATTCTATTTTTTTTTAAATTTATTTTCCATATAAACTTTATAATCAGTTTGATAGCTTCTACGAAA
Organism: Macroglossus sobrinus; assembly: GCA_004027375.1. Classification (NCBI taxonomy): domain Eukaryota; kingdom Metazoa; phylum Chordata; class Mammalia; order Chiroptera; family Pteropodidae; genus Macroglossus; species Macroglossus sobrinus. Next base: position 641,855 of record PVKZ01000533.1, on the reverse strand, counting down.
TATCCTGTTGGGATTCTGATTTGGAATTTACCGAACTTTTAGATGAGGTCAGGTGTACTAACCACACTGGGTCTTTCCATCAAGGGACACTGTGCATCTTATTCTTGGCTCTTTATGCCTGAGAAAGAGGCAGCTCTGCTTCTTTAAGGGCAATATGTTGGGTCTGCACCTCAAGTGACTATCTTATCCCCAAGGGCTCAACATCCTTCTGCTGTCTGAAGTAGGGGAAGGGAAACACCTCCTGGTTTGATAGAAATCCCTCCACGCCCCAGGAAAGAGATAAAGAGGTACCCCATTAGACTGAAACTGAGGTGCCATGACACCCTCTATGTGGGTTTCTGGAACTCATCCAAAGCAACAGGAGCTGCTGGAGACACTGCTCTTTAATCTCTCCATGAGGGTGATGATTGCTTCACAGGGTCACAAAGGAGAGTATTGCCCTGTTGATGTTTAACTTAATTCATAGTAAAATTCTCACACTCCCTTCCGCATTTGCTAACTTGTTCTTGGCTTAGTTCCTTTGGTCATTCCCTCATTCATAAGGAAGGGGTATACAGGCATTTATAAGAACTTGCCCTTTCCCATAAACTGGCCCCTTCTCAGGTGTTCAGATCATTTCTGTCATATCCTACTCTTTTATCAGATCTCATATACCCTTCAGCTCTTGGAGATATCAATTTATCTATTGCCCTCCCTCTAACCCTTTCTCCCTCTGTCCAGTCAACCAAGTGCTATAACAGAACTGGTACGTGTGTATATCACACGCATATAATTTTTAAATTTTTAAATTTCAGAAGAGTCTTGAGAATAATAAAACTGAGGAACAGAGCTTTATAATTTTTCTATAATAAGGCAGTGCTGCTTAGTAGAGCAACTTCAACAATATAAGGCATAACTTCCCTCTTATGTATAAAATAAAGAAGGTAAAATCACCATAGCTGGAGGAAGAGGAATCCTGGTCTCCTGGATAATGTTCCCACCCAGATGCCTCAAGTGGCTGGACTGACTCACATAAATCCATGCAAAGGTTCCAGATAAAAGGTCGACTCGGGTTAACAGTCCAACAATGAATCTGAGTCATCTCCAGACTATCCCAATTGTATCTGCAGGCATGAGAAATAAACTCACATAAACCAGGGTAAGAGATCACACCTCACAGATGAAGGCGTGGCTTTAGACTAAAGCCCCCTAAAATTGGGTGGAAGTCAGAATCTGCACAGACCTTAGACTAAAGTAACCTGTGGAACCAGGCTGTCACCTGTCACACCCACCATGAGGAGAAACTAGATGAAATACCATGTAGTAGCTAGGAATAAGGACCCTGGGACAAATCACCTTAATTCAAAACCTGGCTCCACCCTTCACCAGCTCAGTGACTTTGGGCAAGTTCCTTGAACTCCCAGGATTTCAGTTTCCTCATCTACAAAATGGAATTGATAATTGTACCTATCTTACAGAGGTTTTGTGATGATTAAGTAACATTACACATGCAGAATGCTTAGAACAGCACCTTATTCATAGTAAGAACTTAGGTTGGGTTAGTGGTTATCACACCATAATTAATGTTAGCTATTCTTCTTACATAATAACCACTTCTGGAAAGGTCACAAGAAGAGCTGGTTCCCAGAATGAGATGTTGCTCATGCTGACTTTCTATGCCTGGCTTTTCTGTCAGGGTAGTATTGTGATCTAGGCAGTTGTTAGGATCCCGTTAAATGTTCCTGCACTGTGAACGCCGCAAACAACTCACTTAAAGACTGCAGGTGGTGACTGGTTTAGGGCACAGAAAACTGATTAAGTCATAAACAAATGGAGACTCTCTGAGGATGAGCCCTGCAAACAGCACATCCACATCGGCTAGCTCTGAATGGCAGGGGGCCTGAGATGAGAGGGAAAGAATGCTGGACATCTTCTAAGGCAGTAGGAGCCTTGAGTTCAGTTGAATTAGGAAACGATTTATTACTGTGTTGCCAGAACCTTCTACAGGCTGGCTATTTCAGCCAGTATATCTCTGCTCTCAAAATCCCCTTGACACATTTTCCATTCCAATAACAAATTGCTAATTTCTATGCTCTCTCAGGCTGAAGTTCTGCATAATTTTCTCATTCTCTAATTGCTCTTCCCATTCTACCCTGTAAAATAATAGGAAGGTTGCCACTTTGCTACCAGAATTTGAAGAGTGAGGCAAGATCCTTCTGCTGTAGCATTCACTCCAGTGCAGCCGACTGCTGGTGGGGGCCGTCAGGAAATACACTCAGGTGAGTAACAGCATTCCTGGGCTCACACGCGGCGCGTCTGCACTGCAGAGCTGGTGAGATGCTCTCCAATTCAAGGGCTGCCTTGGCTTGGCCGGTCACAGGGAAGCATGTGGAGACTGCCTAATGGCCACTCAAATCCCAAGTCCCATGTGCCTTATTTCTCTCCCAGGTTTGCTTGTGCTGATGGCTCCACTTGAATGCCTTTACCCTACCTCCTTTGGGCTTTTTTATTTCCTCATTCACCCTTTCGTTTCTTTTCCAAATGCCACCTGCAGAATAATAAGCCTTGCTATCTTTTTTGAGGGCTTCCTCTAAGTACCACATGGATATTAACTCAGGGGTAGGGAGGAATAGCATGAGTTTTGCCTGCTTTTATTCACTGCTGTATCCTGGCACTGAGAACAGGGCCTGGCACATTGCAGGTGATCAATACACACTTTCGAATTATGAATAAATGAATGAATGAGTGATGCTAAGTACTTTACATAGATTATCTATCTCACTGAATTCTTTAAGATTCCCATGTTATCTGAGGAAACAGACTCAGAAGAATGAACTTACCTGCAACCACACAACCAGCAGGTGGTGCCAGTGGCCTTCAAACCAAGCAGCCTGGTTCCAGAACCTGAGCTCTGAGCCATTTTCACCACCCAGTCAAATGAACACACACTCAACCACTGACCACACTGCATCTGTGTTCTCCTGACACCTGTGCTGACCTGTCACACAGAATTTATCAGGCTGAATTTCAGTGGATTGCTTATGTGGGCAACTTGAACCATGGTGACATGTGTCCCCCCAGCTTTTGTCAGGAAACGCCCCCTTCCACCTGTTACCTGGCTGATGCCTGCATGTCCTCACAGGTCCCATCAGAGGGGCACGTTTCTGAATGTACAAGGCCTTCCGTGCCTCTTACCCCTGCTCCCACCACCATGCAACCTAAGGTGACTCTGCTCCATGCCTGTCTACTTCTCCATGAGAAGGGACCTGTCCTTTCTTTTACAGCCTGCAGCAGGGCATAGGCAAGGCTATAACTGGAATTTCAACAAAATCTCAAGAATGACGAGAGAGGTCGGATGCAGAGGAGCAGCGCTCAGCCGTCAGCACGCAAGCCCCAACCCCAGGGTTTCTCAGCCCACTGCCTCTTTTTCATAACCAGGCAGTTTCCTTTTGACAGGGTAAGCTCAATCCCCACAACCCTCCCCTAAATCAGGACCTTCTATGCCTTGGAGTTGGGCTCATATGGACCCTGAGAGGAGAAAAGGTTTGTGCACTCCAATCTAAAACCTGACTCCCAAACTGTTTCTGGCTGGGGTGATGGGCAGTGCGTGTTTCCAGTCCCTTCAGGCAAACCCCATCACCAGTCTGGTCCCGAGGGCCTAAGTCAGTAACGATACAAGTGACTAGCACTTGATACACCTCAGTTTAGATTATTCAGTCTCAAGAACCTCAGGTGAGACACAAACAGTCCAGTCCAGGTGATGCCACAAACCCAGGCTGACACTGTTCCAGACCCCCCACGCCCACAGTGTGAATCTCCCCACTGCCCAGAGTAGCTATGACTGCCTTGAGGACAGAGCTCCCATCTCCCGTGCACCCCGTCCAGGCCCTGGCACACAGTTCTCTGGAGGTGCTGGTTGTGAAAACTGGATGCCCGCTGTCTCTCTCTCCTGTCTCTGAGGCACCATCACCTCCGAGCCCTGGACAAACAGCTTTCTGCAGCAGAACATCCATGGACTCAGCAGCCTGGAGTCAGAGGCTCCATCTGACACTTCAAGCCCTGGAGAGAAAAAGCCTTTTGGGGATAGGTGCCAGGCATCCCCTGGGATTACAGACTTGCAGTATAGGACAAGATGTGGAAAAAACAGCATTGATAGAGCTCAGATTTAATGTTTTTTTCCTGGTCTGTATTGACAAGACAAATAATGGCTCTCACACAGTATTACCTAAAGATATGACAGAGACAGATTCAGGTAAACAGATAGGCTCAGGATGAAACTCTAAATCCTCTGCCACTTAGTTCATCTGGGGATACCCAGGGGCCTGCTCTGATTATACAAAGGAGGAGGCCAGTGTGGTAAGCATCCCTGCAATGCATGTGAATTCTTTAATCCATTTGGCATCTACAGGTACTAGCTTCAAAAAAAATTACATGGGAGAATGGGAAAGGAGTTTGCCCTTGGCAGGAAAATGTTTTGTTGTTTTGTATTTGAAGAAAATTAACTATATTTGTTTATATGAAACTCCATTGACTCGAGAACCATTACACAGTATTATGGGTTGAAATGTCTCCCCCTCCCAAATCCACAGGGTGAAGGACTAACCCCTAGTACCTGAAGATGCAAACTTATTTCAAGACAGGTCTTTACAGAGGTAAATAAGGTATTTAGGGTTGTAACCCAATGTGACTGGCATCCTTATGAAAAGGGGGACATTTGGGCAAAGACACACACAGAGGGAAAACAATGTGAAAAGACATGAGGAAAAGATGACCACCTACAAGCCAATGAGAGAGGCCTGCAACCAGTCCTGGCTCCCAGCCCTCAGAAGGAAACGACCCTGCTGACGCACTGATTTTGGACACCTGACACTCTGTTGTTTATGCCACCCAGTCTGCAAGACTCTGTTACAGCGGCCCTAGAAAACACAGAGGGCATCTGTGACAGTTTGTATTGTTTACCTGCTGCCAACCTTGATGGTAGCTGAGTGTCTATTTAAGGGCTGTGACTTTTTAATTGTGTCATCAATAAGGGCTCCAAAGGCCTGAAGGTTATTTATGCTCAGGAGAAGGCCAATAAACCAGAAACATGTGCACTTCATAACTGGTCACACCCAAAGATAGGCGCTCTTTTCCAGACTTGTCTTTTGCCCATTTCTGGTGAAAACTTAACACACCCAGACCTGGCGAGATTGGCCACCCAATTTTGGTGCTGCCTTTGCTAATAAACATCACCCTTCACCTAGGTTCCTGCAGTCTGAACCAGCCAGATGAGCTAATTTGCTGGCTGTGGCCCTGGGGTGACCATAAACGAAGTGCATGCTGCTGGTCCAAGGATGCATACCATGCCAGCCTGCCAGCCCTCCAGGCATACCCAGCTCTATGAAAATGCCCATTACTACACTTATTTTTGTGAACTTAACTAAAGGTGAATTAGGGAAAGGGGTGTCCAGACATGTTTGCTGACAAAATGAAAGAATTCCTTGAAGAGAGTAAAATTGCAAAAGCAAGAGAAAATATTGACATGATTAAGAGCATGCAAGCAAAGTAAGGATATTTGCCATTTCCCGAGGTTTCCTGTGTACCAGGTTTTATACCCACCACAACAGCCTCATAAAAACCCTGTAAAGAGATATTATCATCTTTTTGCAGAGGTGAAAACTGAGATGCATAAAGATTTAATGGTTCATTCAAGATCATACAGCAAACAAGATTAAACCAAAAATGTTTGTCCATTATATGATCCTACTTTTCTCAGAATAAAATAGCCGCTCCACTCTTTTTTCCTAAGAAATAAAGTAAGGTGGGATGGCAAGTGTCTTGGATCATCTTCTCTTTGCTCCCCCAGACCCATCTCCCATCTCCCTTCACCACTGTGCACTGTGCCCGGGAGTTTGACCTCTGTATATTGCTTCAACGGGCTCTCCTGCCCTCTGGCTAAGCTTGCTGTGGAGGCCACTGCAGGAGATCAGAAGATAGGAGGAGAGTGATGTTGGGGTGTCTGTCCTTTCTCTCTGTCTGTTGGGTGGCCCATGGATTGGCTACATCCGTTGACCACAGACCACAGTTTCCACAAGGTGGCCCTCTTCACAAAGCTCGTCTCCAAGCTCTAGAAACAGTCACCTCTGTTCCCAGTCTGCACCACTGCTTGATGTCTCTTTAAACCCTGACCATACCTTTGTAAAACATCCGTTTGTCAAATTCTCCATAAATTAGCCAATCTGTGTATGCCATTTTTTCCCTGCTGGGACTTGACTATAGAGAACACAGCAAACTTTCAACAGAGAAGAGCAGAGGGTGTCAGAGAAGTAGGTGCTGAGGATGGGGTCCCTGGCAGGTAGAGAAGCTGTAGAGGGGCACTGTGAAGAGGGGGTGGAGAGGGGTCATTCAAAGTAGAACAGGGGTCATATGGGCCCTTTGCAGGTTACGTGGCAAGTGTACAAAGTAGAAATAATATGACTTCTGGGCATGTTAACTCTGAGAATAGGAACAGAAGAATGCGTTCCAAGTGCCCGACAAGGGTCGAAGGAAAAGGAGATGAGCTCCTGGAGGCCTAGGACCTCCTTGTCTAGCAGAGGGAACAGATGTAGAGACAGTTATGCCTCAGCAACTCAGGTGCTGTGACAGAGCTGTGACTACAAGCTGAAAAGCCTGTGGCATGGTGCGTAGGCTTCAAGACCTAGGTGCTTTGTTTCACACCTAGGTCTTTCCGACTGCCTGGGAAGAAACTCCAGACTCAGCCTCAGTCCCTCGGATCCTGTGGTTCTGGGATCTGGCCTGAGAGAAGGCACATGCCCGCCAAATTTCAATGGTGTCTCCAGCTGGCATTGATTCTGAGGTGCCATTAGATACTACTTTTGCTGAGGACTTGGGAACTCCTTAATCTTGACCTGCCATTCACATCCCTCCCTCTGATGCCCCAAAGGGAGAGATAAATAAAGGGAAATGTCCAGCAAAAATAATGTACAGGAACTATAAGACAACAAAGTATTGTTAGCTGTGGTTTTAGCCTCAAACCCCAAAACAGAGAACTCTCATCATCTGGTAAACACTTTTCTCCTAATCTCATTAAGCCTAAAGAACTGTAGACCAAAGGCTGATCCAAAACAAACCCATCAACTACAAGAGAGGAGTGGCAGCGGGGGACAGGGCTTGGGTCCCAGTACTCAGCACCCAGCTATTTGGGCCTCTCCTGAGGCAGGTGTTGGGCTGGCCGCCTAGCGGGAGAGAGAGGAACATCCAGAGAAACAGGCACTGGCTGAGGCAGCTGGAGGGAGCTGACCTGTGGCTGCTGCCCCTTTGCCACAGGAAAGGAAACAGCTGAAAGAGAGTCCCCCCACCCCAACTGTTTAACTCACAGAGGTTCCACTCCCCCGAGTACTAGAAGCTACACTCCTATTCTTCCTCTTCCTTTTTTGGTAGGACCCCAGGGGAGTGATGAGGAGGGGAGGGACTTGAGAATGTTCCCTCCCGAGGCACAGTGTCTCCTCCTCTCCCCTACGACCAGGTAGGTCCTAGCAACCTGACACCCCGCCAATAACAACTAAACCCAACAAAACACTGAAACACTGGAGAGTGACCAAAATCAGGTAGATTCGGGATGGGAGATGACACTCAGAACAAAGGAACAGGAATAGGTTAGGAGTGTGACACCAAGGGCAGGCTGAAATCTGTCCTCTGTGGAGTGGCTAAAACTCCAGTCGAAGCCCCATAATCATTCTGATCTGAAACACCCAAGAGCTGAGTTTGAGGCAACCACAGCTGCTTGAAAGTGAAGGGGAACCCAGAAAAGAGAGAGCCCCAAACTCTGTGTCAACTCTGCCTAAGTCAGGCTGAGCCCTGAACCACGCGTGCACAGAACAGGCTTCAGGAACTGCTGCCCAAGAGACAGCTCGCAGCTCAAGCTCACGTGTGCTGTCGGATAGGAGAAACAAATCAAACCAAAACCACTCTTTATAGGATATAACATAATCCAGAATCTCCTTAGTGTGACGTTCCAAACACAATTCAAAACTCCTCCGCATACGAAGAACGAGTAGTTTGTGACCTTAAAGGCCTAGCTTCACTCTAGGAGAGAAGATGAGGAGCAGCGGTGCTCGAAGGGAGGGTCCCTGAGACCGCGGACTATTTTTATAATGACACCAGGATGTCACTTGCCTTTTTGTTTCTCATTCTCTTACAAGTGTACAGTGTTTTCTAGAAGCTATTACATGCAATGTCAAGCCAGACTTGATGAAGAGTGGATGTGAGAATACAGCTGCCTTCTACTAAGCCAAACATTAAAGGTTTGCAAATGTGAAACAATGCCACTTTTCATACTAAATTTTTTCCTAATTTTGAAGATGTAGTTATTTTTCATAATAAAAATTATGGCTCATTATTACTTTAAATAAATTGATAAACTATTTTTTTAAAAAATATACCTCTTAGTTTTCATTTCTAATGTGGTAAATATAGGAAGATATTACCCACATAAACACAAGCTCTTTGGGTCCAGGTAAATTTTCAGATGGTAAGGGGTTCTGAAAACAGTCTGAACTGCTGGTATGAGGCAGTTACTCTCAAACTCCAGCCTGCATCAGAATCACCTGGGGCGCTTGATCAAAAGATTGCTAGGGCCCATCTCGTGTTTGATTCAGATCTATGGTAGCACCTAAAAATGTGCATTTCTAATGAGTTCCCAGTTCCCAGCTGGTGCTGATCCCCGGCCCTCTCTCCTGTAAGAGATGATGTGGTGTGCAGACCAGACTCACCTGCGGGCATTCATTTCTCTCCCATCCCAGCTGCCATGAATGCTGCCTGTGTGATGGCTCACAGCTGAGTCCCTCCTCAGGCACTGCCCTAGGCCAAGAGGGCTGCCTTGTCCAATATTACACACCCAATCCAGGGACAGCCCACATCCAGTGACTGAGCCCTTCGCCCCAGTGCAGGATGAGTATGCAGAGCCCTCCAGCTAGCTTGCCCCATGGGACCACTGGGGCCTCACTGCATCTGCACTGCATTTTGGCTTTTCCCTCTGCCCAAGCCGGCTGCCTTCACCCCTGCGTGAGTTTGTTCCCAGCAACGCTCTAATGAACACAGATCACCCTGACCCACAGCAACCCAGCCTATATCGAGCGAAAGAAAGGACAAACCTGCTAGTGGCCTCGGGAGTCTCCGTCCTCTGACGGCAGCGTGGCAGTTCTTTTGACGTGCAGACTTTGTCTGCTTTTCTGTATAATGGAACAAGTTCAAGGCTCAGGTCGCTGGTCCGGGTGTGCGGACTCTCCTGCCAGGCACTCCCATGGGTACGTGAGCCCTTGTTGTGGGGTGGCCAGGGCAGCATCGGGTTAGCCATCCTAACAGTGGTGTGGGGTCAGCACACAGGGGCTCACTGTCACAGTTTGAGGGATTTTCCAAGCTGGTTGTTAAACATGGTCATGTTAAAATATATAAAGTTATGATTAAATAAATTACATTAAAAACAAAGGTAATATATAATCAAAATATCACTTTATTTTACTACATTTTATTACCTATTCTCGTTAGGTAATTTACATCTATTGTGTCTGTATGGTTTACCATTATATATTTTTTACCAGAAGATACAAATTACAAATTACCGTAAGAGCTTAGATAATAGTAACATGTAGTAAAATAATTAGGAAAAAAGCAAAGCCAGGTTACCAGGAGAGAAAAAGAGTTGCTAAGCTCTGCGGGAAAAGAGCCAGTACGGGGCTGAGCTACAGCTCAGCTCAGAACCCGCCCCTTCCATCTCACCTGGGTGGCCAGCGGAGGCTCTTCCGTCCCTAGCTCTCTGGCAACAGCAACTCTAGGCCTTCCCCACTGCTGCAGGTGAAATTGTGATTTCTTATTTATTCCTGTGGTCCTACCTGTTCATAGCTTCTCATTCCAACTGTGCTGAGCACTGGGATAGGGAAGACATGCCCCGTCCTTGAGTAGTTTAAGTCAAACAAAACATGTACACAAGTCATAAAATGTAGTGACATGGGCACATCCAAGTGAAAAGAGAACCTCATAAATGTCTACTGAACAACAGAACTGGAAGCAACAAGTGACTAATGGGGTGTTAAGGGAAACTTCCCAGGAGAGAGGACACATACGCCATGTTTATCTGGAGCAGTAGGGATCTGCCAAGTAGGCAGGGGGTGCTAACTGTATGGAACATTATGTGCAAAGGCACAGAGGTAATTCAGGGTATAGCCTTTGGATTTTGGACATGGGACTGTGCAGAGCTGCCTGTGCTCTCCCCCGTTCCCTGAAGACCATGTTATCAGACCAGCATTAGGTCGGCAGGCATCAGAGAGGCCAGCTGGCTTGTATGAGACTCATGGGCCTGACTAAGGCCATGTTCACAAACTAGTGTAATCCCCTAAGCTAACCGAACATTATTTCTATATTCATGTGCTCCCATAACTGTGTATGATTCAGAAGTTTTATGATTAGCCTCATATTGGAAGGGGTATCTGTGGAACTGGCTCCCTGAAAATCTTCCAAAAGTCAGGACTTATCTTATTCACTGTTTGGGAGGGTGGGCAGGTGGTGTTGAGAGGGCATCAGAGATCTGCGACCTTTGCTGCCTGTTTCTAGTATCAAGTACAGAGCTGGTCCACTGACCCTCAGCTTGGAATAATTGGTTTGGATGGATTAAAATCCTGGCAAAAGTCCTAGAAGCTCCAGCAGCCTGTGCTAAAAAGTTGTTCTATTTCATACAGCAAAAGAGGACGTTATTGTGGCATTGAAGTCAGGATATAGCATAGGCCCCTTCAGACCTCTTTGTAGCCATAGCTTCTAGTTTTTTCTCAGGAAACAAGAGGTTTTAATGAGCAGTCAGGAGCAATGAGGACAAAGAACACTGTAGCCAAATGAGAAAGCTCTGTTTAAACTGTCACATCAATGGGAAAGACTGACAGGTTCCCAGCCGGCAAGGCCTAAGCATTTGGGATAGGTCACATCAGAATAAACATATTTGCCTTTCTGTCTCCCTGGTAAAACTGCCAGCTCCTTAAGGGCACAGACTGGGTCTGGTTTATCTCTGGGTCCCAAGTATTGGATGGATGGATGATAAATCTTGTCCTACAGGAACTTTATAGTGAAAAAAAAAATGTTAGTAATTTAAAAATACTTATTAAATACTTAACTATGTGCAAGGCACTTTTCTGTGTTCTTTATGAATCTTATTTATACTTCATAACACTACTATTCTTCATAGCACTACTATACGTAGCACTACTATGTATTATTAGTATCCCTATTTTACAAATGAGGAAACTCTTCCTTAGAAAAGATTAGTTGATTTCTCAAGATCACAGCAGTGAGAGGAAGAGCAAAGATTCAGATCCATTCTGAATGACTATAGCGTCTAAATTCTCAAACACAACTAACTGAGTGTGGTAACCTAGTGCCACAGATGTGGAGTGGAGCCAGGGAAAGAAGTAGGCTGGGCACTGAGCGAATGCTTATTGGGCAAGTTGGATAGCAACAGAAATCTGAGGGATGGTTACCATCTGGAGAACTACAAAGGGGATGTAAGAATGTTCCAGAAAAGAATGCAGGGTGAGAAGATTGTTGATAGTATGACGATATGTGCCAGTCAGTGAGAAGATGAGAGGAGGATAGGATGGGAGGAGTAAGTAGTTTGTGACTAGACAGGACTCCGGTCCAAGCTTCTTCCTTTGATTTTCTCCAGGGGCCTCTCCATTAAGCTGAAGGAAGATGTCAGTCCTGCACGATACTTCCTCCATCAGCGGGTTTGGACCTTGCATGACTTAGCCCAAGGGAGTGAGTAAAGCAGAGATGCCCACATTGGTGCCAGGCTGGCATGGGAGTTGTTTCCATATGAGGTAGCTGCCTGCTGACTATTCCCTGTGGTTTAGCCAGCCTCACTTGAGGGCTCAACAGGGGCTAACACTGGCATTGTGAAAGGCAAAGAAAATAGGTTCAATTAGAGGCAGATCTGCAAGTAAGCAGGAAGCCACTTAGAACTCTTCCAAGAGGAAGTGCAGTGTTCAGCATTCAATTAGGAAGCGTTAATAGGAGAGGGCGCTTGGAGCAAGTTACAGGGCAAAGGAAAGCCATTCTATCATGTTTGAAAATGGGGCACAGAGAGCTCCGCATTTCAGATTATGAGGTCAGGGTGTCAACTGGATCACCAGTGCAGATGTTGAAGGGGTGGCGAGAATCAATAGATATAATCTGGGGTCTATATGCAAGGCAATGTGCCAGGGACTCCTTATATGTCATCTAATTAAATTCTTGAAACAGGTCTATGGAGATATAGGGATTCTGAGGGGTTCAATGACTTACCTAAAATCATCTGGCTTTTAAGTTGTTGAGTCGTATTTGAAAGCCATGTCCATTAGGCTCCAAGTACTTTGCCTGACAAGTCCCCTTGTGCAAAAATATTTCACATGTTCTCCTCCTGGGGGTAGAGTATGATCTTACAGGACTAGTAGCAGTTGGGATAGCTGGTTTTCACTGGAATAGATCACACCCTTCACTTCTTTCCTTTGAAATACCAAGTTCTCAATATTCTTTTTACTAGGATGAATTCTATGGAGCAACAAAGAGATCTTCCTGTAGCAATGAGTTGTGAGAATAATCATTTTCTCCTGCATGTCTCTAATTTACAAAACATAGATATCATCAATTTCTAATGCAGTGGATAGTTACGCTTAATTGTTTTTTTACATCATTTCCCACTAATGTGTTTTGGGGAATTATTACTGGAGATGTGATTGAAGCACTAGACATGCCATTTGGGAGACAGATGGTTTGTCTCAACCCAAGAGCTCCATTCATCAACAAGAAAATGGAGCCACGCCCCACGTGGCAGAGCGGATATGTGAAGCCCTGTGTTTGTGTGTGTGCATGCTCATGTGGGCACGTGGCTATAGAGGCTGTTGCTTATGACTCTCTATGTGGCTAAAGGACCAGTATAAAGAGATTCAAGACTCATTAAAATAGTGTACATTGTCAAGTAATGAGCTCCAGAGATCTCTGAGTGAATAACTTTCCCTCTAGCGACTTTCTGCACCACTTCAGGATGTAATGATCATTCAGAACTGATTACCATCTGAAAGAACATGGAAAGTTGGTAGAAACTTGGCGACTGTCTTTCACCAATTTTAATTTCTGCCATTGGGAGCAGAAATAGAAGTTGTAGGAGGAAGAAGAAATGCCCAAACTCAGGCCTCTCTCTCTTTCCTAACTCACTCCTGATCTCTTTCATCTTCTTCCCTACAGAGAGACTAAGTTGCTCTCGAGGATCATTGCTTCCTTCTCCATTTTAGTCTTTCTGCTTTCTTCTGTCAAATGCTCTGAGCAGCTTTCCCTTTTTACACATTAGAAAAGCTCCCTCATTTAATTCAAATTCCCTCTCTTTTAAGAAAGTTATGCTGAACTTTGTTCAAATTCTATCCTCAGAAATCCTCTTTCCGAATAAAATCATCCAGAAAAAAAAGGAATAAAAGTAAACATAAACAAACATCATTATCTTAAGTGTGAATTATAAAATTATGAATATTGATAGCTTAGAACCTCCAAAAAATTTTTAGAATGGTATAAATGGCATGTTTCGAGCATCTTGAAGTTCATGGAAGGTCTCTCTATCTAAATGCAAAAGAAAACAACAATAATAGTTTATTGAGGGTCTATTACATACCAGGCATAAGTCTGAATTTAGAAAAAAAAAATGATGAAGAAGATGTAGCCCCTTTACTTTAGGACTTCTTTGTGTAGAGATACCAAGGGACAGGAAAAAAAAATGAGAAAGAGCATGATGTAGGCCTAAAATCACGCATGGGATTACCAGTAGAGGATTGACTGTATCTAGAGATCTGGAGAGGACATCAGGAAGAGGTAATTTGTTAGTCGGGTTTTGAAGAATAAACAGGAATTTGGTAGGATGAATAAATAAGTGAAGACCTCCCTTGATTTTTCAAAAAATTAAAAATGGATATACCTTTTGACCCAGCAATTGCACTTCTGGGTATTTATCTAAAGAAAGCTCAAACAATAATTTGTAAGATTTATGCACCCCAATATTCATGGCAACACAATTTACAATAGTCAAGATATGAAAGCAACTTAAATGCCCATCAACAGATGACTGGATAAAGAAATTATGGTTCATATATACAATGGAATATTACTCAGCCATTAAAAAAATGAAATCCTACTATTTGCAATGACATGAATGGACCTAGAGATTATTAGGTTGAGTGAAAAAAGTCAGAGAAAGATAAATACCATATAATTCCACTTATATATGGAATCTAAGGAACAAAAAGAACAAACTAATCAAACTATTCACAAAAATAGCGAATCATTTGGTGACAGACAGAAGGGAAGAGGCTTGGGGGGCTGGGAGGATGAGGTAAAGGGTTAAAAAAGTACAAATTAGTAGCTGGTGAATGATCACGGATGGGGAGCACAGCACATGAAATGCAGTTAGCATTAATATGTTGGCTAGGTGGAGGGCCAGGGAGGGAGGAAGCAACTGGGGAATCGTTTTATAAAATATATAGATGTCTAACCAATATACTGTATACTTGAAACTAAAATAAACAAATTAATTTTTTTTAAAAGTGAAGAACTTCCCAGGCAGAATAAATAGTAGGTGCAAAGCTATGGAGATGTTAAAAAGAGAAGCCTGTTTGGAGCAAGGCAAGAAGTTTGCTGTGGCTGGAGCACAGCAGTGGGAGAGGGTGCAGGAAGAGTGGCATAAGAGAGGATGGGAATGCAGTGGAGACTTGATCTTGAAGGCAGCGGAAGACATGCAAGGGCTTTTATCTGACATATGGTGGAACACCTCTGGAGTGTTTTTAGGAGAGGAGCAATGGGATCCAACTCTTTCTTAGAAAGTTCACTCAGGCTGCAGTGTACAGACTAGTGAGGCGGAGGGAGGGAGATGTGGCAAAGGAGGAAGGGAAACCAATCCAGAAACTCTGGCCACGCCCAGCAGGAAAGGAGCTCACATTCCCTGTGCACCCCCAAAAGGCACACACATTCTTCACGGAACTGACTAACATTTGGAGCTCATCAACAGGGTCTAAGGAACAGAATGCAAAAGTGCCCAGAGATTGTTTCTAGTGTTTCTGACATACTCAACCCTACTGAATTCTAAAAGGGTATTTTGCATTTGGCCCTATTTATCTGTTTACATTTCACTGTTGCCTGCAATCATGAGAACTATACTAAGAAATATCTATGATGATTTTTACTTAAAACAGTTCAATGTTTTATCATGACTCTCCTTTCATATTAATACAAGGTGGTTTGTTTCTGTGGATAAATTACCTGAATAGAGAACCCCAGTGAGCCTCACTGGAAGACGATTCTGTACGTCAACTATCAGCTTGATATTCCTTCAGTAGTGAAGGTCTCTCTCTCCTAGGAAAACCATCTCAAAAACTGTCAGCTTCCTCTTGAGAGCTTTTCTGTTTCTGAAGCAGATGCTGGGCTAGCAGTGCCCTCTGCTGGCAGCTTGAAGTAATAGTTCTACATTCCCCTTTTTCAAGCATAGAAGAGGCTTTTCCTATAGAAAGAAACCCTTGTTAATATTAGTTCTAACAACTTGGAAGCTTAAATAATAAGTCATTTGGGTCCAAAAGTTGTAGGTAAAATAGGGATCAGGGAAAGGGCTATTTTTCAATGGGAAGTGTAAAAGGAGATAGACAAGGGAAATAAAAAAGACAAACAAAAAAAAAAAAACAGAAAGCCTAAATGTTTAGTCTAAAGCTGGGTTCACATATCAGCATCGCCTCTCCCCTACCATGTGACTCTGGACAGGTCATTTTCTCTTTGCTCGCCTTACAGTACTCCTGTGAGCACTAGATGCAATAATGCACCTAAGAGCATCTGCACATGGTACATGTTCAATATGTCATACAAAAACCTGAAATTTCCCTAAAGGAGTGTAATTGATAGAACGTTTCTGGAAAAAAAGAATCTGCTAGCAAATACTAAGAATCTTAAATGAAGTTTTAGGGCCTTTTGACCCAATAATTATACTTTTAGAATTTATTCTAAGGGAAAATAATTGAAATATAGAAAAATTTGAATGTATAAAGATGTTCATTATGGTGGTATGTATAATACAAATTAGAAATAATCCTAACGACCAAAAACTAAGGAAATGGTCAGATCAACTCACTATTTCCACTTTAATACAAGCTTTATAAAAACATTTTAGATTAAAATGTTTATGATCTTAAAAAGAATATAGCGCAGGCTGTACATTACATCAAACAGAATTTCAAAGACATAAATACAAAAAATAAAACTTTGAAATGAAAAAAATGATATCAGTTATTGATAAGGATACGTGGGAAATGGGTACTTTTATATATTGCTGTACGGAAGTGAAAATTTGTAAAGCCAATCTGGACAGTCTACATATATTTGTTAAAATTTAAAAAGTTCACATATGACTTTTTCTTGTGTAATTACCCCAGAGAAAAGCTTGCAAGTGAGCACAAGAAATGCGCATAAGGATGTTTATCAACATATTTTTATAAAGTGAAAAATTTGGAAACAACTTCATGTCCTTCCACAGAGAAATCATTAAATGAATTCATTAAATTCAGAAATCATTAAGAGAAATCATTAAATGATATGTGTGTCTGCCTGGATAGACCAGGTGATGCTGTAAGAGTTAACAACATCCAAATCTAGATGCCTGATGAAAACAACAACAAAAGTTTATTTCTCATTGTAGCCCTATCACACTTTGGCTGTGAACCCAGTTCTGTGTCCTCCTGTATCCAGATAGAACTGTAATATCCCTTCTGGTAATCACTTGCCATGGTGGCTATTGAGCACTTTGAAATGTGGCTGGTCAGAGCTGATATGCACTGTACCTGTAAAATACACACTGGATTTCAAAGGCTTAGTATAGAATAAAAAGTAAAACACCTAAATAATTTTTAATCTTGATTGCATGTTGAAATAATTTAGATATATTGGGTAAATAAAAGATATTATCAAAATTAATTTCGTTTTTTTTTTTAATTTTTAAAAATGTGCCTTCTAGAACATTTTAAACTACATAGCAGCTTGTGTTTTATTTTTATTGGACATTCCCAGTCTGGGTGGCAGAGGAAAAGAGAGAGGTGGTAAAGTTGTTGCTGGTTCTTAAAGCTTTTGGAAGTGACATATGTGACTTCGATTTATATGTCCCTGCCTAAAGAAAATTACACTAGCACACCTGAGTTTAAAAGAGTGGGGAACTACAATGCCACCCTTTCCCCAGAGGAGTGAGCAGGAACTAGGATGCTGGGGAAAGCCTTCCCGTGGACCTCCCTGTAGGAGTTTAAAATAATGTGTTTAGTCTTTATGAGCTGACATAGAAAGAGTCCAAGATATAGTGTTGAGTGAAAAAGCAAGTTGTTTAACAATACATACTGTATTGTACCATTTATAAAACACATACCCACAAGGGCAGAACAAACTGCACATTTTATGAGGGCATATATTACACAGGTAAGTACCTGGAAAAAAGTCTTGGAAGGGTCTGTGCCAAACTTAAACCAATGATCATCTCTGGAGGGAGGAGTCTTCATCCTAATGGTTGACTCCCAGACCACAGGAACATGCCCCCGTTTGGGCTGGATGTCTTCCACTT
This sequence comes from Macroglossus sobrinus, assembly GCA_004027375.1. Lineage (NCBI taxonomy): Eukaryota > Metazoa > Chordata > Mammalia > Chiroptera > Pteropodidae > Macroglossus > Macroglossus sobrinus. Next base: position 624,253 of record PVKZ01000533.1, on the reverse strand, counting down.
GCCCCTCCAGATCAACCTCCGCCTTGCCCACCTGTCCTGTGCCTGGGAGGCTGCCTGTGACAATGGGTAACCGTGCTCACTGGTTTCTGGGGCCACAGGCAGGGAAGGAAGAGAGCGAGGACAAGGTATTTACTTACTCCCTTCTCATGATTTCCCATCACCCCTCTTCCTGTCAGGATTCCTTCCCACACAGCTCTCCAGCTCCCTCTTTGTCTTAGGTCTTACTGGTTTCGCCCCTCTCCTCAGGCTGTGGGTGGAAACAGCAGCTACTGTCACTAGATTTCGTCCTTTGCCCCAGGTCTCTGCCAGCTTCTGTGGTTCCCTTACACCCTGCCCACCCCCTTACAAACTAACTTTACTAAACTCTCTTCAATGTAAGTGTATTATCTATTTTTGTTTTTGTCCTTGTTTTGTTTGCTGGGACTGTAATACAGTATGTTCCATACAAAATTTAAAATAAATAAAAATCACAGAAGAAGACCTTAATGGAATTAGGACAAAAATGTTCAATTTGTTTGCTGCACCTTCTTTGGCAATAGGATCATTTGTGAATTATTTTGTGTGGCCACACTTCTTTGTCGTTACTAACCTTATCTATAATAAATGTTACTTCTATAATTCATTTTAAAAGTAAAAGTCTAAAGTGAACAAAACCAGTAAACAAAAGAGGTGACTCTAAATCTAATTTGCTCAGAAGCTGCTGACCCTGGTTTTACGAAACAGGCCAACAGGGAGTAGGTCCTTTCTTATCTGTCAGAGAACACGCTACCACCTTTGGAACAACCAGAAGGAAAACCACGAGTAGCATTTACTATGGGCTCAAGATGGGCTAATGCTGACTTGCTCCTGCTGCCTCTGACCTTCCTGTGGCACTGCTCAAAGAGGTAAGACAGCTTCCCCACTGCACACTGACTCAGGCACCACCTACCAGGACAGACAGGGCCACACCCCTGTGAGATTTCTTGGGGTCCACTGCCCACGGCCAAGGCACCTGAGTGTGGCACACTGCGCCAAGACACCCCTGCCAAGTCCCTTCTTTGATACATTCCTCAGCACGCTGCTTAGAGACTTTCCCAAGTGCCAAGACCACCAAAATCCCCTCCACACCTATCTGGGGCCAGGGCACTCACCACCACTGGGAGCACTTGTTTGATTTTGCCATCCATGTATATCACTGAGTAACATACTGCCAGTGTCTTCCAGAGTCACAGGGCCCTCCACATGTGGCAGGCCAAGTCTGGGTCAGGAACTGCTCCTCCCTCCTTGAATTCAGCATGTGTGTCCTGAACAACAGGACTGGCAGCACACTGGGCAACAGAAGCAGGAGAAGAGACTAGCTAGCACACCAAGGAAGGCTGAGCGCCTGAATTATAGAAGTAACATTTATTATAGATAAGGTTAGTAACAATCAATCAATCTCTCCCCAAAGAGGTCTTCCCTGAGGGCAGTGGTTCTCAACCAAGGGCAGTTTCACCCCTCGGGCAGCATATGGCAATATCTGGAGAAACCCTGTATTAGGGCGATGGACAGACACCCCTGTTCGGTCTTCTGAGAGCACTAAAGGCATCAGAAGACAGGCCAAGCCTGATGCACCCAACACTCCTCCGAATGGGGGGGTGGTTGCTTAGGGCTAGACCATCTGATAACAGCTAGTCTTTCCTCCTTAGCTCAAGTTAGCCCATTTCCTTATTATATACATAGATTTCTTGTTAGAAGACCTGAATGGCCCAGAGATTAGATTAGAGCTTGCCTATTACCTTAACTGTAACTGTTTTCAAATTAAACAAATCCAGAAGAACTTGGAATCTCATCGAAGCTCATCTTCAAATAACAGCTAACAGTCCACCCAGCTCAGGGTCTGCTTGAACTGAGGGCGCTTTCCTGAGGAGGAGCCCCTGGAAGCGTGGCCTGCTGGGATGGTTATGTCCAGGACCTGAGTTCAAGCCCAGCCTCTCCTGCTGTGGAGCTGAGAGGAAGGCTCTGAAATTTTCTTCTGTGTAAAGCAGAAATAACAGCTTCCATCTTGGTGCTGATAACATGCACAGACTAGTACCTCAGTGCATGGGAAGATGCCATTATTAGTAATGAGAGCAGTATCAATAATTAATCAGCTACGGCATGTCATCACAAAACAATTTCATTATCTATGTGCTGCAGGTCTGTCCCCTCAGACTATTTTCTACTCTTCTGCAACAGCACTTATTTTCTCAAGATTTTTTTTTTTAATTTTAAAAGGGTTTTATTTATTTGTACTGTGGTAAATATATATAACATAACATTTACCATTTAAAACCATTTAAAGGTAATAATTCAGTGGCATTAAGTACATTCACAATGTTGTGCAGCCATCACCACTATTTCCAGAATTTTTTCGTCATCCTAAACAGAAACTCTGTACCCATTACAGAACAGCTTCTCAGCTTTAGAGAGGATGTGTCAAGCCCAGTTTAGTTATCTCACGAATATTATTTTTTATTTAAAAGATAGCTTCTCATTCTGTGTTCCCCCCAGCCCCTGGTAATTTCTATTCTACTTGGTCTCTATGTGTTTGACTATTCTAGGGACCTCATATACGTGGAATGATACAATATTTGTACATTTGTGTCTGGTTATTCTTAGCAGAATGTTTTCAAGGCTCATCCATGTAGCACTCCAGGATGTTTTAAGTCAAGCCATAGTAACTGAATTCTAGTACCTTCTTTGTGCCAGACGCTAAAGGTAAAGTAGTGAACTTTCTTGGACCTGCCTCATGGAGCTGACTCTCCCTTGATGTGGCCTCACACCTATGGTCCATCACCACAGAGAGAGCAAATGCAGGCCTCAAGTCTTGTCTTGTCTCAGATCCAGATAGGATTAGTTCCACTCACCCATGCTGCCTACTAAATGCCAGACATTTTATTTGCTATTTTCTATATATTCTTTCCACCTTGGGCTTTAGAGTCAGACAGACATGGGTGTGGTTTAAATCTCTAGCTCTGCCACCTACCAGCTCATCTTCATGAGCTGAAACTGTGCATTTAGTGCAGTGTCTGGCATAGCACCCTTAAATATTAGCCACATTTTTAATCAATAATCAGATGATGAATATCTAGATGTAACCCTGAAGGCTCCATGAAGGCAGAGACCATGCCTGTCTTATTACCATGATAGCTCCGATGACAGTATGGTGCCCTAAAATCAACAGCTGAGGCCCCAGAGTCTTAACTCTGTCCATGAGCGCTCACTGTCCCTCCAGGAGCATCCAGTCACCACCCCCTGGGGAGGCAAACAGGCCAACAAACAATGGTCACAGAATGTGACACTAGCCACTCTTTCTGACCCATAGGTCAAAGATGTTGCCTCAGCACTTGGGGTTGGGGGTGTCACAGTGCTTGACTTCGGTCCCTGCTCTGATGCTGATGACCCTGTGCTACTAGGAACTTCAGCACTGGCTTCAGAGGAGAAACTTTTGCGATAGTAAGATCATAAAGAAGATAAGAAAGAATGAATCAGTCTGAGAAACAGGAAGGGGTCCAGGTAGGAGGATGTGGAAAAGGAAGATGTTTGGTTACCTCTGACTAGCTTCGCCTTTGTCAAGGTTCTGCTGTGTGTAGCTCTTGGATTCAACACCTCAGTGCCTCTGGTTCCTTACCTGTAAAGTGGAACATACGATTCCTACTTTTACTATTCTAACTCTAATTGTATCAAGCTTGAGGACCACCCCATAGAGTTGAAGGTAGAGGATGCAAAAGTGCTTGAAAAGAAGAACAGTGAAGGCACAGTAGTTTATTTGATAAGCATTTTAATGTTCACCTACTATGTGCCAGGTGCCATGCCAGGCAAACATAGGCTAGGAAGATATTGCCCCTGCCCTCAAGACCTAGCAGTTTTCATTTTAAAATGAAGCACTGACAGCAGAGGTTACTGTATGACTTAGCATCCTTCCCACAAACTGCCATGTGGAAAGATAATTAAAGTCACTCTGGAGTCACAGCTAGAAATGCTAAAGAAACAGCTACCCCCAGAGAAGTTCAGGATATGCTGTGAGGGAACTGAACTTTCTTTGCCCTTTCATGAAAAAGATGTTAATTCAACAGAAAAAGTAATGATGACAATTAGGAGCATTAGGATTTGTCACTTGAAGAGTGATAGTGCCCTGGAAGCACCAGCTGTGAGAATTCACAAAGCATTCACTCTGCGGAGAGAGCTTCATGGATGGCATGAGCAATGAAGTCAGTCAGGGCAGGGCAGCCTGCTGCAGAAGGAAAGGTGCCTTCCCACTGGACTCCGGGAGGATGTGCTATGGACCTGCCAGGCTTGGAGAATCAAGTCCTTCCTCCCCATCTATCGAAGCTCACTTAATTCACAGTGGAATAGCCAGACTAGTAAGATTATTGACAGAGGAAATGAGCCAATGGACAGAAAATGAGTTTGGTGTAAGAAAGATGTAGGTTCCTTTGACCCTAATAAATAGCAGTAAGTGCCTACAAATGGGGATATCGGTAACTACCAACCTCTCAAGGTTGTAAAATAGGATATCCTGGTGCTTGATCAAGGTACTAACTCAGTAAGGAGTTTATATACATTATATGAATCACTGTTATATAGATAGATACTTATAATAGTCTTACATATAGAACTATTATTATATATAATATGTATATTATATATATATATATATATATATATATATATATATATATATATATATATATATATATATACTGTGTGTGTGTGTGTGCGTGTGCATGTGTATAGCATGGCTCATGGGACTGAGGAGGCTTGGCAAGTCCCAGTCCAGTGGTGGTGGTGTGTGTCAACAGGCTGGCGCTCCAAGAAGAGCTGCAGCCGAGTCCAAGGCAGTCTGCTGGCAGAATTTCCTCTCCTTTCGGGGAGGCCAGGCTTTTTCTGTTAAGGCTTTTTACAGTTTGGATTAGGTCCTCCCACATCACGGGGGCTAGTCTGCTTTATTCAAAATCTACTGATTTTACTATTACTCTCATCTAAAAAAATACCTTCACAGAAACAGCTAGACTAACATTGATTCAACACCTAACATGTGCCAAACTCTGCAAACTACATGGAAGAGAGTTGAAAATGACAAGGTCCTGGCCTTTCCTCACTCCTCAGGGACATGAAGGAGCTTAGTAGCGAAGCTAAGAACTCTAGCTCTGGTGTCAGAAAGATGTAACTTTGTGCTCTCAGGGACCTCAGAAAAATGCTCTCACTTAAAGAACAAAGAATGTAATTTACTTTTTTGCAATATTATAAGATAAAATGAACATTTGCTATAACTGGATGAGTGAATGAGATGAGGTGAGATGAGGTGATTAATCCTTGCTCTGCCATCTCTAGTTCTGACAGGTTGACCATGTCTTTTTCTCTCTGGTCTTCAGTTGCCCATCTATACAAAGGATGATGATGATGATGTTCACTATTATCTCTAATAATTTTTTTTTCATTGACTTCTAGTATTTTGATTTCTGTGACTCTATAAAATGATCTACGGCCAGCACTGAAAAGGCATTTTCAGGCTCAACAAGTTCTTAACACTCTGAAACACTAGAGGGCAGGAAAACCACACTAAAAAAGAAAGAAAGAAAGAAAAACAATGTGCATTCCATTGTTGGGGTTCTTACAGTGAAAAAAAAAGCTCTTCCTAAACTGCATGTTTTCTTCTTGCCTAGGCAGAGTCTGCCCTGACTACCAGGCATGGATTTTCCTCATCACTTATATCTCGGACATAGGTCAATTTCATAACCATTTTCCTGCTCTTAGTCCTCATTGCAGTGACTATTTTTTTAAAGTATAGTTGACATACAATATTTTATCAGTTTCAGGTGTACAACATAGTGATTTGAAATTTATGTAGCTTACAAAATGATCACCACGATAAGTCTACAGCTGTCACCATACAAAGTTATTATAATATCACTGACGAGATTCCTCATGCTGTACATGACATCCCTGTGGCATTTATTTTACCACTGCAAGTTTGTGCTTCTTAATCCCTTTACTGTTTTTATCTATCCATTCACTCCCTCCCTTCTGGCAAGCATCAGTTTGTTCTCTGTATCTATGAGTCAGTTTGTTTTGTTTTGTTTTGTTTTTTTAGATTCTACATACAAGTAAAATTATACAGCATTTCTCAGTCTGACTTATTTTTTTCTCTGTCTTACTTATTTCACTTAACATAATGCCCCCAGGTCCATCCACGTTGTTGCAAATGGTAAGGTTTCATTCTTTTTGTTTATGGCTAAATAATACTCCATTGCATGTATATATACCACATCTTCTTTATCCATTCATCTACCAATGGACTCCTAGGATGCTTCTATATTTTGGCTATAGTAAATAATGCTGAAATTAACATAGGGGTGCATACATCTTTTCAAATGAGTGTTTTCATTTTCTTTGGATACCCAGTCTTAGGTAGTGCATTTTCCATAGTGGCTGCACCAATCCTACCAACAGAGCATGAAAGTTCCCTTTTCTTTTCATCCTCACCAATATTTGTTATTTGTTGTCTTTTTGGTTGTAGCCATTCTGACAGGTGTGAAGTGGTATATCATTGTAGTTTTTATTTACATTACCCTAGTGACTAGTATTATTGAGTATCTTTTCGTGTGTCTCTGTATGTCTTCTTTGGAGAAATATCTATTCTGATCCTCTGCCTATTTTCTAATCAAATTGTTTCAGGTTTTTTTTTTTGGTGTTATATTAACCTCTTATCAGATATATAATTTCCAAATATCTTCTTCCATTCAGTAGGTTGCCTTTTTGTTTTGTTGATGGGAAATAAATAAAAGGATATATCATGCACATGAATTGGAAGAATCAATTATCATTAAGATATCCAAACTGTCCAAAGCAATCTACGGATTCAGTGCAATCCATATCAAAATACCGACAGCATTTTTCATGGAGCTTAGAACAAACCATTCTAAAATTTATATGGAACCACAAAAGACCCCGAATGGCCAAAGCAATCTTGAGAAAGAAGAACAAAACTGGAGGTATCATGCTCTCTGATTTCACACTATATTACAAAGCTATAGTAAACAAAACAATTTGGAACTGACATAAAAACAGACACATAGATCAATGGAACAGAATAGAGAGCCCAGAAATAAACTCATGCTTACATGTTCAGTTAATCTATGACATAGGAGGCGACAATGTATAATGGGGAAAACATAGTCTCGTCAACAAATGGTGTTAGGAAAACTGGATATATGCAAAAAAAGAAACTGGACTACTTTCTTATACAATATGGAAAAATAAAGTCAAAATGGGTAAAGACTTAAATGTAAGATGTGAAATCATAAAACTCCTAGAAGAAAACATAGGTAGTAAACTCTTGACATTGGTCTTAGTAATAAGACATGTCTTATTGGACATGTCTTCTCAGATAAGAACAACTAAAGCAAAATAAACAGGATGACATTAAACTAAAAAGCTCTAGCACAGTGTAGGAAACTGCAGTGAAATTTAGAACTGCTCATTTGAAAACAGAATGCACTACTTGAGAGTGGGGCTAGGCTGGGAAAGTCCTGACATGAGGTGGATATAGCCAACAGCCTTTCGTGTCTGATCACAGTCCCATCTGACTCAACTCATTTACTGAATCAGAGTAGAAACAAGTAAACTTGTATACTATGCACCGAATATTTGCTGGTGTAAGTTATGGAGAGAGGGCTCATCCATTGTGCTGACAGCCAGCACCCTGGTGGTCTCTGAGATGAGGCTGGGAACCTCAGTGTGACATATGCAGCAAGAAATCAGAAACTAGAGTAAGGTCCTAGGGTTCTGGGAGCCTGTGACCGTGAAAAGCTATTCCTTGTCTGCTAAAAAAAAAAAAAAAAAAAAACAGGGAGTGCAGAGGTAGACTTCAAATACAGCAAGAGTGATTTTTGAGTCAAGTCAGGGATCAGTTTCCTGACCCTGAGGTATAAGTTATCATGGACAGAGGCTTACACTACTGATCAACAGGCATGGTTGGGGAGGGCCTTTCAACTGTGCAGGTTCAACCTACTCGGTATAGATGCCTAGACTGGAGTCTAGCAAGGGGTAACCTTGAATGAACTCTCACAGCAAGCCTATGACAAAGCCCACCTTCACTGCCAGTCTTGGTCCAAGATGGTAATTCCTCAGACTGAAAGTCCAGGTTTAAGGAATACAAAATTTGGGGGGAACCAGCTGGTCTCCAGTTGTTGCTGGCATACTCCCCAGAATGTGCTGAAGTGGTCCACTCAAACCCAGAAGGTACAAGTTCTAGCTGGCCACGAATGTGAGACTTGGAAAACCATCATGCTCCTAAGATGTGCTTTTAGACAAAGATCTTTGCTCAGTAGGTCAGCTCCTTTTCTTGTGTATTCAAACCCTTCCATTACTCAAAAAGTTCAGTGGTCACTGAGAGAGGCTGTTGGGGTTATGTGTGACCAAATCTCTCACCCTTTGCTCTGATAACAGAGACGAACAGCTATCTTAACCTGATATTCCCACCTTTTGTCTTATCAAAAAGAATCTGCTTTCACCCATCCCTATTAGTAACGATGAGCTTTTCAATTATTGAGATCATTTAAGAGGGACATGGACATGAACTAATAACTATTTTATGCTCATTACAAACCAGATAGTAGGAACACTACTTTGAGCATGTGGCTTTATTTAACCCTAAAAAACATCCTTGTTAGGGAGAGACGACCATCCTATTTCACAGATGCAGAAACTGAGGCTCAGGAATGTTAAACTGGCCAAGGGTCAAGGAGATCATAACTGCAAAGCTGAAATTCAAAACTGGTAGGTTTAATTCTAAAACCCATTTTTGTCCAGATAGATTGAAGACATTGATTAAGGACGTTAGGTACTGAAATATGGGGTACCCACAGCAGGGTAGAGAGAACCAGAAAGAGTTCTCAGAGAGAAAGAGGATCTCTTCAGGTTGGCTCAAGGCTGAACTCAGGCCCCAGGATGTCAGCTGAGGTAGCCAGGACTGTGCTTACGAAGCAGAGGCCTACCACTTTAATAATATTGGATTTTAATGCTGCATGACACTTTGTGCTTTATGAAGCACTTTTATGTGCATTATCTCATTTGTTTCTCACTGCAATTCTGCAAAACAAGAAGAAATCGTGTTGCTAATGTGAGGTTATGTTTCAATGGATTTTTATATAATCTGATATAGTTCAATAATTTTTCAGAAGGAAGGAAATGCCTGGCCTGTTGTACACTCTGGCCACATTCAAGATGGAAAGATGGGGCTTGCACAACTCCATTTTGCTGCTGTGCAGGAGAAGGCAGTGCTGATATATGACAGGATCTTTGTCAGCCTCGAAGAAGAAAAAAATACTTGGGACAATGTCCAAAGGACTCTCTATTTTACTAAGAGTTTGGGTGGCATGTGTGCAGTGCACATGGAGGCTCTTCCATGTCTCATTCTCATTCATTTATTCATCCATTCATCCATCTATAAATGGGTTTTGAGTGCCTACTAATTGTCTGTCACTGTGCTAAGCTTACAAATAAAATGGTGAACAAAATGGGTACCATCCCTGCCTCATGGAGCTGAGACTTTGCATTTCGGGCCAATCTGATGGTAATGGACTGATCTCTAATGGAGGTTTTTAATTTCCATTTCCTGGGTTGAATACGTTTTCTTATGGGCAGCCACTAAAATGTCTCGTGTGAGGGGATGAAGTGAACAGACATGGTTTCTGTAAGGTCTCCCTGACACTGGTACCGAGAATGAACTGTAGGGGACCTGTAGCAGGCTGGTTCGGCTATCCAACCAGAGGGGAGGGCAGTACAGGGCAGGGGCAGAGACGGCGCAACAGATGAAGAGAAATTTAGGGGATAATGTTGAAAGCAGTGTTTCCAAATTCGTGAAGGTCTTCAGGAATTTGGAAACCAGAAACGAAAATTCCTGGAATTCTTTAAAATTTCTGAAATCATAAGTTTTTCTTAAAATACTTCCAACATTCTTTATACTCATTAATCATTATTATGGTTATCTAAAAATTCAATTGATATTTAAGAATAAATAAGAAATTTAAAGTTTAATGTCTTTACAAAGAACTGTAGTTTATTTATAGCAATATAAAACACTAGTAAAATGCCAGCAAATGTTATAAGATAGTATCCCAATACTGTAGCATTAAGATATCCTAGCAAGATTAGTGACACCACACAGAATCACATGTCATAACTGCCAATTTAAGAAATTAATTTGTTTGTAAAACTTGTTATTTCTTGGATCACTCAATAGGATTTGTATAAAGCACATTATGTGTGTAAGCTTATTAATATACATTTTATTTGCAAGAATGACTCACCATTAGCAGCAGACAGGGCCAGTGACACCTACTTATAGACATGACAACAGCTACAAAAAGGACAGATTACTCTGTGATCATCTGGGTTCCCAGAACTTCCTCCTTAACCTGTCACTCCCCTTGTCAGCTTCTCCTGCTGACTGTTAATGTGAATTCAGAGGACTCCTTCCCACCAGCACTGTCTCTGTGTTACTAAAATCTTCATTCTCAAAGGAGATTTATAATGCTTGTTTCTCATATTCCTGACTTCTTGATGGATTTCTTCTCAGAAATGGAGATTCAGAAAACTGCAAATTCTCTGAAAAATGCTGTTAAGAAATCCAGTATGGAAGCATAGGGCTTATGTAGATTGGCATGTTGGAATGGTCTGGCTGAGAGGTGGCTAACGGATCCTGGGCCTGTTTTTATCAGTGTTCTCTCCAAATTAATAAATCTCCCTAAGACGGGTCCTCTCATAGGGTAGATCAACGATGAACACTATCAGATAAATAATCACCCCACCTGAGTGTCCAAAATGAGAACTAAATTCCCCAACATTGTTAACTCTTCTTCAAAAAAGTAATATACCTTTTGAAAAAGTAGAGAACAGACTGAAATGCAAGTCTTTCCAAAATCTGGAACTTTTTCTGTGGAACCATCAAACTCTAGACTTGGAATGGAGACAAGATGGGTCAGCTAGAGATCTGAGCATGACTCCTAGAGGCTGATTTTCTTTTAAGTATATTACCAAATTATTCTTTGATTTAAATGTTGAAAGAAAATATTTTACTCTATCATTAGCTACTCCTAAAGAATAGGTGGTTGACAACCTATAAAGTATGGCTATGTGTGTCATACTGAAGTACACATGATTTAAAAGACAGGATCAAGACAAAAACATTAATGCAGAAATACGATGAAATGATTGCAATAAAAAAAAATCTGATTATCTCAAGTTGCAATAAACAAAAGCCTTAAGTCACCAAACAATCTTGATGCCCGCAGTGCATCAGAGATTCAGAACAGAGATGAAAGCAGACAGTGAATATTCTATCCGTTGGCTTACAGTAGTGGCCTCTGGCAAAGTTTCTAATAGCAAAGTTTCTAGGAGCTTTTCTAGAATTGTGACATGTATACTCATCTAGGAATATGTGGTGATTAGTAATGCTGAAATCTATACCTGAGCTGGAAAGACACTTTGCTATGTTTCCATTCTTACATTAGGTAATTATTAAGCACCCTCTGGGCACTTGGCATGGTCCCTTTGGTTTTGGTGCATTTGTCATAGCTTTCCCCACGGGGAAATGTTTTTCAGGCTGTGTAGGAATAAGAAAACTGAGAAGAAAATGAACACTGCAGAGAACAGAGGAATACAATGTACTAGAAGAATTTTAAAAACCCACAGCTATTTATAGATCTTGAAATAAATGGCCTTCCTTTGATTGGAGGAGGCACTTCTAAAAGAACTTTTAAAAAAATAGGACAAGAGAACAGTGGTGAAGTGGGAAAAAATTATCTAAGACCTGTCTGTCTGCTATAATTTTTTCTTAGAAAAAAAGTCAGAATTATCACATGTACCAAAACAAAACAAACAAAAAAGTAGTTATCTGAAGAGGCAGCAGATCTTCCAAAGGGTTCTTTTTGGGGGGTGGGGTGGGGTGGGGAATGGTGCTAAAGACAAGGAACTGATTGAAAATGGGAGAAGAAACCTTTGGCTTGCTACTGTTTTTTCAGGATTGAAGTTTATTTTGCAAAGGTATTTATGGCTAAAGAAACTGGATAGAATATCATCGTATTCTTAATAGACATATGCTTGGAGGACTGGGAAATACTTTCACAATTTTATGCAGTTTTTAAAGTATAAATTTCTTGACTACAGTTCATGCTCATTTTGAAGAAATCAGTGCAATTAAATAAGGATAGAGAGTATCAGAAATGGACGAGGAGGAGGATTTGAAGCTAAATCCTAACTGACTTCATAGATGAGGAGTATAGAGCAGATTATCAAAATCTATCAATAATCTAGGCAATTCAAAGTCAACAGGAGTATTCTTAGAGCAGCGGTTGGTTCTTAGCCTTGGCTGCCCATTAAATCACTTGATGAGTATTTTTGTTTTGTTTTGTTTTTTTGACTCTTTGAAGAGTGGTCTCATCAATTCTCATGTATTTGGCCTGGGATGGGCCTGATATTAAGATTTTTAAAAGCTCTCAGATAATTCTGACATAAAACCACTGATCTAAGAGGCTGATCAGGTTAGTGAATCGGTAGTATCTCTGTGTCCCTTTCACAATATCTTGTTAGCCTAGGAAATCTAGACTCTGGATTTGCTCCCGGCGCCCAAGTCAAGCCAGACAGAAAAGGCTTGACTCTCCCCACTGGGCCCCTGCTCCTCTTCCTTTGTAGATTTAAAACTGTGCCTTTGTTCTCCTTGTTCATGAGTGTTTCTCCTTCATCTAGGTGATAAAATGCTTAGTGTGACCTGAGTGGTTTGTGGTGCAACCCCATTTATACACATAGTTTTCCTTCTTTTGTTTTTCTTTTCATTCTTTATTGTTTTGTTTTGTATTTATCTTGATCAAAAATACTGTGACCCTTACACTGACATAAAGCAAATGGATCTGTGACTTTTGCTTCCCAATCTACATTGCTGGCTTCATGTAAGGCCATGTTTCATATACTAAAAGCTATTTTTGAAAAACATTTACATTTTCCCATTGGACACTGCCATGTGACCCACCAATACTCCCCAGCTGCTACATCTGACACTCAGGCAGCCCTGGAACTGTATGTAATGTATGGCAGCTACAGAGAAATAAATTTTCAACAAAGGCTTTTAGATATACCTCCTACAAATTACCTGCTTCCTTGATTTTGTGTTGCTCAGTTAATGAAGAACCAAATGAAGAGTCACTGGAAAGTATGTTTTCCAACTGGACAACTCCTTGCACATACACTGCATCTGCACTTGGACTATCTGCCCACAGTTAGAGCAGAGGGTCAACCTGACCTGAGGCAGAGCAGAGAATCAGCCATAGGAAAGGATGGTTACCTTTCTCTTACTGTGAATTTAAATCTTTTGCCACCACCTCCAACTTGAACTTAGCCAGGACTCAGCAGAGAGGGACAATGCCTTCACCACCTGCTGGCTGCTGAGTTTTCCTCCTCCCTTTTCTTCCTCCTGTCAATTGTCACTGTCTTCTGTTGGGCTATGTGTGGGGTAGGGGCGAGTAGGAAGCTACATGCCCTCAGAGTGGCAGGCAGAGCAAGTGTGTCTGCTTCTTGATCCTGAGACAGTAAGACCAAACCTCCAGAGATACACAGTTCAGACTTTTGTGGTTTGGATAAAATGAGGAGTAGGGTCTAGCTGCCTCTGATTGTGCTCATGGCTGGTGGTCTCTCCCTCAACTGGATCTCCAGCACCCACTGGCCATTAAGACAGTTCCTGAAGCACACCACTCTGGTGCTCTTCGCATGACAGATGAATGCACTGGAGTTCATTTTGGGGTCTTTCAAGGCTCAATAGTGCAGAGCCCACATCTCTGCCCTCTCCATGGGAGCCAGCCAGGAGGGAGAGGATCAGGTTCAGTGTCAGCTACTGCTATAGCCCAAGCAGCCCACAGACATCACCAGGCAGGCCAGGCCAGGCCACCCTCAATGCAAGATGATACCTATTGAAGGAAGTAAATCTCTTTTGACATGAACTTGAGTTGGTTTTGAGCAAATTATTAATTAGCTATGTAGGCTCAGAGCAGAGATTCTCAAAGTTCCCAGATCACCTGGGAACTTAGTAAAAATACAAATTCCTAGGCTCTACTTCAGACCTATTAAATCAAAAAGTCTGTGGTTGGGGCCTTGCATGTGATTTTGAAAGCAACTGCTTCTGAGTACTGCATCAAAACAGATGGGAGGGAATCAGATTGACTGCGTTATGAACCCTTGAGCAAGTCACCTAAGTTTACTGAGACTGTGTGTGTCTAGATCACATAGAGCCATCTATGATTGTTCCATAATGAGTTGTGAGTCCTGTATGAACCCATCGGTAGCATTCAAAACCAAAGACATGGCCCTGATATTAGTTTACTCTCACAGTCCATTTCTGTAAAGGTTTTTCAGGAGGCTGATAATACAGATCCACAAAATGAGGTCCATATTTTAGAAAGTGTATTATATTAATTACCCTCATTATACATGGAATAATATGTTCAGCTAAATGACTTTTACTCGTAAGATTGTTTAAAAACTTCTCACCTTGTCCATCAATGATTAAATAAAATTATTAAATTTTGAGAAAAAACAAAAACTACTGGCTTCAGTAGTTTCTTGGTTCTGCTCTCCCCCTACATCGACTACTTTCTTGGTGGCCAGTGGTCTTAGACCACTGGTAATTTCTGTTACCCCTGCATAATTTTTCCCTTTCTAGGCAGCTTTGGGGCTAGCTGAAGTTCAGATGGACTCAAACCTGAACTTGGCTTAGCATCAAGGACCAACCCAGCACTTTACTTTTATTCTAGCTACTATAGATAACAACAATCAAAGTATTATACATTAGCATGTACTTATTATTTGGCATTCCCTTATATATCCAGTGATTCAATGCCCCAAGAATTAGATTCATCTCGAATTCTTTTAGTAATTGAGTATAGTACAACTGTTGCTCCATACCACAAATGACCATGTGGACACCCAGGAACAAAGGTTCTTCATCCCTCGTCCTTTCATCCTTTCTCTTCCCAAACCATGTTTCTGTAAGCCATGGCTGGGTCTAGCTTATACCACCTCTGACACCAACTAAAAGAGTTCTGGGATTCAAATTCCAATGGTGGTTGGGGGTGTGGAGTAGAGATTCCTTCACATCATCACGCAATTCTAGAACACTAGTTGGGTGTGCTACAATTCAACTCACTCATACCACTAACCACTAGGATAAAGGTTAAGGGGTCAGTTCTGCAAGACTGCCCACACAACCCCAGCCCATCCCTGCCAGTGAGAAACCAGTTGCAAGGCAGGCCGTTGCCTGTGCTTCTGACTGGCTGTAGGTGGAAGATTCCAATTACCCACTCTTTGGGTTCAATTAATTTGCTAGAACAGCTCACAAAACTCAAAGAAACATTTTACTTACTAGATGACTGATTATTATAAAAGGATATCACTCAGGAGCAGCCAGATGGAAGAGATGCATAAGGCAAGGCATGGAGGTGGGCTCGAAGCTCCCATGCTCTCTTTGAGCACACCACTTTCCCTGAATCTCGACATGCTCACCAACCTGAAAGTTCTCCAAACCCAGTCCTTTGGGGTTTTATGGAGGCTTCATGACATGGGCATGACTGATTAAATAACTGGCCATTGCTGCCTGATTCAGCCGCCAGCTCCTCCCCTCTCCCTGGAGGTGGGGGATGATGGTAAGACAGAACGTTCCAACCCTCTAATCACATGATAGGTTCTCTTGGCAACCAGTCCCCAACCTCAGGTGCACTCCAAAAGTCACCTCATCAACCTAACAAAGGCACCCTTATCACTCTCTTTATTTAGGAAATTCCAAGAAGGGTAGGAGCTTTGTACCAAGAACAGTGGACGAACACCAAATATATATTTCTTCATATAAATCACATCACACTTTTCCTGAGAGCACAAGCTGCCTTATTTCGTTGCATTGTGGTTCTGCATTCACCTCTTGGGAAGATTATACTCTTTCTGGGACCCTTACAGTCCCAGCGAGAGGGTTAGGCACATGATAGGAATGCAGTGCCTACCTTGTTAAGAGAATTCAGGAAGTAAATAAGCAGCAGGCTCAGCAGCTAGGGTGCAGTGAGAGGAGACAACCACAAGAGGGCAGTGGAGAACCAGACTGTGAGCGTGGCTGGGGCCTCTGGACTGGAACCCAGATGGGGATTTCAGGTACCAGCGCCCCTTCACAGCACAGCCAGGGACAATAATACAGGGAGAAGCTCTCCAATGATCTGGAGGCGGGCTAAAAACCCTGGAGAGGAAATTACCCAGAGTCAGGCCCTTCCAATCTTCCCATACTTAACAGATATGCCCCCTACTCCTCCATAAGGGCCCAGGGTTGCCTCTGGGGTGCCTAATTGTGTGTGGGGGGCAGGGGCATGCTCTTCCAAATGAGCATGTTCCCTTTGTGCTGGACACAGCGCTGATGCAATGGGGTTCTGTCCTTCAAGGAAGCCAGCTTAACTCTGGCCCAAACTCCAGCCAGTCATGGGGAGAAGAGACCACATTGTTTAAGGCTTCAGAAAGTGAAGAAAAATACCCCAGCACAGAGAACTCCATGGGCTCAACTGATCTTTGCTCTGAAAGCTGCTGCTAAACAAAGCTAGCACCAACTGTTCCCAGGAAATATGCCAGATGGGCTTTATCCTTGCTGGGGTTCCCAGCGTAGCTGTCCTATCCCACTGCTGACCCCTGCTCAGTTCTCTGAGCTGACACGAACTGTTGCTTTTTGTGGAAAAGCATCCCCTATGGGGCCCACCCACATACAGCCTCAGAGAACCTTCTGGGCTGGAGTGGGGTGGGTGGAGACGGAAGCACTGAGAATGTTGCGGTATCTTTCAGTAGCTATATTTCCTTTAGGCCTTGACCTTGGCAGGAGGGCTACTTTCTGACTATTCGAGGTGAGGGTTTTGAGGTCAGGTCTTGTCAGTGGGAAGCTTTGACTGCAACTGCAGGGCTCAAGCAAGGGTTGGCAGGGTTGCAACACACCATGGACTGTCCCTGGAGGCTGAACCCAGTGGGGCTTCTTTCGTCTGGTGTCTGTGAGGACAAGCTGGGGAACCACCCTCTGCATGACAGCTGCAGTTAATTCTGATTTATGGCCACTGCACCTCCCTCTGCCACCTGGAGAAGGAGCTTTCCAAATGGCTTTATGGCTGACGATGCTGGTAGTTCTATTCTTGGTACTCCCTGCCCTGGTCCTGGGTGAGCAATGTGCATTCATTCTCCCTCTGCTGGCCACAGGGAATAGGAGAGAAGGCCAGCCAGCCTGGCCTAGCTGTCTCTTTTCCCCTCCTGGTGAGCCTGGCCCAGCTGCCTCTGGGTCTGGCAGTCCAGGACCTCCCCCTCTGGTCTGCAGCACAGTCTGTGACAATGGGTGCTGCACCCCACACCCCAGCCACCTTGCCAAGGAGGAGGCACTGGGTTCCATCTCTGCCCCTTTGCCACTAGGTATTTCTTTGGCCCTGACTGCACTTGCTCTTTCTCATATGCAACTAATATTTAGTGATATCTCCCAGGCTGTGAGCCCCTGGAAGACAGGGCAATAGTTCCTGTTCCTTGTTAAATTAACTTGAATGTTTATTGGGCAAGCAGCAGGGCCAGGCACTGAGCTGGGTGCTAGGGAGCAAGAGAGCCATGGTCCTGACTCTCATGGAGCTAACGGACTAGCAGATAAACAAATAAATGAACAGAAAGGTTATGAATAGTAATAAATGTTACAACTAAAAAAAAAAAAAGCACAGCTTATGTGATTGGGAGGGGGTGGGAGCTACTTTCAACATATGGGCAGGAAGTGACAGTCCTGTTGCGCCCTGAGAGAAGGTCAGGAGGGCCAGAGCCCCGTCTCTCAGGGCTGCTCCCCATTCCATACAAGAGCTGGGAGCAGCTGGCTGAGGGTACAGCAAGTACAATCACCCTGAGGTAAAAATGAGCCTACATTTTCTAGGATCTGATGCTTGGCCACCGTGAGAGTGCAGAGATTCACTCTCCTGCAAAACCTGCCCCACCCAGTGTCCTGCCCACCTCAGTAAAAAGAAAAGCTCTTCTCACACTGCTCAGGTCCCAAACCTCGCTGTTACCCTCTACCCTCTCTCTACCTGCCACCAACCATCAGCAAGCCCAGCGGGCTCCCTGCTACATTCAGACGCTGACCACCTGTTCCCACCCCCGCTGCAGCCAACCTAACCTGGAGCATGTCTGCCTGATCCCCCACTCTCCCCACACTCCTAGCAGCCAGACATCCTTTCAAAATGTAAGTCAGATACGGCTATCCTCTGCTCAAGCCCTCCCGCGGCTCCCATCCTACTCAGAGTGTGATCTGAAGTCTGAGTGGTAACCCACGAGACCCTACAGGCTCCTGAACTCTTCCCACCTGTTCCAGCTTCTCACACTGCTTGGCAGCCACCCTGCTTTCCTCATACATGCCGACTACATGCACGCCTCAGGGCCTTGCAATAGCTTCTTCTTCCTGCTGCGGCCTTCCTGCCTGACACCTGCCCCCTCCCCCAGACAGCCACATGGCTCCCTCTCTTAAAGCTCTTTTATGTCTCTGCTGAAATGTCCATTCATCATGGACACTCAGTCTCCTCCCCCTCTGTGCCACCTCCTGCACCTGCTCTGGGCACTTTCTTTTCCTCCATGATACTTATCATCATCTGACACACTGTTATTTGCATTCTGGTTGTTGTCTGTCCTTTTCCACTATGATGAAGTCTTGCTGAGGAAGGAACTTAGTTTTGTTCACTGCTGTATTTCCAGCACCTAGCAAAGTGCTTGGCATGTGGTAGAGCCTCAAAAAAACATTCGTTGAAGTCAGAAACCGGCAGACCAGGCTGTGGAGAACACTGCAGACCATGTGAAGTGGTGTAGACATCACTCTAAAGGCAGCAATAAGCCACTGGAAAGCTGTAAGCAGTGAGGAAGCCACGTGCCTCATCTCTGAGGATGTTGTGAGGAGCCAGAGATGGAGGGGCTGGGACAGCCCAGGAACAGATGCCAGTGGCTGGAAGCAAGGTGGTGTCAGTGGATATGAAGTGAAGGTTATCAGCAAAGTAACTGGCAGATCGGCTGGGAAGAAGCCAGTTTCCAGGGCTAGATGAACTCATGTGGTCTCTGTCATTCGCCCTCACCGGGCTGGGCGGCCCACTATGCCTGTGCTCTGGCAGAGACAGGCAGATCATACTCAGAGCCCTTCTGCAGACAGGAGTCTGAGCTGAGCCACCGGCACTTCTCTCTTTTCTTGATGATAAGCATCGTAAGAGCAAAGGCTGAACTGTGTATTTGCATCTCTCTACCACCCCATTCCTCACACATACACACCCCTAAAGGTGTTCAGTACTGTTGTAGGCTGCAGTCTCTGAGAGCAGATGCTGAGACAGACTGTGAAGTACCAGATGTTTATTAGGGATGGCCATCTGTGAGAGGAAAGGGTGGAAGCAGCACTGGGCAGAGGGAGAAGTCAAATTATGATATAGGCCTCACAAAGCCTCTGCCACCCTGGTGGGGAGCTCAGGCGCCAGCATCACCCATCCCATGTTGGGCCGAAGTCTCCGGGCATTACACCACTGTGTGCTGCTCCAGAAGGATGTGGACTGAATAAATGAATGATGAGATGGGTTCTGCGGCTGAGGCAGATTCTGAAGGAGCTGACAGCAAGAGGCATGTGACAACACTCCTAGGATTTGGGTGGTGCACCTCTGTGTGCCATGGAAAGTATCCAATCTCTGAGGGCTGTCTGGGCGCGGCCCACAGTCCCTCCCTCCATGGCTCCCAGGAAGTTTCTGCAATAGTTTGGCTCTTTCTTGGTCTCTGAGCCAACTAGCGTGACTGGGCTCATGAACAAGCCACTGGCCTTGTATCAAAGCATCTCTTCAAACTCCAGAAAACGCTTACAGATGGAAGCAGAACACCTGAAATTCATTTAGAGGCATTTCAGCATCTGTTGTGTCATGGATAGATACAGGCTTTATGTCTAGATAGTCCAGTGTTCCAATCTAGCACCTGCCACACACCGGCCCCATGACCCCAGACAAGTTAACAAGCTTTCTGGAACTATTTTTCATCTTTTCTAAAATGTGTAGAATGATGCTCAAAAGATAATCCACTTGAGATTAAGCGTTGTGTCTCATCAGCCTCGTCTTCTCATCGGCATACAGGTGTCTGCTGAACCAACGAGTGCCATTTGCTGTCAGGTATCTGCGGCTTTGTCTCACACAGGCTCTGGAGGGCAGGGGCTGTTAGTCACACTTGCACAACACCTGTGCAACGAGAGCTACCCTAACTCTAGCACTTCTCACACCACATGAGATTTATTCATTTGACTGCCACTTCACCAACCCTTGGGCACTGCCAATTTCATGGCTGAAAACTTAGGTTCAGCCCAGAGTGTGGCCCAGAGTTGGCACCCACCATGTTAGCTGCATTACTGAAAACTTGCCATGAAACCCTGGGGGTTCAACAGCACTGAAAAGTCAGCTCACGGCATCCTCTGAAAATAAGTCCCACTTTTACGCTGACCTCTGCCCTTCTCTCCAGAATCTCATTTGTATGGCAGACAGCACACTGTCCCCAGCTGGATTATGAAGCTGTTCGCACGTGGAGCATTCACCGTTGCTCTCTGGTTCACCAGCCACTGAACATCAATCACCCTGGTAAGCCCTCCTAAGCTCCTTCCTGTCAGTTCTCTCCCACTGGTGGATATACGTTTCCTCTTTAGGTCATGAGAGAGAAGACTATAGTTCCACAATGAAATACCATAGCCTTGAGTAAGGCTGCAAAGGACCTAGGTTTGTTCATTTCAGCAATTTTCCCTTTTTCCATCAGAACCCTCCGTTTTACTCCATAAAGTCTAGTGTAGTAAGATTAACTCCTGCTAATATAGATCTAACAAGACCTGAGTTCAAATCCTGTGTGGTCTTGAGCAAGTCTGCCCAACTTCTGAGAGCTTCTAACTCCTCACTTGCAATGCTTATCTTGTAAGCTGGTTGATGGCTTAGAAAAATAATTGCCTGTGACATAGCACCCACTTGGTAGCACGCAGCTATCATTTCCTTTTGCCAAGGGGAGGGAACAAAGAGTGAGAAGTACTGGTGGCAGTACAGAATGCCACATCAATCACCCTCAATGTGGGGAGATGGAAAGTCCGGACATCTGCTGCATGCGATCCTGCCCAAGGAGGTCAGCAGGAAAGCAGGGGCCAGAAGGATGTGTAGCTGTACTGGGGCCCTGAGAGGAACTGTCACAGGCAGTAGGAGCCTGTGAATAGTGAAACAGAAGATAAATTTTGCTTCCCTCCCATCACTGCCGTCCACATTTACATTATCCTCCCTGTAGGCAGGACTGCGATATGGCCCAGACATAAGCTCTGTCTCTACCTGTAGGAGAGGCTGGCTGTATACCCCAAACACTGAGAAAGAGACTCTGTGTTTCTCCAGAGGGGGAGAAGGAAAGGAGGTCTGGCTCATAAACTTATAAACACAACTAGAATCTCCTTAAAGGCAGGAACTGTGACCGTCTGGTGACTGTTGAATTCTTAGCACTTAGCACAATGCCTGGCGCATAAGGGATATTCAATATTTGTTGAGTGCAGATTTTTATACATCCATCTATGCATCCACCCATCTGGCAAACATTTGCTGAGTGCATGCTCTGTCCTTGGGGTTGTTCTGGGCTGGACTTAAGAGACAAAGCCAGCGTCTTGCAGCTCACAGTCTAAGTGATGGGAATGAGTACTTTAATGGACAATCCCAGTGTGGGGCCAAGTGTTCTGATGGAAAGCCCTGGGATCTGTGGGAGCACAGTGAAAGACACTCAACCTGTGAGGGAGGAGGCAGGGCAGGGAAGCTTTCCCAGGGGAGGGAGCATCAAGGCCACGCCTCAAAAGAACAGGCAAAGAGAATAAGGACTTGGGATCAGCAGACTCATCTAGTTCAGGCTGTTATCTTTCCATTGCTAATTTGGATGTTAACACAATAAAGTCTATAAAATGTCTGGCACATGGTACTTGCTCTCCAAAAGTCTGCTGCTGCTGCTGCTGCTGCTGCTGCTGCTGCTGCTGCTGCTATTGTTGTCATCATTGTCGTCGTCGTCATTTCCTTTTTCAGGGAAGGCAGAGGAGCATGCCTGTACCTTCCTGGTCTTTGTGCTCTCCATACTATCCAGCTACAGCTGAGCTCATTTCTTCCCTCAGAGGTTGGAAGGGAGAGATGGTGTAAGGGTGGAGTAAGGGTGGGGGAGGGGGTACTCCGAGGGCCCACCTTGGACATCCTCGGGATCTGGAGGAGCCAGTGAGTGTAATGAGGTGATGCCCCCAAGGGCTCAGGGATTGATCTTGGCTCTTGAAGTTGGGCCTTATGCCCATAAGCTCATAGCAGATGTGAGAAAAGTAGAGTGGGAGTCCAGCCCTGCTGTGGACCTATTATTTCAGGAAGGGAAACTGAGGGACACCAGTATTGGCTTCAGGCAACACCCTCTGTCCGATTCTGGCCACCACCCTTCTGCTTCTTTCCTTTGGTGATGTGGCACTGGCAGTGAAGGTTTCTAACTGATGCAAATGCCAACCTACAACACTCAACCTCTGGTCAGTGGGCCATTCAGCAGTGACTAAGGTCGCCCAGAACTGGCTGTGCTCTACTTACATGCAAAATAGAATCTAATACATCTAATTAAATCATTCAAATAAATTTACTTCTGCTTAATTCAGAACAGAGGAGCTACAACGTTCAATGTCTCTATTCTCTTGGAATTAGGTTTCTAAAATCACCAACATGGCTTTTATGAATTCTAAACATAAAATTTACCTTTTTACAAACTTGATCTGTGTATGTGTGTGTGTTTCACACACATACACAGATCAAGTATTTTTGTGTTTATAATGACCTTTAAGTGACTACGTTGCTAGAATATACACTTTTGGAGGCAAGAGATCCAATACTTTGCCTTTCTGCAGTGAATTAGTGAATTATCAAGTGAAAAAAAGAGTTCCAACTGGTAGGAAAAGGAAATCACCACATGCCTCTGCCAAATTCACTATTTTTCTCTCTCATGTTCATGTGATCTCATGCTTATCACAAGAAAAAACTATGTATGGTGACGAATGTTAACTAAATTTAGTGTGGTAACCATCTAGTAACTCAGTTGGCCTGTGAACAACACAGGTTTGAATTGTGCAGGTCCACTTATACACAATTTTTTTTAATCTTATAAACAGATGATGTAAACTTATGAAATCAGTAAGTACAGTAAAGTACTATAAAGGTATTTTTTCTTTCTCATGATTTTCTTAGTAACGTTTTCTCTCCTTTAGTTTACTTTTTCTTAAGAATACAGTAAATGATACATATAACATAAAAATTTGCGTGAATCAATTATTTATTGGTAAGGCTGCTAGGCTATCAGAGTTAAGTTTCTGAGGAGTTGAAACTTGTGGATATTTACATGAGGGGTTACCAGCCCTAATAAGGGTCAACTGTATATACTATTATCAAATCATTATGTTGTACTGCTGAGCATAATATAATGTTGTATATCAATTATACATCAATAAAAACAAATAAATAAAATTGAAATAAAATATAAGGACATTATGATTTTAAAAATAATTAATTAAATAGATAGTAGTAGTAAATACCAAGGAAGATGTGATAAAAGATTTTTAAAAACTAAGAAAACATAAGCATATATCAGATCATATATATTTTAGGATCTTATTGGGAAGTATTTTAGTTAGATTGAGACTTTCTTGAGGAATACACAGGGGAGAATCAATCACAGAATAAAAATTAGAAAATGACTGCTTCAAAAGGAATGGCTTTAGAACTGTAATTATTTGATCTTCAGAGGAGAAAACTAACATATAATGTCATAAAAGCCCCAAGGATTTTCTTCTTTTATATAATTTCCCTCTTAGTCAAAGTAATACATGTACTTAATTTCAAAATGAAAAAAGTTGTCTCAAGAAGCCTCTGTTAAAACAGGAATACATACGTTACCTGGCAGGTAGAACACATTAACCAATACAGACTACTGACAGTTATGCAGGAAGTAGGTCACATTCTCACCAGGAAGCTGCCTCAAGATTCTGTGGAAACAGAACCTAGGGTGAGTCTTTCCCAGGAGTGAAGGCTGGGAGGGAGGCAGCAAAGATGGCAAAGGTCTAGCTGACAGGGCTCTGCACAGCAAGGTATTCCTGGGGGCAGAAGGAACAATGAGACATTTTAGGATGGAGCCTGAAGGAGGACTCTAGCAAATTACACTCCTCTCCTGGCATATCAAGGTGTGGCCTTGACCCATTTGCAGCATCGCTGTCTCCCCTTCTACCCACCTACCTGGGAGAATGGAAGTACTAGGAGGGGATTAGATTTGAAAAAATCCTACTTCCTATTCTTTCCTAAGATGGACCCAAGGTGGTATTTCTCAAAAGGATGATGCCAACTTATTATTTGAAACTGCAGTGTAGCGTTGCCAGAATGCTATCTCTTATTCAAGTCATGAAGGGAAAACTTCTTTTCAACTTTGTCTTGTGATTTCTGGCAGTGCTATGGCCTCATACAAGCTGCTTTCTGTGACAGTGACCCTTCAGATGTCAACAAACCACTCTCCTAGAGAGATGAGAGGAAGGCAGTCAGCCTGGGCATGACATCTGGAACTCCCTTTGCCAATTCTGCTAAGCTTTTTGCATGTCCTTATTTTCAGTTAAAATTCTAGTCATCTGGGGGTACAAAATTCCAACTATATTTTTTCTTTAAATTTCTGCCCTCAGAATCCAGTCTCATCTCATTCAAAAGAGTGCTTCCTTAATCATATCCTGGTGCAATAATAGCACCCAATTCATAAATTGAGAGTAAGACAAAGTAATGTTTTCAGAAATCTGAAACCCTGGAGGCTGGTCTCTGTGGTTGTCATGTTCTATGACCTTTGAGATTTTGTGTAACCTTTTCTGGCTCACTTTCCTCAAAGGCAAAATAATAATAATAATTAATAGGGGTGCTATATTGTTTTATTTCTTTTTTCAATGCTTATGTTTATATGTATGTAGTGTTTTCAAGGTCCTTAGTGTTAGGGGAAATAAAAGCATTAAAATGAGAATTGCAAAGACAATGATTATAAAACCTTATTTAGTGATAGATGGAAACTAGGAGGGTGTAGACAACTGTTGGTGAAGCTTCCTCATGGCTCATCTGGATGCAGCTCGCACCAGCTCAGCACGTAATAAGACCAGGCCTTTCAAAATTCATACTAAATCTCATAGCCTCTGTCCATGTACAAATTCCATGCTGGCTCAGGGTAATTCCTGCAAAGTGAATGTGCCTTTCTCATAATTTATGTTTTTTCACTCTGTGGGGGCTGATGCCTGCACAAATGTGAGTCTGATTGAGTTGTCACAGATTCTGGCCTGTGTGGGTGGCTCCTCGCTGTTCCTGGCTGGGCTGGTTCTTCAAGACCCCACTGGGCAGAAGGGCTGAAGGAAGACAGTTCTCAGTCTTTGCACCAAAAAAGATGTGATGGCTCAGCTAGCGACCCCAATAAGCAAACAAGGAAAAGAGTGGTCTCACATCCCCTTAGCTAGAGCAAGCTCTTTTATAGTCCTCCAAGGGACACCCTGTAACTGAGAAAGCTGTTGGAAAGTTCAAAAGTTTATTCCTAAGGTTGATGTAACGTGCCTAAGGCTGCTGGATAATTTCCTGACCCAGGAAGCATTGGAGTGGGTGGAGGGAGGTATGTACGTGTGTGTGTGTGTGTGTGTGTGTGTGTGTGTGTGTGTGTGTGTGTGTGTTGGAAAGGCAGGGTTGGAAAGGTCTGCCATTGCTGAGAACCCATGGTCCTTTCAGGAATAAGTTGCTTGCATATGCAATGTGATGAGGCAAATGTCCCAAAAGACTTGAAGAAACAGCCCCTTCCCAGGGAGCACCAGTACCAGACTTGGACTCCCAGACATTTCAGAGGGAAGGTCTCTTCTGGCTTGAGTTGAGCCTCTCTGAGTAGCTTATCTCACTATCAAGAAATTGTTCTTCTGTCTCCATTTGTGGTCCCACAAAAGGATGATGCTCTTTAGCTCATGGTTCTATTTAACTAATCAAAGGATGCTGAGTACTTACTCTATGTCAGGCATTCTGCATCAGAAACTGAGCACAGTGGTAAACAAGATCATTTCAAGGAACTTACAAAACAACAATAGCTTCCCATGTGCTAGTCATATACCAAGCTCTATTCTAAGCCCTTAACATTTAACCCTCACCACGGCCATGTGTATAGGATGTATTACTATTATCCCTATTTTACTAAGGAGAAAATGAAGTCACAAAAACATCAATTAACTTACCTAAAGTAACACAGCTAGTCAGTTGCAGAGCCAGGATTTGTACCCTGGAGCGGTCTGATTCTAGAATTGATGCTTAAACTATTATAGTTTGCTGCATTAGAACATCGGGCAGCGGGGGCAGGGAGAATGTCTGTGCAAAACAAATATAATGTGTTAAGTGCTGTGGCGTTGTACAGCACACTGATGCTATGAGAGCAGAGAGCATCGCATGTGGGAAATGAGGCAACCAAACACTTCTTCCAAAGGAGATGAGGTCTGAGCTGAGACCTAATGCTGGCTGCTTGTTAGCCAAGCTGAATGAGGTTCTAGGCCCCAGGAAAAGCAAATGAAAGAGAGAGTCAAAAATCTCATGGCGAGAGAGAACATGGTTTATATTAAAATAGAAAGAGTTGAGTGTGGCTGAATCATAAATTTCACAGCAGGTCCTACTTAGAGTGGAGAGTGAAGAGGTTTATTCATCCATTTAATATCTATTTAGCACCTGCAATTTTCAGGCATGGTGGCAAGACCATGTTAATTGATCCAACTAAGGTGATGATCTCATGGAGCTGAGTCTAGAAAATGAAATGATACTTCCTTGTTCTACCTGTTAAGAAAAAAACTAAACTAGGCAAGTAGGCAAAGTTGTGAGTAGCATGTTCTTTTAATGTCGACTGGGGCATTATTTAACATTCACTCAAAGGCTATTTACTTATCAAGAGTATTTGATTTTGCTATTCACTGTAAGTTATGAAATCAGACTCTTATGCAGTTAAATGCACCACATAGCTATCTATCTGGTGGAAATAATAACTTCAAAGTTTATGTTTCAATGGCCTATAGGATGCTAACAGATTTTATCTCTTTCTCAGGGTATTAGTTTTCTGTTGTTGCCATAACAAATTATTACAGACCTAGTGTATTAAGATAACATGCATTTGTTATTTTATAGTTTTGGAGGTCAGTAAGCTCAGTATACGTCTCACCAGACTAAATTAAGTTGTAGACAGACTGCATTCCTTTCTGTACACTGTAGAGGAGAATCCTTTTTCTGCTCAATTCAGTTGTTGGAAGAATTCAGTCCATTTCAGGTGCTGGAGAGAGGTCTCTGAGCTGTTGCTAATTGTAAGCTGAGGGCCACTCCCCGTTTGTAGAGGCCATCAGGTTTCCTGACTCATGGCCCCTTCCCCTGTCTCCAAAACTGCAAACAGGTCCTTCTCACATGGCATTGTCCTGACATTCCCTTCTGCCTTTCTCTTCCACTTTTAAAGACTGATGTGATTAAACTGAGCCCACTCAGATAATCCAGGAAGATCTCTCCATCTCAAGATCCTTAACCTATATTATATCTTCAAAATCCATTTTGCCATGTAAGGTAACATATTCATAGGTTCTGGATATTAGAGCATTGACATTTTGGGGGGAGTTATTTTTCAGCCTATCACATTCTAATAACCACCAATTGCTTAAGAATGCCTTTTTTTTTAAGGAGGATGAGAGGCGTAAGTTATATAATCCTTGTTCCACAAAATGCAATTTAACTAGCTTTACCATCTTATTAGTTCCCTTATTAATGAGTCAGTAAATATTTGACACATATTCATCCTACATTTGTATGTTTTTCACTTTCCTGTAATAATTATAATGGTCAGTTTTGGAGGCTTCAGAGACTGCCAGTACAATTCAACTGTGTGGTGAGGAACACACACGTCGTGGACCGTCCTGCCTAGCATGCTATTTTTGCTCCTGGGATGGATCTCAGAAAGTAAGAAACTTTATTTTTCCATTCTCTCTCTCTCTCTTTCTCTCTCTGTTTTCCTTTTTATTTCTAGTCCTTCAACAGTTTCAGTTCTGGTTCTGATTTGAGCATGATCAATGTGATATGTGACTACAATGCCTGGGGCTCCATTTTCATGATCTGGTCATTTGATGCTTTCTACTGGGATGATGGGATCTACTCTCTATCTGATGGGAAACAACAGAAATTTCAGTTTGTTAGTGGTGTTGGCCACTGGTGAGCTCAAAGCAACTAAGAAAATATTTTGTACTTCCTGGAACTACGAACAGCCTCTCTGAGATCTGGACCAATGAATTTTTGTATTTCTACATCTCTTCTTGATCTATAATGGAATTTGTAGAGCTGTAGCTAAAAGTTCTTTGTAGGTTTGTGGATAATTAAGGAAAGCCTTTACTTCTCATTATGTGAATATGAAATATTCTTCTCCTGAAAGGTATTAATAAATTAGAATACAATGTGCTAAATTAATCAATTGGTTCATAGATATTTTAAGCACTTACATAAATAAAATAATATTTCCAGAATTGCCCCCAAATAAAGAAACTGAATTGAATTGCTAATATTTTAAATGGGCTTAATATTTTAAATGATTTACAAAAATCTTTTTTAAAGAAAATGCTAGCTAAGAGGCATTTTTATAAAGAATCAAAATTCAAGCAATCAAGTTGTATCCTCAAGCAAATCAGATTGGTTTAATAATTTTGGCTTAATATTAATTATATATATATTTCTTCTGGTTTTATCAGTATGGGAAAATACGTGAGATTTTTTTAAAAGGTTTTGGTATGTTTTTTATGAAGAGAGCAGTCAATCTGAACTTCCAAAGCTTTTTACACTGCTTTACTGATCAGACAAGCTAATGAAGTACCTACACAACACTTAGAATTGTCAACAATGTGAAAATTACAACTAAATTAAATTATAAATCTAACAAACTTTTTATATCAACAGCAATTATGATTATAGCATGTCAGTTTGAACATAATTCACAACACATTAACTTTAAAACTATAGACTGATAAAAAATGAGTTAATTAATGAATAACTTTTGGATATCTGGATAATAGGTAAGTAAAACAGAATACATAAACCTTGGTTATAGAGTACAGTTGTAATATATAAATATATCCACTTTTGCTTTTTATCTTCCTATGCTACAGAGTGGCTGTACCTTTGACCCATGGTAATGGATGTTTCTTTTTGCTCACTGAGGAGGCATAAAGGCCTGTGGGTGGCTGTAGACGGTCATATGTTCCTGTGAGCTTCTGGGTCTGTTTAAATGCTTGTGTATAGCAGGTAATTCTCAATTATCTGCCTGCATCTCAGTTATCTTCTTAAAATAAAACTTGATTACTTTCGTTAAAAATTTTAATGGTTAAGACTAGATACTAGGAGTAAAGCAGTGAAATTCAGCTACTTGCAAGATAATGGGATATGTCTCTCAAGGGAAAAAATAGGGTAGTTTTGACCTAAAGAGTCTGATTGTTCCTGAATGTGAAAAAGAATAACGAAGGACAAAACTTGGTTGTAGAAGGTTTATAGAAATAAAATTTTATTTACTTCAACTTATAATCTCTACAAATAATGAGTCTGAAAAAATTCAAAGGAGTGTGCCAAAATTTTGGAAAAATGTGCTGTGTTGATGGGCCTATTTGGAAGATACGTTTAATAAAGGGATGGGAGGAGCTGGAGAATCCTTACTGACAAATCTGATATTAATGTAAAACTTGAATGTGATTTCTCTCTGTTAAAATGATCAAGTGATCTTAGAACATTTAGTCTGCTTTTATAAGGGAGTGTAAAATGTTATTCTCTACATTCTATGTTATCTGTCTGGATAGCAATGATTCCAATTCTCACCAGAGTTATTTTCCATCTTTGTGTTGACTTTATCATGCCCTTGATATGTACGGAGCTAGTTTCATAAAACTATGTCACTCTCTATATTTATTTAAATTATCGTATTGCTACTTTGATTAATAAGTAACCAAGTTATTGTTTTACCTTAATCAAAGTGTTCCCATTTCCTCTCATAACTCTTGATTTTTGCCATCCTCAAGTCAGACCATAATTTAGAAAAAAATTAGGATTTCTTTTACACCTAAACATCCTTGCAATGTTCCAAATTTCCCAAGAAAACTCACCAAGATTTGTTTTCTCTTCTTATTTTAAATAAGGAAGGCTAGAAATAATTAGGTTTGTTTTACATATTTCTTAATTAGCTTCATACAGTTGTAAAGGCTAAATAACAAAAATTGTCGTGTCAAATAAAAACAGCTTTGTAGAGGTAAAATGTTATTAATATTAATATTTCAGAAAGTGTCCTCATTACAGAAGCGATTGGGAGGGGCCAGAGATTGGTCAATGCTCTCACTGTCCATTCTATGCTCTTGTCCAAAAGAGAACATTAATCGAATTACATCCCAACAGAGAATTTAACTCCTCTATTTTGATATTATTTAGTATACTAAGTGAACCACAGACACACAGTCCCTCATCTACAGGTGGTTTGCACTTTCCTCTGACATTTTCCCGAAGGCCCATAGGCTGGAATCTGTATCTTCCACAAAGAATAGACTCAGTCTTGAGGAGAGGACTGGACTAGGCATCAGCAACTACTGATGTTTCAAGGACTAGAGTTATGAATATAAACTCTAATGTGTAAAGCTGACATCATAAAGCCAGGCTGTCTCGAGAGACTGGTCAAAATGTCCAGAATACTTTTAGTTCGGAAGCAGAAAATTTCAGAAAAGAAACTTCTGACTCAAGACCCAGTGGACTAAACTTAATTACACAGGACTGAATTAAAGTTATTTACTTTGGCATATTATTATAGTTTTTAATATTCTATTTCTGATAGGTAAATGAAGAAATCTTTTTATTTTTTAATCTACCTCTAATTTAGCAGACCATGCTTTGACAAACTGAAATGCAATGCTTTTAATGGTATCTGATTCTTGCTGACACCTCAGAACACAGAAACTAATACCTCTACTGAGTTTTTAAACTCTGAACATCAATTTAATTGTTTGCATAGTTTCAGTGATAATTTCATCTCCTTTTCACCAAGATATACTTTGATAAATCAACTATGCAACCAAGGCCATATCTCGAGTGGAGTGTAATGCTGTAAGTTAACCTTATTTAATCAAGTATGACAAGCTCACATTTATTTTTAATTTTTAAAAAACTTTTAATTAAGTTTATTGGGGTAACATTAGTAAAATTATATAATTTTCAGGTGTACATTATCATTTGACATCTGTATATTCTATTGTGTTTACCACCCAAAGTCCAGTTTCCTTCAGCTACTATATAGTTGATCCCCTTTTCCCACTCCCCCACAAACCCTATATTTGACCCCCTTTACCTCATCTACCTCCCACTCCTTCCCACTAGTAACCACTTCCCACTAGTACCCCACTAGTAACCTCTAGTCTATATTCCTCTGGTAACCAACAATCTATATTCCATGTTCATGAGTCTCTGTTTGTTCTACTCATTTGTTGCTTTTAGGTTTATATCCCACGTATAAGTGATATCATGTGATTTTCAACTTTTTCTGTCTGGCTTATTTTGCTTAACATGACTATCTCGAGGTCCACCCATGTTGTCACAAATGGCAGTATTTCATCTCTTCTTATGGCTGAGTAATATTCCATTGTATATATGTACCACTGCTTCTTTAGCCAATCATCTACTGTAGGACACTTTGGTTGCTTCCATGTCCTGGCCACTGTGAATAGTGTGACTATGAACATCAGTAGGCAAGTATCTTTTCAGATACAGGTTTTCAAGTCTTTGGGGTAAATACCCAGTAGAGGGATTGCAGGATCATATGGTAGATCAATTCTTAGTTTTCGAGGAACATCCATACTGATTTCCATAGTGGCTGTACCAATTTGCAGTCCCATCAACAGAGTATGAGGAATCCTTTTTCTCTGCATTCTCTCCAACATTTGTTATTACTTGTCCTGCTGATTATAGACATTCTAACAGGTGTGAGATGGCATCTCATTGTGGTTTTGATTTGCATTTCCCTAATAGCTAGCAATGCTGAGCATCCTTTCATATATTTCTTAGCCATTTGTATGTCCTCTAGGGAGAAGTGTCTGTTCAGGTCCTCTGCCCATGTTTTGATTGGATCATTTGTTTTTTGTTGTTATTGAATTGTATGAGTTCTTTGTATATTTTGGATATTAAGCCCTTATCGGAGGCGTTGCTTGCAAATATATTTTCCCATCCTGATGGTTCTCTCCTTACCTTGTTGACTTCTTTTGCTGTGCAGAAGCCTTTTAGTTTGATGTAGTCCCATTCATTTATTTTTGCTTTTACTTCCCTTGTCTTTGAAGTCAAATTCATAAAATTCATAAAGTCCTAGATCCTTGAGTTTAGTTCCTATGTTTTCTTCTATGCATTTTATTGTTTCGGGTCTTATATTTAGGTCCTTAATCCATTTTGAGTTAATTTTGGTATGCGGTGATAGACAACAGTCTAGTTTCATTCTTTTGCAGGTAGCTTTCCAGTTTTCCTAGTACCAATTATTGAAGAGGCTTTCTTTTCTCCACTGTATGTTTTTGGCTTCTTTGTCAAAAATTATTTGCCCACTTTTGCCATGTCCCAAAAGTTTTGATATATTGTACTATCATTTTCATTTGTTTCTGTGTATCTCTTGGTCTCTCTTTTTATTTTTTCTCTGACCCAGTTATTCTTCAGTAGCATGTTGTTTAATCTCCATGTATTTCTGGTTCTTCATGATTTCTTTCTGCAGTTGATTTCTAGTTTCAAAGCATTATGACCAGATAATATGGTTGGTATGATTTCAATCCTCTTATATTTGTTGAGACTATCTCTGTGTCCAAGTATGTGGTCGATTCTTGAGAATGTTCCATGTGCACTAGAGAAGAATGTATAAGCAAATGTTTTGGGATGGAATGCTCTGTAAATGTCAATTATGTCCAGTTGGTCTAATGTGTCATTTAAAAATGTTATTTCTTTACTGATTTTCTGTTTGGATGATCTGTCCATATCCGACAGTGGGCATTTAGGTCCCCTACTATGAGAATGTTTTGGTCTGTTTCTCCCTTTAGTTTTGTTAGTAATTGCTTTACATATTTTGGGGCTCCCTGATTGGGGAGCATAGATATTAAAAAGTGTTATTCTTCTTGGTGCATGATTCTCTTTATCATTATAAAGTGTCCCTCAGTATATTTCTTTACCTTTTTTATTTTGAAGTCTATTTTGTCTGATATTAGTACTGTTACTCCTGCTTTTCTCTGAGTGCCATTTACTTGAAATATCATTTTCCACCCTTTCACTTTGAGTCTATATTTGTCTTTGGAGCTGAGCTGTGTCTCTTGAAGGCAGCATATGGTTAGGTTTTGTTTTCTGATCCATCTGCAACTCCGTGCCTTTTTATTGGTGAGTTCAGTCCATTTACATTTTGGGTGATTATTGAAATATGAGGTCTTTTTATAGCCATTTTATCTTTTGCTTTCTGGTAGCTCAATGTTTCCATTGCTTCCTTGTCCTTGTGCTTCTGTTTTCTTTATTTTGGTTGGCTTTTGTGGATTTTCCCTCTAGTCCTTCTTGTTTTCTGTTATATACAACAGTTCTGAATCTTTGGTGTGTGGTTACCATTATGAATATGTAAAAGATAGTTATATATATATATATATATATCACATAAAAATAACTATATATATATACATACATATATATATTATAATACATATAAATATATATACACACAGTCATTCATTTTCTTCTGTGTGTGCCTTATCTCCATTCCTCTTTGTGAATTTGGATCTTTGACTCCCCCCCCTTTCAATCATTGTTGTCTCAATTCATTTCTATGTATGTTGAAAGTTCAATACTATATTGTTATAACAGTTCTCTTCTTATTATTTAAGCTTATAATGCCTTGTTCTTAGGAAGGGTTGTACTCCTCTGCTTCTACTTGTCTGATACTCACTCACCTTACTCCTAATTATGTTTGTTTGTTTTTTTGTCATTTTGTTTTAGCTGAACTGACCCCTTTCAGTATTTCCTATAGTGCAGGCCTCGTAGTGGAGAATTCCTTCAATTTTTGTATGTCTGGAAAAGTCTTAATTTCTCCTTCATATCTAAAGGAGAGCTTAGCTGGATACATTATTGCCCTACAGCATATTCCAGTTTTGTGTCTAACTCAGCAAACTTACTTCAGAATGCCTTTTCCGTAGACTGTATAATCCCTATTCTTTAAAATGCTCATTGAACCAGCTTACAGTTTCCTTCATTATTTAGTTAATAATCTTTGACATATATACATTCTATATACATAAAAGTCATGCTTTTAATGGTTTTAAAATTACACAGCATACCTATAAGGATAACAATTGGGGAGGAAACAGTATCTCCTTCTTTCTCAGTTCCTGGGGGTGCCATTGCCCTGGCTTTTGATTTAATGGCACTTTCACATGTCCTTCTGTCTCCCTTCTTCCTGTGCAGGAGCTGGGCGGTAGCTGTGGGTCAGCTGATCTCTTTCTCGGCCCCTCTGTAATCGCGACAGCGTCCTAGGCCTGCATTACAATATATGCTGTGAAACTCTGGGAGAAAATCAGTGGTTGCTCTAAGCTATTCCAGACATAACCAAGGCACAGATAAGAGGATGTTTTAGTCATCTGACTCATTCCTGACAGGGCAGTTTATTTATTTATCCATGTTTATTTATCCAGTGATTTTTTTCAGTATTCATCCACTAAGACCTCAGAAACTAGTTTCAGAACCACAGTAGATGGTTTATTGAACTAATTAGGTGAAACCTTAAAAGCTGCCATTTAACTGACTGTGTGCCATGAAGTAAACAATAATGCAAATACCTTTTTTTTTTTTTTGGTATGTAGGCAGTCATTTTTATATGTAGCTAGCTGCTGAAACAAACTCCAACTGTTCTGCAGTCGAACATGAAAGTCTCGTTCTTATTCTTGCAGGGTGCAGTCTGTGGTAGAGGCATGCATTCAGGAATCTAGGCTACAAATTCTCTGCCATCTTCAATGAGTGACTTCTTCCAAAGTTGGCCTGAGTGTTGATATTCAGCTGGCAGATGGGTGGAGAGAGAGGCTGAAAGATTGGGTGAGAGTCTTTCATGGGCTGGAAAAGATATCTTCCACTCATATTCCATAGGACAGAATTCAGTGACAAAGTCACACCTACTTATGAGGGAGGCAGGGCGCTTAGTCCTTCTGTGTTCCTAGACAGAGAGGGGAATGGCCTTCTAGTAACATCCAGAATCCCAGAGTCCTTCCAGCTCTTGCTGATGCTGACTCTGGAGGTCCCCAGAAGGGCAACCTCAGGTCATGTCTGCTGAAAACCTCGCCTGGCTTTGTTGAGATGCTGCCTCAGCAGCAGTTGCTATGTTTGAAAGTACAATGGTGAAAGTGACTTTATTTCTCACCTAGAGATTCAGAGGGCAGGGATAATCCTTTCCTTCTTCTTTTCCTTTATCCACAGAGATAGCAAGCTTTCCACATTATTCTAAGAACTTCCTTAAGTAGGGTTTGGGAAACAGCTGACAGGTCTGTGTTGGGATGAGATGATCCCAGTTGAGCATCCTGAAGGTAGGTCAAGGTTGATGGCTCTGGCTTCCCCTGTGTACCTGGTAGATGACTCAGCACTTCTACTACTACAGGGTTTCAGAGGGTATCTAATTTGACACCTTAGTTTTCCAGTTCAGCATTCTAAGCCACAGAGAGATCTAGCAGTTTCTTTAAACCACTAGACTCGTTCATGGCAGAGCATAAACAAAGCCAAGTTGCTTTGTTTCTAACCCACACTATTATGCCAGGCAGCATTTCCAGCAAATAGTGAATGATCTTTTATTTTAATGCAAAATACAATGAAATGTTGAGTAACCAGAAATACTAGTAAACAGTATTTTCTGAACCAAATTTTCTGGTTAACTCTGTTTTATCCATAGAAGCTTTTTATTTCAACCTGTGGAATTGCAAATTGTCCTAAGATACCAGCTCACTTTCCTGCCTTAATAAGCAATGTTCCAAAATGAGCAAACAATGTTGCCTTGATGTTGTCCATATGGACACTTTACTATTCCAAAGTAGGAAAGGGGATGACAATTTTCAATAACCTGAAAGTCAATCATGGTGAGCTGAATAAAATGTGAAAACTTGATTTCAAGTATTTTCTCCCCTCAACAGTCTTTAAATTTCAGAATTCAAATCAGAGTACAAACTGCCTACTAAATGTACTTGATAGAGTGTTCTTGCTATTAGCTAAGGGAACCTGGGAACTTAATACATCTTCATCTTGGCCACTTCCTCTCCCACAGGTGGGGAAAAAGCCCATCTGTATAGGTCTCTGAGTACATATCAAAAATAATAGTTCATTTTGTGCCTTGTTTTTGAATAATATTCATCAAATAAGAACTATAGTAATTATTTTTCCCTTAATATTTCATGACGTCAATGTAAATAAGTTTTAGGTCATAAATCCATTCAGTGACTGTGTATATTGAATAATAATGATGAAACTTTATCTTATAGTTATTCTTACTATTTTACATTGCTCTGTTCTTGAAATTATATTATTTTACTGTTGTAAGAGACTTCAGGCATGCTTCCTTCCAACACGAAAAAACTGAGATCTAGAAATATGAGACAACTTGCCCAGTTTCACAGATAGAATTTATGACAGGCCGGTTCTCTGGATTCAAGTTCAGCGTCTGTCTCTCCATCTGGAATAAGGACTATACAAAATCATCCACTTCCGACTAAAGCCTTGGCCTGTGTCCACCCCTCTTTCCTAGGTACAGAGAAAATCATCATCTGTAAAGCAGAACCCCGCCGCCTCCGGCTATATAACTGAGTGCTGGGATTCTGTGATGGAGTCCCCTGCCACAATGGGAAGGGTGCCAAAGAAACAAAATGTCTGGTTTTGTCTTTGGGCCAAGCAGCCCTTCTGGGCGACATCACCTCATTTTATTTTCACAGTGCTATAACAGAGATGTCATCATCTCCACTTTACTGATGAGGAAATGGCAGTCCTGGGTTATGAACTTACCCCAAAACATGAAACTGGTACATGGGGAAACCAGACTGGAACTTGGCCTGCCTGGCTACATGCTGGGGTGTGACTCCTCCCTCCCCTTCAGGACATTTGAGGATCCTATTTATTCTCTAACTTCTGTTAGTCTTCCAGTGCAGACATACCGCAGAAGGTCTCCTAAACAGTGTGTCTTCCCCAGCCCACCATTAGGCCCCGCTGAGAACATTATAAGATCCCCAAATCCCTTACTGCCTAAAGAAAGACATGAGTTATACAAAGTTCCCAAGTAGAGAAAAGATATTCACCCAAACCTGACATCAGGTGTATATCTCAAGAGAAAGCACCTTGCTGAGAAAAACTTGAAACTTGGGTATGTGTAGGAATCTTCAAACTGGCAGAAGCCTCTTCTTCTATTCTTTCTCTATATAAAACATATTATGAAATTACTTTGTACATATACAAAAGTACTACCATCCAGTTTTTAATTCCTAGGTTAGCCTCTTGTCATGTTTACTTCAGATTTTTTTTTCTTTTTTAAAAGAAAATCTGAAATTGATGTTTATTCTTCCATCCATGTTTTTATAGTCTTACTACATAGATATTTATCCATCCATAATCTTGTTTTGTTTTTTAAAAGTTCACAAATATAGTTTTGTCTTTCTGCAACTTTCTTTTTGCACTAGACACTGTTTTCAATATATACACACGTTGATGTATTTAGCTTTGGTTCATGCATGTTCGCTACAGTATAATAGTCCAGTGTATGAATATACCACAGAATTTATTGATCCATTCCCCTTTTGAAAGATATTTAGGTTATTTTCAATTTTTTGCTATTACAAACTGTAATGGTTAATTTTATGTGTCAACTTGACTGGACCATGGGGTGCCCAAATATTAGGTCAAGCATTACTTTGGGTGTTTCTCTGAGGGTATTTAGGATAAGATTAACATTTAAATAAGTAGACTGAATGAAGCAGGTGGTCCTCCCTAATGCGAGTGGGCCTCATCTAATCAGTTGAAAGCCTGAATAAAACAAAAGCTGACTTTCCTGTAAAAAGGAATTCCTCCTGCCTGACTGCCTTTGAACTAGAACATATGCTTTTTTCTACCTTCGTATTCAAACTAAAACATCACCTCTTCCTCAGTCTTAAACCTGCTTATCTTTGGACTAGAACTGCATCATTGGTTCTCCTGGGTCTCAAGCCTAACAACTTACCTTGCAGATCTTGGGACTTGTCAGCTTCCATAATCACATGAGCCAGTTCCTTACAATAAATTTCTTTCTATATCCACATGTACCCTACTGATTCTGTTTCTTTGAAAATACTGACTGATAACCAAGCAAAGCTGAGCCTTACTATGCATCGCTTCTGTACACACAGGTCTGAGCTTCTTCAGAGTGTGGACCTAAGAAAGGGATTCTCGAACGACCCACCTGCATATGCCCAGGAGCCCCTCCTTCATCAAGTCATCCGTGTGAGCAAGGCAGAATCTCCATTTTCTTTGTGAAGCTTCACAAACTATTCCGAGTCCTTGGCTGTGCTGGCCTCTGCCTGCACTGCTGGCCTCCATAACACACTAGGTGGCCTTCTTCTTCCTCCACCCCAGGTCTTCTCAGCTAACAGTTTTATCCTGTCTGGGCTCTCCCACCTTCCCTCCCTCCAGCCCTCTCTTTCCCTTCCTTCCTTCCACCATAGGTTGCTGAATTAGAGCAGCCCAGATACTTTCCAGGTGAGAGATTCAAGCAATTATTAACAGAGCTTCTGCTCTGGAGGAGCTCGAGTTCAGCAAGAGTGATGAACATGTAAAGGAATTAAAAGCAAACCCCAAGGCAAAGGCAGTGCCTGCACAGTGATCCACACCAGGAGAAAGAGAGGCTGAGGACGGAGTTCAGCCAGGCTCTTAGGAAGGGGGCCTGTTAGGGCAGGATTCCTAGGAGAGAGATTCTGCAGCCCCGTCTGGGTGAGTGTGTGGATTTTTCAGTTGCACCAAGGGCAAGGAGAAGGGGAGCTGGTACAAAGCATGGGCTGGGAAATAGCTGAGCAAGATTAATTTAAATGAGCAGAATGAGGATGGAGAGACAGGCAAGGGCAGGATATCAGATGCCTGCTTCCCCTGAGAAGAGGCATTGGGAGACTTTAGGCGGGGCTGTGTTAGCTTCTCCTCCAGCCCTGAGCCAGTGAGTACGAGCTAGGGTAACCTGGTTTGTCTAGCTTTCATTTACCAAGCCGTTGTCTAACATTTGTGACAAAACTGACATAAACTGTGCAATGTCCACATGGGTGAGATTTATAAACAACAAATTTAAGATAAAAATCATCTGAGGTTTTTCCTACTTGGGTTTCCAGATTTTCCTTAAGATCACATTTCTGACAGTCAAGAACTGAGCAGTGTATCTGTCGCAGGCGTCACTGCATTTGCTTTATGGTAATGTGGGGCTGGGACACGTGCCCTGAGGGACAGAGGAGGGTCCTCTGTAGAGGAAAGGGCCTGAGACCTCACATCCACTGTTAGAGACACCAGCTCTTATTTTAGGAACACATTTACTCTGTTCATTTGATCAGCATTTCTTGAACTAATAAAGAACATTCATTTTTAGAAGTTGCTATTTTATTTGGCTTTTCTGGCTCATTCTCCTAAAAAGGAGATTCCCCTGATTTAATTACATAAGTTGGGTTTCAGCAGCGCTGCCAAGGAGCAGTGGGTTTGCCAGCAGCAGCCCCTCTGACTCCAGGATGCCCTGTCATTGCAATGGAATTAATTCATGAAAGGGGCTTATTTCTACCCGCAGTACAAGTCACCCGCATTATGCCACTGAGTAACAACTGCATTCTGTGGGCTCATTCCCTTTCTTCCCCACACACACCCTCACCTGGTTGTTTCTCATTGTAGTACAATGAGGAAAATGAACATATGGTGTTAGTGAGACTGGCAAAGCCGCATTGCTCTTTGCATCTGTGTTTCTCTCTATGCACTCACCACTGCTGGTGACCTGTTCAGCCAAGTTCGCCTGGATCACTCTGTTGAATCCCTCCCTCCTGTCTCACCGGCAGAATGTAGAAAGGCAAGCATCTTTCTTCTTTTGCACCTTTTCTGCCTCTACCCAGAGTTCAAAGTGTAAGACGTGATTTTTAATATGCCACTCCTGCCACTGTGCTTTCTCAAAATCCCTCCTGGAAGTTGAGTTTTGCTAAGAGCAGTCAGTTAAATAATGAACATTTATTGAATTCTTACCAGGAACACTGTATTAATTACAGAGAAAAGAACAACAGTTCTTGCTCTTTCCTTGGCTGCAGAAGCCCAAACCAGGCTAAGTGAAATGAATTAAAGAGTAAATTTACAAACGCTAAAAAGAACACGCTATGTCTTCATGACAGAGAGTAATTAAATGGCCTCTAACCACCCATTGTTGAGGGCAGAGTGTTTTCTGAGATGCTTGTCTCCAAGCGTAAGTTCTGTGGGGAAGGACATGGTTCACTGCTACACCGTTAGTATTCAGCTCAGCTTCTGGCCCAGAGAAGTGCTCAGGAAGCTTGTGGAGAAGGGAGGGAAGGAAAGAGGCTGCACATGATGCGGTCCTGTTCTTATACTCGAAGCTACCCTTAGCCACATTTATGGTTTTCAAATTTACTTCTAAGACAGGGGCTAGGAAATAGCTGAGCAAGATGTTTTTGTCACATTTCATCTTTCTAACAAAGAAAGAGACTCGGTGATTAGGGTCTTGTGTCTGAAGCCACACATCTAGCAGATGTCAGCAGCGGGATTTGAATCTGAGTGATTCGTGTCAAAAGCTATGCTTTTCCTGGTGTACCAGCAGAGGATGACTGGAATGGGGTTGCAGGCGGCTGCTGTTAATACTCTTAATAGAGGAGGACCCTGCGAGAAGACCGAGAGGAAAGCAGGGCTGGGTGGCACCTGGGCCACCTCCTCACAGTGTTCTTTGCAGGCTATGATGGCACAGGGCTAGACATGGATATTTCAGGGAGTGGAAAGGCTTGCACAAAATGAAGAGAGAGATATTCCTTTACAAATACCCTCTCCAGTCCAGCATCGGAGCTGGGGATTTCCTATGTGAGCACCTGATGGTTCCAAGCTTAGGCTGCAAACATTGATTGCTAAGAATATCCCTTCCACTAACGTTTAAGGTCAGGTACAGGACACTGCAAATCAAGACTATTAAAATTGAGGATGAGTCAGACCATTCAGTGGGAAGCTAGACTGTCCAGTTCTTTTTCCTGTTGGATCACATATCATTTAAAATTTTATGGAAGTTCTCCTCTAGGCAAAGAGACATCATAGAGAGGAAAAAACAAACAAACAAACATAAATAGACACTATGCTTATCTGGCATTCCTGAGTCATGCAAATGGTTAACCTGCTGGCTATTTTGACCTGAAAAAAAAAAGCTCTTTTTATGGCCTTTGTACTTAACTTACCAAATGAGTGCAAGAGATGAGCCAGCCCTGTGGGTCTCTGGAGAGTTGGGAGACTAGAGAAATATTTTTGAAATAAAAGGTGCTTGCTAATGCATACTTCTCCAGCCCAAAGAGAGGCTGGAGTGCCCAGGTTACCCTGCTCAGCCCCGCACAAGTTAAGGAACACAGGTCATTTCCTCTGCTAAAATGTAGACCCCTCTTAAGTTCCCCTCATAAAATGCCTCAAGCTACAGGAGATCCTAGTTTTGAATGTCTATGCCTTTAAGACCAGAGGAGGTAGACATTCCAAGAAGGGGGAGACTGAAGATCGTCTTGGCCTCTCTGCCCTTCTATGTCCTAGAAGTGATTTTTTTTCCCAGCTGGCCAAGGATCTGTCCTGAAAGTTGGCCCAGACTTCCTAACAAGCTCTGTATGCCCTTGAATCTGACTCCAAATTTTAACTTTCACACACTGCTCAGATTAGATGTCTCCTGTGGAGCTGACCTAGCCTCCAACTCCAGAACCCTCTATCCTCCCTACTCCAGCTCGGTCTCATTTCACTCCCAAGTCTGACATTTGGCCCCACTCCCCCAGCACCTGCTCTTGGGTCTCCTGCTACGAGCTTCTCCTGCCTCAGTCCTGACAGCTGCTGTCATTGCTTCCAACTGAACTAAGAAACAGAAGCACCTTCCCACCTGAGTACATCTGGTTGCTTCTTAATCAGGCCCAGAGTCCTGGAAGGGTAGACGGTACAGCCTATACCTGCCACATTGTGCTTTTAGCCTCACGTGGAAACTGGAACAGACTAGCCTGCCTGCCAGAGCCCACAGCCCCACGATTCTGATCAAAAGTAGACCCAGAATTCTCTGCTTGGAAGGAGACCGCATGCCAACTTACTAAATGATTCAGAATATGGCATCCTACAAATGTTGACCTATTTTGAAAAACCCTTAGATCCTTCATTTTCTTTAAATTGTTTTCCAGTTCCTTTTCATCTTTGTGCCTCCACCCCAAACCCCACCCCCTGGAGTGGCTGAAGGTAGATGTGACTCTGTATCAGAACCCAGATTCTCTAATAAGTCATGGCTTGTGAGCATGCAGGGGTCACGCTCCCTATGAAAGATCACTTCTA
This sequence comes from Macroglossus sobrinus, assembly GCA_004027375.1. NCBI lineage: Eukaryota > Metazoa > Chordata > Mammalia > Chiroptera > Pteropodidae > Macroglossus > Macroglossus sobrinus. Next base: position 581,546 of record PVKZ01000533.1, on the reverse strand, counting down.
CGATTCTTGTCCCAGAGCTCTGGATGTGTTTCCTCTTTGAAAGAGTAGAGATATGATCAGATTCACATTTCATAAAATTACTTGGTTTCAGTATGCAGTACGGATCAGAGGAAGGCAAAGCTGGAGAATTAAGAGACTTATGAAGAGTTTTATTGAGTCCTGATAAGGGACACTGAAGACATCTATTATTCCTGAACAAATGTGATGACTTGGTTGAGCCTAAGTAACTTTAGACAAAAGGAGCCATCAGAACAGTTTGCCTATTCCCCACCTTCCACTCCCCCAGCACCCAAGTCTTGAATCTTATTATTATTACATAAGAAAGACGTCCACCAGCTACAGTAGGGAGAGAATGTGCCTCTCTCCACTAGGGCTTGTTTATGCCATGAAGGTCTATCATTTACTAGAAAACAAGTCCCTGAAATCTGACCAGATTACTACTCACCTTAAAGTAAAATCAACAGAGTTAGAGGCAAACTTTGATTTGAATTTCAACCTCTAAAGGAAGCCAAAATTACCAGTCACTTCCTAAGAGCCTTTGGGCTTAAGGGTAATTGAGGCCACTTATGCCCATTTACTGGCATCTTACCTTGACTTCCTACAAAGGCAATTAAAAGAGATTTAGGCCCAATGGGAAAAAAGCCAAGGGGAGATATGGTCAAGCAGAAAAAGGAAGTTTTCTAAAGGAGGCAGGAAGGTTTGAAGCTTCACTGAGAGGAATATTATTTAACAAGAACCGCAGAGGCCTCTTGAGACAGCAGGACATAAAATATCCCTGAGACAGTGGGTGTCAGCATTTTTAACTATAAATTAAGAAACACTGGAGTCAGAGGTACAAGCACATTTAGCACATAAGACTCTGTGTTATTAACAATGAAAGAGAAAGTTTAAATTACTTTGTTTAAATTTTCTAAAATTTGACTGATATGAGAACCACTGGAGAATATGAACTGGTGGGGAGAGGATAAACAAATGATAACCCAGGCAGAGGACATGACTCAAACCGGAGTGAGGGAAAGATGCGAACGGAGGAAGAGCAAGACAACACAATGCTCTCTCGTCACTTGGTTGGCAGGAGTTAAAAGAAGAAGGAGAGGAAATATATGGCAGAGTGACCCAAATCCAAGAATGTGCCATTTTCCTTAAAAATGTGAAATCTATGGGTAAGCAGCCAAACTCAACAGCAGGAGAGTCCAGTAGGAAGGAGCAAGACAAGGACAGTACGGAGCAAGTTTTGTAAGTCCTCTTATTCAAAAATGGCAAATGGGCTTAATATTTGTACTAATTTTATGATTTCGGAGTGACTTCTTAAAACTGTGTATTGAAAATGAGGTTACGTCTGAGATTGACAGTAAGTCTGCAATTGATTAGTGATGTACGCCACAAGTCTAGAGTTGGAGAATGGACCCAACTAATGTTGGGGAAAGAAACATTACTTCTGGTCCAGTTTTGTTTACTGGCATTCCTTATATTGGGGTTTAGGTTCAAAGGCCCAGCTAACACTAAAGTGAATCTTTTATCTTGCCTGTAAATTATTTCCCTTGGGATTCCCACAGAAAGTAATGCATTAAAAGAAGGTAGCATTCCTGGATCCATTGGCCCTGAAAAGCCTACTCTTTGACCCCAAATTTTATATGCAGGTATTTTTGGAATTGGAAACCTAAAATTGTCCCTTGGAGGGTCAGATCGGGCTTCCAGACATCTTGATGGTAAACTGGGACATGGAATGGCTGGGACTTCTGGGTGGGTGTCAGTGAGCAAGAACTGTTCCTAGGCTCCTGCCCATTCTCCCATCCAAGAGAAGGGATGCTTAAGTTTCTCGTTCTATGGTACAAAACATCACTGATCCTGGATACTCTGGTCCAGGCCAGGAGGGTCTAAGGGGACATAAGAACTTGAGCTGAGATGACATGACTCACCGACAGTTAATACATGAGTATCATGTGGGGGATGTTGACATTATCTGCATCTACTCTTTGCTTTACCCTCTGACAGCCAGAGACAGATGTTCAGGCATCTATGTGAAAAGCTTCTTGGTATAAAAGTAGATTGAGTATTGATACTCATTTATGGATTCAGGGGTTCCCTGTCAGGAAACAGAACATGGAGTCTACATGGCAGACCCAACACTTAACTGCAAGATTGCCTTTTTTCTGAATGACAGCCCATGTTACATGGCCTAAATGTGAGTACAAATAGAATAGCCCCCAATTGCCTTTGGATCCGAGCTCATTTTATTTGTTCAGAGTAGCATATACATCAAAACCTTGGTCAAGTGCTAAGTACCGATCAATAAAATTTTGGTTTTGTTGTAATGTTTGTACTTTGTCATCAGGAAAATAAAACAAACAAAACTAAACTATGACTTTTTCTTTTTAGATAAAATTACAAAGCTAAAAGACCATATCCTTATTTGTCTCTCTATATAAGTTTGTGTCCTATATAACATATATATTCTGAGGGCAGCATTGTATAAACTCATTTTTGTATTCCTCAAAATGTCTTGTGCATAACAGGTACGCTTGATAGAATTGTTAACTTGAAGAAACAAGTTGTAGAGAGAGCCCAGCATTTGCATTTGAATTTCCTGCAGTATTCCCAGTCCCTTAAATATCTGGTAGAAGCTCCTCCTAACAATATGAGCAATATGAGCATGGGCAAGCTTTTGACCTAATATGAGATTAGTATTCTTGTAAGAGGAGGAGGAGACAGCAGAGCTCACCCCCTACTACCTGCTCTCTTTTCTCTCTCTCTCTCTCTCTGCCATGTGAGCACACAGTGAGAAGGCAGGTATCTATAAGCCAGGAAGAGGGTTCTCACCAGAATCTGATCTCAGACATCCAGCCTCCAAAACTGTGAGAAAATAAATTTCTGTTGCTTAAGCCACACAGTGTATGGCATTTTGTTACGGCAGCCTGAGCTGACTAATACACCATGACACCACTGCTATAGGATACAGAACAATTTCACCACTCTTCCAATTTTTTATAATAGACTGAAAAACTCTAACCTTAACACTAGGAAAGATGTGTCTGCTATAAGAAAAAGCACAGTCCTTTCCAAAATGCCCTTTGAAATGTTTTGTTGCCTATGATATCATTATGCCAAATTTTAATGAAGAAAAGGAGCCATTATGCAATTAAAGCAAAGGATTCATGGTAATTCAGCCCTGCCTGAGCATCCAATTAAGCTGGTCACAGTTGCCAGCTCTGAACTGGTTCTGGTAACCTAAATAAATTTTCCAGCTGAAGCCTGACAGCTACTCATCAGAAAGAAGAGGTTCTCTGAGCACTGGGAATTCTAGAATGTTTTGGATAAGGAAAGGCTTTGATGTTTTCTGGTCTCTTCTTCCCTCACTTCTCAGGAGCTGAATTCCCTTCTCCTGCAGGAGTTGCTTTCTTATCCTTATCTCTCCTCCCCACCCACCCAGGCAGGAACAAAGCAGCCTCTAAACCCTGTCAGCCTGACACAGAGTCTTTCAAGAGTTGCTGCTCAGGAAAATGTTTGTGGAGCAAATTCCTGATTAAATGAAGTGAAAAGGAGTTGAGCAAAAAAATAGCAGCCATCTGACATCTTAGAGCTTGATATTTATGCATGTTACAGCAGCCTAGAATGTCATGTAGCGAGCAATCTTTTGATTTTATGAAATCTTTGGGCAGGCAGGGCTGGCACAACTGAGATATTAATCTCACCACCTAGAGGAAATGGCCTGAGTGCCATATCATCGCATGAAAGGCCTCTCTCTGCCTGGTCCAATCCACATTTCCAGCTCCATCTCCTACCTCCTTCCCTCTATGCACCTGATAGTCCACATACCATGACTGCTTATTAAACCTTAAATATAGTGTGTGTGTGTTCTGTCTCTGCTTCTGCCCATGCTGCTGCCCTTTCCAGAATTAAACTAAACTGGATCCACTTATGTGAAAGACAAAATGAAGTTGGCCAATGCAGGCACATTAAAGCAAAGGAAACTTAACTTTACCTAAGTTGCAGGAGTATGCAGCTTTTCTCAGAAACTGACAGAGAACACCAGCCAATCACCAGAAGCCAAGTCCATTCATGCCATCTTCTGGAATTCCTTGTTCCCTGGACTCAGCTACCCTGATCGAAATAAGAAAGAAGACCACCAGGCAACCAATCAGCAGAAAAAGCCAAAAACTTCCACATTTACCCTACAAAATTCTTTCTTGTCTGTGAGCAACTCGAAACTCATTGCTCCCATAGCCTTGAGTTTCTCGACTTACAAGTTGGAAACCCTTGCAATAAACTCATTTTTCTGCTTTGTTTTATTCAATGTGCAGCTGGTTTTTGACATCTTCACATATGCACTTCCCACTGTCTCTTGCTGTGGCCTCCTACTTGGTCTCCAAGTCCAAGCTTAAAGTCTCCTCGTCTTTGGCACCTTCTCCAACTGGACCCCAATGCACACAACACCCACAGGTCCACCACAGGCTCTCACACATTGCTTCCACCAGCTGCCTATTGTTTACCTTTCACACTAGATAGTGATGCCCTTGAGTGATGCTGTTGAGTCTTAATCATCTAGTAAATCTATTGCCTATCTAGGGCTATGTATCTAAAGGAAGGCTCTCAGTAAACACTTGTGGAATTGAATTGTCCAATAAGCCCTACTCACTTTCTCTTCCCAGATGGAGTGGAGGGCAGAGGAGGCAGCTGCTGCAGTTGGGAGGAACATGGCTTAGGTCCAGATAGCCTGGAGTTTAAATTCTGGTTCATCACTTTGTTTTCATTTTCTATCATTGTGTAACCAATTGACACAAAACATCTCCTGGTTTCTATAGGCCAGAAGTCCAGGCACAACTGAGCTGGGTTCTCTGCTCAGAGTTTCACAAGGTTGCAATTAAGGTGTCAGCTGGAATGAAGTCCTATCTGGGGTTCATGGCTTTTATGTACATGAGAGTGCTCCCTGAGGTTGAAGAACGAAGGCCTGTTCTATTGCTGGTTGTCAACTGGTAATACGTCAACTCCTAAGGCCACTTGCATTCCTTCTCATGGGGCCTTCTCCAACTTCAAAGCCAGCAAGAGAGTCTCCTTCATGTCTAATCTCTCTTATTCTTCAAATCTCTGACTTCCTCTCTAACCTCTCCATGGAGACTTAAAGGGTTATGGGATTAGTCAGGTCCACCTGGAGAGTTTCCCTTTTGACTAAGTTACATCTAACCTTAGTTACATCTGCACAATCTTTTTGCCATGTAACATAACCTAATTATAAGAGTGCTGTCCTATCATATTCACAGTTTCTTCCCACATTCAAGGGGAAGGAATTATACGAGGGCAAGGGCTTCCTGGAACTCTGTCCACCCCATCTTCTCAAGCTACTTTACACCATCTCAATGTCAGTTGCCTTGGCTGGAAAATAGGATAAATAAATCTACCTCTCAGATTTGGGGTGAAAATTAAATTTAAAAGTTATATATGAAAGAGCCACTCAGTGACTGCAAGCCTCTTTTCTTCTAGTTTTGTCTGGGCTGCTATCTCACAATTGTTCCCAGGATACCCAAAGAACACACACTAGCTGGACTACCTGCCTCTGAAGTAACTCTATAAGATCCTTGGTAACACATGCAGATTTTAAAAGGATTAACTGAACACATAGTGTAAATATATATATGCCTTATTGTTAAAGTATACTGCTGAAACTTATTGGATTTCATTAATCAATGTCACCATAAAAAATCAACACATAAATAAATATATTTAAATAAGTAAATAAACATAGCATCTCTTCTAAAAAAACAAAAGATAAAAAGGACTAACTGATGATGTCCAATGATTCCATATTTGGAGAATGGTACTAGCTGAGATCACCTAGGATTCGCCTATAACCCAAGTGGTGATGATTTTATAAAGACTGAAATCCAAGATCCTCAAGTAGATTACTACTTTAAAAGGCTTAAAACATTATTTGCCTTCAAAAACAAAAACACTTGTCCATGGTACTTGAGCTTTAATAAATTAGATGCTTTGAGAAAGAAAATCCATGGTACTGGGTTTTAATAAACTAGATACTATGAGCCCAGAGATAAGGTCGCTGTCGGTTTTCAGATGCAGTTGATATAGGGTAAAGCAAAGAGGAGCCTCTTCAGTTCTCCTTCTCAGTCGGCCCTTGCTGCAGTTGTCTACTGCTCGTGCTGACTCCCCGCCTGTGCCTGGGGACCTTCATAGTGGAGTGCCACCTGAGCAAGTTCTCCTCCAAAGATTACTTTATTCTTTCCCACAAAACTTATCACTCATGTGTTCTAGCCTTTAATGCCCACCTGGGTCCTTGACAATTAGGTATGAGAAGAGCAGAGGTGTCAGCCAATGAGAACAGCTGAATATGACAGCCTCTTCCTGGTTACATCTGCACTTTACAGAGGCTTCCCATGTTATTCAAGCAAAGCAGACTTCCTTCCCTTTTAGGACTCAGTCTCCCCAAACACCCAGAGCCCTAGCACTTCCCTGCTGGAGCAGACACCTGCTGCTTACAGAGCTCCATCAGTGGTCTGGAACACACCAAGCCTACAGAAGGTCAAGTTCCATTATTCTGCCCTCACCCTAGATGTGAACTTATCATTTTCATTTTCCAAAAGGCCTTCGTCCTTCACCTCACACCTCAAGACAAAATGGTACCTCTAGGTCAGAAAAATGCATATACATAACAGTAAAATGCAATTTTTAAGTATGAATTGGTACCAAACCACTCTATGCCCATGAATTTTTAGGTGAAAGAAAAATTGGCCATGTCCCCTAAAGACTGTATTTTATAAACATCTGTTTTGTTTAGATAACAAGGAGGCATAAAACATCATAGTTCTCCTTTTTACCTTTAATAATGAATCGAGAGACACAAAAATTCAATTAACACTCATCAAAGGTATGTACGTTTCATTCTAGCAGTAGTTAGAGACCTGTACCTTCTAAGGCTAAGCTGATCAGTAGCAGGCTGAGCCCAGCCAAAAACACTAAGGCACCTGTATCATTGAAGCCAGCTTGGTTGTCCCAGGGAAGCAGTGGCCCTGGTTGGGTGGCTGGAGAAGGCCAAGGCTTAGCAACTGGAGCTGTGTAGCTTCATGGTCTGCTTTGAAGCTCTCTGGGTGCAGTCTGGAAGCAGTAAATAGCCTCCCCTTAGAACTCTACAGCCTTGCTGAGGTTGAGAAAAGAAAAGAAGGAAAGGATGATTGGTGTGGAATTTGAGGTAAAGCGGTTGGCTTGGGACGTGGAAGAATGACAAGGCCATCTTACACTCCTGAACATCCTGGAGGAGGAGCAGTCAAAGATGCCCTGCATCAGCATTTCAGTCAAACATCAAGGGCAGACAGCCATCCCGGGCTGACAGGCTCTGCTACACGCTCCTGAAAGACCCTAGACAAGTCCTTTCCCCTGAGAAAACTCTCAGCCTACTGCATGAAAAATGTGTGGTTTAGCTGGATTCTCTGGTTTCTGCCATCCTTGAGGAGAAATTCAGTGAGAACAAGGATGCTCCGATCCACCAGACCCTAAACATCCTCCCTGACCAAAGTCTAGCCCTGAGTTTTCTGCTCATTACTCAGTCTGATGCGGACTGTGACTGGGGTGATGAATGAGCTCCCAAGGCCTGAGGTTTCACCAATTAGGATTGAAGCTCACCGCAGCCTCTAAAATGGTGAAACAAGCCATAGCAAATGGAAACTGACCAGCAATGGTCAGGAGATGCTTTCTAGGTCAGATCTGCCAGTTTCTCCATTAATCTGTTCCATCAACACCAGTGATACAAGGTCTTCAGGAGAGGAGTCCATGAGGGCCTCACACAGCCATGTCTGACTCGGTGAACTTGTCCACATCTGGTACAAGTACAAAAGTAGGGTAGCTTGTGGGCAGAATGTGGGGCCCCCAAGGGCCCCCAAGCCAGGGAAGGAGGGTGGATGGCCCACCTTTGCTCTCACACCCCTGAAACAAAGCAAGTGGTTCATTTCATTTAGCTAAAAATGCCCAATAAAAGAAAATGACAAATAAACTAGGATTCATGCTCTCACATTACTTTTGAAAATGTTAGCTAAAACAGAGGAAAATGCTTACAAGCTAATGTTAAGGAAAAGAGCAGATGCAGATTTGTAATGTGGTTATAGTTATGCGAATGAAAGCAAAATTCCCAGAAACTTATATATAAAGACAATTGTAGAATAATTATCATTGAAAAATTCTATTTTCTCTACTTCTGATTTTTCTGAAAAATGTTTATATTTCGTTAAAATATATTGAAATATTTAAAAAATAATCTTATCAGAAAGCGTCCTTAAAGGTCATTTAGTTCCGTGACTCCCAAATATGATTTTGCTGAGCACCCAGCTGGCAGCCTCCGAGTCTCCAGGAAAGCTAATTAAATATGCAAGTGTCTAGGCCACAGCCCTAGAGACCCTGACTTAGCAAGCCCCGCACTGGGCCTCAAAATCTGCATTCATTAAGTTGTAAATAAAAAACTTACCAGGTAATTCCAAAGTGCAGCCAGAGTTGGAGGTGGTTATTCTCGTGCAGTCCATTCTCTCACTATGCAGAATGAGGAAACTGAGATCCCAGAGAGAAGAGTCATCTGACAAGTGATAGAAATAAGACCAGAGCTCAGTACCCATTCTGGTGGAGCACAGTGGACTTTGAGTAATTAGATAAAGAATTTTGAGTGGACCCTTTCCCCGTTTTTTGTCACTGTGTGGTGTGGCTTTCCAAAGGCAGACTCTTCTGGAATGGCCTGACCCTTCGGACTGCTTAAGAATGCTTACTAGAGCCAATGTATTCTTCTTGTAACCTTTCATGAACAAAGGCATCTGGCCATAGGGATCTGAAATGTTAATATGGAGGAACTGACTAAAAGGTCTCTGATTCTGCCCCCCTTCCCTAAGGGCTGGCATTAAGATATCTGTTTGTTTTGGCCTTCGGGGCAGAAAGTAAAATTACTCATCCTCCTTTGGCATGCAAGGCTGGTCTATCTAGATAGGGTGCTGGGAGTCTGGCCCCAGCATCTGTCCAGACCTCCCCTCCATCAGGAGGCCAACCTTCAGGCTGAGAATGGTGAAGAAAGGGCAGGAGCAGGGGTTATGGGCTGGGAGGTGCAGCAGCAGTCAGCTCCATCAGTTCTGCACATGCTCCTAATTATACCACATGCATTTCTGCCAGGTCCTTTCCAGCACAGACCCATCAAAGCTGCCTTCTTTCTCATGGATTTCTCAGTAAAAGATAAGGCATTGAAGATGATGAGTGTCAAACTCCATTTTTCTGCCTCCTGTCAAAACAGCTGCACCTGTATCATCAGCATTGCAGCATCAGCAGCCCTGCCCTGCTGAGTAAAGACCAGGGAGTTTGGAGATATGCTTATATCCTGGCCAGAGGCTCACTCAAGCTACTTCAAAGGAAAAATGGGTTTACTGTTGGGATACTCAGGGTCTGGAGCAATGACAGAAAAGCAGTCAAGAAACATGCAGTTCTAGGTGCCAGCAACAACAATAATGATAAAAATAATAGTATCCAGTGTGTCAAGCCAGGGTTTCCTCTAATCCTCATGTCTTCTTTCCTTCCACTCCTCCCCCTGGCGAAGAGAGTGGCTGTGATAATACAGTGTAAGAAAGAGAAGCTTTCCTGAAAGTACCGCCAGGCTCTGAGAGGTGTCCACGCTGCAGTATCCAAACACACACTGTAGACAGCCAGTAGGAGGATTGAAGTGACTGCAGAGCACTGTGGCACAACTCTTGGATAAAGAGGGGGTTCCTGAGGAGAGGACTGAGATTTGGCTCGCCAGGATAAAGAGACAGAAAAGACCTAAGGGCAGCATGAGTAGAGAACACAGAAAGAAAAGGGTCTCCTGGGCAGCGCTCCATGGCAGACTTTATATGGCAAATGAATCACGGGAAAGTTAAGAAATATTTTGCACCACCATCTGAATTCAGTAAGTTTAGTCTATTTTCCTTATTGGTGATGGGGTACCTACTTGTCATTTCAGACCTTGCACACAAAACTGAGTGGTTTGACAATACCATTTAAGTCATTTATTCCTTTAACTTTTATTTAAAATTGGTTCCGATTCCAAACCCAGGTGTAATAGGAAAGTATTTCACAACTTCCACCTCCACCAGCTCATCTGGAAATTCCTGGGAAGCAATGCACTGTACCTCTGCAATGCACTGGCCACCTCTACTTAAACACTCCTACTTTAACTACCGGTTTACTTCTGGCAGCTCATAGCACTATCAGTCCACTGAATGGGGTTTTTTTAGCCTTATTTTCTTTAAACATCAAAACATACCAAATCTGCACACTCTACATATTAAAATTAATACATTTTTAGAAAATTTTTAGATTCACAGAAAAATTAAGCAGACAGTACAGAGAGTTCCCACATTCCTCTCCCCTCACACATATGTTATCCTATTAACATCTTGGGTTAGTGTGGTACATTTGTTACAATTAATGAGCAAATATTGATACAGTATTATGAACTAATTTATGTCATGATTCGCCTTTTGTGTTGTACAGTTCTATGGGTTTTGATAAATGTATGATGTCACATATCTACCATTACAATATTGTTTTAATATTGGGTAATTTAATGGGTTCAATAGAACCAATAGAAGATATATAGATATAGCTGCAACACACAGTTGACTCCTGAACAATGTAGGGGTTAGGGGCACCAACCCCCATACAGTTGAAAATCCATGTATAACTTCTGACTCCTCTAAAACTTAACTACTAATAGTCTTGTCAATGACATAATATATGTGTTAATTGAATAATTAACACATATTTCATATGATATCGGTATTATATTATGTATTCTTATAATAATCTATAGAAAAGAAAATTTATTTAAAAAATCATAAGGAAGGGAAAATACATTTATATCCATTGAAAAAATCTGCATAAGAGGACCCACACGGTCCAAACCTATGTTGTTGAAGGGTCAACTATGTGTGTGTACATGTGTGTGTCTGTGTGTGTGTGTGTATTCAATGGAACCAATAGGAGATAAACATTATTTATATTGTTAATGTTAAATATTATTTAATTTATTGATAATTTAATAGATATTAATATAACATTTTATTCAACATAGTGCATGTAATTTATAGATATTATATGGCTTGTGTACTTACAGAGGCTGACAAGTCCCAAGATTCTCAGCCAGCAAGCTTGAGACCCCGTAGAGCTGATGGTATAGTTTTAGTCCAAGTCCAAAGGCCTGAAGGTCCAAGACCCAGAAAGGGTGATGTTTCAGTTTCAGTTGAAAGGCAGGAAAAAACCTGGTGTCCCTCCCAGCTCCAGGAAGTCGAGCAGGAGGAAATTCCGTCTTACTCATGGGAAGGCGGGGGTGGTTGGCCTTTTTGTTCTAGTCAGGCTTTCAACTGACTGGCCAAGGTGCACCCATTCAGAGAGGGCAGTCTGCTTATTCAGTCTACTGATTCAAATGTTAAACCCATCAATACACCCTTAAAGGCAAACTTGGAATGATATCTGACCAAATATCTAGGTACTCCATGGCCTACTCAAGTTAATACATAAAATTAAGCATCACCGGTATCATACAGAATAGTTTCACCACCCTAAAAATTCCCTGTGCATAAACTATTCATCTTTCTCCCCTCCCCCAATCCCTGTTAACCACTGATCTGTTTGCCACCTCTGTCATTTTGGCTTTTTCCAGAATGCCATTAAGTTCGGATCATACAATAATCATACAGGGAAACCAAAGACTAGGAGAAAATATTTGCAAAACATATCTAATAAAGGACTTGAACCTAAAATACATCAAGAACTCTTTAAACTCAACAAGAACACAACTTGATTAAAAAATGGGCAAAAGATCTGAACAGACACCTTACCAAAGAAGATGCAAATAAGCATAGGAAAAGATGCTCAACATCATGTCACTAGCAATGCCAAATGAAAAAAATAATGTGGTACCACCATACAACTATTAGAATGGCTAACTTCCAAACACCAGCCACACAAATGCTAGTCAAGAGCAACAGGAATGCACTCGGTGCTGGTGGGAACACAAATGGTACAGCGACTGTGGAAGATAGCTTGGCAATTTCTATAAAGCTAAATATATAATCCAGCAATCATTCTCCTAGGTGTTTACTCCAACAAATTCAAAACTTATGTCCACACAAAATCCTGAGCATGAGTGTTTATGGTAGGTCTATTCACAACCACCAAAAGCTGGCAACTGCAAAGGTTTCCTTTAACAAGCGAATGGATAAATGAACTGTGGCAGCACAGGGAGGAAGGAGAGAAGCGCATGTATTTGTGATACCCACTACTATAAAAGAGGTCAAAGCATACCATATACCTGTGTGTAAGTGGTTACTACTGAAATCTGAAGGATGCCCTATTAGAAAACTGAGCACATCAGCCTAAGTCTGAAAAGCACTTTGTTCTGCCTGGAAACCAGTAGGTGCTTAATATATGTTAGCATATTTTTCCTTTCTACATAGTCTAAAAGTCAGAGGGAAGGGCTTGCTGCTTTCCTGAGGTGTTACCTGGGCCAACAGAATGCTGGAATAACCAAAGTTTGACTTGAAAGATGCCAGAGGCCCACCATTTAGTTCCATTCAGCTCACCCAACACCTGTCAACACCTGCTGTCTTACTCACAGCAGTCTCAGAGTATCTTTCCAACTAGCCAGAGTCACACTTTGGATTTTAAGGACCCCCTCCCCCAAATGAGCTGTATTTAAGTGAACTAAAGACCTCCATTTAATTAAACTTTGTTCTCAGGCAGAGGTAAGAAATTAGTTTCCATTGAACCAGGAGGAATCAGGATTTAGAGAAGATGGGATGGAGATACTAGGATCAGGCAGTAGAAAGGTCTAGAGCACAAAGGGATGCACAAAGCTAAGGCTGGAGGACCCTTTGCTCTAGAGGCAATGTGTGGGCTTCACATAAAGAGTATGGACTTCAGAAGATAAAAGCAACCAGCTTTCTGTTTGCTAACAAGTTATTTTGGCTCAGGAGACTCTAAAAGAACTTTTATCTTGCTAATTTTAAAGAAAAAGCAAGGGGACTTGCTCAGGATTACCAAGGAATTCATTGCAGGTCTAGGTCAAAAACCCAAGTATCTAATCTCCATCCAGTAGTCTTTTGTCTGGACTGTGTGACTGCTAACCTCACTTAATGAGATGTCATTAATCATTAAACTGGACCTTTTAGGATGTAATGGAGGAATGGATGGAGACATGAAAACTTCCTTGGGATGAGAAGAAGAGAACTGTGAAATATGAACTTGGCGATGAAGAAAAGATAACTTGTTTGAGTCTGAGAAAGGAAAGATGAGACCCTTAAAGGAAGCAGCAGGGTTCATTAGGGTGGTCTGCGACCAGTACCCGAGGTGGGTAGTGTTGAGTCACACAGGGGGCTTGGAAGGAGGCCAGCCAGCCTCACAGGCACAGGCGCTGCCACAAGCTGCTGCCAGGTCAGTCACTCGTTCATTTCCAGCAGCAGACAACTTGAGTCTTTGGAGAGGCCTTTATTACATGTCAGTTCAGGTTAGATATTTTTCCTTCCATTCTGGCCCAAACTGATTTTATATTTTTCTGATGTAATTTAAGTTGGAATACTCTGAGAAGTAAACTCCGTCTCCCAAGTTCAGGTTTTCAATCCTCATAATGTGTTAGTTTTTACCACTCGTAGATCTAGTATGAGTTGTTGAGTATGAATCAGCATAAAATAGATTATTTTCCCTGAAAGAGGAAAAAACAAGGAGCCAAATTATAATTCAGAGTTGATATGTTTATACAGCCACATCTACTAGAGATATACACAATATATTCAGATGAATTTCAGGATAAAAAGATCACTGGAAGAAATGCTACATGCCACTCTTTAAAGAAAGACCTCATTTTTCAATCAGCCTTTACAGCCTGTCTCAAGCACACCAGCCCTCTGGGAATTTCTTCTGAGTCTTACCTTCCAAGAAAAAAGAGCACACTGTCAGAAATGAGGTTAGTAGTCACATTGCAGATCAAAGATTACTGAACTGAAAGCAGAAAGAACGGGTTTCAGTGCTTGTCCCTCTTCCAGTGATTTGAGAGAAGGTAGCTGGAAGTGGATGCAGATATTGCTCCCAAAATAGATGACAAAAGTTGTCCTGATCTAGTGGTGTCATCTATGGTTAGGAGAGGAGGACACATTTGACTTCCTTGGACTGTATAATTTTTACAGGGTCAGCCTTGTGATCTCAGTATAGAAGATGAATCTGTTATTTGTGAGCTGGGTGAGTTCTGCACTCAGACTGGAATCCTGGCTCTGCTTCCTACCAGCCATGACACCACATCAACTTTTTGAGCTCTATAAAGTAGGTGTGATACCTGTACCTACTTCATAGAGCCGTTGTGAGTAATGAACAAGACAACAGCTATTCAGTGGCTTACAATACTGTGAATGCTCGAATTCCTATCTGCTGTTATTATTAATAATGACATTATTAGTTATATTTAATCAGTGTATACTCTCTCCAAGCTTTCTTTCAAAACATATCTCCAGGGCCCCCTCCTCCATGCTGGGTACCGGACTAACCACTGGGATGCAGTGATGCCATTACATGCCTCGTGAAAGCAAAGGAGCCCAAAGTCCACGTGAGTGCTTCCAGAGGCACTTTAAGACAGTTGGGAAGGGTGTACAGACAAATCAAAGGAAGGGACAAGAAGTTGGCTTAGCTCTGCAGAACAGGAAGCATTCACAAAGATGGCATTGCACAGCCTTGACAGGTGAGTTCATCACGTGTGTAAGGAAGGAACACATTTCAGGCTGAGGTGACAGCAGACGTCAACAGCCTGGTGTCCTGTCCTGGTCACAGAAGGGCACTTGAAGCAGGAATACAGTGGCAAGACTAGGCCATGGAATAAACATGAAGAATTTGAAATCCTTTACTAATGATCCCCAACATCTAATCCATATTCTCTGCTCCCTCCCAAAGCAAAGGAAGCTTATGATTTAGGTCCCAGGAAAAGCATAGTATTATTTTCTCATCACATGTTTTTATGGAATTTGAAAAAATGACATATTTGAACCACAACTGGTTGAGAATGCTGTCTCTTCCCATGCCAATGTCCCTTCTGTCACTTTTCCTCTTGTTTTGAGTGGTACTAGGGTATATACAAATATATATATATATTTGTATTTGGCTAAGAAGAAGTAGTCTTCAGAATACCTTCAGTTTAGGTCTAGCGGGGTATGTTTCTGGGGTGTACGATCATCTCTGTATATACTTATTGCTAGCCATCTGGTTTCATAATGATGTGCAAGCACACTGCTGCTGCTACTCTGCCAACTTACCATAATGCTTTTCCCTTTCTGAATGGAACTGCATGAAATAAACCTCAACTGAATACCTACTTTTGTAAGGCACAAGCCTGAAGCAGTGGAACAAGCAGTGAGAACATCTATGTCTGAAGCCATATGTTTTATGTACTCCAACTATAATTAAAGTATCTTTTTTATTAATTATATTAGAAGATTGAATCATCTTTCTTGCTTTCTATAAAAATACTACAAAACTGTCATCAACATGAAGAGGTATTAAAGTATATAGGTAAAAACTGAAGGAAAAATTATTAAACAGGTGTGTCAGCCAGTTGATTATTAAAAAATTATTTTTACTGGATTTTTATTTGTCATAAAAATTTGTAATTTGAATTTCTTTCCTCATTATAAGTAAATATTCACTTTCATATCTGATTTTACATTAATATTTTTTCTTTTTCTTAAAGAAGATCCTTCAAACTGTATGAAACTCAGATACCATAAGACCTGGACTGACCCCTGCTCCCAGGCTGAGACCTTCTCTATGTACTCCTTGCCCCTGTCAACTGTCTTTTTCCTCAAATTTCTGAGAAACTTCATCACCTTTTTACATTATCACCAAGTTCATGCTTCGGTCCTCTTACTCTCTTACTCTCTTCTTCTGCCACTCTTAAGTTTTTCTAGTTCCCCCTTTCCTTTTCCCATTTTCATTCCTTGATTTTCCATTCCTTGTCTTTACCCTTTCCCTGTCTTGCTGTGTTGTTTTTTTCTTTGTTGTCTAAATCTCACACTCAAGTATCTCAACCAGTGGATCAGAAACCACACGCAAGTCTTAAAGCCTTACTTAGCATGTCTCCAAAAGGGTTCCACAAATATTTGACATTTGTCAGGCACCAGCTTCCAGATTTTTTATATTTGTTGACAACAACAAATATCTTTAGATTTAAGCTACCTTTAGTCTGTTTTTTATTGTTGTTGTTGTTGTTGTTACTTGCAGACCAAAATAATCCTAATATATAAGTGCCCAGCACTGATTCTTGCGCTAGGTCGAAGTCACTCCCAGCATGGCCTTGTCCTCTATGTCCATCAGTTTGGAGGACCTGCTGTTCCCATTTAGCAAACTAGTTACCCTGATGGTGACACCAGAAAATACTTTGCCGATGTGTCGCCTACTGTACCTTAGGGCAGAGACCTTGTGCCAAAAGAGGCTGTTTCATTAAGAGAAATGGTGGGAAAATGCAGGCTGTTGGTACACTTGGAACTGCTTTTTTAGCTTTGAGCACAGTCTTACAAGGGACAAGTTCAGGTTTAACCAAACTCTAAGAGCAAAGAGAAGACAAAGCAGCTTTACTAAAAGGAGGCCTTTTTTGCTTGTGTCCTAAAACCCAAGTTGAATAAATGTCCACTTACTCGAACACGTTCAAGGTCAGAAAGGCTGAATTCTCCATCCCAAGCTAAAGTTAGACATAGAAGAGGAAGAAGATTTAGAGAGACGGCACTTATGGAAAAGATAAGCTTGCTACAATAGGCCTCTTCCCACCACCTTCTCGTGAGTGTTCCCTGTCTGACAGAGGAGATTACTGTGTCCTTTGGGAAGGTGGGTGCAGGATGAGGCCTTGGGGCAAGGAGAGGATGACTGTTGCTGCTTTTGCAAACAAGGCCATTAGTCTGAAGTAACTCAAGGTAAGGTAAAGGTTGGGAAGATGGCTAAATAAGTAATAATACATACTTATGATCGATGCTTATGCATCTTTGAAAACTTTTTAAGTTTAAAATATTTAATATCATGCAGGACATATATTTACCAAAATATCAAGCGTAAAAAAGCAGAATATAAAAGCGCATATACTTTGTAACCATATATGATGTAAATGAGAAAGTGGAAAGAAAACAGCATTGTCTGGGCCTTCTAGTTCTGCTTCATCTGGAGAGAAAAAGTGTTATTTATCTACTGCCTTACATGAAGGGGTTTAGACTTCTGTTAGGAAGGAAAAGAGGGGAAATGGCGCTGACTATACAAGCAATGGTTTTCCCAGCCTTTACCTTTATAAATAATGTTGCAATGCACATACATGTGCACAAAACTTTATTTAGATTTCTATCTTCTTAATATAGACTCCAGAAAGTGAAATTTCTATTTCAGAGGAAGCAGAAGCTCTATAGCATACTGGTTGCAGCTGCAGGTTTTAGAGTGATAGATAGGGACCTGAACCTCAGCTTTGCCATTTTTTAATGAAAAACTCTGGACAAGTAGATAATTTCTCTAAGCCTCAGTTTCCTTACCTGGAAACAAATGAAAGAAGTCTGTAGCTCACAGCATTGTTTGAGACTTAAAAAGACTGATGTGTGTGTTAGCAGAGCCTTTGACACACAAGCAGTACTTGATATATGAAGAAAGAATTATCACAGCAGAATAAGAAAATAGTAACAAAATATTTATCTTGAGAATTTAAAAAATGTGGAAAAGTAGAAAGAAAAAATGTCAACTATCCAGATTATATTAACTTTTCACATGCTGACATTACCTTTAAATTTTTGCTTATTACTCAAATGAGATATGAATATATTCTCCCTTTAAAAAATAACAAAATTACAGATAAATATAAGCCAAAGTATAACTTTCCTAATCTTAGCAGATTCACAAGTTCAGTTTTGTATGTTTTTCTAAAATCATCTTTGTTCCAACAGTTTGCCTTAGTACTTCTGAGTCACTTCTGTTGTTGTCACCTATACATAATGTTACTCATCCTAGGCTTCAAAACCATGAATTACATCAAAATGCACATAAGCTATTCATTTTTGCTCATACTTGTTTTGCTCTGTTGAACCTTTTCTTTCCATTCTAACACTAAAACACATCAATCTCTCGGGTTATTCTCAGAGTAAATGATCTTTACGTTTTCTGTTGCAGTTTGAATGAACAGAGAGCAGTGGTCAAGGTGCTGCAAAGGACTGTTGATTGCACGGCTGTCAAGAGGCCTCCTCAGGAAACACTCATGTTTGTTCGATGAACCACAGTCCCTGGGCTGGCCGTCAGGCTCAGGTTCTGGTGCCTGACTTTGCAGGACTCTCTAAATGAGAGCTGCCTCTTAGGTCAGACTCACAACATTTCATTTCTTGAAGTAAACTCCTAGGGCCAATTTTTAAATTTATGGAGAATAATATCACTTCCTGTGCCGTGCCATTCCTGTGCTATCGCTCCCCAAAAGAGATAAACTTAAGAATCCAATTTTAAGTGAGAAGTTGCCTGTGTATATAAAATTATGATGAGAAGTTCTAGAACATATTGCCAAGTGTACTTCCAGGAGGGAGGTACCAACTTAGGATGTCACTGGTTGTATACAAGTGCCTGTTTTAATACATCCTTGCCAATACTGGTTATCATCTAAATAGTTTTAGTTTGCAGGCCAACATCCATTCTTGTTGTCTCAACTGGCATCAAATGACATTTGGAATGCTCTTTCCATCTTTGGGGTGTATGAACAGTACCATGTCAATCAATGTCACACACAGTTCTAATGAAGAGGTTTTTTAGTCTCTGTGAGGTTCTACAGTAAGACAGCTAATGAACGACCCTCACCTTTATCTGAGAGAGACCTCACTGGACTTCCCTAAAGCTGAATTTGGAAAGACTTTTTGCCAGATAAAGGTATGAAAACACTTTCGATTCTGAGCTAAAGCACTAGGTTATAATCTTTTTCAAACCACATGCACATCCTGTGCTTAAAATACTTGAACACAGAGCTTCAGTTGTGTCAACTTTTACACACCAATGAGAACTTCAATTATAGCATATAATTTTTAGTAGCTATTATTATAAGAAGAAGAAAATAAAGCTAGAAAATATAAAAGAGTGAAATAGAATGGAGGTTTTTATGATAAAGACTTGGGAGAGAGAGAAAAAAGGCTGAAGGCAGTCAAGCAAGGCTCAGAGCTCACCCTGATCTCCGCTGGGAAGAGAGGTCTACATGTACAAATCTAAGAGGATACGATGGATGGCTGGTGCTTAGGTCTCAGTCACTTGGACCATAACAGCGGCGGGCAAACAGGAGTCAAAAAGTCTGAGTCAGCTACTCAAAAAAGAATTAAACATTTGTAATGAAAAGCAAATAGGAAAAAATGATATGATACCCATGACAAAGCAAAATGAATTTCCAGGCATTCTCCTGAAGCTTCAAGGAAGGGTAATATTACATTTTTCCATGATACATAAATTAATTGTATAATACCAGTTACTGTTAATTTAAAATATATTAAATGCAGCTTATATTCTTTTAATTGGACTGAGTTGGATTTATTTTATATTGCTGAATATGAAAGTTTTAGAAGGGCATTTATAGAGTTTCCTATGACCTTGGTCTTGGCGACTCTATTTTTCTTATGGTTTTAATATTCTCAACCATGCATTTTTCTTCTACCATGGAATTTACAGAAGGGTCTCTACACGGTGAGTGAAGATGGGATTACCATGACTTTCTTCCTCTTGCTGTGAATTCATTTCTACAAGTATCACACTGTTAAAATCCAGTCAGCACACCACAAGTGTATTTCCACTTTCCACTCAGGAGCTGTTAAAAGCCATTGTGGATTGTGCAGAAGAGACATCTTGTGTGAATTTTGGGGGACCTAGTCTTGCCTTCTAATCATCTGACTTACTCAATTTCCTCAGTTCATTACTCTTCAGCTACATGGCAGTTTCCTAACATCCCTTTCTCTGCCCCCTTCTTTTCACCCACATACATGCACACACCCTCTGTTTGGAGTCACTTAAAACACAGCTATTTCAACAAAGCACTTCTTGGCTACCAACTTTTCTCTCCCCCATTCTCCTGCTTCATCCATCCTTGCCCTCAATCAGCATTACTGTCTGGATCCTCTAATCCCAAGCCACTGAGCATCACTGGAGAAAGTCCCACAACAAAGAGGTCAAATTGACAGGTCAATTTCATGAGCTTGAACATAAAACTGATATAATTTCAATTCAAAAATTAGTATTTATTAGTTATGTGACCTTGGGCAAGTCACTTAATCTATCAGAATTTCAGTTTCAAACTATCAAAAGTATAGGAAGACCACCTACTTAGAATGTTAACTGCTGGATATACAGCTGGTGATCAATAAATATTAAATGTTATTACAGCTTCACGACGATGATGATAAACTAAGCACTCTGTTAAGAACTATATTATCTCATTTAATCTTCACAACAACTCCTTGAAGGTGAAGTTATCTCCATTTTATGAATGAGAAAGATGAGGTTCCCAAAGTAAATGAAGAGGGGTTACTTTTTTAAGTAGTGTTGCTGGATCACAATTGTAGGACTCTAGTGCCAATTTTTTTTTCTCCCATACAATATTGTACCCTAAATGTACATTTTACTTATTTGTTTGTTTGTTTTATATATTTTCTTATGGTGACATTGATTAATGAAATCTAGTAGGTTTCAAGTATATAATTCAACAGTAAGTCTTATAAATTTTGCATTGTGTGTTCACTGCCCATAGTTAGATTTCTTTCTGTCATCACATATTTGACCCTCTGTCCTCTAGTAACCACCAGTCTGTTGTCCATGTCCATGAGTCTCTATTTGTCTGTTTGTTTATTGCTTTTAGGTTTATATCCCACCTATAAGTGATAGCATGTAGTTTTCAACTTTTTCTGTGTGGCTTACTTTCCTTAGCATGATTATCTCAAAGTCCATCCATGTTGTTGCAAATGGCAGTATTTCATCTTATTTCTTCTTATGGCTGAGTAATATTCCATTGTATATATGTACCACTGCTTCTTTAGCCAATCATCTACTGTAGGATACTTTGGTTGCTTCCATGTCCTGACCACCATGAATGCTGTTGCTATGAGCATCGATGAGCAAATCTTTTTAGATATGAGTTTTCAAGACTTTAAGGTAAATACTCATTAGAGGGATTGCTGGATCATATGGTAGATCAATTCTTAGTTTTTTGAGGAACCACCATACTATTTTCCACAGTGGCTGTACCAATTTGCAGTCCCACCAGCAGTGTATGAGGGTTCCTTTTTCTCCACATCCTCTCTAGCATTTGTTATTACTTGTCCTGTTGATAAAAGGTATTCTAACAGTTGTGAGGTGGTATCTCATTGTGGTTTTGATTTGCATTTCCTTAATAGCTAGCAATGTTGAGCATCCTTTCATATGTTTGTTGGCCATCTGTTTGTCTTCTTGGGAGAAGTGTCTGTTCAGGTCTTCTGCCCAGTTTTTAACTGGATTGATCATTTTTTGTTGTTGTTATTGAGTTGCATAACTTCTTTGTATATTTTAGATATTAGGCCCTTATTGGAGACGTTGCTTGCAAATATATTTTCCCATTTGGATGGTTGTCTTTACTTTGTTGGTAGTTTCTTTTGCTGTGCAAAACTTTTTAGTTTGATATAGTTCCATTCATTTATTTTTTCTTTTATTTCCTTTACCTTTGAGTGTTTTGAGGAATAGAAAGTTATTTCTTAAAGTAGTATTTATTGACCTAAATACCAGGAACAATGCTGCCTACCCTCCTTGTAGCATCTTGTTAAACCCTCAATACACCTCTCTATTAATACAATTGTTAATTATACACATAACTTTAGAGAGCCCATTCACTGGTCCAATGAGAGGTTTAGGCACAGAGGAAAATCAATTTTCCTCTTTAACCAGGGAAAATTCTAGGGTTTGTGTGTGCCATCTGACCCATCTTCAAGCCTAACAGATATTGGCAATCTAATGCTGCAATTCTAGTTCTGTTTTTTTCCCAGCTTCACTGCCAGCTTATTTTGTGCTGTTTTTCTATACCCTTCAAGTTGAAGCACTTTGTATTATTGTCCCACAGATACCAATGTTTCAGTGGTAAGAAAATGCAATTAGAATGAAGTTAAAAGTATGTCAACAATAATGCACAATGGGAGAATTACTGGTGTTTTCTGGTTAGATATTGTACTTTGTTTCATTGTGGGATTCAAGTAAACTCATAAATATTGGATGGTATATGATGAATATCCCTTCTTAATACACAATAGAGATTCTTCATAAGTGCCAAATAGATGAGATTTATGTACCTGGGAAACATCCTACACTGGAGCTTTATTCAGTGCCAAGACTAACTCACAGCAAATCCTCAGCATGGCAGTGAGGTGGCTCTCCTGAGCTCACAGGTGTTATATAATTCAGGAGGAGTCTTAATACTGGAGTACTGAAAGTCAGACAAATGTAAGAGAGGCAAACAAATGTTTGGCTGCATGAGGAATTGAAGATCCTTACGGGAAAAGGCTCCTCCCAAAGGAAAGAGAAACCAGTCACAAAACTGTGATTAGAATCGAGAGCATGGCGTGGTAGCTGCCACTGGATGTTTCTAGCTCAGCCTCATTCCTATGAACTCACATCTCAGTTTTAAAGAGGGAGGAAACTGTCGATCAAATATTGAAAGTGCTATATTGCTAAAATAAAACAAAACCTAACTAGGTAGCCCCTTTAGGACAATGTACCACCATACTTTTCCACATCACCCCAGACTACCACACAGCTCTAGCACCTTGAGAACTCTAGCATGCTGCTGGCAGTCTCCAGGAGAGCTGGTGGAAATGGAAGCAGTGGATTATGGGAAGTGGTAGTGTTTAATGGAAAAGCAGAGGCATGCCTGGCATTAAGTGTCAATGGTTTAGAGGTGGTTTAGATCTAGACAAAACAGTGGTATTCGCTGGACTCGAAGGTGCCCATTTGAAAGGGATGACCATACGCAGCAATTAACTACAGTGCCTGGCTGAACTTGCCTGTAAGCACATGGGAGACCCCTTTATTACTATCAGAAATGATGTCAGAAACTTTACAGGAGGTTGTAGCAAGGGAATTTAGCTAACTACTATAACCATGACTCCACGCACAGGTGACCAGGTGAGGTGTGGCTGCCTCAGGCTCCAGGGAACTATATCTCATATTAATTATAAAAGGACGTGCCACAAAACAGATCAAAGACCTAAATGTAAGAATGGAAACTATTAAACTCTTAGAAGAAAACATAGGGGGAAAGCTTAACAACACTGAATTTGATTCACTGGCAATGATTTCTTGTATATGATATCAAAGGCACAAGCAACAAAAATAAAAATAAATTCAAATATACCAAAATTAAAAACTTCTGTGTATCAAAAGACACAATTAACAGAGTAAAAAGGCAACCTGTGAAATGGGAGAAAATATTTGCAAATCATATAGCTAAAAAACAGTTAAATCTAGAATATATAAAGAACTCATACAACTCAACAACAAAAAGACAAATAAGTCAATTAAAAAATGAGCAAAGAATATGACTAGACATTTCTCCAAAGGCATACAAGTCAACTAGCATATGCAAAGATTCTCAACATCACTAATCATTAATGAAATGCAAATCAAAGCCAAATGAAATATGACCTCACACTCATTAGGATGGCTACTAAAAAAAAAAACAAACAAAAAAGAAAATAACAAATGTTGGGTAGAATGTGGAGAAATTAAAATTCTTGTGCACTGCTGCTATGAATATAAAATGGTAGAGCCACTATGAAAAACAGTATGGTGGTTCATCAGAAAATTAAAAATAGAATTAACTTATGCTCTACCAATTCCACTTCTGGGTAAACACTCCCAAAGAATTGAGTGTTGAAGAGATGCCTGTGTGTTCTTGATTATAGTAGCATTATTCACAATAGCAAAAAGGAGGAAGACACCCAAGGGTCCATCAGTGGATGAACAGATAAACAAAATGTGCCATATGCACACATATGATGGCATATTTTCAGCATTAAAATGAAAAATTCTGACACATGCTACAACATGGACGAACATTGAGGACATTATGCTCAGTGACATAAGCCAGTCACAAAAAGACGAATACTGTGTGATTTCAATTATGTGAGGTGCCTAGAGTGGTCAAATTCATAGAGACAGAAGATAGAACAGTGACTGCCCGGGGCTTGATGCAGACAGAAATGGGAACTGTTCAAGGCACAGAGTCTCATTTTGGAAAGATGAAAAAGTTCTGGTGATTGGCTGTACAAAGATGTGAACAGACTTAACACCACTGAACCACACTTAAAAATGGTTGAGATGGTTAACTTATACATTATTGTATGTATTTTACCACAATTTAAAAAAAAATTGTGCCATCTTGAGAACATTCTTTAGAAACTAAACTTTCTTCACCTCCACCAGGGGCCAGGGTGGTGGGATAGCTGCTCCCTCAATCCACCCAATCGTCTTGTGACTACAGAGCTTGAGAGACTGAGGGTGGTGGTTCAGAGCAGTAATTCCAAACATGGGGAGACTGATACTGTCTAGAGATATTTTAGTTGTCACAACTAGGGAGGTATTACCAGCATCTGCTGGTAAGAGGCCAGCATAAAACTGTCTCCCAGAATAAAGAATGATCTGCTCCAAAATATCAACAGTGCTGAGGTGGAGAAATCCTGGTTTAGAGCAAGCCCATTCCTCATTCGGCAGAAAGTTCCCACTGGCGAGGGGTAAACAACTGCATTTTCACAGGCAGAGAGACACCGGTATTCGTAGATCATTCGTACCATCTTTCCTTTCTCCCGCAAGCTTTCAGCCAGATTTTAACATACCCCCAGAAAGACATCTCCAAAGCATAATCCGTCTCGTTTCGTCCTCAGTGAATATGTCCCAGATCAGCCATTATCTTTCCCAATCTTCAGAGAGCTGAAGTCTGAGAAGAATGAAAGAAAAAAAAAAACCCCACAAACTATTATCTCTGCAGGCATGCAGTGAATCTGTCCTGGCCATTTGTGACAATTTTATCCACTCATCCAGACTGCTTAGTCACGTGGTCAGCTCCACTGCACAGATGTGGTCTGCCTCCATTTGAAATCTTCACATTAACCTTTCTTTGAGTTAGAAAAAACCATGGCCCTCCTCCAAATGGTTGTCCAGAAGGAAGCTGGGTTGAATTGTTCAATTATTTGGTTCACAATGGAATGTATTAGTGTAACCCCCCTCCCCCTCAAAAAAGCTGTTTTCCCTGGCTAATATGTGAATTCTCAAAACCAGACAATTAAATGAGAAAGGCAATAAAATGCCTGCTCTTTGGGGATCACGTTTAGGTAGAAATCATGTAACATGTTTACCTTAGAATACACTATTTCCAAATAAGTGAAGTGACAGACAGGGATCAGAGACCCAGTAATAAGATGCCTCTTTCTTTTTTCCTGTCACAGGGCAATTATAAGTGCAGAAACTTACACTAACTTAAAATTACAATTCTTAGACTATTAGAGCTGACAGGGTGAATTAGGGAAACCCCTTGGTTTTATAGACGAAGCATGAGGCCCCGAGGGGGAAGTGATCTGCCTAAAGGTCACTGAGCTAGTGAGCAGGAAGGGCTCTTTACCCTGAAGTGTACCAGGCACTGCATTCTGATACACGGGTTCTTGTGCTGCTCTTCTCACTGCTAGAGCCTGGGCAAGTCAAGACAAATGATGAAGAGCAGTAGTGTGCACCACCTGAAGTGCTGGTGTATGGATTAGTACTATTTAGAATTTCCCTAGGTGAACTCTAAATTCAATAAAGTGAAAACTAACGCTTTCTTCTTTGTAACATCACTCACTGAAGGGCACTTAAGTTTTTTTTCCCTAACATTTTATTATGAAAATTCCAAACACATAGCATGTTTTAATTGCCTCCTATTCATTCTGTCAGTGAAGGAGGTATTTTCATCCTTGGGCTATGGGGATGGACAAACACAGGACACCTGACACTGGACAGATGAGAGTAATTAGTCACACATACTCACCACCTGTGAGAGGAGGCTATCACATGTCATGCAAGGACACACAGGGATTGCATTCAGAAACAGAGTGAACAAACAGAAGCTTGGACATAGGCTTTGTAATATCAAGAGCATGAGGTGGAACCCCTGGCCCCATGGAAAGATGTGATTGACTTGGACAAATAATTCCTCAGACTGGCAGGAAACTGAAAGCCCCTACTCAGGGATAAGCAGGTACTACATCTGGTCCTCTGGATAAGGAGGGTTATTAGGTTAGGGGACCTTATCCATGAAAGCAAAGTGGGGAGGGGAATTTAAGGCCATTTGAGAGTCTCCTAATTTTACCAGATGTCAAGGTAGCACAAAATATTAAAGACTTAGTTTTGGGCCTTTTACCATACATGATAGTTGAAAAAACTTTACAGTGAATACCAAATATCCACCACCTAAATTCTAGCACTAACACTCCATCTGTCCATCCATTGCTCCATTCTGTATTTTGTGTTTCAAAGTAAATTGTAGACAATAGTATATTTTCGCCTCAATATTTCACCATGAAAATCATTAAGCTTAATATTTGTGTATTATTTTTTTAATGAAAATTTACTTACAATGAAATGCACATGATTTAAGTGTGTACTCTGAGTTGACAAATGCATATACCTGAGTAACCAAAACTCCTATCAAGACAGAGAACATTACCATCATCCCAGAAAGTTCCATCATGACCCCTCCCAGTCAACTCCTGTCCTCAGTTCTCTCAGAGACAACCACTGTTCTAATTTCTTTAGTTATAAGTTAGTTTTGCCTGTTCTAGAACATCATATAAAGGGAATCATACATCTTCTTTCATGCAAGGTTCCTGTCACTGAGCATGTTTTCCAGGATCATCCATGATGTGATATACATCAACTAACTGTGTGTTCCTTTTTACTGCTGTGTAGTTTTGCTGTATGTATGCACACTGTATGAACATTCAGTTTGTTATGGATTCTTCTATTTATGGATACTTACACTACTATGCACACTTGAGTAGAAGTCTTTCTATGGACATATTTTCATTTATCTTGGGTAAAGGCCTAAGAGGGGTTCATAGCATAAGAAACTGAAAGGCTCTTTTCAAAATGGTGGTTGTACAATTTTATACTCCCATCGACAATATGTGAGAATTCCTGTTGCTCCAAATTTTCACCAGTGTTTGGTAGTGTCCTTCTTATAATTTATTTTTGAATTGAGTTTAAAAGTTAAGAAGTACATGTAGAAGAAGGCACGGTATCAGGAATCACGCAGAACTTGTCATGAGACATGTTCCTGGTTAAGTGCAGGGTGGCACTGATCCCATTTTCTTTGACATATAAGAGTTATGATGTCCCTGAAACCTAGTAGAGGTACTTGAGGAATTAGCAATCAGAAGCTATAGCGATTGAAGCCATGCCATGCAGGGCCACAGTTACGCTTTCTGACACTTCACTGTGGGTACTTTCTGCTCAGCTAACCATCTGCTGATGCCTTGTGACATGCCCATTTAACACTGGTCTGCAGACTTGGGAGGCTGCAAACCCTTCCGGGGTCTGAAGAAGGTGGCACACTCGCACAGGCTCTTCACTCCCTGAAACAGGACTGAGTCAACCAAAAGCTGGCTCGCACTATCAATTTGTGTCCATTTACAAGCAGAAAAGGTGAAAATGGAATGAGTCTTCTGCCTTCTAATACTGAGGAAGGGACCTTTGGAACTGAACAACTGACAGTGTATAGGTAAAACTGCCAATACTGCTGCACTGGCTGAGAAAAAAATCTGGAGCCCTCTACTTCACTAAAAGAAAACACAAGCATGATTGGTGCCAAAAGAGACAAAGCAGGATAAGAGAGAACTAAGCATCCAGACGTAAAAAATGGAGTGACTCATTGCTAAATTAATAGGGTTCCCTGAGGATGGGATGAAAAGGGAAGAAAACTTCAGGCCCATGTGTCCAAGTATGCTCAAGGTCTCCTCAGCCCAGGACTATGATGAGCAATGACAGCAAGGATAAGCTACAGCATGTGCCCTCACAGAACATGTAGAAGAAGTGAACAGCAAAGACAGAGACTGAGGTTAGGGAGTAAACAGCATGACCAATGTACTCTTGTCCCTCACAGAAGAGATCTGAGAGGCAGGGCCAGTTTCAAAGACCGAAGACAGGAGACCAAAGGCCACAGTGGCAGAATAAAGAATGGTCCTGTTTGACATTAGCTAATCCAGGGAGCAGGAGATGAAAAGGCATTTACTTGAAAGTAAATGAAATAACTTCAGTTTAGTTCATTGATCATCATCAGTTTAGTGCAATGATGAACCAAAGAAAAGGCACGGGAGTGGTGTCCTGAAAACTGAGGTCTGGAAAGATGAGTCAGTGTTCAAGGTGGACTTGATCAGCAGAAGATACTGATGCTTCTAAACCAATTGTCAGAGAAGTCAGAAATCTACTGCAGCGCGCCAGGCAAAAGGAGGTCAGAGCTCAAACTGAGACAGCAGCAGAGAGGCTGGAACATAGGAGACAGACGGGAGAGATACTGAGGGTAAAAATATCTAGGTGTTTGTTCATCACCAAAGGGCAGAGACACACAGTGCTTCCCAAGGGCAAGAATCCTGCAGGTCAGCCCAGAAATAAAGAACTGCAACTCCGCTGATCCCAGAGGCCAGTGTGGATGAGAGTGAGTGACAATGTCAAGGCCAACCTCCACTCTGGCTGCCTCACTCTTCCAGACACAGAAAACGTAAGTGCTGATATTCAGCAAACATACTTGCTGTTCCCTCACTCTGAGGATACAGGCAAGAAAAAGGTGAGGTTAGTCAGATGCACAAGGATGCTTTGAGCTATTGCTTCTCACCTTCTCTCTGGTATCCTCTCAATCATTTGTGTTTCTTCAATCTTTTCTCCTCCTGGAAGGCAAATGATGGTCATGTAATCCCTAGCCCCGCCAGACCCCCACTTAAACAACTCCCAAAGCTTTCTATGAGGCTCAGGATAAAATCCCAAGACCCTTTTCTGGTCTTCAAGGCCCTGAGTGATCTAAACTTGACCTCCTTCTCCCAGATCTGCTAATAGCCTTCTTGTCCTTACTCACTGCTGCCTCTGGTCATGCTAAGTCCTTGAGGAAAGTGCTAAGCATTCCTCCATAAAGTTCCCTTCCTACAATGCTCTTCTTCCTACCCCAGCCACATCTGCCTCATCCCTTGGGTCCAGATAGCTGCCCCACCCTTCCCTCATCATCCAGTATCAATGAGATTCCCTCTATTTCCTTGCATAGCTCCTTGTTTTCCCTTCCCACCATTTACTACAATTTGTAGTTATGTACTTATTTGACTTTAATCATTTAATGTCCATCTTCCTCATTAGCTTGTGAACTCCATAAGGCAGAGGCCGTACTTGTTTACTGCTGGTCCCAGGGCCTGGCAAAGGCTGGAGCAGGTGCTCATGGTAGGAACATGTCAGTGGAATGGATGGATGGATGGCTGAATCCTGAGCTCTGGCTTTCCATGGCCACCTCACCTCCCTCAGAGCACATCTAATAGCTCACTAGGACCAGTCTGCATTTCAGACCCTTTTCTGAAAAGGGGGCTAGTCTTCCAGAAGGAGGAGCTGATCACTTTCCTGGGATTGGCTGAGTCTTGCCTCACAAGCCTTGGGTATGCCACTCTATTGTAATTTTTCCTGGGAATGTAAAAACTCCCTGTGCTAAATATTTTCCTGGCCCTGCTAGGTAAGAAAGGCTTCCCAGAAGCACAGGCAGGTGTAAAACAGAGATAAGTGGGTTTTATCTTTACTGTAGTTGCACAGGAGCTGTGTATGTTCCAAAGTTCTAGTTAATACAGACTTTGGAAGATAAAAACACTATTTTTAGAAGAGCCCTTCATATTACAATAGCATTTCTGAAGTGACAGCTTCAACAGCTGTAGGGATTAGTATAGACAGTGTGCGACATGGCACCATGCTATTACACCTAAACACACGCCCTTCAAGGGCCTAGCGGTAGAGGATGCCAAAACAGGGACCTGGCAGCCACAGGCCAGTGAGTAATGTTGCATTATACAGCCTTTGGGTGTGCCTAAACTGATACATTTAGTGTGTGTCTGCGTGTCAGCAATGCCTGGAAATCAAATCAGTTTAGACCATATGAGACCATCCTTGCCAGGTGAATCAGCTGATGCTCAGGTTTGTCAGAGCAGGGGTTCTCAGCTGTGCTGCATGTTAGAATCACCTAAGGAGCTTTCACAAACCCTGTTGTCCAGGACAAAGCCCAGATCAATTCCCTCAGAATCTTCTGGATGAGACCCAGATATTACTACTTTTTAAAGCTCAGGTGATTGCAATGGAAAGCCAAGTTTGAGAATCCCTATCTAAGAGTTTTTGTGATTCAAAGGAGTAGACTGAAGTAATATGTCAAGTATTTCATGACTCCAAACATGAAGTATGGCCTACTGCCATGCAGACAGAGTTCATTACATGAAAGGAGAGAAGCAAGAGCAGAGCTGTAGCTAAGTGCACCTCCTCTGAGACCAGACTTCTAACATCAAATCCCGGTTTTACTACCAACCAGCTCTGTGATCTTTGTCAAGTTGCTAAAATCTTCTTTGCTTTTTTTCTGCCTTGTTTCAAAACATAAGTTTAGTACCTTAATATTCATGTAACTGTTCCACGTCATTCATGGAGGAAGGTCAGAAGCTGGTAGAGAACTGCCCAGGAGTTTAATGAGCCCGAACAGGCCCAAATACATGAGAACAAAAGTCAGGACCCATAGAGGGGAAATTCAAGTACCTTCACGGAACTATCTAGGAAACAGATACATAAGGTCTTGTACCTGAATTAAAGTGCCGATAGGAAGAGAATTATTATCTCCACAGAATGCCTGAAATGTATGGGGGCCCAGAGACAAAGTATATGAACCTAGAAAATAGGATTTCATTTTGAAATGCATCCAATTGTGCAATCTATACATATGAGCTGGACACACAGAAATTTCTCTGCCTTCCATTCCTATCTTTCTGAATTGTTCTTTATACTATAAATATGGTGAGTCCAAATGCTATGGTTCATGCCATTGAAAATCTCTCATTATGGCCACTGAGGTTCTATTAAGTTGGTCCTCTGGCAACCAGGACACATAGGCCAACACAGAGCAGCTCTTCAAGAGCAGGCATACAACTCTGAACCTGTCAACAAGGTCCAGAGAATGGTGGGTGAGGTGCTCCCCTACATCTCTGTTCCTGAGAGGCTACTGAGATCCTGGCTGCTATGGACAGGTAGTCTGTGTAGACTCTGATTCTGGGGCCTGTCTCTTTCACCTGGATAAACTTTTGACTAGTGATCATGAAATAGAGGAGAAAGTGACTCCAATACAAACAGGGAAGAAGGAAAGGGCATGTGCTACTGCGACTGAGCATGTGTGTGTGTGCATGTGTGTGCGCATATGTGCATGTAGACTGAAGGTGGTTGGGTATGGGAGATAGAAGTAGCCACCCACGACTGTTCCAGCACATTCACAGATGCATCAGACTAAAAAGATTAGGCTGGCTATAAGACTGAATGAAAAGAAGTGGTCAGAAACCCAAGCTGGACCTCAGCTTATAATCGGAGTGCTTTTGAGCCAGCTATGCAATCTCTCTGAGCCTCAGGTTCCTCATCTGTAAAGTGAAGATGCAATAATAGTGCCTACCTAGGATGGCTGAAAGGATTAATGAGATATTTATTAAAGAGCTAAGCATGACACCTGGAACTGAGGCTCAGAGAGGTGAAGAAACTGTATTCTGGAATAAGGATTCAATTTCTAGCTCTCTTCATGAGCAGTGAGGCTGTTTCCCTTCCCCCTTTGTTTTTCCACTTTTCCTATGTTTTCCCTTGGTCTACCTCAACAGGAATTCAACCTTAGAAGGAGTCAAGATGCTAAGACCTTTGTTCCTATTTAGGTTTCAGGAGAAAAGATTGATTTCAGATCCTTTTGTTCCTTTAGGAGATGATGTTTCTAGAAAAAAAATACCTTATGAAAAAAGAGACACTGAAGTTTATTTTAAGTAATGATTTGCTTTCTGAATAGTTCCCATTTATTGAGTGTGACTATGTGCCAAGCCATGTGCTTGGTAATTTACCAGGATTACCTCATTTCAGACTTATGAAAATGGTCTTCATGTGGTAAACAGCTATAGCTTTTTGGCCCTGTATCATCTCTTGTTCTTCTTTTTAGTTACAGAACTCCAGTGTTCCTCTGGAGACTATTCTCTTCTCTATTCCTAGTCATATGATACATGAGGAGTTGATGCAGCCTTAGCTACAAGGGGTCATGTGAACCAGGGCTGGCCAATCAGAACATTCTATTTCCTTGGTCATGGTGATTAGCTGAGGAATGGGCATTTGACCCAGTCAAAGACAGTACCATACAGTGAGATGTTTGCTGAGATTGCTCAGAGAGAAGCACAAGCATTTATCCTTTCTCACTGGATATTAACCTGGGAGGACAGAGATATAAATGTAGCTGCTGACAGCAGCCACAGGGAGTCTACAGGGAGGAGAAAAGAACCAAGAGAGGAAGAGCCAATGCATTTGGCTGGCCTCATTTGAATTTCTAGATTCAACTCTGCCTGAGGCTAACTCTACCTCAAAGTTTTTATGAGTCAATATATTCCTATGCATATATGGGTATATTTATGCATGTACATATATGTATGTATGTGTGTGTATTCTGGCAGATTAAGGTAGGTTTCTGACACTGGAAATTAGAGATACTTACCTGTAGAATTTATTATCTTCACTTTGCAGATGAGGAAATTGAGGATGAGGAAACTGAGGCTTAAAGAGAATAAGCAACTGAATTTCTTCAGGCTGAAAGGAAGTGACCCCAGATAGTAATTCAAATCCAAAAAGTAAAAAAAAAGAAGAGCACTGGTGAAGGTAATTATAAAAAAACAGTATAAATGCATATTTTCTTCTTTGGATAGCTGATTTAAAAAGCAACTGCATAAAATAATATGCACATAATGTAATATTGGGCCTATAACATATAGAACTTTAATATATGTGTAATATACTTGCCAATGACAGCACAAAGGAGGTGGGTGGAGCAAAGCTGTACTGGGCTAAATAAATTACTAGAAATGGTAAAGCAGTAATTATAATAATGCATTGCTGTATTTATAATAGGTATAATATGTATAAAAATAATACCACAGAAAGGGTAAATGGAATAGAGCTTTATAGGAATAACGTTTATGTACATCATTATATTAAGCTAATATAAATTTAAGTTAAATTCATGGACATGGACAGTGGACTAGTGGTTACCAGAGGGTAGGGGGTAGGGGGGCCAAGGGAAGTAGATGGAGTAAAAGGGGTCAAATATGTGGTGACAGAAAGAAATCTAACTGTGGGAGGTGAACACATAATGTATGTGTGTTTGTGGTGTGTGTATATATATATATATATATATATATATATATATATATATATATGCCTTACTGTTAAAATGTTCAGCTGAAACTTATTGGATTTCGTTAACCAATGTTACCATAAAAATAATTAATTAATTTAAATAAATAAATTTAATACATATACAGTAAACCCTAGAGCAACCACTAAAAACATAACTAAAAAATGTAGTGAGAATAACATTAAAAAAATAAAGATGATAGTTTTAATTTATAATGTAGGAGAGAGAAAACTTTAAAACTTGAAAATATCAAGTTGTAATGAGTACCATCCATTTTAAGTTTTAAGAAATTTGCTTTAAACAGGGAGAACAGGCTGGGACTCCTCTTCACATGGCTGAGTTTCTTCCCAGAGCACAGAATTCTAAAGGCTTCTGTATTTTCATAGGTCCTCCAGGCAGTATCATTTCATCTTGGGCTATGAAACAGTGTTATTTTTATGTAAATAATGCCAAGTGGGAGACTGACTTACAAGTATTTTAAGTAATTCAGTAAACATAGCTTTATTTATGTTGTATAGTATTTATTTGAGGTTAAGTATGTAAAAGAGAGATGCTTTTCATTTACCTAATAATTGGTATAATCATCTTAACCTATCTGACCTTTGAGAGATTTTAGATTTACTGGATAACAGTCATCTTTCCCTTCTTCTAAAAATAGACTATTTCCCCCTTGGCATTAGCAGAAAGTTGGTAACACTGATGACACTATTGAAAGCTAAGTGTCTACTTTGATACTGCTCCTGTTCAATATTCATTAACATTTTTTGAAACATTGAGAACTGCATAGTTATCTGACTATCTTTATTACTGAAGAATTGCTACTGACATCAGTACCATATAATTTTTAAAAAGTAATGATTTTTTTTTATAGAAGCAAATGCATCACTTTTCTAAAACTCTAATTATTTAGGAGAAAAGTTAAATGTATAGAAATTATATACCAAAAATTAAAATAAAAATCAAATAAGATTTAAAAGATTTGGCAGATGAAATGTAGTCCTGAATACAAAGTCACTATGTTATAAAGATGTTAATTCTCTTTACATTACTTTTTAATTGTAATGTAATCCAAAAAAAACCCCAAAACAACCTAATAGTATTTTGAGGAACATTTAAATATAATTTTATAAAATCATATATAAAAAAAAGAAATCAGTGGAAGTAACCAAAAAAAGCTTTATTAAAATAATAATAAAGTTTGGCTTGTATTGCAAGATAATAAAATATCTTAAAGAGTTACAATTATTAAAGTAATAAGATTCTAGTGTAAACAGAGAACAGGTAGATATTCATGAAAAAGAAGAGAAAACTCCAAACTGGACCAAGCAGAGTATTAATATAGCTAAGAATACTATGAATCAATGGGGGAAGTTTTGTACTTTACAATAAATAGTGTTGGGATTTGCCTACAATTTTTTTAAATGGATCTTTATTTCATATTATTCACCAAAATATATATTAAAGAATTAATTTTAAAAATAAGACCATGAAAGAACTAGGGCAAAATATAGATGAATACCTGTTCTCTGTGTTACAAAATACTAAGCAGAAAAGCAAATAAAAAAAGTCAGAAAAAAGACTCATACGTTAAATACAGAAAGTTTTCAACATGTTGAAAAGTTTGGAAGTAGGAAAAAATATTTGTGGCACTTACAACAGAGGGTTAATAATTTTAATACAAGATATTTTTGTAAATCACTATAAAGGCAATAGCCTGTAGGAAAAACAGCAACAGACATAAAAATCAGTTCACAAAAGAAGCAACATTGTGCCCCGCCTCAAGAAAAGCTCAAGCTTGCTGTAATCAAGACAATGAACATTAAACATTTTAATCACTTTTGCTTATTAACCAAGTAGGACTTTTTCCACTACAAATTACAGAACACCTGACATTTCAGACATGTAGCTCAGAAAATCAGAATGTCTATTATCTCATACAAAAGAGTCTGGTCTGGAGTTAGTCCCTGGTGGTTACTTTGGTGGCTCATCATGCTGTCAAGGACCCATTTTTTCCATCTTTCCCTCTGTCATCCTCTCTACATTGTCTCTTGTCCTTCATGCATGCCCTCTCATGGTCACTTTGAGGGTGCAGAAGCCCAAGTTTCTAGACATCCCCTTCCACTTCAAGAACTTAAAAAAACAGGCAGTTTTCCCTTCTGTGTATTTTCATCAAAGAGGAACCCATTCCTAGAAGCCCTCAAGAAGATGTCCTTCAGGCTCTACTCTCCGGAACTGTGTCATGTACCCATGACTAACCCAGTCACTGGAAAGGGCTACAGAGTCACCACCACTGGGTTAGACTAGCTAAGATTTACCTCCCAAGTCTGAATTAACTCATTTGCTGCTGATGGAGTAAAAATTGATGCAAATCTCCCACTAAAACACATCAAAAGCATCAGAACTGTATGTATACATTAATCAACAATTCTAATTCTTATGGAAGAAATACTCTTGGATGGAATCACAGATGTAGCTAGAAGACCGTTTATCACTTAGTTATTCATAAGAGTAAAAAAATCAGAAAGGAGCCACATGGACAAAATTAGAGGTGGGTTAGATAATTAAGGATATCATTACAAGGTGGAATACTACAGAACAATCAAAATTACATTTTATATACAACTACTTATAGGCAGATATATTCATGTTCTGCTAAGTGGAAAAATAATGATAAAATATTATCCCATCTTTTAAAAATATATATCTCATTGTATAAAAATTTTGGAAGGATATATACCAATATCTCAATAGTAAACTATGAGTGATGTGATTATAGTACATTTAATTTTTCCACTGTATTTTTGGAGTATTTTCCATATAAATGTTATTTTATAATTAAAATGAAGGTAACATTAAAAATAAGGAATACTCAATTTTGTTATATTCCTTCTTTCTTTTACAACCAAGCTGTAGGAACTATGTTAGTCTGGGATGTTTACCTCAATGAAGTAGAGACTGGTCCAGCTCTGAGCTGCCTAGTTCCTGGTGTCAGGAGCCTGCACTCAGGGGGACAGAATCCCAGCAGAACAGGCCGCACAAGCCGCCCTGCAGGGAGGACGCAGGCTCCTGCTGAGCCTGGCGCTCACCATCACTTTCTCAGCCAGCTGTCTCTCCCTTGTTCAGTTCTGAAAACTAAACATGAAAGTGGCTTTGCATTATTTTTTTTCTAACTATGGATCCAGTGATCCACACTAGTTTATCCAGACTTCCTAAACTAACTGTGCCTTCTCACATCCTTTTTGTTCATGAGTCTGTCTTTGCCTGCTGCTTAGAATTCCCCGTTGTGCTCCATTTCAGTTGTTTGTCTTTTATACCAGATTAAACTTCATTCATTTATTTATTAAATTCATTTATTCAATCATTCATTTGTTCACTTATTTGTGAAATTTGCCTCTTAATAGTAACAGTCTATGTCCACACATTTTGAACCCAAAGAATTACAGGTCTTATTATTGAACCAAATCCTAGTAATTGCAAATTACAAAGTTTAAGATTTTGTTCATTTGATCCTTCTTCTCTTATGTCATTTAGTTTTTTTTCTTTATCCTTTTTCTTTATGTGTATGTTCATTATCTGTTCATTTTAATTAATTAATTAATTTTATTTTTTATTAAGTTTATTGGAGTAACATTGGTTAATACAATTATATAATTTTCAGGTGTACATTACCATTTGACATCTGTATATTCTATTGTGTGTTTACAACCCAAAGTCCAGTTTCCTTCAGCTACCATATAATTGATCCCCTTTACTCACTTCACCCTCCCCCTACTCTCCTATATTTGACCTCTTTTTCCCTGTCTACCTTCCCCTCTTCCCTCACTCCCTACCCTCTGGTAACCATGAGTCTCTGTCTGTCCTGTTCCTTTGTTGCTTTTAGGTTTATGATCAACATGTATGTGATATCATGTGATTTTCAACTTTTTCTGTCTGGCTTATTTCACGTAGCATGATTATCTCAAGGTCCATCCATGTTGTCGCAAATAGCAGTATTTCATCTCTTCTTATGGCTGTTAAGTAGAGATTTAAATAGACACACACGCTTGTTCTGAGAACAAGTTGAGAACCAGTTCTGAGATCAAAAGGGGCTGAAGGAAAGAATCTATATAGATGTCAAGAAATTTTCTTTATCATTAAAGAGTACTCATCTCCGCCCTTCCTTCACCCACCTTCCAGTATGAAGTTCTAAATCAGTACGCCACGTAACTGCACAAAGTATTTGGAAGAGTTTCAGTGACAACCATAATGAGGGTTTATAGCTATTATTGCACACTTTGTGCCTCCTTGCTAAATTCTTTGCACATTTTACCACGTGTAACCCACATGACTACCTTGGGAAGGTGATGTTATTTTTATGCTCTTTTCACTAAAAATGAAGCTGGTCATTTTTTAAGGTTACAGTGCTAGGAAATAGCAGAGACCAGAGTGTGTGTGTGTGTGTATATATATATATATATGCATTATATATATGTATTATATATATGTATGTATGTATCCTTATATATTATATATAATATAACCTCGTATATTACATAGCTCTGAACTTCTGAGTTTCTCTGTACAACTATTAACTTAGTGTTCTATAAGTATGACATATAAAAATGTCTTTGCAGATTCCTAAAAAATTATGGAAACTGGTCCAGGTAGCATTCATAAGTGGATTCTAATAAACCTTTATATTTTAGGATGGAAGGATTTTCATTCATTGTCTCCTGACAGCTATGTAGGGCCTAATCCCTTAGTTATTGTCACGTTTACTGCTAGAAGACTGTGTTCTAATCATCATCAGATGGGCACAGCACACCTGGCATCTCCAGGTTTCCCTGTGTTCTACTGGGTACAGTTTCTGCTGTGAAGAAGCAATTGTCTATCATTGCTACTACATTCGGTCTACTTTTAGTCCTCAAACCCAACAAAATATGTTAAGAAAAATTGTATTCCCATCTTCATACCACAACTTGTCAATTTTTTAATTAAAAAAAAAGTTTAGAAAAGGCAGTTCACTAAAGAAGAAAAACCAATAAATGTGTGAAAATGTTAAAAGACAGAAGTTAAAAGAATACTGAGGTACCATATTCATCTTTCAAACTGACAAGTATTTTTAAATAACTATATCTCAGTTAGCGATGGTGAAGGAAAACCAGAAATCACCCAACAAGAGTATAAACAGGTCTAGGGTTTCTGATGGAAAATTTGACAAGATGCTATAAAAGCCCTGAAAAAAGTGCATGTATTATGACCCCAGACTTCTGCATCTAAAAGAGTTTATAAGAACTCTATAGCAATATGTACACATTACTAGTTCTTTACCAAAATATCATTTGAATATTTAAAAAGGAGAACTAAATTTCAAACAATTGATGAAGTCTTTGACACTGTACAGCTATTAACTAAGCCAAATGATCTCTACTGGTGTGGAAATACAATACTTCACTCCGTGAGAAAATAAAAGGGCTACAAAATATTCTGCATGATATTACCCCATTTGATTTTATGTAATACAGGTGTGTGTGTGTGTGTGTGTGTGTGTGTGTGTCTGTGTGTGTGTGTGTGTGTGTGTGTGTGTGTGTGTGTAAACAGTGGGCAAAGTGAATGGAGTAACAGAACAAAATAACAGCAGAACATTACAGTCTACAACTAGTGGTATTGCAAGCGATTTAAGAATTGGCCGAGGAAAATTATAAGGCCAAAAATGTTATTCTGTGGCACAGATTTCTGTGTTAAAATAACCAATTGTGCTGTGATTTCAGTGATCCAATCAATGCCTT
Organism: Macroglossus sobrinus; assembly: GCA_004027375.1. Taxonomy (NCBI): domain Eukaryota; kingdom Metazoa; phylum Chordata; class Mammalia; order Chiroptera; family Pteropodidae; genus Macroglossus; species Macroglossus sobrinus. The sequence continues at coordinate 542,282 of PVKZ01000533.1, read as the reverse complement.
GTGGAAAGCTGACATTTACTTTTCTGCAGTTGTGCATCCAAATATAGGTTCACACGAGTCCTGATGTCAGGGTCTCAGTAAACAGTGCTCTATAAAACTGGATAGCATCCTCACTGAAGTCCTTCCTATTAAGTAAAGCTAGTTTGTAATAAATTAATGCTTAATATGTCCTGAACTCAGTGCTAAGTCCCTTTTGGTGTATAAATTCATACCACCCTTTCACTAACCTAGATACAATCAATCTCCTTATTGTTCAAAACCTCAAGCTTGAGAGAGGTTAAGAGGCCAGCTAGTCACACAGCCATGCATTACCAGAGCAGGAACTGCTTTGGACACACTCTGTGATGTACCCTTCTACCCACAGGTCCACGGTCAGAGTGCAAGGCTCCTTCAGGGCAATCATCTCATTAGCCTTTAAACTCCATTACTCTACCAAAGCACACCCACTTCCTCTGTTCTTCTGACCAATTAAAAATCAATTGAATACTTTATTATAGATAATCTAATAAAGATGTGGTGAACAAAGATGAAAAGAGATACGGTTGCCAAAAATTCTTTAGGTATGTGCTTATAAGAACATTTTTGGAAATAGGAAAGAGGCCCAATGAAGCTAATGTGTTTTGCATAAACCTCATTATCCTTATACCGGGGAGCAAAGCCAATATTGGTTTTTATGTTGCCTAAAGAGTCGTAGGAGAGAAAATAGTATTAAAATCATTTGCTTCTCAAATACAAAGATTAACTCACAAAATCTGGCTGAAATAAAGAAGGAAATAAATCTGATAGTAAAATCTCTTGGATGACTTAAGAGAAACAGAGGAAACCTAGAAGAATTGGTCAGATTGCTTGGCCACCTGGTGGGTAGTCTCTTGAGGCTTGATGCTTTTCTCTTCACTTTGCTAGCTTGGCCTGAGATGAGGTATTATTAACCCAGGCGGGGAAAACAGGGTAGGCTGCCTCCAGAGGCAATGCATTCCACCAGGAGGAAGAAGGAAAGCACACCAGACCTAGCAGTAGCTTGGCAAGGCCAGGAGGAAAGACCAGAATGCTGACCATTCTCAGTGCTGGCCGTCCCAACATGGGATTCTGCCCAAGGACCTGGTTTGAAACGATATAGGAAGTGAAGCTTTGTTGTCGCCTAGCATGTGACCCTGGTAGATCTCTAATTGTTCACTTTCCAGAGGTTTAGTTGTATTGTGCTTGTACCAGAACAACCAGGCCAAAGCTATAAAGGCCCTGGGTCCTAGTACTTGCCTGAATAGCCCACAGGTCTGGATCTGGTAAAGATGTAAAGGTGGAAGCTGGGCTGAAGATTTTTCTGGCCAAAATCTGTGAGGATCCCCAGCCACGAAAACCCTGTTGGCCTTCCATTGCCTTGCTGTGTACCCTTTGCTTTATCTTTTATACCAGCACCTCATAGCACTAGAGACTGACACTATTTTCTCTATCCTATGATCAGCCACAGAGGAAAAGTATGTGAGATAGGATGACAGAATTTTCCAGCTCCTGCTCAAATCCATCGTCTACTGGGGAGCAAATATAGCAGACTGATCACAGAGTTGGCAAAGAGATGTGGGCTAAGAACTGATGCTCTGCATCCATCTGTAACAACCCTGGGAAGAATGCCCAAACAGCATCATTTATAAAAGAACCAACAAATGACCCTTCCCTGACAGAGCCCACAGCCTGTCAAAACAGTCCATGTGTCATTCCAAAAATCACTTTTATATTTTTTGTTTTCCTCCTTAATGATGCTGCTTGGATAATTTAGTTTTCAGAAATATGATGAGTGCCTTAAACACTCTAAGATAGCTTTATATGTATGTTTCTGTGGTTGTTATTACAAATAATGCTGTATAAATCTTTCTAGCTTTAAAAACATCTTTACTTCAATATGCTATTGATCAACATAGCCCAAGGAAGCAATTTGTATTACACTGAGAAAAACCGAAATGGGATTGAACAAACTTAAACTCATTTTTTATGGATTGTGAATGAAAGAGATATAAAATTGTATTCTGTAAGACTTCTATAGAAATAATTTTCAATTACTCTAAACAAAAGAAAAAAATATGGTGCTCTCCTCAGAATGCAAAGAATCAACCAAGTAAACAAACTCTAATTAACCTTAACAAGGTATTTAATCTAAGACCTAGTTTTTTCATCTGTAAAATGAGAACAGTTGTCACTGCATGAAGATTAAGTTTAAAAGGCACATATTAAGCACTTCTTAGACCCTCACACCACCACCCCACCATCACTATTATTACTGCCACTTCTCCTTTCAACCGTATGTACTTAGAGAAAACTGAATCAAGGAAGCCAGGAATGGTGTTCTCCGGGAACTCAGCTGGTTAGAGGATTGGGACAATGAGGCAAACCCATATTTTGCAGGTGTACTGATGGATCTTGTGACCCCCATATTACACATCAAGGCTCAGAGAAGTGTTTCGTAAACATGTGCCTCCAGTCATACGAGGGTCTAGGTTAAAGTCAAGGTCTTCCCATCAAACTCACATTTTTTCTACCAGAAATCATGCCTATCTCTTAGGTAACACATTGATTGGTATTGGGAAGTCATATGAGTGCCAGAGTTGGGCCTTCTAGCCACCATCTGTTCATATCTTGAATGTCTTATTTTCATTGGGTAAAAATGGATAGAAGAGCTTACTCTGGAAGATGTAATTTATAAACAGGCACCCAAGTCCCTTGAAACTCTGCCTATTGCTATGTTGTGATTCAAGTAATTTCCCCTTTAAGAAAAACCTTGGTGCTCTCACATGTGGACTCTCATAAACTTTTTTATTTGCCATCCATTCATCTACCATTTTATTGAGTTTTTTCTTCGTGTGAGTTAGAGAACTAATTGTTGGTCATATGGTCTTATGGTGATCAAGGAACAATGTCAAGGATTCACTGGGGGAGCAGAGGATACTTCATTACACTATTCTCTCAAGAAGGGTTGTGGGATGCCCACTTTCAGAATCACTGGTCCCTCTTATTCCTATAATCGCATGTGGCTCCTGGCCTAGATTTTGCACCCCTCCCTTCAGGGGTTGAGTGTTCTTATAAGATAGGCTTTTAAACTTCCCAGGTGGAATGTATAGGTGGGTATGGCACCCACTTATTGGGAACTGACAGATTTTTGAAGGCTAAGCCTTGAAGGTTCTTGATTCACACACTGTGACTAAATGCAGTGGATGAAGAAGAGTTGTGTATAACTTCCTGCCTCCAGATGTGTGGCGATGTACAACCAGACACATGGAGATGGGGTCTTCTTCAGGGATGAGAACTGGGTGTTGGTATGAAAAGGATACCACCTGGTACGGCCATTAAGCTAATCACAGCTAAATGATAATAATGGCACCAGTGGTTTCATCATTCTTGAATGAAATGTTTGTGGACATCTTCGGGAAATGATGACAAAGTTTGCCCTTTTGCAAGGGTAATAATTTGCATAAAAATATTTACCACACAGCTTGTGAAACTAGAGAGTGATTTTTAAAAGGGAAAAGAGATTTTTAAAGATGTGAAGTGAAGTTTGAAGATAACATTTATTCAGACATGGGGGCTGTCTAAAACACCAAATTCTGTTTGGCAAGAACATACCTGGTGAGTCATCTTATAAGAGTGCTGTTAATGCCTTTCAGTTGCAGCAGATGAAAGACACATGTCACCATGTGAGTTCAGTCACTAATGGCTCACGTAAACAATCCTTTAGAGAAACTAGAGCACTAAGGAGGGCAATTAAATATGCAGGTTCATCGGCACCAAATTTCTATGTGTTTGAAAAAGTCACTTTGCTGGTGTTTTTAGTCATAAACTACATTTTACAAAACAAGCAATTTTCCTTGCTAAAAGAATGGCCACAATAACTCAGAAATGGCCTCATGTGAGAGTGAATCTGGTTAATTCCAGGTAATACATGTAGAGTCCTTAGCATGAGGCAAGAACACAATAAGCATTTGATACATGGTAGGGAGTGGTAGTCTTGCCATTATCATTCATTTTCATTACCATTTCCATTTCACTTGTGTGTTAATCATGAAAACTGAGCCTCTACAAGTATTATGAGAATAAAGAATTTGATAGAAGAATTACTGTTTATACAAATGGTGGATGTAGGAAAGTAAAAATCTAGAAGTGGGCACTGGAGAATAGAGGGTCTCAAACCACCTCCACTTGGTGAGAGTGGGCAAGTCAGAGCTTGTGGGAAAACATGGGGAGATGTGTGCACCTGGACACCAACACAAGATGACAAGGTGGAGTTCCTGGAGAGGCCTGGGAAACACCTGTCCCTGGAATTGGCTGCCCCTTTGGAATTCACCTCGGCCTGTGGCCAAGCACCTGGCAGTGGGCCTGAGACTGCTGCTGGTTGGCAGAAACAGATGAACTGCATGAGCAAGAGGAAGAGAGGGAGGGCTGGCTGAGGCTCACCAGGCACCTCTGCATTTGTTCGTCACCGTGCCTGACTGCTCCACTTAGGAGAGGATGGCCTCTGCTTCACTTCAATTTCCCAAATCTCACAGAAGTTCCTCTCTTGGCCCTAACTCAGAGCCACATGGGGAAAGAAGTCCTAAGAAACGTTCCCTGCCTTAGATAGCAGAAGCAGTATCATGCTGACATAACAATGCCTGTTATGTCATGATGTCGTGCATGAGCTTGGGAATCAGACTGCACACTCCAAACATGGCTCTACCACTTACCAGCTCTGTAACCCTAACTTCATGAAGCCTGTTCTTTATATGGAAAATGGAGGTAATAATGGATTTCATCAGTCTTCTGGGAAGATTAAATGAAATAAGACATATCGAGGGCTTTGGTCAGGCACATCATCATCATCATCACCCACCTGCTTTGTAATGGTGAGAGTATTAAGCCCATATGGGCTTCTACACTCAATACTCCAGAAATTGGCCAGAACTGTACCGATTAATAGCTACAACAGTCCAGCCGGCTCCACATCTAGTCTTAGATGAGGTATCCTTGTTTACAGGAAAATATTTTTTATCTTATTCTTCGAAGCATGAGCCTTAGCCAATAAATCTCATGAAGAAATGTGCTTGGATGCCAAGCAAACCCTCTGGGTTAGCTGTGTGCTCAGAGTGACATATGGAAGAAGTGGAGATGACTCTCAATATGCTGTCTGACTTGAGAGACTGACTCATTGTCAAGCTAGACATGAAGAAACTGTTTTTAACATTATTCGTTACCTCTGATGAGGTCTAGTTAATTCAGTTCTCTTCAATTCAACAGCCAGGTTTGCACACTTATTCTGTGTGTGTCAGTGTATGCGTTCAGGAAGCTACGAGTTTCCATTTATTGAGCAACTACTGTCAGTAACCAAGTTAGGCATTAACCATTAAATTATCATATTTAAAAATTAGTTATTTCAGTATAAGGGATTAAATAAGACATAGTTCTTGCCCTTTAAAAACTCATAACAGATTGGGCTAGGAGGTAGAGGCAAAATAAATATCATATATATTATGAGAAGTATTCTATAGGTAGGACAAACACATTGCTGTGAGCCCCAGGTGAAGAAAAGAACACACGTTCAAGCGTTCAAGTGTCAGTTTACATGACATCTTCTCAAAAAGGCCTTTGCCTAAAGTATCTTCCCTCCCTTTGTCACAATACTCTATTTTCCTCATGGCCATTACCACAATTGGTGACTTTTAAAATCTTTTTCTTTACGATTGTCTCCTTTAGGTGGAAAGCAAACTCCAAGAGATAAGAGAATGTATTTATTTTGTTTGCTACTATTTCTTCAGGAACTAAGACAGAACTTGTCACTTAACAGATGTTCAATAAATACCTGTTAAACGAATGAACATTTAGTTGACAGGATTGGAGAAGGCTTCATAAAAGAAGTGACATCATTCGAAATGAGTCTTAAGAAAGGAAGGATTTCATCAAGTAGGGTTTAGAGTTAGTGTAGAGGGGTCATTATGGCAGAAAGGGACAGGGTGAATAAAAGTCCAGAGGTGAACATCTCAATTCTCAAGAAAACTAGATCACCAGAATATGTACATGTCTTGGGGTATGAATGTATGCACATGTGTTAAAGAAGATGTGACTGAAGTAGACTGTGGTTGAAAGGATAGCTGAGTTTAATGTCAGGAATGCACTAGTCTTGTAGACAGATTCATTCTCCTGGGGGGACTCACAACGGAGCAAAGAGGCACCAAGTTGCCACATGAGGTACACAAGCTCTCTGATGGGAACAAACTCTTCTAGCTAGAATGCAACAACTAACTTACTGCCTGTGGCAGAGGCTGTTAATTCTCACAAAATATCTAGTATCTAAGCACCTTTGGAGGTGGAGGGCAGGGGGAGCAGGGTGTCATATGACTAATCTTGAATCTAAAAGACTTGTTGCTTCAACTCACAGGCAATTAGGAATAGGAGCACTTTTTCTCTGATCCCTCTCTCTCTTTTATCGGCTCAGTCAGAAGCAAAAGACTCCAAGCTGGTGAAACAGTGAGATGGGGGAGGCCTGGATCCTTGAGTCACTGCCTGGAGAAGATTCACTTAGCAAAGTCCCTGATCCACATCACACTTACATAAGCGAGAGATAAAGCTTTGTTGTTGTAAGTCTAAGACTTGGGGTATTTATTTTACTACAACATGAGCAGACTAGCCATCCTGACTAATAAACACTTAAAAAAAAAACTACCTTTATTCTTTCTCTTTTTCTTTCTTTTTTTGAGGGGGAGGGAAGAGCAAGTAAGAGGGTAGCTCAGTTTGATTAAATTTTCACATATGTTATAATCATAATTGGCAACCACTTCAATAATTTAGCCAATCAGACTAATGACCCTATTTTAAATCTATTGTTCCGGTTCAAACTTGGCACATCACACAAAAAATATAACATTAATATATATAGTGCTGATTTGATCACCATTTCTCATAATAATGGAGTCAGTAGACTTCTACTTAGGAAGTAAAGTTTAAAGCACTATTTTAAGGGTTACAGAATATAATTTGGGTAAGATCAGTCAAATTTCCCTACCTTTTACCATCTCCACTTCCTCCTATGCTATCTATATTGACCCTTATTTCAATTTCTGGTTGCTATAAACAATTCAACCCAACTGAATTATAAAGTTTTAAGGGAGAAGAGAGGTGAGGAGTCAAGTACAGCAGGTATTTTTGTAAAAATCAGGGATCCTGATACTCCAGGGGGCACTGCTCACCTGAATGCTATGTAAAAAATGCTTTCTGGAGAACGATGCCCTGAGCTGGCTTGCACAGAGTGCTCCAGGGTATCTGGGGACTGGAGATACAGAACGGTGCCCCTGACAGTTGTATAGTTTGGTGGAAATGTGAGAAATAGAGCAATCATTCAAAAACCCCTTCAAAAACCCCTTCAAATATAAATGTATCAGATTAGAACTGGGTCTCTGAGCAGAATAAACATTTCTTTAGAAAAAGACAGAGGCTAATTAATGTGCATACTGATGTCTCATCTTCTGAAAATGGAATAACATCCATTTGACCTCAGACCCCGTGGCTCATTTCAATTGTGTGCCTCTGTATTCACATTTAACATGATTTCCAAATAATTGGTAAAATTATTCTAGATATTGGTTCAATAATTATATAAGCTTTTAAGCTTGAATTTAGAGAGAAAATTAGATGAATGTGAAAATTTATATTCACTTAAGCCTCAATAAGCCTCAATTAGTCTCCTCAGAGTTTAAGTAAGCAACACTCTAACTCCCAGGGTCTAAAGTTCTCTCTAATATGAATTTTTCAATGATTATGTGTATGAACTTTGTTCACTAATGAAAATTTAGACAACACAGAAAAAATATGCACAGAAAAGTCACTTGGGATCCTGACATCCAAAGCCACCTACTGAACACTTTCTGTACATTTTATAGAATTATGATTATATAAAGTATTACATTTAAATAAAATGCATAAATTAACATTTTTCTTTTTACACTCTGTACTGTGCTTTCCGCTAAACCATTATAAACCTTTTTAAAAATGTTTTTAAAGTCTAGATAATAGTCCACACTATAACTACCAATATTTATTTAATCCTACATATCCTTATTACTTCATATTTAGATTATTTTTAAAAGTACAGCTCATTCACTATTATAAATAGTTTGTTATATACTTTCTGTATTTTAAATTACTTACGTAGGATATATTCCTATAAGTGGTACAGTGGGTCAGAGGATACAGTCCTTTTTGAAATATTTTTTGGCCATACCAATACATTAAATGAAAAATAATTGTGGATACTAATAATAAATTATGCTCTATTTACCATAAAATAATTACTGCTAATATATTTGCCTTTTTTATTAATGTGTGTGTGTGTGTGTGTGTGTGTGTATATATATATATATTTCTTTTCATGTACAAATGTAAACTAAACCACAAACAGTATTAGGACTAAGTGATTACCTTTTACATTAAAAGTTCTGGTGCCTCTCTTATCTAGTCTCTAGTATCCCAAGTTTGGGGCAGATGGGAGGGAAACTGAATGTCTAGGGCTGGATTTGCACATGAAGAAAAGGGAAGAGCATAAGTGGACTATACCGGTTGTGTGTAAAGCAATGTACTTTGAGCCAGCTCCTTTGCTCACTCCACCATATTCAGCATATCTCAGAACCTCATTAAAAAGCCTCTTCACCTCCAAACGTATTCTGCCCAGCAGAACTGGCTCCTCTCCAGATACTATCAGCTTCACAGAAATCAATGTGGTTGTGGTTGCCCATTCTAAAAATAATCACTTTAAAGATTCCTTGAATATATGAAATCAATAACAGAACAAGTCACTGAAACCCATACAATTAAATCACTCCCAAGTACCCTCATTTTTCTCCAAGCAACTGTGATAGGAGTCTGGGCTGACAGAACCACCTTGGTGTGCCTTATCTGAGCTCCAGAAGGGCCAGGGCTTGGTCAGATTTATTCCTGTGGTTGTTGGGGCTTCTGACTTTAAACAAATCCTGAGTTCCAGGTACACAGGGAGAGGAGCCAGGTGGGAGAACAAATACTCCTAGTCTTGTGGGAGTGGCAGCTATGTGTTTGGCGGGGTAACTAGTCACATCAAAGTCAGTCACTGTCCATCACCTCTACCAGCAGACAGTGTATTTGGTGCTCACTCAAAGGGTGTCACTGGTGGCAGGCTAACCTGTCAGCCAGGCATTGAAACACATCCTTGGCATTTCCTCCTATGTGTGAGGTGCTAAAGTGAGGCATAGATGAATTAAAATATAATGTCCTTGGTGTAAGCAGTGGTGGGAAAAAGCACGAATGCAATCAGGAAAGAAGAGCAAAGTAACTCCCATTGTCAAAAATACAGGAGTATAGAACCAGATAGGATATGCTGAGGGAAGAGAATGGAATAGAATGGTGATAGGGAAAGCTTCATGTAGAAGTAAATCTTTATGAAGTATTCAAAAATAAAGAGGAAGGGGAGATTAAGTATTTCAGGACAACCTCCCCACTGAGAAACAGAAAATGTGTGTGTGTGTGTATGTGTGTGTGTATGTGTGTGTGTCCCAGAAGATACCCATATGTTTCAAAATTGAGGCATGATGCTATATAAGCCATTGGTCAATAAGATAATTAAAAATTTGAAAATATTTGAACTAAATAATAAAAAGATAAATATCAGAACTGCAACATGAAGCTAAAGGTATGCTTAAGATTATGGCCTAAAACACATACAAGTAGGGGAAGGAGAGGGCATAAGATTAGCATTCTAGGCATTAATAAAAGGCATTCTTAAAAAATTAGAAAAAAAGTTAATTAAATCTAAAGTAAAAGGAAGCAAACAATAAAGATATGAGCAGAAATCAATGAAAGAAATAGAAAAGGTTGATTTTATAAAAAGGCTAATAAATTAGATAAACCACGACAAGACAGATCAAGTTAAAAAAGAAAGGAGAGTAGATATAAATTACCAACATTAGAAATAAAAAAGGAACACCACAAAATAAGGATATTATAAACTAATGTATGCAAATAAATTTGAAAATTTAGATAAAACAGTTAAATTCCCAGAAACCCAAAATTTCAAAACTGACAAAAGAAATAAAAATATGAATGCTCTTATAACTATTAATGCAATTTAATCCATAATTTGAAAACTTGCCTCCTTGCCACCAAAATGTACTCAGATGGTTCCTCATGCAAATTTTTCCAAGTACTTAGGAAAAGAAAAAAATTATTTTTAGAACAAATCTTCCTAATGGTTAAAAAAAATTTAAGAAACACTTCCCACCTCATTTAATGAAGCTGGAATAACTCATGAACTAAACCACAATATTTCCAAACAAAATATTGGTTAAATACAGCAATACACAAAAGGAATAATATATTCTGATCATATCTATTTCAGAAATACAAAGTTGATTTAACATTTGAAATTGATCAGTATATTTTACCACCTTCACAAAATAAAAATTGTATGATAATTTTTACAGGTGTAGTAAAAGATTTATTAAAATCCATCATCTAGTCACAACAAAACTTCTTAGAAAATAGAAATAGAAGGAAACTTTCTAATTATCATACAGGGTATTTATAGACCTAATGGTAAAATGTTGAAAGCTCTCCCTCTAAAACTGAGAGTGAGACAATGATATTTGCTATAACTATATCAATTTCATATTATACTAAAAATCCATGTAATAAGGCAGGAAAAAATATAAATGTGGAAGGATTGGAAAAGAAGAAATAAAATTGTCATTTTTCAAAACAGATATGATTTTTCACTGACATTTTAGAAGACTCCAAAAAAAGGTGATTAGGATTATTAAGTGAATTAGTAAGGTTGTTAGATACAAGGTCAACATGCAAAAAAAATTGATTATATTTTTAAATACCAGCAAAAAGTGCGCAATTCAAAAAGATACCATTTATGGAGCTTAGTGATTCATTTCTATGCCCTCTTGCCAAATGTGGGCTAGTGACTCCTATCTAAAGAACAGAGAGGAATAGGAAAATAGGAACTTTGCAATAAAGGGGCCTGGGAAACACCCCTTAACCAAGCAGTGAAGGCTAACTTCTCCACTGTTGTCATGTGAATGTTGTGTGTCCCGATACATGACTTCGCCTTTGTGTATTCTTTCAAAAAAACACATTATACCACTCTAATAATGAGAAAAGCACCAGAAGAACTCATAATGGAGGACTTCTCTGGTACCTGCCTAATAATCTTTAAGACTGTTATAGTCATGGAAAAAAAGAGGAAAGACTAAAAAACTGACATAGATCTCAGAAAACTAAGGAGACATAACAACTAAGTACAACAGAGTTCCTTAGATTTCTCTAAAACAGAAAAGAATGTTAATGGAAAAGCTAACAAAATCCTAAGTCTGGGGTTTAGTTAACAGTAATGCAAACAAGGCCTGTGCCCCTGAGTCTCAATAAAGAAAAGATGACATTCATCAAGGCAAACCTCGACCTAAAGTTTGATCCCCTTAACAACATCACTAAGAGGTTACATGACTTCCATTTGCCTTCTTAAAATGATGAGAAGGCCACTGATTATAAGTGGCTGGTTACAGGAAGTTCCTCCCTATTATTTTTCCAAATACTTTGGATCATGGGCTTTTGTCTTGCCCTCTGGGTACAGAGAAGGTAACGACAACTCCATGCAATCTCCTGGTTGGATACCTTCCCTAAGACTGTCTCTGACTCTCCCTCATAATTACTCCCACTGCTGACAGTCTGGGAGCCTTGGCATCTTGGAATGTGTAACGGGCCAGAGCGAGTGCAGGATGCAGCCTTCATTAGCAAGGCTGCCAAGGTCACTCAAGCAGTTCACAGCATGGCTAAGAAAGCACAGTAATCTGGGGGTGCTTTCTCTTTATCCTGAAAGCTTGTGAGCACCTTTTATTGCTGTCAGACTGATATTTAATAGCAGTCTGAACAGCATTTGGAAAGGAAGTCAGATTTCAGGATTACTGATACTTTGATTTTATCTGTAAGTTTTTCTTCTAATATCTCAAAAAGAATTTTTAGAAGTAACTGCAGTGTGTTTCTTAAGCAAAAAATGATTTGGTAATAAAATGCTAAAATTAACATATCATTAGTAGTGGCCTTGAAATTAGCATATGTCTTAAATATGTAACATGTAACTTATGAAATAAACATGTCTTGAAGATGAATATGTAGTATCTTGAAATGACTCAATGAAGACTTCGTTGAATAAGTATTTTAGTGGGGGAACGCCCATTCTGTGTGAGCTTGACATCATCAGAGAAGCAACAGGAAGGGGTCCTTAGAGATAACCGAATGCAACTATCTCTTTTTACAGAGGTCAGACCTATGGTCCAGATAATGAAAGGAATTTACCTAAAGTCACACAGCCAATAACTAATAATTAATATATCTGGACTGGGACACATTTCCTGCTATTCCCAGTCTAGGGTGCACTATAAGTGGCTAGATACAGTAGAAAGTACTAGCTTCTAATTATAAAAAATTGGCCACTTCCAAAAATAGCAAAGGAAAAATTTCCTCCCATCCTAATCCTTTTCCTTTTACCTCTGTGATTGCTCCCTTTTTGCCCACAGATTTTTTTTTTTAGGTCTCATAAATCAAACAAGCAAAATCAAAAAGTAAAAAATAAAAAAATAAAAACCAGAACTTTACCTAAGAATTATTACAGTAGCTACTCTTAAATGACTGCCTCCCATTTACATAATCCTCCTAACAAATCTTGAGGTAAATATTATTTCACCCATTTTTTGGACACCTGTGTTTTAAGAACATAGATATCCAGAGTCAGGTAATTCTAAGTCTTGAATTCCTGCCTATGCAATTTACTTGACAATCTTATCCTCAGTTTTATCATCTGTACAACAGAAGTGACACCTTCTCTAAATGTGTGCCTGGCATGGAGTATCTAATTAACGACAATTATTATTTATGTCATTATAAATAAATGGGTATTCTATAGAAAAAATTAACTAGCTTGTTTAAAATCATTTAGAGCTGGTATTTGAAGCCAAACTTTTCTAATATTATTCCCTACGCATGTACATGTGCACGCACACACACATACACAGTATAAAATGGAGACCTTTTTCTCTATAAATAAGTTCATAGTTGACAGTCCAGACTGCAATGGTGGCTCTATGATGCCTTTGATGACCCAGCCTCTTTCTACTTTTCTATCTTGCCTCAAGGTATTCTCATAATCACAAAATGGTCACTGTACCATCACCATGATAAAAAAAAAAAGCAAAAAGATGTAAGAACGAAGGGAAGTCTAAAATATGTCTTTTAGATGGCTTCTTAATATGTAGGTTCAAATACTGTCATTGTACATTATCCCTGCACTGAGATATTCCCAGTCTCCAAAACAAAAGCTCAGTAGGAAAGCTTTCCCCGTACAGGGCTGTTTCTCCCAATGTGCAGTATTAGGTCCAGAAGGAGAAGGAAACTGGGAATGAAGAACCAGGTTTTTGAGATCATACTGTCCCACTAAGAAAGTCTTCCTCCCATGTCCGTTTCTCTACCCATGGAATGAGGAAGTGAATGAGACGATCTCTTTAATCCCTGTCTTGTACACTTCTCTATACCATATTCCTCATATCCTCAGGAGAAAGAGAGAGAATTCCTGTTGACCAGGTAGCCACCTGAAACACAAAGCAGAACGTCACTGCCAGCCATACAACTGGTCCTTGGCTCTCACTGTGCACTGAGCAATGATGTCAGGGAGCCACAGTGTTCCCTGGGGCCCTTGCACAGTCTTCTCTGCATTTCTTTACTTCACTGCCTCAAAGGGCCCCATGTTTTATTAGTTGCAGTCAGTGGTATTCAGGTGTTGTGTCCCCCATGTTGAGTGCTTCTACAACTTTCCCCATACTTTTTTTCTGTTCCCCACCATTGCCCACCCCCATGTGCCCAGCTCTCTGATAGCATGTATCTAGTGAATTGCTCATCATATGGCAGTAAGAGTTGACAAGGAGGCAAAATAACCTTTTAAAATATCCTACAAAGTACCTCCCAGTACACTTCCGCCACTTTCTCTCAAATGAATCCTCATATGAAGTTTGTAGAAATATCTGCACTTTATGGATGAGGAAACTGAGGCTTAGAAAGGACAAATAAGGTCATAGAGTTAGTGTGAAGCCAGAGTCAGGATACAAATGCAGGTCCATCTGATTCTCAAGGTCATGAAATATTTACAATTTTAATAAAGTATCTGTATTTATTAGGCCCTCATAGACATAGTGGTAGAATTTCTGGCTCCCTCTCGAATTTGAAGTATGAAACATTTTGTGCAGACAGCTATGTTCTTGTGCTCCAAGGTCACCCTTTGCCTACTCCACACTCTACCCTGCTATTCAGTGGCAATGGATTAGCCTCATTTATTTTGGAGAGTGACACAGGTTTGTGGCTCTATGTCTCTTCTCTTCCTCTTACCTGCTGTGCCGATCAGGGAATGCCCAGGACCTCTTTGCCAGCTGGCATGGCAGCCTCATTGTCACCTCTGAATTCTAAACAGGACATTTGTTCTCACCATACAGGTGCAGATGCCTTGAGCTGGCTCCAGGAAAATGTTGTCAGTTCTCCATGCTGTGATGCCTGCTGCATAACTCACTTGAATTCATTGCCCCTTGAAAGAGACCTTTTTTACCACTCTGCAAAACAGAGTAAAAACTAGTTTGCTAACAAAGAGACATGAATAAATGTACCAAGAAAGTTCAGAGAAAGAGAAGAAATCAATAGCACTGAAGCAAAACAGGATGAATGTGACACCTGCACCACATTCTCACCAGCAGTATTGTCATTATAGTCTAAAGAATAATGAATGAAAGAGTCCTGCCCGGGGCTGCCAAAAACAGCTAATTACAGAGAAATATTAGCTTAGTTCAGTCTCTGAAATGTGTTTAGCAGAACACTAATTTTAAAAAGATGATTAAAAGGTCTGCAGGGAAAAATAGTCTGCAGTTAGAATAATTTGGAAAAACCTCGGTTAAACAAAATTAAATGGATTTCTTTACTTCTTTATGAAGATTTCACAGTCTTTAATATGGTAATGGACATTATGAATATCCAGGAGAGGAACTATAGTATGCAGAATTTTCCAGACTTCAAAACCTTACTTGATCTCCACAAAGTAGGACTCACTTGTTATTCTCTATCACCAAACCATGTTCATTTCTTCCCCATACTGCATCACAATTTGTAACATTAATTTCTTGGTTTTCTGTTTTGTAGGTCTTCTTCACTAGACTCTGTGACCTCCAGTGGGGCAAGGACCAGGTTAAGTTCATTTACCACAGTATCTCTGGCATCTAGTACTGAGTCTGACACACAGACAATGCTACATAAATATTAGTTTACAGTTTTTTCTCATGTTTAATGTTTATTGAGTGTTTACTATGTGTTGGACGCTTTGCCAATTGTTTTGTATAGATTACCTCATTTAATCTTCATATCAACCCTAGAGTGTATCAAGTAACTGGCTCAAGATCACACAGGTAGTAAGTGGTGAAGACAGAATTTGAACCTAGGCATTCTGATACCGGAGCCTGTACTGTTTATTAAATGAATGAATGTAACAGGTTTCTGTCCAACCCCAGGAGGGAGGTCAAAGTGAATGATCACAGTAGTCCTGGTTCAGAGGCCAGCCAGAGTCCTCTAAATAAAGAGGGAATGGTCTGGTGAGTTTTCAGTGAGCCCTTACTATGTGGCAGACCCTGTTTTACATGTTTCCTCATTTAATCCTCTCTGATGCACCTCGGGCAGCTGATAATATCACTTCCTTCTATAGAGAAACAAACAGAGGCTCCAAGAAGTTAAGGGACCTGTCCAATGTCACTGGGCCAGGGATTAGTCTGATTCCAAAGCTCCTGATCTGGGTGGCCCAGCTGGAGTTTGGAGGAGCACAGGGGTCTGTAGGGAGTTCTTGGAGCAAAAACTGTAGTCCCAGATTCTTTCTCCTTCTGTTGCCTGCCATGGCCTCACTCCAGAAAGCCATGTGGCATAGACATCTTGATGTTGCCCAGATTCCAATCAAGGAAGAGACAGGCCCCACTCCTCACCCTTGGTTGTTCCCTGGCTCACCTAACCTTTCTGGCTAATTGTGTGGACTCTGGAGCCTGAGTTCACACCCATTCCCACCACCTATTAACTCTATGGCCTTAAACCATTTCGCCTCTTTGAGTCTCACATGTGAAAACAACTCTAGCTCAATGCCTGGCACATTTTATATATTAATTGTTATTAATCAAAGAATTAATAATCCCTCATAATCCTGACTAGTGACCCTAAAGAAGCTATGGAACCTCAATACCTCATGCCCTCAGCTAAGGATGCAAGGATATATGGGGTAAGCCCAGGACTTGGCACACAGAGGGTGCTTGATAAATGTTTATTGAGTGACTTGGTGTCTTCCCCAGAATCAGCAAAAATGAAAAGGTAGGAGGGGATGGATATGACCTTGGCAGTCTCAGAGCAGCGTGGAGCAGTTACACAATGGGACAGTGACCTCTCTTCCTTCGCTGTGTAAATCTCAAAGACTCAGCTGATACATGGGCTCTTGTGGGTCTGAGCAGCAGCTTTCTGAGTCCTTTTCCAGGAAAGCCTGCAGTCTCCAGGAGACGGGTGTTTACTTGGCTCTTCCAAGGCGGGTACACTAGGTCGAAGGCTTCTCAGGCAGTGGATCAGATGATTTAGTTTTGTCACCTTTTTGTCTCCAATCATGCTGTGAGGCAACCTTCTGTCAAATAGTAAATCTTGAGACCCATTTTTCACATCAGTGTTGCACCTGGGGTCAGAGTGATCCTGTCTGCTTATCCAAAAATGGCCTAACGAGTAGTTCACGGACCCAGAACTTACTGTGTGCCCAGCTGCCTGCTAAGTTCTCCCACCTGTTACCTCATTTGGTCCTCATAGTTTCTGATGAGGCAGGTGATAGCACAACTACAGTGAGGAAAATGAAGCCCAATAAGATTAGGTAATGTGCCCAGTTTGATCACTCCTGTGGCTTGGAGCCCTCTAACACCAAAGCCTCCTCTTAAACATTATGCAACTCCACTTTCCCACCTTCCTGCCACAAATTCTTCCACTCCCCAGAGATGGCTCTCAGGAGCTCTGGGATCTAACTTTGATACAGACTCTAATTTGTGTATCTTTGTCAAACTATTTAACTTCTCTCAGCCTCAGTTGCCCTATCAGTAAATTAATGGTGACAACAGTAATAATCATTTATTGGGCCATTACTAGGCACAACATGAAATACTTTACATGTGTCACCTCATTTAATCTTCATAACTGTGCTTTGAGGTAGGATTAATAACATCCCTCATTTTATGAAACAAAAAGGAGGCCTATAGAGAGAAAGTGAATGCAGTTGCATAGCCTCAGGTGGCTGGGCCAGAAGCCAATATGAAGTCTGTCTGACCCCGGAACCTTGATTCTCAATCACTGCATATCCAGCCTCCCATCCCCACTGCAGGAAGGATGGCACTATTATGGCTGAAGCTCCTTCCAGGTCAATTTCTGGGATTCTTAAAAAAGGTATCAAGATGGTACATAGGTAGCCAAGACCCAGGCCTACTGGACAGTCAGGTCACTCCAGGGACATCCCTGTCTCAGCCTGTCCTACTGGTATCCAGCCCCTGCTCCTGTGCTCAAACTCCACCCCTGCCTGCTTTACCCTATACTTCTTTATCTGAACTCCCTTCCTTCAAGCCTTGAATCACTGCTTCCCTTGGCCATGCCAGGGACTCTCTACTTATTGGCCACACTATTAGGTGACTGTGCATTGCTGCCTCACTCTAAGCCCCTGGCATTGGACATGGCAGGTGCATAGTGAGTCATGGGATGATGACTTCACATGCATATTCCACACATGTGCCAGCAGTCTGCATGTGCCTACACGTGCTCAGCACATGTGTGGCATGGTAGTACACGACTTAACATCACATTTTCAAACAAACCTTAATTCAGTATTTCCAAACTCAGTTTCTTTTTGTAAGCTTGCCATCTTCCACTCCTAGTCTGCTGCCTTTGAGGTCACTGAGGTCCACGTGGTCCCACCAAAGCAGGGTGGTGACTGGCACTGCCAGAGCTGAACAGCCAAGCAACGCAAACTGAGCCTCTCCATTCCAGGTTCTCAAATTCAGTGCAAGAGTAATCAGAAAAGCTTCAGGATGGCATAGCTAGTAATGATCCCCTCCCACTCTCTCTCCAGAAGTCCTTTCAGACCTCTTCCAAAGAAGCCACACAGAGTGAGAGATGTGAAGGAGACTGTCAAGGACTGAGTGGAGGCGTCTGGGGTCTGCCGCCACATCAGCACCTCTGTCCTCCAGCAACAAGTAGTCATCTAAACAACTGTTATTGAGAAATATCATGTAGCTTCAGCTTTTCAATGAGGCCTCTGAGAAAGTAAGTCATGTACTTAAACTAGAATCTCATGTTTACTGTTATGTTAAAGAAATTCCTACTTCTCACCCAGCCTAGCCTGCCATGATGGGACATCCGTGGAGCACCACAGACACCTGACATAGGGTGGAATCTACATGCAGAGGGGCCTTGTCCAAGGAACTTCAGAAAAGGCATCACATCCTGGGTGGGTAATGGTCAGGAGCTCGAGACTGTGTGGACAAGATACAGAGGGGTCCCCTCTCCTCCAGATAAACCCTCTGAGAAATCAATAATGGACACAGCAGGGATACTGCAGCGGTCCTCTTAGTGTTGATGTGTTACTAGGTCTGAGAATCTGGGCTAGGTGGGACACTCCATAACAAGAAGGGGACTAGAGGACTTAACCCATTCAATTCAACTCAACAACCAATATAACCTGAGCCGCTGTGTGAGGTAGTGAGGATGCTGTCATACTGAGGGTCTCCTCATCTCCTGATAGAGCATGGAAGGTGAAGGTGCAGACTTTATAAAAGGGACAAGAGAATTCAAGCCTGCTCTGCCCACACCATTAGACTGGATGAAGCTTCCTTTTGAAGGTACATCTGAATCTCATAATTACCTGTGGTGGCCTTTTGAACTCTGTAAAATACTTCTTAAACGTCACAAAAAAAACATCCATTTGTTTCAGTTTTTTACTTAACATTCAGCAATGTCTTCTAGGTGCTTCCCCAATCCATGCTCTGCCGCCCAAGGCTGCTTTAGCAGGTGTAAGTAATTTTGAGAAGACCTGACCAACCTGCTCAAGAGACGCCACAGCCTCCTGAGGAGTCCTGAGGCTCACACATGGCGGTGGCAGAATCTTCTTCCCTTGCTGCTGCTTTCCCATCTCAACAGCCCATGCTCTCAGAGGTGCTGCTCTTTCCTTTCTGTTTCCTAGATGGAAAGTTTATGTCAAGGTGGTCTGTAATGCCTGGAAATAAGGGAGATTTCCTCAAAAGTAACCCCTGGCTGATGGTGGCCCCTAGTCACTCTAAATTTGCTTTTGTTCCCTTTCTCATAGTCTTGGGGAGGAAGCCCCACCACTCTATTTTCTCCTTCATGCAAACATTCAACCTTATGTTACAACAGTTTGAACACATCAACATTTCCTTCTCTCACAGTGAGAGCCACACTTCAGCATGCTCCACACAGCACCCAACCGAGAGCTTATGTAATGCTTCACGTTGGTCCACACGATGCCCACTAAACTCAGGAATAAGGGAGGCAAAGTGCAATCTTGCCTGTTGTTCAAGTGCCCAAACAGTGCCTTGCATGAAAGCTTCCCTCTGAAATGCCAAGCCAGGAAGGACTTTATGAAGAAAGGACTTTATGAGCCATTTGCAGGTGGCACTACTATGTGTCCACACCTCTGCTTTCTTCTTTCGAACTCAGTGTTTATCCTTTCAGAATAAAAGCAAGCAAGCACAGGCCTAGGCATAAAACCCAGCTGTACCAACGGCAGGCTGTATGTCCTCGGAAAGTAACCCAACACCTCAAGCCTCTTTATTCCTGTGTAAAATGAAGATAATAATATAATAAATATCTTGTTGGGCTGTTATTGAGGTCAAATTTGATAATATACAATATGTGCTGGAAGCACCATCTGCTAATGCCCACTACAAGGCAGCTGTTAAATGTGATGATACAAAGATTATTGATGACTAACAATGAGGGCTGTTCATTACTGTCACCTCTCCCTAATTCCCCAAAGAAAATCTTGTTACTGCAAGCTCAAAATCTCGCTTTGGCCTCCTACTAAAAAACAGAAAATGCCTTGCTAGAATAAAACTCCACAGAGGAGAATGGTGAAAAGGCCATTTGAGAAGTCCTGAACACAGGTCGGTCTTTTCAACACACCTCACTGGATCTCAAATCCCCTTCCAAGCAGAGCTGAGCTACTCCACATTTCTGTGATCTAGCAGGTGCTGCTGGGCAGTGGAGCCAGGGAGTGTGGGGAGAGCTTCCCAGAACATGAAAACCTTAAGGTCTAGTTCACCTGTCAACATTGCTCCCCCAGTGACCTTAACAATGCCCTTCGGGCATACACTGGTTCTGTATCTGATTGAGTGAGGTATGGGGGTTTCTCCCACATTCTTAATAAAAAGGGTGCTTTAATTCTTTTTTGAAAGAATCTTCAAGAAGATTTTAGGGGTTCTGAATGAGCAAGATTACTTCTTTCTGTTTTTGATTGATGTATACTGCCTTCCCCAGTGTTTTGCTTTGTTTTCTTTTATTTATTTTTTATTTTTTAATTTTTTTTTGTCTATGGTCCCCTTAGTCTAGCTTGCTGACTGAAATACTGGAAGAGAAAATATTTGGAGAGTCTCTACTTAAAATAAAAACTGGCACAAAGGATTTAGATAATAGCATTTTTATATGCCACAAAGCTAAAGAAAAATTTTATTTACACATACACACCCATATATGCACATATAGTGGGGCAGTGTTTGAACTTTGTCTATAAGCAGAGTGTATTTACCTGCCATGTTTATCAAACAGGAGCTAAGAAATAGACAAACAAGACTAGAAGAAAAACCAAAAGG
Source organism: Macroglossus sobrinus (assembly GCA_004027375.1). Classification (NCBI taxonomy): domain Eukaryota; kingdom Metazoa; phylum Chordata; class Mammalia; order Chiroptera; family Pteropodidae; genus Macroglossus; species Macroglossus sobrinus. The sequence goes on along the minus strand of PVKZ01000533.1, from coordinate 521,334 downwards.
GTAAATAAAATTCAATGAATGCCTACACATTCTAGAAATAGGCCAATGTCTTCCATATATTATTACCGCCCGCCCCACAACAACTCTGTATAGCAGATACTAATACCATTCCAACTTTACTGATGTGGAGATTGAGACTGTCCCTAAATTACATAGTTTGCAAGTGGGGAGTCTGAATATGTCTTATCCCAGAGTCCATGGTCTTGACCACTATACTGTCTCTAGACTTTAAGAGAATTAGGTAGAAGAAATTTTGCATTTCTCTAGCAAAAATAATTAAATACCAACACTCAAATATTCAAGCTCTTACTGTGCTGATTTTGACTATGTTGAAGTAAACATTTTAGAAGTAGTTTACAATGATTATACTCTGTCATGAGAAATAACTGGGATTAATAAAAGTTAATAAAATTGCATTTTAAAATTATTATGTTTGTTATTCTTTATTATTAATAGCTACCCAGTCATCTACTCAGTTGTACAGAAATTAAACAGAGGAAGAAATGTGTAGTAGACAAGACTTTAAAAGTGAATGAGTCTGAGTTCAAATCTCTGCTAGATAACTAATCAACTGTGTTCCTTAAGGCAAGTTACTTATTTTTCTGCTCTTAAATTTGCTAATTTATTAATTGAGGGAAATGATATCTCTCTCAAATGGTTCTTATCAGGAATAAATCATTTTAAATATGTAAAGTACTTAGAACCAAATATATATGACACACAGTAGACTCTAAGAATGAAACTGTGGTCAACATTTTAATCATTTGTTCACAAGTATTTATTGCATCCTATGTACTGGGCCTTTACCAGATGCTAGGTATATTTTTAAGCAGGTCAGCTGCTCAAAGACAGCTACACTAAACCTGGCCAATCAACTGGTAGATAGTAAGTGGAAATATCTCCACCATAGGAAAATTTCTCAGAAATATCCTACTGAAAGAGAGTCACACCTTCATATGCAAAAATGAGCTATATTTATTTTTCTATATTTATATACATTCATATTTCAAATTTTTCATTTTTCTCAAAATCACTGAGTTTTCTAAAGAAAATGAATCCATGTGATGTTTCAAATGTGTGCTGGGAAGAGATTTGTAGTTGTTTGAAAGAATTCTTCATTCCTCCTCTATGAATTTGAAAATCGTGAAGCACTTTGTGACTCCCGATAGGATATGCCAAACCGATTTCCAATCTCACGGCCTAACCACCTACAGGAGAGCTACTGATCAGAGTTGCTTAATTAACTTGGGCCTGAGTTACTGTTTTTTAGTTGCCTATTCAAACTCACAGAGTGATCAAAGTAAAATTAAGAAGGCAGATGGGAAAGATGCTGCTTTCCCCATTGTTTATAATTTTTTATTGACTTTTTTTCTTCTTTTGGGTCAGATGCAAAAACTTCTTCCTGAACCTCATTAGCCATCTCCTACTATAAAAGGACTTTTCGTTTTGCCAACTAATTAATAAAACTATTTTGAGGGGGAGAAAAGACTGAAAGCCTAGCCCAAAGCCCTTTGATCACTTGTTCTTAATGAAATAAAACAAGTCAATAACTATAAGGCAGAAATAAACTGAGGCTGTCTCATGAGAGAACAGGCATTTAATGAATTTTCATGTTTTCCTTTCCTATGCTTACAACATTTTGACAAATTTGTCAGGGTGGAAAATATTTGGGAGGTTGGGAGAAGGAATCAGCCAAAGGAAATATGGCTGGCTGATTTAATTTTTTATCTTTGTGTAGAAAAATACCCTTCGTAGTAAAGAACTGTAATGTATGACCCTGTATGAATTGCTTGATGTTAGTTTTCCTACCCAGTAGAAGAAGAGGAGTGAGCATTAGTCTGATTGACTCTGCCTAAGGAGACACCATCATGGGAGTGTGGTTAATGGAATTTATTAAATGCACTTTAGTTTCTGGGCAAAGAAAAGGGATCTTTGAATATAGTCATTGTTTTTATACTCCTAATGTGAACCTAATTCCATCTTTATGCATATATTCATAACGTGGTAACTCAGGACATGAAAGACCTGTCACTTTGGGGAGATTAACTCTTTTTTCCTTCACGCTTTGAACTCTTAAACCATGAGTGGTTTTCTGGATCTAATATTCACTGATCACTCATTGTAAATGTTCTCAACTGGGCTGGGATAAGAACAACCTGTGGAGATAAAAAAAAAAAAACATACATGGTCAACTGTCCCATCCTCATTCTGCACTTCCCCACTGAATTTCTAATTCAGAGGGTCTGGTGGGGCTGTGTCTGTATTTTAAAATGTTACAGTGACTCTGGTGATCATCCATGTATGAGAACTAAGAATCTAGAACAGTGATTCTCTAACTTTGGCATGCATCAGAACCTCCTGGGGCTCAAATGGCTGAGCCCTATTCCTAAAGATTCTGGTTCAGGAGGTCTGGGGTAGAGAATGTGCTTTTCTACCAAGTTCCCAGGGGACAACTTGTGCTGCTGATCCTAGAACCACACTTTGAGAGTCAGTGATCTAAGGCAGGAGTCAGTGTATGAGCTAAATCCAGGTTGCCTCCTCTTTTTGTAAATAAAATTGTATTAGAATACAGCCATGCTCATTTATTACCCAGTCATATGGCTGCCATAGCAATATAATGGCATAGTTAATTAACTGAAACTGTACGACCCATAACACCTAAAATATTTACTATCTAGGCCTTTACAAAAAAGTTTGTCAAATCCTGATCTAGGAGGGAATGGCCCGCTCTTGGGCTTTTATTTAGATTTAGGGTTGCCAGATAAAATACAGGACATCAAGTTCAATTTAAACATCAGATAAACAAAGAATTTTTTTTACTGTAAATATAACCCAAATATTGCATGCATAAAAGCACTTTGAAAAACAGTCTGGTACTTTCTTGCAAAGTTAAATATATGTGTGCCATATGATGCAGTCATTTATACATCTAAGTATTTACCAATATAAATGAAAGGTATGTCCATACAAAGACTTGTATACGAGTGTTTGTAGCAGCTTTAATTTTAATAGTCAAAACTAAAAACATTTCAAATGTTTGTCATTACATGAATAAACAAATTGTGATACACAATGGGATACTACTCAGCCACAAAATGGAATAAACTACTGATTCACAGAATTACATAAAAACATCTCAAAATAAATATGCTAAGTGAAAGAAGTCTGACAAAAGAGAGTACATACTATATGGTTCTGTTTATGTAAAATTCTAAAAAATGTAAACTATTCTCTAGTGACAGAAGGCTAATCAGAGGTTGTCTAGGGGTTGGGGGAACAGAAAGGGATAGATGGAAGGAAAGATTTACAAAGGAGCACAAATAAACTTTGGGGGGATGGATATGCTCATTATCTTGTTTGTGGTGTTGATTTCACAGGTGTATACAGATGACAAAACAAATCAAATTGTACATTTTAGGTATGCACAATTTACTGTATGTCAATTATCCCTCCATAAGGCCATGTAAAAGTGAGTTCACCACGTTACTTTTCGATTTCCTTCACTCTACTACATCCAAGCTCTGATCTGAGAATTAAGGCTGAAGCAGATGCTGACTCACTCTGGCAAAAACTACATTTATTTGAACTCTTTGTTGCTGGGAATCCAATCTCTTCTATTAGATTATAAGGTCCTGGAAGGCAAATCCGCATACTTAGATGCTTGCTGGCTTCCTGCTCCCGGGTCTGCCACCTTACTGGCAACTCCAGTATGTATTAAGGGTCCTGAGTCTATGCTATATAATTAAAATCCAGTCTGGCTCCACCCAGGCAACTGGCTCCTAGTCCTGCTAGAATGCCTGCTAGCTGCCCAGAATCCACAATTCTCAGTCTTGGCTCAAGCCAACCATAGGCTGTGTCACTAAAGGACTCACATGCCTTTTGCTGGCATGTATCTGCACCTCCGCAGGGTTCTCTGTTAGCTTTCTGGGTAAAACCTTTCCATCATGTCCCAGAGAGTGGACTGAGGAACAATCTTGATTTAATCTACATGGGAGCAAGATCTCAAGGTTAAAAATTGGAGCTGGTGTCACTGAAATAATATTATTCCCCTTAATTATCTGCCATGATAGGCTGGCAGGATCTGAATGGAGCAGAGTGTGCATAATCAGGGAGATATCTGTCCTGCCCCTGCTCCAGGGAGAGGTGGCCTGCAAGGCAGGCAGACACATGGCTCTCTCTCCAGCAGCAAGCAAGACAAGGAATCCAAGAGGAAAAGATACCACTACACGAGAGCAATATTCCCCAGCTAGCTTTCAAAACACTAATAACATTCCCCAGGTTGATTTCTGTGCAGAGTTTCATGATGATTCTCAAATATTAAATAAATCAATACAGTAAAATAGTAGGTACAAAAAAAGTCTTCATAAATGTGAACGATGTGGCACATTTCTTGTACAACTCTTATGGAAGTATTAATCAGTACTAATTAATAAAGAGATGCCCAGTCCAAACAGCCATACCCTCCTGTGCGCAGCTCAATCACATATGAATTGCCTGCAGCTCTCTGCAGTCCTAAAGATTTCACACAACTCAGATAATGGACTTCACAAAGTGAGGGAGACCCAAGTGGGCTTCACGGAGGGGAGAGGTGGCTCAGCCCGGCAGAGCACTGCAGGTCAGTATACACTTGTTCTTCACAGAGATCAAGGTCCTTTAATAGAGCAGAGACCACAGGCCTTACTCAAAGTCGGCCTTGGTGGGACTGTCCCCACCTGCCCCACCTCCTGCAACTGAAGGGCTGCTAAGCCTGCTCCACTACAGTACCCAGTACTCACTAAGGAAGACCCAAGACCCCTCAATGTGGGACACCGCAGATTCCTCTCCCCTCCCAGGGCAACATTTATTGAGCAGAAGCAATAAAAATGTCTCCTATGCCTCTGCCCTACAGTATACACTTGGAGTATGTTATTTTAGTCAAACCTCACGACAACCCTGTACATTAGCATTTGAGGATCAAGAAGTCCACCGATGCTTCTCAAATTTGTAGTGTGCATATGAATCCACTGGAGCATTTTGCTCAATGCAGATTCTAAGGGTGAGACTTGGGATTCTGCATTTCTGATCTGCATAGCTGGTAGCCAAAGGCTGGGTGGTTTCCCATGCAACTGGCCCTATTCAACCAGAGCTGTGATCAGACACAGTTCTGTTCTGCTCCAAGTCCTGGGCCCTTCTACTTGACAGTCAGTCGTGTGAGCCATGGGGATACTGTAATGAATGAGGACAAGATTGTCTTTGAGGACTCCCCACTAGGTCAGCAGGTAGACACCTCCCCAAGTGGCATAAGGCATGAAGAGCTGCCTTAACCCTGGGAACAAATTCTTGCTGTCGATGAGGAGGGAGGGAGTCTTCTTGTCTGAGGAGCAGAAGGTCAGGGAGGAACTCACAGAGTTTAGCCTTCGAAAAGGAGAACTCGGCCCTGGGGAAGAAGAAAGTTGGCCTCAAAGGACATTTCAGTCTGAGAGGGTAGCACAGACAAAGGCCTAAATCTGTGACAGTGAGTGCTGTGTTCCAGAACCATGAAAATTCTATTGTGGCTGGGTGTGTCCTGTGCTCCCCATCTGCACAGTGTTTGGCTTTTATTAACAATTCCTGGTCCTAAGCCCTCCCACAAAGGCCCTGAGTAAGTAGATCAGGAGGGAAGTGGCAGAGACTGCAACCAGGAGAGAGCTCAGCTTCTGCCTCATTCTGGCCACCTGCATTCCTTCCTCCTCCCTGGCCACCGTAGATCAAGTAAGATAAAGAAGAAAGGAGGGGTTGAAGATGTGCTTAACCACTCTTTATCCTGGATGCTCCCTATGATATGAGTTTGGGAGCTCTGAGGAGCAGGGAGAAGGAGCCCGTTGTCCAAGGACTCTCAGTCCTCGCTGCATAATAAAGTCATCTGGATCTGTCCCCAGCTCTGCCACTTACTTGGACAAAATATCTAAATATGCTAACTCTTCGTTTCCTCATCTGTACAATGAGCATAAGAAGAAAACTGGCCAAATAGCTTCTATAAAGATGCTCAGTACAGGGCCTGGCATACAGTAAGTTCTAAGTAAAATGTTAACTATTGCATCATATATTATATACTAGGCAAATCTTTTTAGAAATGTCAAGAAAAGATGAGCCTCAAAGTCTATTGAGATCTGAGAAAAAGGACTGAACTTCAATTGACCTTATCTACAAAGTTCTGTTTTAGAAAAAAAAAATCAAATTCAGAGGGTATTCTATTTCCATCCTATTGCCTTACATCCTAAGATCCTAGGTGCTTTCTTCAAGACACAGGAAAAGCACCTCGGGATAATCCTCAATAAAAAGCTAAATGTTAAAAAAAGAAAAGGCTGAATGTTATTCAACAACCATTTTTTTTCCTTCTCCCACATCCTTATTCAGAGGGCAGAATTGCACACTGGCAACACCCCCTTAGCTGATGCAGAAGGGGCTCCTCGGCAGGTCCACACTCTGGGAGATAGTGTTGCTGGTCCACAGCATGGCTTGATCCCCTGCAAAAGGCTTCGTATCTGGCTCTGGGGAAACTGCCTCAGGTTCCATGCCATCTTTTGGTAATCACCAGTTGTCTTTAATTACATTATGATCTGAGAACCTTAACAGAAGTTTAAGTAGAGCGAGCAATTCCCAGCATCTAGGACAGAGCTTACCACAAAGTAAATGTTCAATAAATATTAGCTGAATGAAAGACTGAAATAATACATACTGATTTTATGTGATTGGATTTTTTTTTTATTAAATGCTACCTGTTTTGTCTCTACTGAACACAAATGACTGGTCTTATATGAGTGTTAACTACTCTATTTCACTCTGAATATGACTTACTCTCTCATATGTATCTCTTCCTCCCTTTGAAGTGCTCAAAACTCTTAGCCTGGAAAGCAGAGAAAACTATACATTTTTCCCTGGCTTAATTTGTAATGGTTCTTATTTCTCACATTACCTAGAAAGCATTCCTGATAGGTAACTCTTACTGCTGGCCAAGGCTCTCCTATAATAATGATCGATATGATGTATTATACCTGGCAAGTTTGGATTATGACCTCAAAAAGCTACAGAAATCACAAAAGACTAAAGCCTGGAACATGCTGGCAGTTGTCACCTAAGTTAGAAATCACAGTGCTTAACAGTGTTAACGAAGTGATATTTAACTTGCTTTTGGGGAAGCCATCACAAAGGGAAAGAAGAACTTCTGAATGAGACAGACACAGGTATGAGTTATAGCACTGCCAATTCCTTTTCTGTGAGTTTGAACAAGTCATTTAATGTCTCTAAGCCTTATAAAGTGATGGCATAAATACCAGTCTTATAGGGTCATTGTAAGCATTAAATGGAATGCATAACAAGGGTTTAGCACAAGGTCTGGAATACTGAAAATGTGCAATAATGTTAGTAATCATTCAAATCATAATTACAAGTTAAAACAAATACAGTTGAGGTCCATTCTTGAAATAAAGATAGTATGAAGTTTTTCAAATGGTCTCTAAAGACCTGCTACTTTTTGTTCCTTCCTTTTTGTCAGTTGATCAATATGGAAGCTAAGCTCAGAATAAAGCAACAAAGAGACAAGAGCTTGGCCTGGAGCAGAAAATACTGCCCCTCTCAGACCCCCACCTTCCCCAGACCCCAGGAGGGCTCCTTCCATATGTTAAGCTTAAATCTCCACTTGTGCTTTAAGTTTCATTTTCACTAAACCCAAAGCTTCTAAGAAAAGGGGGAAAAAAGCCTTGTATGATATTTCATCTCAGGTGAAAGTAGGTTTCCTGGGATGAAACCAGTAAGACAAGCTGTTTTTTTCATTATAGGCTAAATTCTTTGCAGATTCAATGTAGAATACATTTAGGTCATACCTTTCAATAGCTAAACAACTATACAGATACTAAATTGAATAAAAATGTAACATCAGGGCACTACTGATGAATGAAGTTTTTGTGTAAGCCACTTTTTATCATTTGCTTGCTCATTTCTTTCAGCACAGAACTGCCTTCAGGTTCAGTCTGGAACCATTTCCTTCCTGCGTGTGAATGTTTCAAAAGAAAAGCTTGGGGTAAGAAAGAGATGCAGATGGAGAAAGTGTTTGTTTGAGGGGTGCTGCTTATGGAACTGGATAGAACCTGACCAAACCTGGCTTCTCTCTCAGGAATGGACTCACATTTACTAAGTGCCCTGAGACTGAGACACACACCAGAACTCCAATTTCTCACTTTCCAGTGAAATTAGAAATAAAAAAGGGATCACACATGCTCTTCTTTTGACCTGCACATGTCTCCCAGTGCATTTCTCTTCATTTGAAGACCCATAATAATCAAAAGTGTCTACCTTAACAGAGGATCAGAACAATTTATTCATTCAGTAACCATTTATTGAACAGTTGCTATGAGTTTGGCTCTTTGCAAGGCACCGTGAACGATGAACAAACCATGCCTCACTATTGCCATGATGTAATCCCCCATCTACTGAAGGATATAAACAGGTAGATAAGTATGAAATGATATGGAACTTGTACAATGTGATGTGGAAAGTGTACAATGCTATAAGAGCCCAGGGCAGAGGCATCTATCCCAGTATGGGGGCTGCAGTGGAGGGTAGTTGGGAAAAGCTTGAAGGCAGTGATCCTGTAGGATAGCTGAAAGGTAGGAGATGAAGAAGAGGGCTGGTGGGGAGTGTTAGGATGAGGGAGGCAGGGAAGAGTGCCTGACAATCCCTAATTCGCTGGGCTCATAAACTGCATACCTAGAAGTGTGATATTATTTCCACAGCAGATACACAATTTCCTCTAAGTTAATACCAGGTATCCTTGAGTACCTTTGCCTTTGGACATCACTAGGAAGGTTACTGTCAGTGTCTCCCTGGTATCACTTTTAGTAGCATCTTCTTGTTGAAAATCAAACCAATCGCACTGGCCTGGAGTATATTCTATCTTTGACTTTGTAGATATCTATCCTGATGTATTGTGTTGGTGTTTTGCTCATTTCTCAGAGGGCAATTACATATTTGTTATAGCCAAGTTTTGTCCAGGGATCATATCCCTTGATATACTTGTATGTATTACCTAAATGATGAATTTTGAAAACTGTAAGAAAAGTTGCCCCAAATTTCGAGCTAATGAGGGCTAATGAGATGTAACAGGCTAAGAGCTCACTTCATGAGATCTCTTATAATTTAGAGGACACCACACCGTCTTTGGACAATTGCTCATTCATTATTCATTTGCTCACTGGTAAATTTATCTATCCTGTCTCACAGATGGGAGATAAGATGTTGAGTAAAAGGTAGACAAAGTCATGACTTTAATGGAATCCACAGTCCAGTGAAGAAGACAGATAATAATCAAGTGATCAGGACTGAGGTGTAAAATTAAAATTATGATAATTCTATACATAAATAAGAGACTATAAAATAGTGGGGGCAAGAGAGAGGGGGAGAAGCTAAAAATACACAGGGATTTGATGATAAAAATGTACAAAATATTCAATACCTCTATATGATTTATAAATTCTGTTTAAGTCTGTGTGATGACATAATGGTACCAAAGCAAATTTTATTTCACTTTTCATGCGACAAGAAAGGAATTAATTTCAGTCCAGGTAAGGTAAGTAGAACCAACTCAAATCAGGCAGTACAATTGTGAAAGAGGTTAGTTTTCCAAGAACTAGAAAAGGAGGCAGAGCCTGACTAGAAATTAGGGCTCAGCTTTTAAATCTGAGGCTCAAGTAGAATTATTCTGGACACGCAGCCAAATCCATCAGTATTCTGTGTCTTAGGCCAGTGATCTTAGCTGGCCAGAAATGGCAAATCTGCTCTATTTATTTGAGGAAGTGTCTTTGCACCCTGGGAACTTTGGAGATAAGCCTAGAGTTGGTAAAATATGTAAAACGCACCCATAGTATTAACACTTCTGCATTTGGCTTTGAAAGATTTTGCAATCACAATAATTTTTCTGTGTTTATTTGTTATTTATGGCGGTGCTTCCCAAACTTTACCAGGAATACTGGGATTGCTAAGTAGAAGGATCTGGAACCCCATATAAGGCAATAATCTTATAAAAAATGTAGAATTTTTTGGCATATATTTGACATTTTTGAATCTCTGTGACAAGTACAATTTTTCTTCTAAAAAATATGTTTGGAGAACCAGTGAAATGTATAACTTATAAACAAAAATATGATTTCTTAACAACATGAAAACAATATAAACCCGACTCAGGTTTTCTTTCAAAGAGAAACATAAGATGCAGTAGTTCTCTTCTTTATCAAGCAAACCTATTGACATAAGGAGAAAATTCCCAAGGACCAAGGCATCAAGATTCTAACAGTTCTGTTTCAACAAGAGCGGTCACACTCACAAATACCTGCAATACCAATATCACAACAACTTTTGATTCTAACTAAAAAATGTCTTTTTAAGTACAGATCCTCCTTTCCTGTTGTTCCCTATTTCCTCCTCTTTGAAGAGACTGAGTCCTGAGCTCTATATTTAATGTTCATTTTTCAGAGACATAGCAGCACTGAGGAGAGGAGCTCTCACAAGTGTGATACAAACTTTGAACATGAAATAAAATTTGCTTTGGTACCATTATGCCACCACACAGATGTAAACAAAATTAATAATTCATATAGAAGTATTGAATATTTTGTATATTTTTGTCATCAAATACCTGTGTATCAAGAATTCAAAGGAAACATAGTATATATAGTAAACATGTTACATCAAAAACTGTCTTATGAAATAGAAAAAATGGCATAGATGATAGAGGCTCTGTTCATCCCTCTGGCGACCAAATCAAAGTTATGATAGAAACAAGCAGCAGCAGCAAGGAAAAAATGCCTGAGATCTAGATGAACAAGCCATACAATGATGGAGAAGTCCAAAAAAGCACTCTGCAACAGCAGAAGGTAGGATGGGGCGAGGACACAGGTCTGTGGGGTTCCAAGCAGCTTAATGAGTCAGAGGCTGAGGGAGCGGCAGACGCCTCTTAAAGGGGCCGCATCTGTGAGTGGATTTTCGCAGTGATGGACCTGCTCGCTCTGAGCACCAATGCTGCATGCAGTGGGCATCAGGGACATTCAGGGAAACATTTTTGGAGTGAGGGCCCAGGAGAGACTCACTTGGTACAGAAGTGCAGGCAGTATCCATTGTTCCCTGTTGAGCCCTCCTCACTCCCAGTGTGCCGGACATAGGGCTGCCATAGCTGTTACGTTATCAAACTGGATGACAGAGGTCGCTCTGCCCAGAGGATTCTCTGAAACTCTGCCTACCCCATCTTGCACCCAAACCACATCTACACCCAAACCACATCCAGGTGTATCCTCAGCGAGTCAGGTGCTCCTTGCTGAGACTCACACTGGTGGAGGCAGCTGGTCTCAGTTTCTGGTGTGGCCTTTCGAAGCAACTATAAGCACAGCATCAGTGGATTGCTTGCTGAATCTTAACAGGTGGACCCGGAGAGGTAGAGGTTTGGGCTAAATTTGGCTTGCAGCTGACCCCTCTCAGTACTGTGTCACTGGACACCAACTTCACAAATCCACACTAATGAGACTGGGAGACTTAGGGGCTTTGCTTCGTACATAGAAGCAGACACGGAAAAGCAGCCAAAATGGGAAGACAAAGAAGCAGAAACCAGATGAGAGAAGAGAACAGAGATTTAGATATAATGGAGTCAAGTAATTGAACAGATGCAGAGTTCAAAACACTGGTTATAAAGATGCTCAGTGAACTTTTAGGGAGTGTACAGAACTCCAACAAAGAGATAAAAATTTAAAAAAAAACATGTATCAAAAATAGGAATAAAGAATGGTTACAACTACATTATTATCAATAAGTACCTTAAATGGAAAATAATTAAGTGCTTCAACCAAAAAAGAGAGTGGCTGAAAGGATAAGAAAACAAGACCCCTACATAGGAAAAGGAACGGGATGGAAAAAGATATTGCCTTGATGAACCTAGAAGGTATTTAAGTCAAACAGAGAAAGATAAACACTATATGATTTCATTTATATATGAAATCTAAGGAATAAAAAGAACAAACTAATGAAAAACAGACTCACAAATATAGTGGACAATTTGGTGACAGACAGAAAGGAAGAGAGTTTGGGGGGCTAGGAGAATGGGGTGAAAGGTTAAAAAGGAACAAATTAGTAGCTGATGGATGGTCACGGGGATGGGGAGCATGGCATAGAGAACGCAGTTAGCATTAATACATTTGGCTAGGTGGAGGGTCAGGGAAGGAAGGGAGCAATTGGGGGGATTATTTTACTAATTATACAGATATCTAACCAATGTACTATATACTCAAAACTAATTAAAATTAAATAAATAAATAAGAAGTCTTGTGTGTGAAGAGCATTTTTTAATCTATCTTTCATATAACTCAAAATATTCTCTAAATTTCAGTCATTCTGTCACTCTGCATTAGGTTTAGATAACATAATCATCATCATGGTGAGACTTGCAGACACTGGCATCTGGCATCAGGGCTCTTTGGAATCCAGACACCTGCCCTGACCTTGAGGTAACCTTCATCAAGTCCTTGAACTGTGAAGGCTCTTTACCCCACCTGGAGAAGAATGTAACAGTGAAGCCTACTTCAAGGGGCTACTGGTAGGAGTAGATAAGGTGTCGTGTAAAGTGTTTGGCTAAATATAATACAGAGAAGGTCCCCAAAAATCAATTAATAATAACTAATAATGTTAATTATAAATAATTATAAATAATTATCAGCTCCACTTATTTCAAGATCTCACTCATGTTCCACTATCTTAATGGAAACCCACACCCCACCAAGTGCCCATGACCTTTTCTTCCAGTTCCTGAATTCATGTAAAATATACTATCTAAACTACATGACACAGTTCTTGATCATGTCTTACAATGAATTCTCCAGGTAATCTTATACATGTAATTCCTTTTTATTGTTTTTTGGCCACTCTCTATTAATGCTGAGCTTTCTGTTTAATGATGCCTCTTCCAGTAACCAACCTACCATGTGAAAACCATCAGAATGCAAATCAGGTGGGAAGTTAATACCTGGGAGAGGAAACAAGTTTCCATATCAAAATAGGTTTAGAAAATTATTAATAGAACTGGTATTTCAGGACTTTCCAGAATCTTTCTTATGGTAATATAAATTATGACTCTTTAAGAAGGGGGTGATAATTAAAACTCGGTGTATTTTCTACTGTTGGAGTGTGAAGTGGGATCTTGTTTCCATGTTATATTCTCTTAGCAACACTGCGGAGACCAACATGGTCATGGCCCAGCAATGAAATTACCCAGAACTGCTAGGTTTTCAAAGGTCTTTGATCCTTAAAATTGTTTAAGGCTCTAATTTGTATGTTCCTCTGAACTTGAATTGTGATATATGTAAATACCATGGTTTACATACATATATTCCCTCTTGTTTGTTTTCTTCAGAGTTTTGTTGCTCTTTTTTTCTTTCCTCCCTCACCTCTCTCCCCACTCCTTTCTTTTTTCCTTCTTCCTCTCTTCCTTCCTGGCCTTCACCTTCTCCTCCTTCTGCCTCCTTCCCTCCATTTTTCTTTTTGTTCATTTATTGTCGTTATCCTCCATTAAACATAACATGAGAAAAGAAATTTTATCTGTCTTTTTTACCACCAAAATACCAGGGTCTGAACCTAGTGTAAACTGAGCCCTTGATAAATATTTAGAAATGAAAAAAACCTCCCTCTTTGTGCAAAATTTAAATAAGCACAGATCAGATATCAGTCTCAAGTGATGTTTTCTGAACTAACCCATTATTTGACATCTTTAAAGATATTCACTGTTGTTTAGGCATAGCATGCCAGCTGAACAAGTCTCCTATTGAAACACCAAATAATTTCCAGGTAAATTTATTTTCAAAAAAAAAAAAGGAAATCCCTAAGGCCATGCATGGGGATGAAGCACAAGCTGAGTGAAGTCAGTGCCTTGGCAGATGAGCCAGCTGCTCATTAGTACAGAGAAAGAGGTACCTTTTAATGGAGACATAAAGCTGTGATTGATGGGCTCATGAGCACCATGGGGAATTTCTATTTTGTTTGAATTCCTTTTCATAGGTCCAAATTGCATTTTGGGTTTTTTATTGGATGATTGATGGTAAATTCCTATTTCTCTTGTTGCTAAGTCATTGAGTGTTTGTATTTGTCATTATCACTTAGGATCAAAGACCTAGTCAATCAGTAGATGAAAACCCAAATTGTGATGGTGTTCATATTCTATCATGTTGCTATAAAACAGATAAGGTTTCAGGGGTAGATTCCCCCCACTCTTTCAAGAGATTTCTCCTAACCTGTGGCTGTAAATGACAGCATCTATTCTAACATCTCAGGAAACTGGCCAAAGTAATTTCTTTCTGTGTCTCTTGTTATAATAGCTTGAATGGTCAGATACTGAAACATATATGACTTAGATTAAAGGAAATGGCAGCATTATATTGCAATGTAAGGGAAGCAATTATTGCAAACAAAGACATTTACTAAAAAAATTCCTATCTTAAAATTCACCTTGGCAGGAAAAATGATATAAGACCTTCTGCTAGAATCCATTTCTTTTTTAATATTACAAAGGGAGAGAAAACTTCTAGAGCTCACCAAGAAAACATATTTCTAAATAGTACCTCCAGAAAATTTGTTTCTTCACCTAATAATATATGTATTTTTACCTTTGGACCTCTTAAAGTATCTTAACTTTCCTGAATTCTATAATTGGTACTATACAGTGATATTGTCAAGACTTAACTCATGACAATGCAGGGGCATTACCTGGAGAAGGCCAGCTGTAGTCATCAAGGCCAGTTCTCATTGGTTAGAAAGTGGTGGTCTTCATTACCTTGATTTAAAGTTTAATATACAGTAGAAAATCTTGTTTCCTTATTTCTTAGTTATTAGAGATCAGAAAGAGTCCTATACACTAACATTTGGTGTATGAAAAATCCATGTGTTCTAAATTATGTTCCAGTTTATATTTAAAAAAATTGCAAAAGAAAAAGTAATTTAGTCATTTTAAGTTCAGGACTTACAGGACTGGAAAAACTATGAAATTCAAGTAATCATCACTGACCAGAAACATGATGTCTATTGGGTGATAATTTCCATTAGAGAGATGTCAAACCAAATATTCTACCTCTTATTTACTTCCCCAATGCCTCAAACAGTATTATATTGAAGGTGCCTGCAGATGTTTTTAAATTTTGTTTATATAAATAAGTAAATGAGTGAATAAATGAATGAATAAATGAATGAATGAATAATGCGGCAAAATAGAAAATGAGGTATCTTTAAGCTTGAAGGTGGCTATATCAACAATGAGACATCATAGGATTAAGGAAAATGTCCTTAAATTACATAGTTGTTGAGAGGATTTTTTCTCTACATCAAAGCGGTGAGTTCCATGAAATGAAACTCTGTTTTGCTCATGATAGCTTTCCAATATGATATTTTTTTGAACCAATGAAGAGTTCTGTTCTCTACTATGCTGTGACAAAAAAAAAAGTTTACTCATTCCTCAATATTTCCTCCAAGTCCTCTACTTCAGAAAATGAACTAGCACCCATTTTAAAGGCAATCTGCTCCTAGGTACTTGGTTTTAATCACCAGTCTTAACTGAAGGAAAGTGAGGTGCCATGACCAGACCTAGTAGGGGACTCAGGAATGGATGGCCTTAAATCTTACAGGCTTTACTGGGAAAGAGGGTTAGAGAATGTTATGCAGACTTTTAAGATAAAATTAGTCAATCAATATTGTCACTGACAATAATTAATCCTAACTTTTGGTCTCTTAGATTCTATTTTTTTTTCAGTTGCTCAGAGAATGCAGACTGGGCAGCAAATGTGTCCACTAGAAACTGAAGGACACTGAGAACCTAACATAAAGGCAACCATGCACATAAAATAAGAAGCATTGTGTCTATACACCAGGAGCTGAAATTCACTTGGGAAGATAAGATTATCATTCAGACACACAGGAAATAAAGTGAAAATAATCATAGGGCAATCTATATACAAGAATGCAATGCTGTCTTTAAATATTCTTATTATGATAAAACTAATACATTAGCAATGTAAAGATTTTGAAGAGAACAAGAGAATGAAAAATAAATGGCAGTGCCATGATTCAGAAATTTTTAAATGTTTAATATGTTTCCCCACTATTTTTCTTTGTCCACCTGCATGTGTGTGAGGATGAGAATTAGAATTATATTAATCTTAATTTTGTAACCTGTTTTTTTTTCAACATGAATGTTTGTCTACATCATTCATTCTGACCTCTTATAACATCCCTTCACTGAGAACTGATATGTGTCTCACAGTGATTACAATATAGTAGTTCCATAGGCTTTCTCAAAGCATTTGTGTCCACTTTCAAGGCCACTGGTGATATGAAAACCTAGTGGAATCTCAAGAGTTCATTCTAGAATGCAGATCCAAAATAGCATTGTAGAATATAAAGATCATGGCTTTTTACTCTGGCATATCTAAGTTTTCAGCATATATGTTCATCCTATCTGTAACTCTACGAGTTCTGCACTTGCTTCCATTATCATTCTTCCTCCTTACTTTCTCCTAGGCAAGTCACCCAGCCTTCTTACTGTTCTTGTTATGTTTTTATTAAGAAATATGAACTATACTTCATTAATGAAATACAAACATAAATTATAACAGATCTCTTTTCATATTGAGTTATGCTACAATTACCTACCCATGACATATGCTGGGTCTTTTTAAATGGCTGGAAGTTTTTAAGAGCAGGAGGAAAAAAGATGGAGGGACAATAATTGTAAAACATAATAATCATAAAACTTACTCTTTAAATTCAATGCTTTAATTAGTTCCATGTTCACTTTTTCTCAACATAAAGTGTGTTTTCATTATCTCATAAACTTCCTTTAGTATAGTAAAGAATCTGTCTGGTCTTTGTCCCTGGTTCCAAGTACAGAGCTTCTAAAACTTGAAATTTCATGAGCAATAGGAATGTCTCTTATGCTGCAAATGAGGTGACTCTTGGTGTAGCCCCTACATAGCTTCACAGTTGTGCTAGTTGGGCTCATCATCAGAAAGACCTACCATGTGTTTGGAGGGTTGGGACTTGGGCCAACTCAACCTCTGGTGAGAAGTGGGAAATGGACACTGAGTTTGACCCCATCATCACTGATCTAATAAATCATGCCTATATAATGGAACTCTAGTAAAATCTCTGGACACCAGTGCTCTGTTGAGTCTGCTGATAGGTGAACATACTGATGTGCTGGTTGAGTGACATGCACTGACTCCATAGAGAGAAGGCACAGAAGCTTTGTGTTTCCTACCACACCTTTATACATGAAGCTATAACTATAAGCATTGTTTTTTGAGTCCTGTGAATAGTTCTAAAAAATTATTCAAACCCGAGGGTAGGAACCTCACAGATTGGTAGCCTGTTGGTCTGAAGCATAGGTGACCTATGAACCCCCAGTGGCTAGTGTCCAAAGGGCAATCTTGTTGTGGACTGTACCCTTAAACCTGTGGAATCTGATGCTAATTCCAGGTGGTTAGTGTCAGAATTCAACTGTACTGTAGTATATTCAGTTGGGATAGAGACGAGACTAGTTCTCAACTTTCTGATGGAGAAACTATATTTATAATTTTACAGGAGAAAATACTAAATTTTAGAAATATTAAGTAATTCTCATCAGGTAATACAGGATAGTGGAATTTAAACCCAGATCTATGCAAATCCAAGGTCTTTGATCTTTCTACTTTATGACAACTTGCTCTAACTCTCATAAAGTTCAGCTATTACAAATGCTTATCCCAAATATCATTACCAGGAATGGTGCTGAAAATAGAACTGCTAAGGAAACCATTTCTGGTTCTAGGTCTTCAGTCTCCTTGGTGTGAGAAGTATTCAGAGCAATTGTAATTTTGCAGAATAAACCTGCAAGTGCTTAGACAAAAGAGACTCTCCTGGGATGTAGCCTGCATCAACAATTTGCCATGTGGCATGAAGGTTTCCTGATTTCATGGGAGGAATGAGAGTTCCACATGCTTAAGTGATAATCAGTAATTACCGAGCCCTTGATGTTCAAGGCCACTGTGTTAGGCTCTGATAATACAGAAAGTAGAAGCTAAGGTCCCTGCCTTTAAGCAGCTAACAACCCAGTTAAGAAGAGAGACAAAAGCAGAGTAGGATAAATAATTTAGGCAAAAAAAAAAAAAAAAAGATCATCAAAGAAGATATTCCTGAGGGTCAGAGTGATTACAGAAGCTTCCTGAAGGAAGAAGACCTGAAGCTTGGCCTTGAAATGTGGGTAGGATTTTTAAAAGATTGACTTCTGAGACTGGAGTAGAGCAGTGTATTTAATGTGCCTAGGACAGTGTCTTCTGTAAAAATGATAATGAAAAGAATGACAATGATGATGATGGTAACTGGAGCAATTCTGCAGCTTATAGATAGATAATGCTCATTGTTAGAGTGCCCAGGAATAAAATACCTAAGTATGTGTTTTGAAATAAAACATACACTATTTCATTTTGTTCCTAAAGGCCTTCAAATTAGAAGCACTTTTATACCTAAAAGGAAAACTTGCCCTGAAAAGAGGGAAAGTCTCTTGGTAAGAGTGAGATATATCTGTAATGCCCTGTGTGGAAAAGGCATCAATAATGAGATAAGGAAAATCCCAAAGCCCACTGTTTATAAAACAAGGAAAGGACTGAATGTGATGCCACTTAAGTTCCTTAGGTTACCATCCCCAGAGAGTGTTAGTAAGATGCTAAAAGGTGCCAGGCCAGTGTCCTAGACTATGGTGGAGAACCACCCCCTCCCTCCTTCACTCTGACACTATGGGTCAAGTAGGGTTGACCCATCCTGTGTACCTTAGCCAAGCCCTGATGCATTTAAGCAAATCACAGTCTCCTCTTCCCCTGACCACAATGATTGATTCAAGATGAACATGTGAACAAATGTGGACCAATAAGAGAAAGAGCATCTAAGGATTTGTGCAGAAACAACCAGAGAGAACCTTCCTTTGAACAATGTAGTTCAAAGACATCCATAAGCTTGCAGCTAGCAATAGCCATCTGTGAAAAAGAAAAGGGATCTGGGGATGAAGAAAGGGGCAATGTGTGGGGCCTGACCATTAATCCAACACTACAAAAGGCAGAGAAAAAGAGAAAAACTGGGTTC
Source organism: Macroglossus sobrinus (assembly GCA_004027375.1). Taxonomy (NCBI): domain Eukaryota; kingdom Metazoa; phylum Chordata; class Mammalia; order Chiroptera; family Pteropodidae; genus Macroglossus; species Macroglossus sobrinus. Next base: position 502,185 of record PVKZ01000533.1, on the reverse strand, counting down.
TGGTTACAACATATGTGTTATTGGATCAAGCACTGCCTGAACACAGAAATATTTCTGAATCCTTCAGTTTGTGAGCCAAGAATTGTCTTCCCCACTCTTTTTTTTTTAATTTGGTTTGAGTTACTTTTTTCTCTCTTTTACAACGAAAATATTCCTAAATGGTGATAAGTGACCAGCAGGCTCTGAGATTATTTAACTTGCTTCAATTTACTGCCTGAGAATACTCACAAACAAGTATTAGCCATTTGTGTAAAACAAATACCTGTCAATATTTTCTAAGCAAAACTCACTACAGATATTTGCAATTTCAGCCTATATTTAGAAATATGACATGTAAATATCTGTCAAATTTATCAGATCATAATGATTACTACATAAAGGCATATTCTACTGAGGTTTTATATTCGAAGCTGAAGTTTTTCAGTTAAGATAATTGTATTTAAAATACCATGGGTTGATAACGCATTAGAGCCCACAGAGTCTTCTCAAATGAGGATCTTGGTTCAAAATGTGAGCAGCCACCACCAGGGTGAGAGAGCCGGGCGTATGTGAAGCAGAAAGAGATGACATGCTTGTAAAGCACACTCCTTGCGAATGGCCCGATGGTCATGCTTTGTACACCGCATCTTCATTCTCATTTCTACTGTCCAGGCCCTTGGCTGCTTGGAAAGACAGAAAAGACAATCAAAACCATCCTAACCTCACTAATACATCCGCAACTACATACAAAAAAAAATCTCTCAACATCTCTAAGTCACAGTATTTTGATCAGTAGATAGTCACTCCTGTAAACTAGATCCTCTTCAGAGGACCTCATTCTCTTTGCCTCTCTCTTTTTCCATTTTCCTTGCAAAGTGTAAATAACAGGGGATTTAAAGAGCCAGACTCACTTCACTCCAAAATTCTGGAGGTCTATCTCCTTCAGATATGCAAAAGCCCCACTGGGCAGGAAAGGAGAAACAAACTAAGAACCTGTGAGACATTGCTATGGGATGGATTGTATCCCCTGAAAAATTCAATTGTTGAAGTCCTAAGCCCTAGTATCTGACTGTATTTGGAGACTATAATCAAAGACATAACTAAGGTAAAATAAGGTCATTAGTGTGGGCCCTACTGCAATATGACTGATGTCATTATAAGAAAAGAAAATATGGACACAGGTACAGAGGGAAGATGATGTGTAGACATAGAGAGATGACACTGAAAATTATAAAACATCTTCAGGGAAATTAAATAAGATCCAAATCAATGGAGAGTTATACAATTTTCATGGATCAGAAGCCTCAAAATTATTTAGGTGCCTATTCTCTCCAAATGGAAATGTAGATTTAATATAATCCTAAGCAAAATCCCAGCAGGCTTTGTTAAAGAAAATAGCAAACTAATCTTTAAATTTATATGGAAATTGAAAGGGTCTAGAATAAGAAAATCAATCTTGAAAAAGAATAAAGCTGAAGAACTTATATTCTATAATTTCAAAATAAAACTACAATAATCAGGACAATATGGTATTGGTATAAGATAGATCAACAGATCAATGGAAAAGAATGAAGAATCCAGAGATAGGCCCATACTTATATGGACAACTGAATATCAAAACACAAAGTTAGTGGGGGTGCAGGGAAGGGGAAGCTGTTTAACAAATGATGCTGGAGTAACTGAAAATAACTTTAAAATGTAAAACTTCTAGAAGAAAATATAAGAAAAAATATTTTCGTGAATTAGAATAGGCAAAAGAGTTCTTAACCAGAACATAGAAAGCACTCCTAATAAAAAGGAAGGAAAAGGTAAATCTGACTTAAGCAAATTTAACTTTTTCTGCTTATCAAAAAACCTCATTCGGTAAATAAATGGGCAACGCACAGACTATGAGAAAATATTTCCAAAACATATTTGATAAATGACTCATATCCAGAATAAGCAAGCAACCCCATTTTAAAAAACAAAGACTACAACTGATATTTAAGAAGAGAAACACATGGTCAATGAGGTTCTAAACATCACCAGCCATCATGAAATGCAAATGAAAACCACTATGAGGTTCATTTCACATACACGAATTGCTAAAATAAAAAAGACTAACAATACCAAACAATGGCAAAGGTGAATAACTTGACTTTGACACATTGCTAGTGCAATTAAACACGATATGATAATTTTAGACAAGCATTTGGAAGTTTCTTATGAAAGTTAAATATTTATTTACTCCATGACCCAGAAATTCTACTCCTAGGCATAAATCCAAGAGAAATGAAAACAAAGGTCTGTAAAAAGATTATTATGAGGATGATCGTAGCAACCTTATGTACAATAGATAAAATTTATGAGGGAAAAAATGAAAATCCATTAATGAGAAAACAAACAAATTTTGTGAAATAAAATACTGCTTAGCAGTGAAAAGGGAAAAATACATAAAAATATGTACTATGTTATTCCATTTAAATTAAGAACATGGAAACTGATACATAATAGACAGAAATCAGAAAAATCAATGCCTCTGGTGTGGGGGTGGTTAAAAATTGACTGGAAGGATCCATGAAGTATTTTTCCAGAGTGATGGAAATATTCCACATTTTGTTTTGACTGGTTGCAACTGTCAAAACATATCAAACTGAACACTTAAGATTTGAACATTTTATTGTTTATAACTGTGCCTCAATTTTTTAAAAACCTGCTGCTCGATGACAAAATGGTACCTTGAAGGAGCTTTATAATTCAATTATTTCATACTTCTATCTTAAGATTATAATAAGCCCTAAGGAAATGTGATTAAAAATAATATGAAATGTTGCCACTAATGAGTGAAAACCAGCAGAAAGGATAGCACAGATATGGATAGCAGATCTCAAGTTCCGTAAGAGATGTACCTTTAGAGCAGCAATGCAAGTACACCATTGGGCTTCAAAAGAGAGAGACAAAATGCTAGATAGCCATGAAAAATAAATGACGTGGATCTATATGTCCGAAGCAGAATAATCTCCAAGATATATGCTAAAATGAAGAAGGCAAACGACAGAACTCTGTGCTAAGGAAACTTCTATTTGCTTGTATAGATGACTATGTAGTGAAAGATATTCAAGAAACTTAAAACACAAAATGCCTCTGAGGAGGATGGAGAGAGTTGGGTGGTGGGAAGACTTATTTTCATTATATGTCCTCTTAGTATTTAGTTTAGTTTTTCCCCTCATACAACTACATCTTTAAAAATTAAACAATTATCAGCAATTAAAAACAAAAATGTAGATATTATTTCTAGTTTAGGGGGATGAAAACTGGGAAGTTCAGTAATGATTTTATGAAAGAATGGGCAATTGAGCTGTGTCTTATAAAATGAGCAGGGAGTGGAACTTAAGCATAGGAATAAGGAGAATCAGAGTCAAATTTCCACACCTTGAAAACCAGCAAATGTGTGCCATCTTTCTCTCTGCACCACAAATACCAATGGACTCTTCCCTGTATAATCTCAAAGCTAAGAAATACATACTGCATTCCTTGGAACTATCTATCTTACTTAGCAAAGGTTTGTATTTTGAATGAATCATATGTTCTGATTGAAATGTTTTCTGCAGGTAATGTTTTGTTTCATTACCATCTTGTCATCACAGATGAAGAGAAAAAAATCTTCCCGGCTCCCCTTAAATTGCCTCTTAATATGAAGTTCACCTACCCCAGGCTATTGCTTCGATAGAAGCTCTGCCTGCTGGGCTGACTCTACTGCTGATTGGTCTGCAGTAGGAGAGGCCTGCGGGAGACCCTTCTGTCCTACAGCCTGCCCCAATCATTCCCAATGTGAATCCAAATTATGGCTCTTAGGGGTTCTACAGATTCACTTCTTAGTTCCCTTAAAACCATCCCGATTTCTATGCCATACCAGAAATTCCTGCAAGTTTCTGAATGGGCATCGTGCCATCTCTAGTTTCCTGTACAATGTTGCTGGTTTTCTTCCCCGTTTTTTGGATTCTTTTGGTCTTTTGGGAGGAGATAGACGAGTCTCATTTCTAAATTCAAATCACATCTCTTTCCTAGATGCCAACCTGAGTTATAGTAACTTCTCAGTGTTAAACAATACTAAGAACCTGTCAAAAAATCGCTTGTTTACACACTTTAGGTAATTAATCTTATTATGTTGCATTGGAATTAAAAGGAGGGGTGTTATAATTGTATACAGAAAGTTTAGGTCTGGATCTACCATTCTCAGTCAGTGAATTAACCATTCTGAGCCTCAGTTCTCACCTGTAAAATGAAGATGATAAGAGTATCTACCTTATAGAATAGTTATGAGGGTAAAATGAGATAGAGCATCCAAAGCTTCAGCATAATGCCTGGCACACAATAACTGCTTTAAAATATTTTAAATAATTTCCCAATGTTTCCTCATTGCTAGATGTGATGACTCAACTCAAATGCACCCAAGTAGGTTCATATTTCTCATACCTGAATTTTTTTCAATAATTTTTTAGAAGGAATAGTTAGTTCATAGTCAGATTGAATTTTATCAAATCTTCAAAGCAAGAAAAACACCCTAGACAGCTGCATCCTAGCTGGGTAGACAAGGCTCTTTAGAGAGCCAGACCCTGCTGGAGTCCCAAGTTCTCTGGCTCTCACTTTCCTCATCTGGAAAATAAAATTCCATTTTCATCAAAATTTCACAAAGATGCATTTGGCTGCATTTCTACAAAGATGGAACTACATTCTCAGGTTATGGTGCTATGGGTTTTTCCTAATAAATGAGGGGATTTGTGCCTTCCCAAGCTTGATCTGTAGGGAAGGAGCTGAGGATTAAAAGGGAGAAATGATAAAGATTTAAGCAGATGTACTACAAATAATTATTGGAGTGCATGAGTTACAGGCTTAAGATTAAGGCAATTCTCCCTCAAAAACATTTTCTGCAAAAGTAATAGATGGGCAAAGCCTTTTTCTTTTTTAAATCTTTCTCTAATGAGAAATGGTTTAAATTGGGGAACTTCTCTGCACAGTAAATTGGATGGATTCAGGGACACACTGGAAAAATCATTCAGTAATAGAACTAAAACCATTCTGTGTAATAGATCCACATCAGTTAGGACCAGAATGAGATGCTCAGGACAACTGACAACCAACCTGCTGAAACACTTAGCACTGGATCAACTGGAGACTATATACTCACATTAAATCCTGCCTCTACCCTTTCCCAGTGTTACCCTCTGAACTCCGTTCCAAATCCCTGTGGATTCCCATTTCTCGGGGGAGAGAGCAGGGAGAAAATTCTCAGCAGGCCCTGCAAGCTCTTGCATGGTCCATACCCGGCTTACTTCCCTAGAGATTCTACCCTCACTCGTGGATTCCAGCCACACCGTCCTCTAATGGAATGTACTGCCACTGCCACCGGGCCTTTGCAAACACTGTCCTCTCTACTGGGAATGCCCCAGTCGGTTTTTCTTCAGGCTTTATATCATAGCTCAAGTGTTTACAGTACTGGTCATCTTCATAACTCTTAAAATTTTAATCAATACTTAATTATCCATTAATATGATCTATGTCTAACTTCCCCATTAGAATAGACATTTCATGAGAACTGGTATAGTGCCTACTATACTGCCCATTCTATTTCTGACGTTTACAAAGCTAATGTTCAATAAATAATCATTGACTAGATGAATGAATGCATTCCCATCTTCTATCAATACCAGAAGCTTGGACAGGAAATCCCTAAGCACAACAAATCTTTGAACTGAAACTTAAGAGTCACTGGGCTCCATGAGAGCTGGATGACACAGACTTAGATGGTATCTGTGGGATATTGTGTGTGTATGCAAATGAATATCTATTGATCCATGTTCTTATGCTTTCCTCTGTTCTCTCTTTCTCTGGGTTGCATTTGTGCTCCCAGGCCCTTTACCATGTAGCTCTGTTTCTTCACTTCCTCCATCGTGTGCCTACAACTGGTCATTTTTGCTTTTTCTCAGTCCTCGTTCAAAGACTAGAAGCTGCCTGTGATTTGGCAGCCTCATTGGCATTCACCGTTTATGGCTCCCGGGCTCCTGATTCAATGGCTCTCTTACCTCCAGAGTACTTCCCTGATATTTACGAATCGTTAGTTTTAGACTAATATTCAAAATATAGAATCTGTCTGTCTGTCTGTCTCTCTCTCTCCCCCTCTCTTTCTCTCCATTCCCCATCCCATTCATAGGGGTACTACTGGTTTTAGATCTGTCAACTTCAAGGCAAAGATGAGTCTTTTAACCCTTGGATGAGTTGTAGAAGATACAAAATATTTTCCACTAAATATAGCTCTCTTTAATAATTCCTTTAAAATAACAATAATGACAAAATTGGCTTTTCAAGAGGATGAAAATTAATATGACTAAGACTTTGGAAATGAAAGCTATTTGGAAAATAATTAAAAATTTCACGTAATATTATTATGTCTGAGAAATCATTATCATAAGGATTTATCCATTTACGTATTCACCAATTTAAAGGGCATTTGTTGAGTGTCTAATATAAGCAAGGCACTGTATTTATATCTAGTTGGTGATACAATAGTATACGAGGAGGATGGGAGTTAAGCCCTCATGAGGCATGCATTCATGTTGCAAGAGAGGGACACTAAACAATAAATCACACATTTCTGGCAAGTGTAATGAATCAGTATATAATGAATTAGTTATAAGCACTGTAAACCCATTTTCTCTTCCACAGTGAAAAAGGCATTGCTATTCTGTCTTGGCCATGTAATTTGCACTGTCAAGTTACAGTAGTGTATTTTAAAGTGTGGGTGAAGACCCTCTAATGGGTCATGAAAGTAAAATTTCGCTATCATTTTTTAATGAATAAAATAGAATATATCAGAGATTATCTCACATATTAAAGGTAAGAAATCATGCAAATTTGTATAATATTTGACTAAGATATCCAAAAGGTTTTGTTTCCAGGTGGTTAAATAAATTATCCTTACAAAAGTTTAAGATTTAAATATATGGATATACTGGTCCTGATATAGAATGTGTGAAAGCACGGCTCCCTGGGCCAGAATCTCAGCATCATCCCACCCCGTATGAGGTGCCATCAGACCATTTATACTGATGACAAGGCAGGTAGCTGGGTTTTTTGGATGACAAAAAATAGGCGAATTAAAATTCTGCCCCATTTCAAAAGACCTTTCATTTCTTTAGATTATGAATTAGAACGTATTATTATTTTGCACACATACTCAAGGAGAGCCGAAAATAAGTTATCACTCAGTGTGGGCAATTCTAAAAATGACAAATTATGGGATAGGAAGCATTGGTAGGCTTTCTTCATTACAGATATGCCACTAGATTACTAAATTACTCCACTCATTCAACTGGTCTTTTTGTTACTGCTGCTGTTGTTAAGAGCACTTACTCACTTCAGTTAAGAGCATTCATCACTTAGCATTCTGCATCCATAAAGTTGGTTAAAAGCACAGGCTTTACTATTAGATGGTTTCTAATTGTGTCTACACTATTTCCTAATTATCTTACCTTGAACAAATTTTTTTCTGCCTGTCTCTAAAACTCATTGCTTCACTGTAAAAAACAAGGAAAATAATAGTTTCTCATAAGATGGTTTACCAACTAAAGGAAATGATGCCAAGTAAAGCTCTTATCATTCGACTAATCTTTACTGAGTACCTATCATGTTCCAGGTGCTGTGTTAAGAAAATCATGCATGGTTCTTACTCTTATTGGGTTTAGAGTCTTACTCTTCACTGTCAAAATTAGTGATCCTCAACCCTGGTGGCAAAATGTAAGCATCTGAGGAGCTTTTTAAAAATACTAATTTTCATTCCCAGCGGTTCTGGTTTAATTAGTCTGGGATAAATATTTTTTAAGCTGTCAATGATTCTAATGTGAAGCCAGTATTGTGGAAATCAATGGCCTATAACAGTCAAGTGACAGAAAGAAGCTAGACTTTGGTGGTGAGCACGCAATGGAGTATATAGATGTAGTATTATAAATATGTATACTTATATAATGTTATTGCTAAATAATGTCACCCTGATAAATTTAATTTTTTAAAAATCATGTAAATTTGTATAATATTTAACTTTGCCTAAGCTACCCAAAACATTTTCTGTCTCTGGGTGGTAAAATAAATACTTTTTACAAAAGTGAAGACTTTAAAATTCTTCTAAAAATGTCAGCATCTGTAAAATCCTTGAATCACTTTTATAATTATTTTCTGGCTGAATATTGGTTAATAAACAGTTTTTCATTGTTTTTTATCTTAAAACTTTTATTTTCATTATTAGTTTCATTATAAAAGTATTTCAATTAACTGTTATTACCCATTTCTCCTAAATGATTACTATTAAAGACAGAAACTACCAAAACTATCCTTTAACCTTCATTTTTAGTATTAATTATCAAATTAAAGTTCCATGTGTATATGTTTCTAGATGAAGTTTTCAAATTGATAATCATTTATATATTTATTTTATTTCACTTTTTGTCCTATTAATATATTAACTAATTGCTCACTCCTCTTCACCTTCCAATAAAGAATCTCTATATAGTGAAAGTTTGCCAAAAAACTAAAAAATGTTCTCTGCCTGATTTCAAATCCCCACTTCCCTTAGCATCCTTTGTGTCTCACCTCCTTAAGAATTTCCAACAGGTTAAAAAAAAAAAGCTTACTTTACTCTCATCTCTAACATCATGTTTTGCTTTCTGTGAAGATAGTATTAAGATATAAAAAATTCTATTCTTCCTTATTTCCCTTTCAAATGAAGCTGAGCAAACCAGCTGAAATATTTGGAAGCTTTCTGAGTTTCCTACCAACTTAGGCTGTCTGTTGATGATATTCTGTTTATTCCCTTCTTTGGAGAGACAGAGAAGTACATTTCATCTTCTCTCATTTCTTCATTTGACACTTAAGACTGTATGAGAGCTACAGAAACACAGTCACCTTGACTTGGAAGCTCCTGTCTATGTGGCCTTGGTCCAGTCACTAAAACTCTCTTGAGTGCCAATTTCCATATTGGCAGAATGGAGAGACAGTAGTAGATGTAACGATTATGAACCACTCAGTACAATGTCTATACCTTCTAGGGTACAATGAAAAGTAAACAGCATTGATGTTGACAAAATAAGCTTCCCACATTCAGTAACAATCCCTTATGTTGGTGTAGGACATATAACATTCTTTCCTATAAATAATTTCAGTCCATTTCTTATTAGAGAAAGAAGGCTTAAATACTAATAAATTGGTTCCCTAGGAGCACATCTGTTATAGGAACATCTGTTCATTCATTTGACAAATATTAATCAGGTACTCTCTCTGTTTTAAGCTCTGGGCTGGAAGCCAGGGTTCCAACAAAGATCAAGGCATACACACACTCAGCTCCTTGGTACTTACAGTTTTGCCAGGGAGACTAAAATCCTCATGAGTGTGCTGTGGTATGATATGGAAAGTTGCTTTTCAGTGCCCCAGGGGTTCTGTGATTGATAAGCCCATCCCTGACGAGAACAGAATCAATGACAAAGAAGATGATGATGATGATGATGATGGCCATGACAATAACCTGCATCTTTTATTTGAAAAGGTGATAGTATTCTCTATTATCATTCCTTTTAAAGAATGTTAAGATTCCTTTCCTTACTTATTGGAAGAGTAAGTATTTGGACCAAAGAATGAGCTTTATAGACATGGTCCAGAGTGAACATGAAGCCTCAGAGTGGGGTGAGGGCCACCTGCTGACTCATTTCTCGCAGGTTCCAGAATGGTACTCAAACATTGGTTTTCATCAGGAGTCATAGAGTTTGCATTAATGTATATGCTCTCCATTTTTTTACTATTCACATATAAAAACATTTTAAACACTCATTTGTTTCTTTAGAAAAAAACAAATACTGTGGTATGTATTTTAAGCATTGATGCTTATCACATATTTTTCAAAAGCATCTTTAATTTGTTGCATGTTACTCAGCCTTTTCTTTTACATTACATATATCCCCCCTCTTTACTTTAAATTATACATTACTACACTGTAAAACTTTGTATTCAAATTTGTTATCACATCACTATTCATTCATAATATGTGATATCTACAAAGTATATGACAAAAACTTGACAGCTTTTAAGCTTAAAATTGTCAAATGTCTTTCCAGAAAAATAGTACCAATATGTATTAACAGTGTATGAGTACCTAACTCATCATGCCTCACTTGTTCTGAATACATACACACATAGCTATACATACAGATTCAGATTCTATAAAAACTATAGGAGGCACACAATATCTAATGTCTCTCTCATTTTATGTTAGCAGCCTTTGATATCAAATATCTAGATACATTTTTTTATTGAAGTTTACAAATAGCAATGTTTTATCTTTTCATTTTTGTTTATGGTGAGAAAATTCTGAAGAGATGGGATAGCTTCCCATTCAAAACTGGTTTAGATGTCAAGACTGAAAACATCACACACACACCAGTAGGGAATGAAAAGACTTACTGCTTACATAATGAGGCTTCTGGAAGAGCATCTTGGCTTTCTCAGCGAGCCCAAAAATGACTTCTGAGAGTATACAAAGGAGACTGGCTTGGGAGTTTTATTGTGATTAGAAAGTGGCCTGAGGTGAAGGTTTCTGTGCACAGACAGGGCTTGTGTAGTTTGAGCCTTGGATAGGTGCCAAGGGAAAGAGCACCAAGGCTTTCTTATCAGCTTGCCCAGATGTGGGGAAGAAGGCAAAGAGAGAGAGGATGAGGCGTAAAAGTTGTCAAACATCAAAAAATGGGGTCAGACACTTTATTAGTTGCTTTGTTGAAATATTTTATTAAAAAAACCACGTGTCCTCTTCTAATATTAGATTACTTGCAATGTAGCTCATACAGGTAGAAAAATGCTTGATCCTTTTACTTTATTGGGTTTTTAAAATAATAAAGTAGTTTCCTGTCATTCTCTGAAAGTTATTAATTTTTTAATGCTACAAACTTAAGACTTTAAATGTATTTGATGGGTTTCAGCCCACTGTGATTTTTATCTTTATTGAAACACAGTATGTTATCTTTGGCCAGTGGGAGCCTCTTTAAGTTGGCTTCTGAGTCCTTCTGTCATGACCCAAGTAGGATTTGGTAGTTTTCTGGCAATCCCCTCTGGGTGTGAGACATGTCCCATGTTCATCTTAGCTTTCAGATCTTAGCCCCAGATCTGAAATCAGTGATTTCTTTACGAAGCTCAGGTTTCTTTTAGTGAGAAATTTTATTTCAAGTCCACAGTCTGGGTCCTAACTCTTTGATATTGGATTGGTCATTATCTCTAGGTTGTTTTAATTGGTATAGCTCTATGTACACACACACACACACACACACACACACACACACACACACAGGACTCACGAGATTTTGTTACTTACACTTCAAACGTAAGCCTTCAGAACTTTTACTTAACCTTTTCTCTCCTGTATCTGTACCTCTTCTCTTTCACACTGAGAATCTTGTCTCTCAAGGACAGCAGGCGTGACAGAATAAGAATATTCCATAATTGATTATTTGGTTTTTTTTTCTCACATATTGTACACATAACAGTATTGGAATAACACTAATTCTAACATTAAAATTATTTTTGCATATGCTCTATACACTCCCTCCCTATATTTATTGGTGTTCTACTGTATCTACATTATCATAGCACATAGTAATTAAAACTACAACCTCTCCTTAGCTCTCAGCTCTCATTTCATTTTACATGTACCTACATATTTAATGCTCACTTCTGGTTCTCATATCTATCTATGTCTCTCTAGGGATTTGGTGACAAAAATTTGAATGAAGACCACAATTTTTTTTAACTTCAGTTCTTTCCTAAGCTTTGCCACCTCATTTCTGAATTTTTCTAATTTGATTTCCATTGTCCTTTAATGTCATATACTTTTCTTAATCTCTTTTAGTTTATTTTGAAATGGTGGGTTACAGTCCTATTTTGAGAGCATATCTTTCTGACATGCTTTCATTGTCTACAGAGATGTTATTCTGTTCCTTGTTCTTTTTTTCCTTACAATAACTTAATGCAGATTTGACTTCTATACTTTTCTGTTCCTGATTTTTATGTAAAATTAGTTTCTTGAACTTTTAGAATAAGGAGTGGTTCAGGATAGCTTTTATAACTTCTTAGAGCTCCCCCTTCTGTTTTGTGATGTTCAAAATAGGGCAGCTAGCTTTCTGAGGTTCTTTTAGTAAGAAATTTTTTTCAAGACCACAATCTCTTCCCTCCCCTCTTTTGTCTTTCCTTGTCCCTACTGTCTCTGACCTGCTCAGTTTTGTTTTTGCTCCCAGCAGGTTTTCCTCAGGTAGAACCCTGTCCTGACAGGAGCTCTGGCTGATTGGTTTTGAGAACTCATAGAGGCTGGACTGCTGCCACCACCTCAAACCTTGTGTAGTGTGGACTCCTTGCATTTGTCCAGTATCATAGAAGGAAAGGCCCTGCTCATTTTAGCTGCTGTTCCCAAATTAGCCTGCCGTGCTTTCCAGAAAATACATATTGACTATTTTAGGGTTCTCTTTGTCTCAGCTCTATCAGATGCTGCCCTGTTATTCATTCTTCTAAAAAAAAATGCAATACCATGGAGATCTAATGGCCATTCGTAGTTTCCTCTATCTATTTACATTTAATACCACTCAGGTATTCATTTGACTCTGAAAGACTCAAGGCATAGTTAAAGAAATGGTATCCTCATGTTATAAAGAATAGAGTGTACCAACTCCTTCCAGTATACCTGCTTATTTTTTATCTAAAGAACCATGGTCCCAGAAGCTGTAGATATCTATAAAGATGACAAAATCTTACTAAGACAATCTAGAATTAAAATAGCCATTATGAGAAACATTCCTATTAGAGAAGATTTCACTTAAGACATGCACTAAAAAGCAAGGGCTCCCAAATTAGACAGACAGAATGGGATACCTACTTTAATCGACTCCTTTACCTGGGTACTCCATCTACTAATGCTCTACTGAACTGTCTTTCCTCTCTAAGACTGCATGGCTGTAAATAAAAGTCCGCAGAGTTAGTGGCCTTACAGAAGCCCCCATATCTACTGAAGGAGGGTCTCCCCATGGGTCCCTCCTAGGATTGACAGGACTCAGAGATTCTCCGGTCCAATGCCACCAGTTATTCTCTTAATCAACAAAGGGGAAATGAAAATTAACATTATTGAACAACCCTGACAAATTCTAGTAGATATTGGGACTCAAGAACCTGCATATGGGATCCTGAGAAAACTGGCAGAAGCCAGAGAAGGGTGAGAACTCTTAGCAGTGTCAGCTCTCCCCCATCTCAGGGTCAAGAGAAGGTAATATTTCAGGTCATCCCTTCCTTTCAAAATTCAGACCATTGTAAATTTGGTTTTGGAGTAACCATTGTTGATGCATCTTTTTTCTCTTAAGGACAGCTATTACCTTCTTGTTTGTCTCATGTGTGTCCTGAGAACTTGGATGGGCTTTCTGCCTGCCTGGGGCACTCGGGCTAAGGCCCCAAAATATAAGCAGACAGAAATGTGGGTTGCACTCTGTTTACAGCAATAGTCCTGCTCACTGCTGCCAGCTCTCAGGAGAGTTGTCTAAGTCTTTCTTTCTTGGCTTTGGATGATGGGAAGGTAGTGTCCTTTTATCCTCTTTGGGACACCTCTTGCATCTGCGGGATCATTTGGTACTGCCAGGAATATTTACTGTTTGTCTCAACTGAAACCTAATAAGATATTTGGAAGAATTTTTTTTTAAAAGTAACTCTAGGGTCAGAAGTTGACCAAACTGGAAGCTAATATTTGGAGCCTAATAGAAACTTTTTTTAGGCCTTCTCCCCTAAACTAAATGAAACTATGTACTGAGAGGGAAAGAAAAACATTCCAAAGACAAACAGCTATAAATCTAGAACACAGGAAGCACCAAGCAAATGATCTCCCTAAGACCAGAACATCAGAAAAAAGACTGACTGACTGACTGCCTGATTGACTAACTTTAAAGGAAAGGAACCCAATGTCATGACCTGTGAATAACACGCAGAGATTCAGCAAAAACTGTAAGAACTCAAGAGGAGCAGCTTGGAGTAGTGCTAATGATGTTTTTTTTTTTTTTTTTAATCACACCTCTCATTTAGGCTGAGAGTCTGATCAAATTGAGGGAATTATTAAAAACAAGACAGCAGGTCCAAAATGGAGTTGTTTATACTAAGCTCCACATCACCAAATGGATATAATTATAGTATCGGTTCTCTCAGAAATGAAATTTTAAACCAGTCAGTAATAACTGCCTGATCAGTACTATAAGGTAAGCTGCCTGACAGAACCTGTCCACCCTGTAAAGGAGGGTAGCCTTGCAATAACCAACCTAATTTTTTGCCTAATATAGCTTCCTGTTCCTGCTCCCTTTTGCCTTTAAGTCTTTCATTTTGTACAACTCCTTGGATATCCTTTCTATCTGTTAGATTGAACACTACCCAATTCAAGATTCATTGAACAAAGGAAATAAGATCTTTAAAATTTACTCAGTTGAATTTTGTTTTTTAACAGTCAACAGAGAAAGACTATCTAAGCATAAAAATAGTGAAAGTCGCAGAGAAAAGTATTGATAGAGCCACCAATGTGAAAAGTAATATCTCTTAGATATTCAGTTATTATATTGTCATAACATTCAGCAATGACTCAAGTAGATAGCAAAACTTTCCTCTTATTTAGGATGAAGTCACTTGAAGATGTCCTCTGTAGTCTATAGTCTTAAAATTGTCTTAGATTCAGGCATATACTGGCCAAAACTGACTTCATGATTTACCAAAAGTTTAAAACGAAACAAAAAATCAAATCCTGTTATCTAAGTTAATAGAGATGCCTTTGTTTGGCAAGGTGCTGAATCTGGACTCTAGAATGAGAAAATCCATTTCTCCAGGTGGTTCACAGTAGGGTCCTAGCTAATTCAACCCGGAGAACCCAGGATCAGGTACTATAAACATTTTAATATAGTACATAGTCTTGACCTAGAGTGTATACAAAATGAACAGGCAATAAAGACGAATGATGGTGACTCATTTTATTCAGCCTCCAGGTTGGCCTGTGGGACAGCGAATTGCAGGAATCCAAATTTATCATAGGTGGCCTCAACTAGTAGAAAGTCAAAACATTAAAACAAACTTGCAAAACAGGGAAATTTGAGAGGTGATTATTAACACCCCAAGATTATTTATTTTTTATCATTTCATTTCGTGTCAACTTCTTATAGTGCATTTAAGGTTCTCTGCATGAAGCAACAAAGAAAACATAAAGTTAAAATGGTTAAGGTCATTGCCAGAAAAAGATCTTAAGATACAGATAAAATTTCACAATATATGTGAATAATATTTAGAAATATTATTGCATCTCCTGAATAAATAGTATACTGTGTGTGGCACAAGATGTCAAGGCAGTTTGAGTGTTTGTTTATGAAACACTGGGGCTCCGAGCAGGGACTCCAGTAAGAAACCTGGGGGCAAAACTGAAAGAGGCACTGACTCCCATGCTGACCCTGCACTTGAATGACCCTGAGAATGAGCACCTCCTTAAATTTTGGCCTTAGGCACCTTACTCACCTCAACCTTGCCTTGGCCCTGCTGAGGCTGATCGTACACTAGCAAGAGGACACTTTTAATCTTGATTGTGCCCTTAGACCTTTTCCCATGCAAATTACATTTTACAGTCCTATTCTGACCAAGCTGGAGTAAGCAAGTTAGTTATGTGTTAGCCTGAGGGGAAATCTCACTGAACCAGACAGGGAAACAGTATGGGCTCTATCTCGGTCCCTGAAGAACATCTAAGTCTGAATTCACCACCAGCTCTCTTGCAAAGAGCTATTTATGGAAACTGAAACATTAAAAATGAGAGGAAAAATATAATCCTGTTAAGGAATGTGCCATACTTTATAATGACCTGAAACTAATTGAGCAAGAAACATTTTGTATCAAGTGCATCAAAAGGTAACTCCTAACTTTTAAGCCTTCTTAGTCTCCAAAAAAAAAAAAATAACTGTACCCAGTTTTGGGGGGTGGATTTACAAGAGTGATCCATGCTCGCAAATGTTCCATGAAACTGACTTTCTGAAAGAAGATAATTTTGCACGATTTCTTTCCTATTTTCTCTCTCAAAACATTTGTGGGCAAATAGCATTCACATATGGAGTGCTTTATTTTGCTCTATTTTCCATTAATTTAGACTCTTTCATGTTGTCTGGGGGCTCCTCGCCATCTGTGGGGAGGCATGCTGACACAGTTCACACTTGGCTAGCAGCTTTCAGATCTGGATGGCAGAGCATCCCCCAACCTTTGCAACAAAGGCTCAGCAAGAAACACTTTAGGGAAGAGGGATTTACTGCACTGAGAATATGGAACAGAAGTCCAGGTTGGCTCTGCCTCTGAGCCCAGAATGGATATACAATTGCCAGGGAAGTGATTTCTGTCACTTGCATTCTCCATTTCATCTTGGGCCACCTTTTATCATCATCCATCTCAGCCTTTCTTCCCCTGTTACAGTGAGAGGAGAAAACAGTTATTTTCTCTGCTTCTACATTTCTTTAAGGAAAGATTATCTTCTTATTCTTCCCACTCACTACCTCTCTCCTCATTATTCTCAGCAGGTTCAACATCAAAAACCTGGATGAATCTGTCTCGTGAACTCATTCTTTTTTTGGAGAGCCTGGTTTCACATGTACTGTTCTGCTTCTGCAGCAAGCTTGGGGCTTATTTTTTTGCTTAAAATTGCAGCCCAATTTAGTTACAAGGTCAAAATCTACATCATTTACCCCAATTAGTTCTTAATAATCATAATAATATAATAATTATAGTTTTTGGTGTGTATATATCATATCAGATATTTTGCATTATTTGCATTAGGCCTCTCACAACCTGGCCCAGCCTCCTCGCCTGTCTGCATCTCCTACTTCTCCTTTCTTACAGCTAGTTGCTCCCTATTTCTTGCAAACACCCACATACTTTCCCACTTGAAGCTTTTCCCTGTGCAATACTTTCCCATCCCCATGCCCCCACCTGGAAAGTCTTTGCCCCCAAGTCTACCTTGGCCACGACAGTATTGTTCATTGAAATGTTAATCAGTTAATCATTCTCAAAGGACTGGTCAAGATGTGCTCTCCTCCACAAAGATTTCCCTAAGCCCCCACTTTTCCCTGTACACACAGAGTTCTGACTTTTGGTCTGAGGCTGTGTCTGAATTCACCTTGAGAAACAACAATTTACAATTTTGAAAAACCAAGATCAGAGAAGGATCCTCATTGTTCCTTGATACTGGCCACAATGAAATATACTTCGGACATTTGGAAACTGGAGTTTTCACACAAGATGGAATGATATGGCTCTTAGCATTGCAGGTGGCATGTAAAGATACACAAAGACCTCAAGAGACCATGCTTACCTCGATCTGTTGTAGAGGGCAGGTAAAGCCTGATTTAAATTCAACAAATATTTATTGAGTACCCTCCACCCAGGTCCTATATTAAACACTGGAGATGCCCACCCTAGAAGACTGACAGACTAAACATTTTGAGTTTATTTTCCTCCCTTGTGATGAATTAATGCAGTGATTTTCAACCTGGCTATCAACAGAATCACCTAGGGAATGTGACTCATGCATTTGTTTTTTTTATGCCTTAGTTTTCAATTTCATTTTGTAGGAATAGATAATACAGTCACTAAATATAAGCCAAAAGATTGAAAAAGGATATAGTGAAAAATATCTCTTGCACCACTGTTCTAGTCACCCTCCCCAGATACCTTGCTAATTTATTTGATATCACTGGAGCATTAACCCTGTCTGTATCCCCGCCGCCCACCATAGCAGAGTTTTTAAATAGGGTGGGAAGATAATTAGGAGTTTGAGAGGGTGCTTGAGCAAACTGTCCACACCAACCACAAATTAGGAAACCAGGCTGCAAGGACAGACAGAGGTCAGGCCTGTGTCCAAGCTACAGGATCCAAGCAAGACCAGGGAAAGACCTTCTGAAGGTGTCTGAAGTCAGTGTCCTAAGTAGCTAGTTTCTCCTGAGGTCCTCAACATGTGTCCCCACTAAGCTCCTCAGAATCTAGTATCATATATTCTTCCGTCCTTATTAGACATGGGAGTATCAATGTGTTCGTATCTGTCACTGGTTGACTATTGTGTGCTAGAACATGGGGATCAGACATGATAGAAAAGCCTTGCAGATTGAAGCCAACATTTTTTCTCTTTTATTTAATAATAATATAGTATATGCCTCTCATGTACACTGATCAGAACATCCAGTATCTTAGTCCTCACAGCATCCTTGGGACATAGACTCCATAATTACCCAGGAGGCAGTATATAATATAGGTTAAAATTACAATGTGTAGAGACAGGCTGTTAGAAGCAAGTCTCTGCTTCTCTATATGAAAATGTGGAACGTTGAGCTAGTTAAACTCTTGGTGCCTCACACTAATCTATAAAAGATAAGAAGGATGTAGCTAGCATACTTTATACAGTGCCAGCACATGGTTTTGCTCAATTCATGTTATTTATTATTTTTGGAGGGGAAATATCAACAATTATATAGGAACACTGGCATCCAAGATATCAGAGGCAATCTGAACAATTACTAAGCCAAGGGACCAGAAGTATCAAATGCAAGGTATAACAAACAGAATTCAACAGCATAGTAAAAGGATCATACACAATGATCAAGTTGGATCCATTGCAGGGATGCAAAGATGGTTCAACATATAGAAGTTAATAAATGTGATAAACATATTAACAGAATAAAGGATAAAAATTATGATCATCTCAATAGATGTAGAAAAAGCATTTGACAAAATTCAACATCTTTTCATGTAAAAATTCTCCTCAAATTAGAAGAAATTTACTTCAACAAAATAAAAGCCATATAAAACCAGCACACAGCTAATATCACACTCAACAGTGAAAAAGTAAAATTTGTTCCTCTATGATCAGCAATAAGACAAGGATGAGCACTCTTGCAACTTCTATTCAACACAGTACTGGAAGTCCTAGCCAGAGCAATTAGGCAAGAAAAATAAATAAAAGGTATTCAAATTGGAAAAGAAGAAGTAAAACTGTCTCTGTTTGTATAGGACATATCTTAAATACAGAAAACCTTAAAGACTCCATCAAAGAACTGTTAGAACTAATACATTTAGATAAGTTGTAGGATACAAAATGAATATACAAATCAGTTCCATTTCTATATACTCACAATAAACTATTAAAAAGAAGAATTAAGAAAAATCTTCCTATTTACAATAGTACCAAAAACAATAAAACTTAGAAATAAAATACTTAAAAATTAATTCCCTTTCACCAAAAAGGTGAAAGACCTATACAGTAAAAATTAAGTCATTTACAAAAGAAATTGAAGACAAAATAAATAGAAAGTTATCATATGTTCATGACTAGAAACCAATATTATTAAAATGTCCATACTACTCAAAGCAATATAAAAATTCAATTAAATCCCTATAAAATTCCATTGATACTTTCACAGACATAGAGGAAACTGTCTTAAAATTTGTATGGAATCACAAAGAACTCTGAATACCCAAAGTGGCCTTGAGTAAAAGGAACAGGCTTAAAAGCATCATACTTCCTGATTTCAAACTATATTACAAATTCATAGTGATCAAAATGGTATTGCACAGACATAAAAACAGATACATAGCCCAAGGGAACAAACTAGCCTATAAATAAATCCTTGTATTTACTGTAAACTAATCTTAGATAAGGGAGCCAGGAACATGCAATGGGAAAAGGACAGTCTCTTCACTAAATGGTGTTGAGGATAAAATTATACCCTTATATTACGTAACTCACAAAAATTAATTTGAAGTGGATTAAAATGTAAATATAAGACCTGAAATTGAAAAACACCTAAAAGAAAACATAGGAAAAAAAGCTCTTGATATTGGTCTTGGTGGTGGTTTTTTGAATATCACACACAAAGCATAAGCAACAAAAAGAAAAATAAGTAGGACTACATCAAACTAAAAATCTTCTGCACAGCAAAGTAATAACCAACAAAATAAAATGCACCAATGGAATGAAGAAAAATATTTGCAAACCAATCTGATAATGGGTTAATATCAAAAAACATGTCACAAACTTATACAACTCAATAGCAAAACAAAATCGAAAACAAAAATCTTTAAAATAGGCAAATAACTGAATAGACATGTTTCTAAAGATGACATTAAGTGTCAACAGGTACATGGAAGAGTGCTTGACATCACTCACCAAAGGAACATAATCTAAAACCAAAATGAATTATCACCTCACACCTGTTAGAATGGTTTTATGAAAAAGAAAAGAAATAAGTGTTGGCACAGATGGGGAGAAAAAGGAAACCTTTTTCACTGTTGATATGAATATAAATAGGTACAGCTTTTATGTAAAACAGTATGTAGGTTCCTCAAAAATTAAAAACAGAACTACGTTTGATTTGGCAAACGTAGGAAATAAGATGAAAATCTCAAACAGATATCCACACTCCTATGTTCATTGCAGCATTCAAAACAACCAAGATATGGAAAAAACCTTAAGTGTCTGTCAACCAATGAAGATGTGGCATATACATATACTGGAATATTATTAAGCCATGGCAGTAAAGGAAACCCTGCCATTTGTAACAACATGGATGAAACTGGAGGACATCTTGCTAAATGAAATAAGTCAGACAGAGAAAGACGAATATTGCAGGCTCTCACTTACAGTGTAATCTTAAAAAAAGAAAAGAGTCAAACCCATAGAAACAGAGAATAGAGAATGGTAGTTACCAGGGACTGGTTCAGGGAAATGGAGAGATGTTGATCAAAGCAGACAAGCTTTCAGTTACAAGATGAATAACTTTTGGGGATGTAAAGTACAGCATGGTGAATATAGTTAATAATGCTGTATTACATACTTGAAATTTGCTAAGAGGAAAGATCTTGAATGTTCTCACCACAGAAAAAGGTTAACTGTGAGATGATGGATATGATAATTAATCTAATTGTGGTAATCATTTCACAAAGAGTGTGTGCGTGTGTGTGTATAAACACATCGTACACTTTAAACGCATATCATTTTATTTATTAATATACTGCAATAAAGCTGGGAGAGGGCATCCCAAAATGTTCTGAGTTTCACTAAAAATTCTCAAATAATAATTTTGCTCATTTCTTCCTTAGGGTCCTGGGATAGTAAGGGTTCAATGCACTGAACTTATTGCACCACAGGCTAAGGAGGAATTTTGGTGATAATCAATTAGTCCAGGGCCTTTGTCTTACAGGAGAGAACCCTGAGTTCCGAAAATAGGGGTCAGACTTAATCCAGTCACACAACAAAAGCATGTTATCAGCCACACCTGCTACCTTTCCAATTCCCAAACGAATCTCCTACCTACCAGAGGGCCTCAGCACACCCTACCCCTGCATTAGTGGCTAAGACTGCCATAACAAAAGGCCACACTGGCTGGCATAACCAACAAAAATGTATGGTCTCACAGTTCTGGAGGCTATAAGCTCAATATCAAGGTGTTCGAGAGGGTTGATTTTCTCTGAGGCCTCTCTCCCTCATTTGCAAGTATCCGTCTCCCACTGTGTCCACACGTGGTCTTACCTCTGTGTGCCTGCATCCCTGGAATCTTTTTGTGTGTCCTAATTTCCTTTTTATAATAATACCAGCCAGATTAGATTGTCACCTACCCTAAGGGCCTCATTTTTAACCTAACCATCTCTTTAAAGGCCCTATTTCCACACACAGTCACATTCTGGGGTACCAGGACTTCAACATATAAATTGGAGGGGGAGGGCACAATTCATTTCTATTCCCTCTATCAGGAACGCTTTTCCCTGTTCACTTAGCTAACTCCTAATCATCTTCCAGATACCAACTTGAATCTCAATTCCTTGAAGAAGCCCATTCTGACCGCTTGCACAAATCCTGCCTGAACTAAGAGCTGCCTGAAGATACGAACAGAATGTCATTTCACTCCAGATCCCTGGCACACAGCATTAACACCTGGCATACGATGGGCACTCAATACAGAATTAGTGCATTTTGAGAGGCAGGATGTGACCACAGCCCAATGTGCATGGACAGAGCCAGCTGTGGAGCTTGTGCAGCTCTCCTTGGTGATTCCAGAATCACTATGGGGGCCCTTCACTTCTCAGGGGTCTGAGTCTCTAATGACTGAATACATTCAAGTCTTTGAGACCATTTTCTGAAAAGAAAAAAATAAGAAATCATGTGAATCCTTTGGAATTTAATTTAAATTCTGACAAGAACTGGCACTGGTTCTTTGGTTGAGTTGTTTGTGAAGCACAAACAACTGAGCCAGCCTGAAGGAACATGGAGAGGGCAAGGGCCCAGCTAGTCTAGATCCCATGTACTTGCCTATGGCTCAGGCTCCACACCTGTAAAAATAAAATAATTGCACCTCACAGCAGCAGAGTGAGATGCAGAGGAGACACCAGAATAAGAGAGCTCCTGGAAGGTAAATGAGGGTATGCAGTGATGGAATTCATTGTTTAGCTTGAGAGTGGTTGAAGAATAAAGAAAACCAGGGTTCCTTAGAAGATGTACCCAGGTTTGACTGACAGTAATATTCCCTCAAGAACAGAACTATCCAATGCACTGGAGCATTCTGTGATTTGCTGAGAACCTGGTTTTTATAAAAGCTCAGGACCCAGCCCTCTAATTCTCCATCTCTAGACAAGCAGGTACCCCTGCCTCTAACCATCTTCACCTCCCAACAAAAACTACTCTGTCCTATACCTCTTCCCTCATCTCAACTTAGAGATATAGAAGACAGCATGCAACCTGATTAAAATCATGGCTTCTGGGACTTCTCAAGCCAGCGCTGGAATGCCAGATCTGCTGCTAACTCACCCCATGACTTAGAGAAAGTATGTGATCTTCAGTCTCCTCTTTTTTAATATGATAAAAAAAAATAGTAGCGACTCTATGAGGTTGTTGGGAAGCTTAAATTAGACATCACATGCTCTGGGAGTAGCACAGGGTTTGACATCGAGTAAGTGCTCAAAAAACAGGAGCCATGTTGTAATACTGTAACCTCAGCTAGGGTCAAATGCCTTCTCTCCATCCAGATTTGTTCTCTTGGTCCATTTTAACTTCTCCATTCTTCCTCCTCCAATGTTCTTTCTCAAGTCAAAATGAACCCAATTCAGCCTTAGATTTATACTGCTTATTGAATTTCCTGTCCTGGGTACTCGGAAACTTTCATAATAGGAAAAAATTTCTCAGACCATTTAGAGCTAAAAGGTGAATAAAACCAGATTCCACTCTAATAAGAGGGGTCCCTGATAATGAAGGGGCTTTATTACAGACACTCCAAAGTTCAGGCAGATGCTTCCTTTTTGTTTCCCTCCACGCCGAAGCAAAGCCCGATACTTTTCCTTGGGAATCCTTGCTCAGAAAATGCATAGTCAGGAACTTTTGGCCCATAATTCTCAGAGTTCTCAATTCAAGATTTGTTTTTTTGTTTTGTTGTGTTGTGTTTTAAGTAGGTAGCATGGTTATTAGCTGCAGGACATGTAAAGGGTATGGAGGGTAATTGCAGCCTTGAGTCGTTAAGTGCAAATGTCAAATGAAAAAAAAGAAAACTGCAAATATAGTCTGGACTTGAGAGTGCAGGCAGCAAAAACAGCTGTGTGTTAAATGTCCTCGGAAATAGCTAAGATGCTGATTCGGGCTGCTGTTACTGACAGTGGGCACTCCTACCTACAAGTTTCTTCCCATATCCTGGCACATGGTAGAAACTCAACAAAAGCTAGGTGAATGAATGAACAAATGATCTGTAGACACAATAAATATTTACTTTATTGATAAAACTGGAATGGTATTGGAGCTGATATTATTTAAAAATTATGTTCCGCAAGCTCTTCCTTTCATGATGCATGAATCTTACAACATTTTCCTTTTCTACTCTTTTTATCAAATGTCCTTCTACTTCCAGTTATCATGACTATTTGGATGGTTGGCTCAAGTCATAACAATGCACTATTTAAGGTCTAGACTTTCTGCCCTTTGTGCTGGATTGACCCAAGAATGCTTCACCCCTACTGCAAGATCATAAAACAGCTTCAAATACTAGGTGATCAAGGCTCCTATTTCTCCATTCATCTCCACCCTCTATAACAATGATATGGGTTTAGTTACATGCTATTATTGCATTTTTATATAAAAATCACCCTGGTCTCAGGTTTTATTACATTAAAGCTCTTTGCCTATCTCACTTTGTTCTACTTTTTCAGGTATGTGGTAAGCACTACCTATAGAGCCTCTTTCTTCCTGGACCTCCACACTCTGTACTGGGCATAAACATGACTCAGTCCTCAGTATCATCAATGCTTGTCCCAAGTGTACTACTTGCTCCTAGTAAGTGCCACTTCTTGAAACAGCCAATGGTTTAATGACTAAATGTGATTTAGTGATTATGGATCTAACAGACAATGTTTTCTTCCATGCTTGCCAATTAATAATACCACCTTCATATTGGGGATCCCTGAATATTGCAAGCCATTGCAGAGGCAGTTGTATGACAAGTGCAACTCCCCAGATCTGATAAAGAGATGACTTGCCTGCCTATGTGAAATTAAATTTTTCCAAATAGATGACAGTAGTTCGTTCTCTCTCTCACTCTCACTCTCTCTGCAGGAGATATGATTATAGGATATTTTAAATTTATCTTCCTCTGAAAGTGATAGAGAGGTTCTTGGCAAACCACACTGAGTGAATTTATGGTCATCTTGGATATGATTCTTAGAAGAAAATGTGGTATGATGAAATAGTACACAGAACAGAAAAGAATGAACTACTGCTATATGCAACATGACTGAATCTCACAGAAATAATGCTGAACGAAAGAAATCAGAAACAAAAGGACATACTGAATGATTCCGTGGTTACGAAGCTTGAGAACAGGCAAAACGAACACAAGGTGATAGAAGTCAAAACACGGTTCACCAGGAAGAGGTCATGACTAAGGGCACGAAGGAGTTTTCCAAGGATGCTGGAAATGCTCCCTATGTCCATCCGCATGGCGGTCATGCAGATATAACACATATGTAAACACTGCTGGGTTGTTCACTGAAGATTTATAAACCTACCTATACACACATTACATCTCGATTAAGATGTTAAAAACAAAACCGTGCAACTACAACCCTGAAAATTAGATCATAGAGCACCACTGAATGAGACATCGTCAAAATTAAATCCAGAATTTAGCTTTCAAAGTTGCCTTCCAGGTGGAAAGGGCACTAACCTCAGGTGACTGTCATATATTGCGGTTATTTGCCAAAACGGACATACCAACGATCCCTCATGGAAATGACTCAGGGGGATCACAAAGCATTAAAAAGTAGCTCCATTCCCTATTCAACAGAATCAACATTACATTTCTGGCCATGTTCTGGGAGAAAATTCCATAAGGGACAAGTGATATTAGAGACATATTAATTCACATTTCCAATCATAGAACATTAGTTCTAACATCAGTTCATTTCGAATCAAAAGAAATGTTTTTTGGTTTTGTTTTTTGTTTTTTGTTTTTAATAACAGGAACTTATATTTCTTCTAATGTCAACCAATTCTGAGAGATAAACCATCTGGAAAAACTGCATTAACTGTAAAGATGACATTTCAATATTAGAGCACAGTTGGCTTGATAGGAAGATTCCCTCTGTGGCCACATGTAAGCTGCATATTTTTCAAACAGCTCAGCCTTTCAGAACCTCTGAAATCCATTTAGTCTGGAAATTACTAGGGTCTAGTTCAATCAAAAAATAAGCTTGGGTTGCTAAAGGGTACAAAAGCCATCATAGGGGGAAAAAATCAATTTTGGAAGGCCTTCCATAGCTCTTGGCATTGAGCTCTGAAACCTGTCTATGGAAGGCAGAGCTGCTCTCAGAGGACTTTCCAAGGCATCCCGCCTGGCCAGAGGTCATTTAGTTCAGCACACTGGGACATGGATTCCCTAGTACCTTGTTTTCGCACAATATTCTGTCCATTTGCAAATGGGGCTTTTCTTTAGTACTTGATATGATGTTATGGGAAGAACTGCAGACTTTAACTCAAAATCCATCTCTAACACTCATCACTATGTATAACCTAGAACTCAATCTTTAGTCTCTTTGTTTATAAAAGGGGCTGACAACGCATGCTTTTTTTCAGACTTTTTAGGAACATGAGTGATAAGGTAGAGTCTGCCACTTAATTTCTAGCTATTCATATTATTATCCAAAAAGCCATCACTGACTGTAGGGACCTCTGAATGTTGTTTGCAGAAGGATGGTGTGCAGTGAATACTAGACATTCAGTCAGATGGGCCACATTTAACAAAAGTCATTGGGTATTACCTTTAAAGCTCTGTAGCACTATAGAGGCCACAATGGCAATTCACTCAAATTCTCTCCCACAAGAAATCCATTGACAAGGGGTTGAGATAGACATGGTGTTAGTACAATGCCAGGCACATAAAGACGCTCAACTGTAGTGAATGATTTCCTCTATTGTTTTTCTATACTCCATTTAACATATTTCTACTCTAATCTTTGTTACTGTCTTATTTGTTGCTTTGAATTTAATGTGCTCATTTTCTAGTTTCTTAAGATGAAAGGTTAGATTCTCTATTTGTGATCTTCAGTCTTTTTTTAATATACTCATTAACAACTATAAATTTCCCCAAATACTAGTTTAGCTAGTTTGGTATGTTGTGTTTTCATTTTCAGTTATCTTAAAGTATTTACTAATTTCATTTCTTCTTTGATGCACTGGTTATTTAGGAATATGTAGCTTAATTTGCACATATTTTTTATTTCCCCAAATTTTCTTATGCTATTAACTTGTAATTTAATTTCTTTGCAGTTATGGCAAAAAAAAATTATATGACTTTAAATGTTTTAAATGTATTAAGGTTTGTTTTATGGCCCAACGTGTGGTCAATCCAGAGACTATACCATGTGTACTTGATAAGAATGTGTCTTCTGCCACTATTGGGTGAAGTGTCTATACATGTCTGTTAGCTCTAGTTGCTTTATAGTGTCGTAAAAGTCTTCTATTTCCTTGATGGTTTTCAGTCTAATTGTTCCACCCATTACTAACAATGAGATACTGGAGTCTTCAAATATTATTGTTGAATGATCTATTTTCCCCTTTATTTTGTCCATTTCTGCTTCACAAAGATGTTAGGTACCCATATGTTTATAATTATTTCTTCTTGATGTATCGATCATTCTAAAGTGTCCTTCTTTATCTCCACTAATAGTTTTTGTATTAAAGTTTATTTTTTCTGATATTAGTACATCCATTCCAGTTCTGTTTTGGTTATTGGCTACTGTTTTCATAATATATCTTTTCCATTCTTTTACTTTCAATTTATTTGTATCTATTAATCTAAAGTATGTCTGTACTAGGAAGCATATGGTCATATGCTGTTTGCTTTTATAGACTCTGCCACAGGTTTCTTAGGCTTTGCTCATTTTCTTTCATTTTCTTTCTTTCTGTTTCTCAGACTAGAAAACTTAACTGACCTACTATAGTCATTATGAGTAAGTGGCCTCGTCATAATCACTGCTTAATTCTGGAGATGTTCAAGACAGTGTAGATTCTATTTCTGAAGTCTTACCTACCTCAAGTTTTTCAAGTCTTTTTCTTGGAGATGTTTTGTTTTCCAGTCACATCTTTTAAGACATCTCATTGTATAAGGGAAGTAAAATATATCTAGAGCTCAACTTCATGATTAACACATTACACATTAGTTGCAAAGAACAGAGCTTCTGCAAGTTTGCTGAAAAACATTTGTGAACTCATCTACATTTCCTTTGTTGTTTCTCCCACTAAAAAGATCCATGTCATCTCTCTGTACATCTCAATGGTTTTATTGTCACCTTGGCAACTGCTCAGAAAGTGACAGATTGGTTTTCACCCGCCGTTTTAGACAATAGATTGTTTACTCCTTCTTATATCTTAGTAATCAGATTTCCAAACAAAACTTGACCTTATCCTGTGATCTTCAGTCTCCTTCCCAAAAACCTTCTTTCATTTCAACATCAACCGAATACTGCTTCTGTGTGTTCTGTATTCCATTAATCTCATTTGCTAGTGGGTTTGTGTACTATTGGATTTTAGCCACTCTCACCCAACATCCTTTCAATTAATTAAAAAAATTTTTTCTAGATAAATGTATTCACATCTATCTGATTATAAAAACCACCAGCAGAGATGATCTGAAGGGGTCCTGTTTTTGTACCAACCCACTGTGTAAAGCACTCAAACAATGTGCTTATAATTACTGAGCAGTTACACCATGTAAGTACACAGTCATTTTGTCCTGCAAATTCTATGGGAGGATAGTAATCAGAGAAAATAGAAGGAAGAGGCAGGGTGTGAGCTCAGACAAAAATCAGAAGAAGTAGTCAAAGAACTGTGTAAGAAACACACAAATCAATTTTTTCCTTAAAAATGTAGTTTATAAGGACTGAAAACAAAATTTTCATTGTCCCTTTCAAAAGAAATATATACTAACCAGACACTGACAAAATCTTAAAATAATCCTCCCACAACTATAACAAACCTGAGAAAGAAAAGCATAATATGTTCTTAAAGATACATATATGCGTGTGTGTTTTAAAAGAAAAATCAACAGAAGATCTCTGGATAGTACTTTAATATTGATAAGGTCTCTCTCCTATTTTATCTGTCCCCAAATCACGTTCTCACTAAACAAGGGATTTTTGTAATAATTTTTTTCCTTGCCTCAGAAACACAGCCCAGCTTTCACTGACATGTTGAAGTTCTCTCCTCCCAGCTCTATAAACCAATGTCAAATATCCCGGCTTCAAAGGTCACATGCATTGTTCTGACCCCAGGATCTAGTAACAATCACTTCCTTGAGAAATTTAGAAATTTCTGCCCAAAAAAGGCATGAAGAGAAGATATTTTCCACCACGATATTGAAAGACAGTTCTGAATGGTGTGCTTATATCTTAGTGCCAGCAAAGCCAGATCCTGACTATAGAGCACATAGTATCCTTGAAAGGACCACTATTTACTTTGCAAAATATAGTTCTTAAACATGCCATTCAAATTTCACAAAATTTACATGTCTCAGAAATTGCATATTCTCGATTTTTCTCCAGCCAAACATTTACAAGAGAAGCATGCAGACAAGTACAGCTATTCCATTAGTCTCATAGTCATCATTTAATAAAAAGGTCTACCAGCAGCTATATTAAATATTTGGAGCTTTCCTCTTCTTTTAACTCAGTGAACAGAAAATAATTTTAGGCCAACTTCCACAGATTGAACATTATTTCTATTTTTTAAAATTAAACCTTAGGTTCACACACAATCCTAAGAAATAATACAGAGAGATCATGTGTACACTTTACCTACTTTATCCATATCTTGCCAAACCAGGATATTAACACTGATATAATCAGGCTAGAGGACATTTCCATCACTATAAGAATCCTTTCTGTTGCCCTTTTACAGCCACACTCACCTCCCTCTCTCCTACCTTTCTTGGCAACATTATATTTATTCATTTATTCCCTCATTCACTTATTCAATGAATATCTATTGACTCTCTATATGCCAAGCACTGAAGATACAATAATGTGCAAAAATCATATATGACAAAGATTCGCAATCTAGTAAGTGAGGCGGATACTAACCAAATAAGCATTCAAATACATGTGAAGTTTCAAATGTGACAAATAGCACAAATAAGTAGTAAGTACTATGAAGCCATAATAATAATGAAATTTAGTGCAAAGAGGGACAGAGTAAAATTCTCAAAGAAAGCAAAGACTGAGCTGATTTTTGAAGAGCAAGCTGGAGTAATTAAATGAAAAGTTTGTACTGAGTAATCCAGGTAGAAGGAAGACATGTTTTCCACCCTTTAGTTATTCCTCTCACTCCTTTTTACTCTCATAATTGTGAATCTTATGGAATTGATAGAATAATTTTAGAACAGGGACACAGAGAGCAGAAGTAAGACAGCAAAACCCATTAAAAAATTATTGCCAACCTCTATGGAGGGTCTAATTTGTGAGATGAAGCCACTATCCATTGAACATGTTACTGGTTCTCTAGAAGGGAATTTCCAGTAGAAAGAATGCTGTTGCTTACTATTGAGATGTTTTCTTGCACAGTCTGAATTTCACTTGAATTTAATGGGAGAGATATAAATAGTTAAGGAATGTCAGGTGCCTTAACAATCATAATGGCTTTTGATAATATAGCCCCATGAGAATATGATCTAAGGGAAATCCCAGGAATATAAGATTTATGTATAAACTCTTTCATTCCATTGTTATTTACTACAGTTAAAATAAATATTACTTATGTGCTAAACAATAGGGCACTGATTAAATAATTTATGAAATATACATATGACATAAAATCACTGCAGCAATTTATAGTTATATTTTCAAAGATTTTATAACAGCATTGAAAAATATTCTTGGTTTGAACAAAACAAACCTAACAAAAACCAGGGTAAACTTTATACATACATATAATTCTTATAATATTAGATACAAAGAAAATAGAACCAACTGATGGCAAAAGGACAGTGGTCATTTCTGGATGATGTAATCTTAGATAATTTTTATTTTGTTTAGAATTTATATTTTTCTTTTGTTTCTTTTATATTCAGAAAAAGTAAACTATTATATATTTTTAGAAGTTAGCCATATGATAGGTAGAAAGTGTCATAATATGAGTTTAATTTCACCTTTGACTTTACCAGATTTGTGATTTTAGAATAGCCATTTAACCTTTTTCATAGTCTGAGTTTCCTCATTCATACACTGGGGAATGGCTCTCTCACAGAGTTGGGTATAAAGACAGAAATTACAAGAATGCCTCAAAAGGAGCATCAATGACAACATAGTGCTATGTGTCATATGGTGCAAAAATTAGTGATTTTCCAACAACCCTGACCTCTGATTCCTTGGCATCTAAGACGAAAAACTACAGGAAGCACAGAAATATACGAGGTATCATTTTAAAGCTGATTTTCCTTCTCAGTTAGCAATAATGATCTCTGATCCTTTTATATATCCTTGAACTTTTTATCCAGGGTGAAGGTTCTATTCAATAATACATATTTCATTTTTAAAGCATAGACTTAATAAATTCTCAAGATTTTCAAGAAATTGGGTAGAACTTTCCTTTTATTAATTTTTTAAGATGAGTATTGACAGGTCAAACATATTTCCAACTAAATATAAAACTTCAGTTATGCAAGAGTACTATGGAATACCTACCTCATTTAATGGGCTCTCCAGATGCAGTAAATTTCTGGAAGGAATAAGTTTAGAAATACCTGCTTAGAAGCCATAAAAGTCTC
Organism: Macroglossus sobrinus; assembly: GCA_004027375.1. Classification (NCBI taxonomy): domain Eukaryota; kingdom Metazoa; phylum Chordata; class Mammalia; order Chiroptera; family Pteropodidae; genus Macroglossus; species Macroglossus sobrinus. The sequence goes on along the minus strand of PVKZ01000533.1, from coordinate 470,821 downwards.
CTATCAGCTGCTACATTTTCTTAGTGAGATGGCTGTTAGCCCTGCTTTTCTGAGGAGTAGCAACTATATATTTGCAGTTCAGCCAGTCTAGTTACTGATTTTAAAGAACCCCAAGAAGCACTTCTGGGATTTGTAAGCACAACTCTGTGATCAGGAGAAGCACATCCTGAACAAAAGTGTGCTCACCTTCAACAGATGGCCCTTAATCAACAATCTTTGGCCTAGAGAAAAGAACCAGCTTCAAATTCTGATCTTGAACATGATAATAATTAAGCAGACCAACCTCCTTTGAAATAAATAAATTCCTTATAAGTCAAGTGCAGGGGACAAGCACAGGACTTCGGTGTTCCTGTTTCATAGCTATGGGACCCTGAGGAGTCATTAACTTCTCTACGCTTCTAACCCTTTATCTGAAAACAGGAGACACACTTCAAAAGTTTGTCATGTGGATAAATATTGAAAGCATTTTGCTAATTCACAAGTACTAATCAAATAATGAGAGGTTGGACAGGGCCAGAGAAAGATGATTATTTTAGAATCAGAAGACTTTATGCCTAATTGGTCCTTCATAAAATAATGAATTTGGGGGTTCCTGCTGAGATAGATTAAAAATGAAACAAATTCTTTATAGTTTCTCTCATCAAGACATGGATTGTATTTCTCCACTCCTGGAGTCAGGACTGGTCTTGTGACCTGCTTTGACCTACAGAATATGGCTGAGCTGGTAATGTGGGACTTCTAAGCCTAGGTCTCAAGTGGCCTCACAGCTTCCATTCTCACCCTCTTAGAACCAGCAATCACAGGAAGCCGCCTAAGTTGGCCTCCTGGAGGATAAGATACCTTGAGATGAGAGAAGGCCAGCCTTCTCAGCCATTAGAGATGTCCCAGCTGAAGTCCTCAAGTGACGTTAGTGGAGCAGGAATAAGCCATCCCAGTGGAGCCTGACTCTAACTTCTGACCTACAGAATTACAAACAAATAAACAAAGATTGTTATTCTAAACTCCTACATTTCAGAATGGCTTGTTAAGTAAGAAAAGCTACCGGATATATCTTCATGTCTCCTCTCAGTCAGGAAAGGACTCTGATGTACACTTTTAAGCAAAAACAGTCCTTAAGAACTCAGTGATTTCCACTAATTTCTGCTGAGATGATTAATAGTTCGTACAAAGTGGGAAAGGCAGCTGAGAAAGTTGAGTGAAATGTGAGAGAGATAGAATGCATTTCTGAGCCTAGTAAGATCTCCTATGTCTGGAGTTAAGTCTGGCGGACAACCTCATCATTTCAAAATACAACAGAAAACTCATTTTATAGGAGGAAAGGTGATGCCACAAAGCTCATGCACTGAGATATATGGACTAAACTCATAACCAAAGCCCTCTTCATTCTTGCTTTACACTTAGTTTTAACCAACTTGATTTTCTGGTTTCTAAGCCAACTGAAAATTAGAAGAGGGATGCAGTTTGAAGACATGCATTTACTGATGAGAAATGAGAGATTGAGGAAACAGAGAAGGAGAGAATGGTAAAAAGTACCAAAGATTCAAGTAGCATGGGAATTAATACAGAATCAAATATGTCCTGAGAAATGGGTGCCAAGGGCATCACTGCAAGTTGACACAGAAAATTAAATCTTAGTAAATTTTAGAAAAGGTTTTCAACGAAAAAGCATAAACTCAGCTTGAATGCTTAGCATGGTGAGCCTTCAGCAAGCTGGTCAGCTCAGCCCACATATTCCCACAGGGTCCAGCCAGACTGCACTGCTTCAAAGACCTAGAGGGACAACAGACTTGCTCCTCAAACTGCTTGCAGCTGGCTCCCCAGCTTATGTGTTTATGGGAATCCTTTCTACTTCTCTGGGGAATGCTCCATATGCCTGGAAGCTTTGGGGAAAGGGAGGTTTAGAAGGAATGAAAGTGGTGTTTATAGACAGATCAAGGTTAAAAGTCTTTTTCAGATGGGGTGTGAGTTTGAGTTCTCTGATTAAAAGCCATAGAAACTTACTCTGGCAAACTTCAGCAGAAAGGAAAATTTCTGGAAGGCTATAAAAATGATTTCAAGATCAAAGTGAAGACTCAAGGACTTGGCTTGAAATATTCAATTGCAAAATAAGAGGACACATGTCCTAGATTTACCACCACATCATGACTGTACACTATGGAATGCAATAATTTCCCCCAAAAGAAATTTAGGTGTTCTTAGGAATAGACAGAGTTGGGGAAAACCCCAGCAAAAGCCCCACACACAAGTCAGTATAACTGGGCCCCCACTCTGTCCAGCCTGGAATGCTGAGGGCATTCTGGCAGTGCCCACCTACCCCCAGGGCTGAAGACGGTGGATAAAGGCAAGACTCTCTATGCTCCGCCCATCACTCTGTGGATTTTACATGTCAACTCAATAGTACCTCTAAAAGCCATGTATTTATAAAGGGTACATTCCCCTTTGGATTAGATGTAGTTTTTCTGTTTTGGTCTCTGTTATGTCTCTGCCCTCATCTCCCAGCTGGCCTTCCCACAGCTGCTGAAGAGTGTGACCTGATCAGACACTGTGGGACTACAGCAGAGGGTCAGTCACAAAGGTATCCAATTCCAGTGAAAAGAAAGTTTTTATCTCCTTGACTGCCTTGGCTCACTCGAACCTGGGGGAGCAGCTTTAAGTTGAAAGGGAACAGCTAAAACAGCAGCTGGATCGACAGCAGCCTACCTCAGAAAGTCAAAGGTTTGGCTGGATTACACAATGCAATTATGCATACTTACAGTTTTACAGAGCTCAAAACAAATCCCCTTTGTTGACCTAATATTTGGGGCTTAATGGATCTTAATGAAACTTCCCACTACCAGGTGGCCATTCTCTCATACCCCAGATTCATTTATTTCTCTTTCACTCATACTGCTATTCTTCAATAGAAGTAGACTTCTTCAGATTTTATTTAGGTTTAATTATTTTAACAAATGGATATATATTCCCTTGCGGCTCTTGGATATTTAAATAAAACTACTGTATACATCTATAAACCCAATCTACTTACTTTGGCTATAACATTTCATTCTTTTGAGTGTCTAAGACCTTCACTCCAAAAAGGGCTGAAGGCAACTCCTAAATATTATGGAAGAGTATGAAAGCATAAGAATTCTATCTGACAAATGTTTACTGTACCCATGGTGTGTGAGAGATTATGAAAAGCACTGTGGAATATTTGAACAATAAACATGTTTTTTCTAGTATGAAGTCATGGCATGATATACAGAATAATAAAAACAATGAACATATCAAACGTTTTCAGAGCACTCACCATCCCCTAGGCACTCAGTAAATGGTTTCCGTTACACACAGCAAACTGGTGAATGTGCCTCATGAGGGATGGTAAAAGATGAGGAAGCTAATTTTAGTTTCCTCATTTTATAGATGAGGAAACTGAAGCTTATTAATCGGCCATATGAGCAAATGCAAGAGGCAGGATTTGAATGCAGGCAGTATGCCTAGACTCCTGACCATGATGCTACTACACAGCCTCCCAACCAATATCATGATGGACAGGGGAACTGAAGTATGAGGAAAGCAACAAACTAAAGGACAGGGGAGGAGAAGAAATTTCTCTCTGGAACAATCCAAGCAGTCTTTAACAAAGCAGCAGCAATTAGCTTAGTCCTGAAGGATGAGTAAGATTTCAAAAGGTGAAGATGGGGAAGGGTAATCTAGACATGGTGTGGGGACACATGAACACACAGGGATGGCTGCATGGGGTGTGTGACAAACAGCAAGTCCACAGGTGTGGTGGAGCAAAGGTGAGTGAGGCTGGATAGGAAAGTTAAGAGGAGGTCCTTAAGATGCTAAAATGCTGGCTGAAGAGCGAGGACTTCTGAAAGCAACAGGGATTTTTCAAATGCGTAGGACCACAATGACAGTGGCACTGAAGGGAGATGGACCCAGCAGTGTGTAAGGCAGCTAGACTAGATAGCCAGTGAGGACAGCAGTAATGAGGGGTCCTGGCCAGAAAATGAGAGGTCGATTCAGAGAGAGTGAAAAAGCATGAGCAACAGGTCAGAGGATAAAGAGGTGGGGTTCCAAGGTGACTGTAACCTGGGAACCATTAATCAAGAGAAGAAATGTGGGAGAAAGAGCACGTCTGGTGAAAAAATCAACAAGTCAGGTCTGCAGTGCCAACAAGGAGTCACAGGAAGTTGTCCTTTTTGCAGTAGGACATGCAGGAGTGAGTGAGACCTGGAATTGTTGACAAAGGATCCATTTCAGTGAGGAGATGGCTAAAGCTGGAAGTGGATGCCCATTAAAACTTTTGTCCTATAGTTAAGATCTATAGTTTCTTGTCTACAGTTCTAAAATACAGAGTCTGAAAATGAGCCTATTTATTTATTTACTTATTTGTAGTGTTCAGGTAAACTCATTGGACCACAAAACCTAACACAAGGCTTCTTATCACCTCTACATATCACATTGAGAATAAAAAGTCACAAATTTTGCTACAAAAATACTCCGGCATCCAATTATGGTGTGTTGTCCAAATCCCACTGAGGAAGTGACATCATAGAGCATATATAGTCTAGACACACTGTTACTTTTCTAAAATCCCCCAAATTTGAATTCTACAGCACAGCTGGCTACAAGAATTTTAGGTAAAAGATTTTAAAACTTCACTTAATTCCTGAAAACAGCAAGTGGAGCAACAATCTTAATAGTTAATTGATGCTTTGCTATGCCCAGTACACTTCTAAGTATTTTAATTTTCACAACAGTCATCTGAAGTGGGAACTATGGCTGTCTGTATTCCACAGATAACAACTCTGAGGGTCAGGCAGGTTCACTAGTACTTATCCCCTGCAGGCTGACTCCTGAGGCTCTGTTCTTTACCACTAAAGCACACTGTCTCCTAATTCACTTGTAAAATGTAGAAATGAACTGACTCAATCCTGGTATTAGATTTGTGAATAGCAAGAAACAAATATCTTTTACCACTTTTCCACAAATGATACAAGGGTATGGTTCGCCCAGGTTATTCTCTCATTTACATTCTGGCAAAGCAGAAAGAGCAATATTAGAGAATATCCCAGGGCAGGTGCTTCTGTGTGGGCCCTACGGTCCATGTACAGAGTTTTCTATAGTTTTCCTTGCCCGGTAAAGAAGCTGGAGATTGAGGCAGAAAAGCTGATAAGAACACAGATAGGCTCTGGGGTCAGACTTCTATTAGCTTCTGACCCTGATCAAGCAAATTAATCTCTCTGTGCCTTGGTTTTCCCTTCTGTGAAATGGTATTAATTACAACTATATCTTAGAGTAATTGGATAAAGTGAGATCATTCCTATTAAGTTTTTGGCAGAGTGCAGGCTGACAGTGAATCCTCAACAAGCTTTGAGTATTTATATTTGGCAATTTGAGAATTTCTGATGACCAGTAAATTTTTCACATTTCTCTGAATGTAGGGTTGTTATTTGCAAAGTGTTATCCTGTTCTCTTCCAGCTTTTGGCGTTTATGGATATCAGTCCAATGCAAGGATCCTTTCCAATTTGATAGGCAAAAGACAGATTGCTTTAGGTCTAACTGTGAATAGTATAGACCTGACTTAGAAGGATACTTTTAGCTTGGTTTTTCTACAGTGTTTTCTCTGGCTATGTAGTCAGCTGAGCATGTACCTGCAACCACACTTCATTCCTCAGAGTGAGTGATGTGGGCCTGCCTAGAGCATCAGGACTAAACCTGATGTGTGTTATCCCATTCCAAATAGATACCTGTATAGTCTCTGGACATGGGGATAGAATTATATTTCTGCTCAATCTTATTCCAAAGATACATTTTGAATTAGAAAAAGGTGGTCGGCTTTTATCCAATTTTTTTTCAGAATTGATGAGGTTCATTGCATGCTTTACACAGAATAGCTATTCAGTGACTGTCAGATGGCACAGGATATGACCAATGACCACAAAATGGGACTGTTCCAGAAGTTCTGTACTCTGCTATCCTGGGTTACTGTGGTAATGCATTCCATGTATGGTGGTTTGTCAAATGTTAAGTGATGCTTCTCTTCTCTGATCAGAATAGGTTGTTCTAGTTCAGGAAAAATTGTCTCTGAATTTCTTTTTCCCTGCTTGGCTCTTCACTTATCTTCCAGTCAGTGTATGGTGACTTGGCTTGTGATGCTTGCCTGGATTCAGACATAAAGAATGAAAATAGAAGTATCCAGCAAACACTTAATGGGATGCTCGGGGAAGTAAAACTAGGGCTTATTTATGCAGCAGAGTAGCTGATAATTGCTTTTATTATTCGAAGCTAGATTGAGGTCACTGCCAGATGAAATTGAACAATTTAGAAAATAGGAAAAAATGAACACAACATTTAAGTTTGTTTAGATACAACTTCTATATTTTAGTTTACTTTTTTGAAATCAACTTTGGCTTTTAGGGAACAGGGAAGAAGGAGAGGAGATGGAGGAGGGTCTGCTAAATAGGGAGGCATGTATTAGGGAAAATAATCTTTGACACATTGTCTTTCTTTCAAATAAAAATGGCAAGTGGTAGAAAAGCAAATAGATATAAATAATTTTCAATCAGTAAAAATACACACTTTTATTTCTGAAATCCAGCAAAATGACAGTTTTGTGCACTGCCATTGTCACATGTTATACTCCCAATTCTGGCCCTCAGAGTACATGAATATCTACTTCTAGCGGGAGGAAAGGAGAAAAACAAAGACAGAAGGAGGGAGACAAGAGGGAGATGAAAAGAGAAAAGCAAAAAAAGAAAATTGCATGGCTCACAGCTCTTCCTATAATGAGTAAACTTCAGTTAACTAGAATTCAATTAATCAGATTCTCCTTTCCTCCCTACCTTAATTGTTGTGGCTAAAGTCATTCTTAATTCCATCATTCCTTTCCTCTCCACTATTCTAGTGATACTCAAATCTTATTAATTCTACTTCAAATATATCAAATTTAAGATATAAATTCTGACAGCAGGCCCTGGAGGCCAGAGTTCATGACTGATTCATCTTTATATTCCTCATAGCACATAACAGAGTTCGTCTCACCTATCCAACCATCAATATCCATGTTATTTATTAAATATTTTTGGACACATCAATGTAAATTTAACCCCTTCTCTGTCCGCTGGGTGAACTGCCCAGCACCTATGTGACCTTGGGCAAGTCCTATCCCTTTTCTGGTCCTCTTTATTGCCTTTTACGGTACTCAAGGATATTAGACCCTTCCTAACTGCTGCTGATAGCCAAGAAGCCCAGTTTTCTGTGCTTTGAGCTCTTTGGCTATCTCTGTTATCATCAAAACTATGTCAAAAGCAAAGGCAATAACCCAAGTAAAACATTCTTAAGAGAGAAAAAAAAGGAAATTTGCTCAGTTAATTAAAAAGTCTGGAGAATTGTGATAAGGAAAGTATAACCTCAGGCTTATCTAAATTCAAGTGCTAAAACTATGTCACTAAAATCATTCTCTGTCTCTGTGTCTCTTTGTTTCTTTTATTGTCTCTGTGTTTCTTTTTCCTCCAGTTTTCTCCAAGAGAGTTCTTTCCAAGACCAAGATGGCCACCAGCAACTCCAAGCCGGAGCAACTTTTGTAGAAAGAGAATCTCTCAAAAGTTTCATCCAAACTTTTAACAGGCCTGACTCTCATTGGCCTGGAGAAAGTATTTGTTTACCTTTTAACCAATCACTGGAGGCATTTGGTCCTGTACCCCTCCCTAGGGCTGGGGAGAGGGTTAGCACCAAAGAACCACATGGACTGAAAATGGAAATGAGGTGATTCCTGAAATGAGAGGGCCATTGGCACAGGACACCAGAAGCTCTTTTATAAGGTCCTTGGTGACATCACCAGCTAATACACAGTGATCTTTTGAGATCCCTTTGGCCACAGCCTCAGTTCTTTCTCCCACTGCCAGTGTTCTGAAACTGAATACATCTGAGACAATGACCTTCTCCAGCTAATCCTAGAAAGAGAGAAAAAACTCCTTAGAAAGGCATACTTTTCCCAGAAGGACTAAAGACAGGCAAGAAATTGGGCCTCTGTTTGATCCATCAGGTCAGTCCCTTGAGCAGCTCTTTTTGAGTTTTTAGTGGATGAATGGTGTGCTACCCCAACCAGCTTTCAGTACCAAGGCCTCATTCTGCCAGCTGTCAGAGGTACTGCCTGCCAGACAGATCAAGCTAAATCTCTCTGGGAATTGCCTTTGGATAAATGCACCCAAAGTTAAGCCACCCACATTCAATAACAATATTACAAAGATCTGACCTTCTCACTCTAATTCAGGGCACTCTAAAGCAATTCCTCATCTCCCTGGCTCCAGAACCCCCTGTGGGATCATCTGAGGCCTTTGTCACAACTGTTTTGCTTTTTAACTTCTTCTGACCATTTTGTGTCTCTGCCCTGTCCTGCACCCACAGGGGCTGTTCCTAAGAGCTGTTCCCAATAATGCTGCTGCATGCAAATTTCAAAGTCCCAGAATCCCTTTCTTGGGAACAGTTTATGTAGCATCTGAAAACTTAAAGTCCTTTGAAATCACACAATCCCAGTTGCAAATTCACCAATTATTAGGCAAGTTACTTAACCATTCTTATCTTTATATCCTCAACTGAAAAATGAGGATATTAATAACACCATCTCCTAGGGTGGTAGGGCGTTTCAAGGGAGATATTCATATGTAAAGTGTTCTGCATAGAATCTGACCTAAGAAAGGGCCTAGTATACGGCTGTTATTATTTTACAATCCTAAATTAATATGACTTCAATATAGACATGAAAATGTACCAATGGACAATAGCTAGTGTTGGCAAAGGTTCAGTGAGCAAGCGATGGCTCATACTGACTATGAGTCTGAAAATGAACCTCAGCTCTTCTGAAGGATAATTAGATAATAACTATCAGAAGGCCCTAAAATGTTTATACTCTTTGACCCAGAAAGTCCAATTCTAGGCATTTTCTCTCAGGAAATCTTCATAGTTGTGACCTCAAATTGATAGACTAGGAGATTTATATCAGTATTTTTAAACAAAAATCTGTGAGTTACCTAATGTCAAATAACAGAGAATAGGAGCATGTAGGATATTAGTCCACTTTTATGGCCATGGAAAAAGTATGTGTGTTCCATCTTTCTCTCTCTCTCTCTCTCTCTCTCTCTCTCTCTCTCTCTCTCTCTCTCTCTCTCTCTCTCTCTCTCTCTCTCTCTCTCTCTCTCTCTCTCTCTCTCTCTCATGCTCACTCTCTCTCACACACACAAACACAATCTAGAAAAAATCCAAAATGTCAGCATGCTAGCAGTCATTATTCCTGGGTGAACTATTAGTAATATTGATTTCCTCTTTTGTGCTTTTCTGCATGATGAAAATTTTCTACAGTGAACACTTAACTATTTTATAATTTTTTAAACTGTTATTCCTTAAATGACATCTATTGGATTAAAATGAAAATCAGAAGTAACAATGGCTAAATGCTGGTAATTGACCAATTTTACTAGGGACCTGTCTTCTAAATTTTTAAAAGTATTATAGGAATTATTATAGGAAATAAGGCTCACACAGTCACCAGGAAAAACAAAAGGTATATACAGCATGTATTAGTTTCAAGAAATTCCTGCTGACCATCATTATTTCAGAGAAGTATTCACCAGAGCTAATGCAGTCTACAGTAAGATACATAACTCACTCGTAATAATAGGTTACATTGGATACACTTACCAGGTCAATTGTCCCATATGTCTGCAGGGTCCATGTAACTGAGAGAGCATTTACTTTCATGTACTTTCCTTCTGATGGCCATTTTCCTGAATCTAAATTTAAGATCCACAGCCTGCCAATAAGAAAAATGATTTAAAATAAGTTTTCCTGAGAAATCTAGGGCATAGGTCCTCACGTCCATTCAATTTAGGAGGTCAGACAAGTTGTCTGTAACTGTGAATACTGAATGTCCCTTCCTTACCCTTCCCCATGACATAAATATTTTTATATCCTTCCTTTTTCTTTCTAATTATTCTTATTTCAATGCCTTTCTGTTTTCTCTGCATTTATTCTCCCTTCCTAGCACATAACTGCTGCTGGGCATGGATTTTCTCTGACAGGGGCTCCTGAGGTTGTGGAAAGCTCTTCATAAGCCTGTGGAGTGCTCAGAGACACCACGATAAGCCTTGGGCATAGCAAGCAACCAGATCAAGTTTCACAGAGTTCCCTCACATGCAGCTCCTTCCTTCCTCATGAGTACTTGGAAAGCGAATTATTGAATAGTACTGGTGCATGGTTATCCCTAAGCCATTCTGATACATGCTGTGGATGGACCCTAACAACACTCTTCATATAATATCCTGCATCAATCTTGATGTCTCCGTTAAGCCATCATCCATCAGTGTCCATGGACAATGAATTCCTAGGATGCCTCTATTATTCCCTTGGCTCAGGAGCCTCCCTGGTTAAAGACTAGGGAGCAGCGGTGGGGCTTTAGCCTGGGATAGGCAAAAAGAAATGACCCTTAAGTTTAGCCACAAAAACAGCCACTAAGTTGATTCTGAATTGGGCTGAGCCAGAGTATACTGGAAAGCAGAGAAGTCATGGGGCCTAGAGATCTTACACTCTCCCCTGACCAGAACCAAGGCAAAAGGAGACTAACAGTTGGTGAAACAATGTGGGACTGGCCAATTTTACTGCCTGTGTTCCTTGGCTGGAATGAATATGGGGGGTGGGAGGGTACTTATACACAAGGCTGCTGTCATTTTTATTGTGATTAAATCCCAATGGGATACATCACATGCCATTTTTATTTTCCAAAGCAGACCAAAATATCTTAATAAAAACAGATAGGCACACATGCTGATTCTGGGAATAGGTCAAGATTAAACCACTAGGGGAAAAAGGCCATAGGGAGCAGGGTTATTTAAGTAATGTCAAATGACATGGAAAATTACATATATGTAAGTTCAAGAACCAAACAGGTTTGGGTGAGTATTGGAATCAACAGGCAGGGGGGAAATGGAAATATGGGTAAAGATTAAAGAGCTCAGTAAATAGATTAGTCATTTTGTAATTAGGTTAGAATACAAATTAGAGCCAAGTGTCTTTTATGTGTTTGTTGTGATTGATTAAAAATATGTAAATTGTAAATTTTTGAGAAATAACTTTTTCAATAAGACTCCACACTGTCACTTTGTATTTAATTTCCTTACATATCTTATTTGCAAATGCAGCTGTAGCTATGGGACGCTAACACAATTCTGCAAGCAATTCGTATTGCAACAAGCAAACTGCCTGGCCTTCTACAAGTATCCCTTGATTGTTTGAGATGAGAAAATGCAATCTTCTCTTCCATGCTGTAGATACAGTGTGCACAACCCTTCAAAGAAGAAGAATGTAGCCTCCTTTCTGACCAAAAAAAGTACCCCTTTTACCCTATTGTAACCAGGGACTTATGTATTTAAACACCTCCTCCCAACTGCCACTCTTTACTGGAAAACCTTCCTTGTCTTTTTCTTTCTTTCTGCAACGAGTCTAAATTTCACCCAGCTTTACGTGACTGTTTTACCTAGGCCCATCGCATCAGCCAGCTTGACTCCCCATGACCTTGCAAAGTGCATTCTTCTCTCCAGCCATCTGATCACCTCCTATCCCTCCACATATATCTAATACTGCTGCTCTCCTCAGTTGGAAGGGTCCTCCCCTGCAGCTACCATGGTAAGTGGCCATCTACCACAAAGGCTGGGCACTTTCCATGTTTTATATCATATAAGCAACTTCCTGTCATATAAGAGTATTATTTCTACTTTATAAATAAGGAAATTGAAGCTCAGAAAGATTCAGGAACCTGTGAAACCTCACAAGATGTGGAACCAAGGTCTGAATCCAAGTCTGTTGCATGCCAGAATCTGAGCACTTAATCACTGCCTCCTCCCATCCTTCGTGTATCATCTGTGGTCTTACTCAGACTTAACTCTTTTTGGAAGCTCAGGCTGGTCAGCCCAGCCCACATTGTTCCCATCCATCCTATTGGTCAGAACCACAGAGCCAAGCATTGAATTGTCATCTGATTCCTCTGTATGTATCTGTTTTAACCCTCAACTGAATTTTCAACTCCTCAAGGGAAGACACTGCCTCCCATAAGACCCATTACATGAAACACATAGAGAGCTCTTAGCTAATTAACATTTTATTAAGGATCTAAGTATGCTCCCTAGAAAGGATCATCTGCCCCTCCCTATTCTCCTCTTCCCAGAGAAAAGAGTAATCTGATTGGATTGGTTTCCAAGACTAGTGACCCGGGTCAGTGTGAACTCCCAGGATACCCTCTTTTATTTCTCTTTTTATTCTTGTGGCTTAGGGGGTGAAGTAAGGCAGAGTCCACTCCCATGTGAGAAGAGGCTCAGCCATCTTGTTTTGTTTCTTCAAGCACATGGCCTTCAATACTCTTGCTTCCTTGTCTTTTGTCCCACATGTCTTGCTATAGGGTAGATAGATTCTGGAATTTAGGTTTGAGCTAAAGATTTTTAAGAGTTCATTAGGCCTTTAGACTAAGTTGGATACTCAAGCCCAGCTCAGCTCAGCCTACAAGAAAGCTCTTCATTGAGTCTGAGCCAACCGATAATAAATATTAAAATGGTGCCTTATTACCCACTTGCTGTTATTTCCTGTATTTATTTTCCTAAGGATTTCTAGAGAGAGAAGTTTCCCCTAGCCTCATGATCTCTCCAACATCCTTGTTCACAGGTTCTTGGTTGTTCAGTTTCTTCTCTGAATTCATAGGAGTTTTTTTTTTTTTAAACTTTTCCCTCTTTAATCCCCACCCCCACTTCCACCCCTGACCTATCGATGTTGCCGTTTCCCCATAAGAACTGGATCTCTGAAGGCAGGGTGTCTCTTCCCACATGCTTGTGGTGTGCACCCGGGGCTTGGAGCACCGGGGTATGGTCCATGGCTCCACCTGGGGCACGAACCCAGGAAATTCTATGTGTAAAGCATACATGCTAACCACTAAACTATAGAGCACCTCTAATTCATAGGAGTTTTAAAGGAAGATTTATTATAATTGACCTTCGTGAAAATATATGGTGTGCATAAATTTGTGTATGTGCTTTCTTTGCAAGTGATAGTCAACAAAGTAATATTAACCATGAACTTTTGTGTCAGTCTGGGGCTTCCAAGAAGATGCCAAGAAAGATGTGCAGGGACTTTACAGGAAAATGCCCACATAAAAGGAAATGAAGAAGAAGCCAAGATAGGCTGGGAGAGCCATCAGACTGTAATGCAAGTCAGATCCTAGATGACAAAGAGATGGAAAGAAAGTTGGGCAGAAGTGTCTAAAGACCACGGAAGGATCAGCAAATACTTTAGGGAGATTTTGAGCCAAAGGTGGCTATCTAAAGAGCTATTCATGGGAAGGATGGCCTCAGGCAAAACCAAAACATTTCCAAGTAAAAGGACAGTATAATGCATTTTCATGCCATCACAGCTCCCAAGCCTGGTCAATAACTGATGCCTACCTTCACCTTTCACTGCAAAACTACTCTCATTTCTTCCTTAGACTTCTAGTTCCAAGCAGCAAGAGGAAATAGGTTTTTGAAACAAGACGTATTTTGAAAGAAAAAAAAGAACCACAGTTTACTTAGGATGGCTTCAAGCTGAGCACATGTAGACTGTCCAGAGCTTATTACCTTGGGAAATCTTATGAAAACTCTTCTAATGTTTCATATTCTGAAAATATATTGAGTTCTCATGTCTATACCTGACACCTAACAACTTTTATTGCTGGAAAAGTAAAACCCAGGCCAGGTATTCAATGACTATATCATATCTGAGGCCTTTCTCCAAAGAGAAAGTTGCTTGTGATCCTGTCACTTTGGGGTGAGAGCCACAAACAGGATGTTGTATTCTCTAAAGTATTCTCATGGTAAACAGACACTACTGGCTCTGACTCCTCTGGTACACTGCCTATTAGAGCAGGTAAAGGTGTGCAAATTTGGTTAACTGTATAGATAGATGACTTTTACTTAGAACTGTGTAGAGAGAGCTTGTTTTCACAAAATCCATGAGATCCTTACTTCCTTGGCATAAAGCTTGACGTGAAGCTAATCTGGTGCTATGGTTATCTTCTGGCCAACAGAAAATGAGTGGAAGTGAAGCCCTTATTTTCAACATATATTCTTTCTCTTCTCCACTGGCTCGTGGGCAGGAAAGAACTCCCAGGACCCAAATGAGCATGGTATCTAGGTCCCTAAAAGACCAACCCTCTCCAACCTGCATCAGACCATAATATAAGAAAGAAATAAATTGTACTGTGTAAAGTCACTGGGAATTCAGTTACCTGACATAGCAGCTAAAGTTACTCGTCATCAATAGCATAGCATTTTCCCTTAAGAGAAATTATGTACTCTAGTCAGACTTTTCTGTATGTTGAATGCATACAAAACAAGCCAAACATAATAAAATTGCTTTCTTTAAAAACAGTTTTACTGAGGTATAGTTGACATACAAAAAAATTTGGACATATTTAATGTATAGACTTTGATGAGTTTGGAGATATGCATGCACTCATGAAACCACCTCCACAATCAAGACAATAAACATATCCAACACCTCCAAAAGTTTCCTCCTGCCCCTTTTGGTTTTGTTTTTGTTTTGTGGTAAGAACACCTTACGTGATATCTACCCTCTTTAAAGATTTTTAAGTACACAATTATAGTGTTACTAACTACAGGCACAATGTTATTCAGCAGACCTCTAGAACTTACTCAGCACAACTGAAAGTTTATACTGACTGAACAACACCTCATTTCCCCTGCCTCCATCCCCTGAAACCAGCCATCACTGTACTCTGTGTTTCTATGAGTCTGACAATTATAGCTAACTCGTACAAATGGAGTTATGCAGTATTCATCCTTCTGTGGCTGGCTTATTTCACTTAGCATAATGTCCTCCAGGTTCATCCTTGTTATCACATATGGCAGAATTTCCCTCCTTTTTTAAAGGGTGAAAATATTCCATTGTATGTACATATCATATTTTCTTTATTCATTCATCTGTCGATGGACAATTAGGTTATTTCCATATCTTGGCTATTTTAAATAATGTGATAAATGATGCTTCTTTAAATATTCTCTTCCCTAAGAATGCTGATCTCATTTATACTATTTGGGCCCATTTCTATTTTCTGAAGAAAATTATCCCTAAAGCTGAAAAGGACAACACATTTCTCTCATGTATGCTATTCGCAATTCTTCATCTTCTTTCTCACTAGTGCCTTTTAAACAAATGAAACTTATGGCTATCAGAACAACCATTCAAATACCAATCACCATTAGTACTTATATTTCCAACATAGACTTACTTTCACATTGTAAAAAACTTAATTTTAACCATTGCTCTCTAATGGGACCAAAACAAGAGAAAAATGAAGACCGAAATCCTAACTCTAAGGTTTACATTTCACTTACTAAATGAATGATAGCTTCCAGAAGTGAAATTTCCACACACTTCTGAAAAGAAAGAACTATGAACATGGATCATCTATAGCATAGCCTCCTAATTGCTGGACTGTTACACTCACCACAAATGGATTACAAGTTCCCAATATACTGTCCCCTCAGCTCTCTGTAGAGCTGATGCTGACAAAAGCCCTGGTGCCTCAAATTATGAGCAGTATTATCCATTTACACCAGTATGTGACAATTATTGCCATTTTCCAACTACGGCCATCAAGTCAAATAAAAATTGAGGAAGCAAAGATCTATATTAGCAACCTATACCATCCATACCATATCATTCCTGATGCTGTGGAGACTGAAGTGGCAAAGACACCAACTCACACTGACTTGTAAGGTAATGCATTAGCTTGTGTAACTATAAGTCCAGTTAGAATTACTTTCATCTTTAAGACAGACCTCTTTAAACTTTTCTCAACTTTGTCCTCACCATGGGGACTGAGTTTGTTCCCAGGCTGACTTCCCTTATGGCACCAAAGTACTTATAGCAGTTTCAGTCTTCATATCTACAGCCTCTACATCCAGAAAAAGAGAGAAGGAAAGCTGTCACTTCTGCTGGCTCACTCTTGAGAGTGATATTTCTTTCTTAAAATCCCTGGCAGACTTCTTTTCACTGGACTAAACTGAACCACATTCCTGAACCAATCACTCTGACCAAGGATGTGTGACTACTGCATTTATATCCTCAGAATGTGGAATACCTATAATTCTTCAGTCTGTAAAAGTGGGATACTTTGGCATTACCTGTTCTCACCCATCTTGGATAATGGTATCTATGAAGTCGTGGGTATAATGTGAGCATTTGTTTATTCCATAATACATATTTATTTAAATTTTACATATTAAAGTTTCAAAAAGTTTGGTCTACTTCCTAATTATATTGTGTATGACACCAGAGTGACACATTCCACACTCTGGCAATATTGGGCTTGATAGAAGAAAAAAGAAAGAAAGTAAGGTATCAGAGGGTGAGCCACGGATGAACAGATGGTATAGCTTGTTATAGGGACAATTAATTGCCTAATTGGACTGTAAAAGACGACTCACTGAGAAATGGTGGAAAATAAGAATAAAATATTGGTGAACTGTGAAGGATCTTAAGTTCCAGGCTGAGGGATTTTGCAATTTTGGATGCCTATTTGTACTTTTCATCATGAAATGATGAAAGAATTGTTTTAATAACATTAAATTGACAGGCCTATGAAATATTGGAGTGAAAGGTCTTGGCAATAACAAAGAAATAAAAGTAGAAAAATTTAAAGTAAGAAAAAGAAAAAACTTAGGAGGGGAATATTTCAAAGAAAGAAATGATTAGAGTAGAGAAATCTGGTATGTGGCATGAAGAGAACAAGTAGTCTATAGTGATTCCAAGATTATTAGAGCAAGTTCTCTAATACAAGACCCTATTTAGCCTATTTAGAGTCATTGAACATATGTGTACATGTGCATTCAGATTTTTGGCTAATCCAGACTCAAGTTTCCTATCCAGCAGACTTCTGAGTCTTTCCTAAAATGTCACTGCCCTAAAACAAAGGAATCAGGAGTGGGAAAGCTTGACTCTAAAATTGCAATGACTTCATTGAATAAGTAGTTTTTCCAAATCAAGTCTGAAAGTCAAACCCCATAATCCAACCTGTACCTCCCCCTTCCTCATCAAGATCAAGGCTGGACACCTCCCTTCAGACAAAAAACCTGCCCCACTTCTGAGCCTGTCCCTAGTGGTGGCCATGATGCTTTCATAGCTATGGTCTCAGAAATCAGAAGCATGCTGGCTGGCTGTGCCAGGAATGAGGGCAGCAGAGCACTGGAGCTCCATGGCCAGGTGGTAAAAGGCTTAGGGTTCCAACTATTTTATCTCCGAGGTGCCAAGAAATGTAGAACTATCAGGGTGACCTGGGAAGTCATCTCTTGACAAATGTCTGTTTACACGGCTGATGTGACTTAAGCAAAACTGAATCCTGGCTTATAAACATCTTGATTCTCCCTTTCTGAGACTATTTCCTTAGGTTAGATGTAATTAGAAAATATAAATATATAGATGGTCAAGTCTAACTTTCCGTTTTCTCACTGCTATGGTTACAAAGGAAATCCTGAATGCAAATAGCAGTATTAGTATTAGTAGCAGAAGCAGTAGCAGCAACCATTATCTTCAGGTTTTCTATGTGCTGAACAACATACTTGGCACCTTAACTGTGTTATCTCATTAAATCAATAAAAAATATATGAATTACATACTATTTTCACTTGTTCTTTTTATAGATAAGAAAATAGAATTTAAAATGCCTTGAATATAACATAGCAAATAAATGGCAAAGCCAAGATTTGAACTCAGGTTTGTCAAAGTCCAGACCAAGAGCACTTACTGAGCCCATTACTCATACCATCTGTAGGAATTTAGTCCATGAAACTCACCCTGTTTCTGCAATAGCCAAATGTATGAATTTCACATAGTTAAATATATTTTAACATCCTGAAAAAATTTTTTTCCTCTTCTAAAAGTTAAGAGGAAAACTGTCATACACTGTTGGTGAGAGTATAAACTGGGACAACTGCATTAGAAAACTACTGGCATTTTTTACTAAAGTTGAAGATTTGTATATTCTATGACCCAGCAGTTTTACTCCTGGGTATATGCCTAAGAAAGATGTGTGCACATGTGCATCAAAGGAAAGGTCTAAGAATGTTCACAGCAGCATTATCTGGATAGCCCTAAACTGCAAATAACCCAAAAGTCTATCAACAAAAGTATGGATAGATATTTTGGGTAAATTCACACAAAAAAATTGGAATGCCATACAGGAATAAAAAGTAACGAACCCAGTCACACACAACAACATGGACAAATACTGTGCTTAGGAAGCCAAACACACAGAATGCATTTTGTATGATTTGACTTATTTAAACTTCAAACACAAGCAGAAATAAACTATAGTGTACAAAGACTCATACTTAGGGATAAAATTATGAAGTAAAGCAGTTAAGTGATTATCATAAAATTCAGAAAAGAAATAGCGGGGAAGCGGAAGGGTGAAGTGGGTAAAAGGATCAAATATATGGTAACTGAAGAAAACGACTTTGGGTGGTAAACACACAATAGAAGACACAGACGTTAAATTATAATGTACACCTGAAAATTATATAATTGTATTAACCAATGTTACCCCAATAAACTTAATTTTAAAAAAAGAAAGAAAAGAAGGAGGGGCTGAGAGAGGCATCTGGGTGCTGGCAATGTTGTGGGGTGCTGGCTTAAGAAGGCAGCTACACATGGCTTGCTTTATAATAATTTGTTAAACCAAACATGTATGTTTTAGCTTTGCACAGTGGCAATATCGTAACCAGTGAGGTTTATCCAAGGCATGATCACTGCTAATTGAAAACTTTTCCCAAACATTTATGTTTTATGCATTTTCTATATATGTAAAATATATAATAGAAATGACTTAAAAACAATTTTAAGGGAGGAAAAGGCAAAAAATGCTACTTTTGCTTTCAAATTCAAGTTGAAACATCTTGGTGATCACCCCCATTTAAAGCAGCTTTTAATTGAAAGAACCTGCTACCTCTAGAGTCACTTCTACCCTCTTTGCTGATGTGAAGGTCCC
The DNA here is from genome assembly GCA_004027375.1 of Macroglossus sobrinus. Taxonomy (NCBI): domain Eukaryota; kingdom Metazoa; phylum Chordata; class Mammalia; order Chiroptera; family Pteropodidae; genus Macroglossus; species Macroglossus sobrinus. The sequence goes on along the minus strand of PVKZ01000533.1, from coordinate 451,748 downwards.
CAATTTTATCATTAATATTTTTCTTGTTAAAGAAATGTTTCCTTGTTCACAGTAAAGGTGATTGCACTCAAGTGTTATTTCTCTAAGAAAGAACTGATCTGGTCTACTCTCACAGAAGTAATTGTGAGCTTTTTGAGTAACCCTTGACTCAAGGATGTTTTCATAATAGGCAAATGGTAACATCAAGGCGTATTGTTTTAATTTTAAAAATCTGAATAAATGTTTGTCAGAACTAGAAACATGGACAACCATGATACTAAGAAAGATACTTGGAGAGAGCCAGGGATGGAGATGGGATGGGAGAAGAGAATGAGTCCAGTCCCAATGGATGGCCCACTCAGGTACCTCAGGCCAGAGCATGCAGTAGGTTGGAGTCCAGCTTCTGTGGGTTTTAAATGCCTAAGTAGGCAGTATTTCAAGATATGTAGTTGAGATGATCCTAAACTCTCAAATCTAAAGGACTTAGCTTTTAAACTAAAATAGTTCAGGACACAATGAAGATTTTATTGATTTCCAAGTTCAACCACAGAGAAAAGTAAGTGATGGTAAGAAACTCTGTCTCACATTCTATGCAGCTATTTGCATTCTCTTCCTCTGTAAGCATTCACCTCCACAGGCACATGCCCAGTCAAACTAAACCTTCATTGTTCTCCATGGCAAAGAATAGGAATGAATGAAACTTTTGCAAAGCTACAAGGGACCCTGTTTACTTCATTCTGTGTAAGAGACTACATACTCCCACTCCCCACCTTGCCTCACCTCCCAAATGGTGATGCTTGCAGACACGAGGTAAGGACTTTAATTGTTGAATTGAATTGAGTCACCCACTCAAAGTATATTTTGGTTATTTTCTTAAATACCAAAAGCTAGACTATACACATACACAAAAATTTCATGTGTGGGGAAACAAAGTGGGTAAATTTTTACCCCACATGCTTTTGTATTACAGTTGACCCTTGAACAGTATGTGTTTAAAATGGATGGGTCCACTTCTACACAGATTTTTTTCAATGATTATACAGTTGGCCCTCTATAACCCCAGGTTTCACATCTGCAGATAAACCAACCACAGATCAAAAACTGTATTTTCAATCTGTGGTTGGAAATCCACAAGTGTAGAAGCCAACTGTATGCATTATTCTATGCTATTTTATATAAGAGACTTTTGCATGTGTGGAATCTGGTACCCACAATGAGTCTTGGTATTAATTTTCAGTGGATACCAAAGGACAACCATAGTCAAGTTTTGGGGGAATCAAAAGTTACATGCAGAATTACCACTGCGCAGTTTACGGGTGGGTTGTCAGTGCCTCTAACCTTCCCACTGTTAAAGAGTCAACTGTATTTAGATTTTTACAGCAAAAGATTTAACCCTAAACTTAAAAGTTTCTGGCAGGAAAAGGGAGGCAGTGAGTTAAAGAGCATGAACTGGAAGTAGAAATGTTGATTCTCAGTGTTGGTTCTACCTTGGACAAGTCTGAAAGGTTCCCTGGGCTGAAGAGAAGGGACTAAGCAAAGTGACAATGAAGTCCTGCCTCTGCTGCTAGACTTGAAGCCTAAGAATATATTTCATTCTCAAAGTTTTCATTATTTAATCATGTATGTTTTAGGTGACATAATACTATAACAGTACATTTTAGACTGTTCAATTTGTTGTCAATGTCATTCATAATGCGTGTGTGGGCATGTATGTGCATGTGTGGGCATGTATGTGCATGTGTGTAAGGGCATGTGTGTGTTTCCTTAGAGATGTGTTGGAGAATATAAAGCTTGTCAGAACCTGATGGTAAAATTATTACTAAAATTTAGGCACCAAAATTTTGCTCTGAGCATTCTGAGAGTCAAAACCAAAATGTAAATATGTTAAGCCATAATTATTTAGAATTGTGATTTTCATTTAAAGGGTAACTCAAAATGGATTAAGGACCTGGATATAAGATCTGAAACAATAAAATGCAAAGAAGAAAATACTGGAACTAAACTCAAGGACCTTGGATTCAGAGGATTTTATGAATTTGACTTCAAAAGCAAGGGAAATAAAAGCTAAAATAAATAAATAAGACTACATCAAACTAAAAAGATTCTGCTCAGCAAAAGAAATTGTCAACAATGTAAAGAGACAACCATCTGAATGGGAAAATATATTTGCAAGCAATGCCTCCAATAAGGGCCTATTATCCAAAATATACAAAGAACTCATACAACTCAATAACAACAAAAAAACAAATGATCAACTCAAAAAATGGGCAGAGGACCTGAATGAACACTTCTCCTTAGAGGACATATAAATATTTGACAATATGCTCAACATCACTAGCTTTTAGGGAAATGCAAATCAAAACCACAACGAGATACCATCTCACACTTGTTAAAATAGCTATAATCAGCAGGATAAGTAATAACAAATGTTGGAGAGGATGTGGAGGAAAAAGAACCCTCATACATTACTGGTGAGACTGCAAATTGGACAGCCACTATGGAAAACAGTATGGAGGTTCCTTAAAAAACTATGAATTGATCTACCATATAATCCAGCAATCCCTCTACTGGATATTATCCCAAAGACTTAAAAATTCATATCCGAAAAGATATTTGCACACCGATATTCCTAGCAGCATTATTCACAATAGCCAAGACATGTAAGCTACCAAAGTGTCCTACAATAGATGACTGGATAAAGAAGTTGTGGTACACATATACAATGGAGTATTATTCAGCCATAAGAAGAAATGAAATATTGTCATTTGAGACAACATGGAAGGACCTCGAGATAATCATGCTAAGCAAAATAAGCCAGAAAAAGTTGAAAATCACATATATCACTTATATGTTGGATATAAACCTAAAAGTAACAGATGAACACGACAAACAAACAGAGACTCATGAACATGGACTATAGACTAGTGGTTACCAGAGGGTAGGGACCTGGGGAGGCGGGAGGTAGACAGGGTCAAGGGGGTCAAATATATGGTGACAGAAATGTAACTACAGGAGGTAAACACACAGTCTAAATATATATATGCCTTACTGTTAAAGTGTATCGATGAAAATTGCTGGATTTCGTTAACCAATGTCACCATAAAAAATAAATTAATTTAATAATAATAAACATAAAAAATAAAAATAAAAATAAAGGGTATTAACACAGAGCATTTGCTTCTTACAAAGAAACTAGTTTTGTGGGATGTGTTATTACAATCTCCAAACTTTCCTCGCCAAATGTTTGAGCTAGTTTAAACTGGGAACCTTGATCATCCATCAGTTATCTGACTTTATAACATGCATCAGTGTAAGGAAAAACCAAAGCCATTTTAGGAGTTTTAAAATTGTGAAAGATTGTCATTCACATAGCATTTCTACTTGTATTTTATTCATGGAAAGTTATCCAATAACTTATATAAAGAGAAAATGTAAATGTATGTATACAATATAATTATTTCAGAATCAATATGCTTTTCTATTAGCTTTTAAAATCTGTTTGCATAAAAAGTTTCTTTTCTAACCCAGCCCTTCCGAGTGTTTCTGTGGGCAGAAGTGCCTAAGGACATGATCTCTGCAATATTTCATTTCGTTATCTCTTATTACATGGTGACCCAGAGTGTGGCATGAATAAAGCTGTCTTGTCATCAAAATGCATTCATTCATTTAACAGGGTCCTGAAAATAATGGAATTGTTGCTAAGCAATGGAGAAATTATATATTCCCTGGGATCTGTGCAGATTCTAAAAGCTAAAGTAGTTCTTGGAATTGGTATTAGTGTCTCTGGAACCCAATTAAATAGAAAATTAAGAAAGTAACATGCTCTACCTAATAGTCAAGAGGCAATATCTTTTTATTTTTCCCTCTTTCTGACCAAAGTTTCCGAAGTAACAATATAGGTAGTGCTCTGTGTCCATATGGATTACAGATAGTTGGTGAATTTATTTTCATTCAATTTAAAATACTGATGGCATGAGAGAATGTATTCTTTTCATTAGTAAGTAAAATTTATCTGAGATACATTTGTGCTGCAGAAATACATGCTTAATGCAGAAAATTTAGATAACACACAGACACATATTTTAAAATTTAACAAACAAACAAATCATCCATAATCCAATCCTTCTCAAAGAGCAAATTTTAATATTTGGGGATGTGCCTATCTGTCACTTTTATAGATATCTGTAAAGTTATTAAGTTATTATCTATGATTATTTAACTTGGTACACAACTATATACACATGCTCATTCTAAATGCTATGGATGCAGTATTCTCATTAAAACATTTAGGTTGTTCCTAGTTGATCACTCTTATAAATAACTCTTAATTTTCCTATATAAATATTTTTAAAAGTAACTACTTTTAGAGAAGCACCTCAGGAATGAAATAACACCTTGGGGATAGGGTCCTACTGACCAAACTCTGAGTCAGGTCAAATAAAGACAAATGCTGTGATGGGAGATTTCCCAAGGAGCTGCCAGATAGCTCTAACAGTAACAATCTCTGGAGATGGGGCTTTCTGGAGAGCTCCATCTGGAGAGACCCACTTTGCTTCCTCCATTGGCTGCTATGCTGTTGGTTTTCAAGGTTACTGTAGATAATCATGAGAGGGGAATGGAAAAGTATAAGGTAAAACTCTACAAAGCTTGCTGTTCTTACTGATAGCCATTTTTTTTAAACAAGCTTTCACTGTAGTGTTCTAAGTCTTTGGTTAATTTCTAGAATTATCCAGAAAAACAGAGCAGTAGGGTATGTGTAGATATATATGAGAGTATTTATTATAGGAATTAATTCATGTGATTATGGTAGCCTAGAAGTCCTATGACCTACTTTCTGCAAGCAGGAGAACTAGAAAAGCTGATGGTGTAATTCAGTCTTAGTCTGAAGGCTAAGAACCAGGGTAGCCAATGGTATAAGTCTGAGTCCAAAGGCCCAAGAATTGGAGGCCAGTGGTTTAAGTCCCAGTCTCATTCCTAAGGCCCAAGAACTAGGAGCATCTATGTCCAAGGCAGGAAAAGATAGATGTCTCATCTCAAGAAAAGAGAGCAAACTCACCCTTTCTCAACCTTTTTGTTCTATTCGGTCCCTCAACAGATTGGATGATGCCCACTTGCACTGATGAGGATGACCTTCTTTGCTCAGTCTACCTACTTAAATGCTGTTCTCTTCCAGAGACAGCATCACAGACATGCTAGAAATGATGTTTTACCACCTCACTGGATATCCTTTAGCCCAATCAAGCTGATACATAAAATCAACCACACAGTCAGCTTAATATCCAAAACTCAATCAATGTAATACACCATATTAATAAAAGAACAAAAACTACATGGTCATATCAAGAGGCAGAAAATACATTTGACAAAATCAAATACCTTTTTATTATTTAAAAAAAACTATCAGAAAACTAAAAATTTAAGAAAGCTACCTCAACCTGACAATGGACATCTACAAATAACGACAGCTAACATCATAGTTAATGATAAATGAATGCTTTTCAGCTGAGGTCAGAAATAAAGAATTTCTATGTCTGCTCTCATCATTTCTATTTCATATTACACTGGAAATTCTACCCAGGGTAGCTAGGCAAGAAAAAGAAACAAAACATTTCCGAATTGCAAAGGAAGAAGTAAAACTCACTCTATTCAAGAAGATATGATCCTCAAAACAGAAAATCCTAAGGAATACATACAAACACACACTATTATAACAAATAAACAAGTCTGGCAAAGTTGCAAGATGCAAGATCAATATACAAAAATCAATAATCTTTCTCCACATAAGCAATGAACACTGCAAAAGTGAAATTATAAAAACAATTCCATTTATATTACCATCAAAAAGAATAAAATATTTAGGAATAAATTAATGAATGAAGTATAAACTGAAAACTACAAAATATTGTTGAAATAAATTAAGAAGGCCTAAATAAAAGAAAAGACATCCAATGATCATGGACTGGAAAATTTAGTATTGTTAAGATGGCAATACTCTCCAAATTAATTTTCAGATTCATTGTAATTCTTATCAAAATCTCAGCTGGCATTTTTGCTGACATTAACAAACATATCCTAAAATTCACTGGAAAATGCAAGTGACATCAAAAGCCTACAATTAAAAAAAAAATCTGGAGAACTCACATTTCCCTAGTTTAAAACCAGCTTACAGTAATCAAATTGATATAACAATGTAGATCCTTATTGATATAAACATGCAGACAACAGAATAGAATTATAGGTCTAGCAATAAACTCTAACATTTATGATTTGTTGATTTTGACAAAGTTGCCAAGATAATTCAATGGGGAAGAGACAGTCTTTTAACAACTGGTGCTGAACAAGTAGACATACATATGCAAAAAAATGACGCTGAACTACTTTCTCACATCACATACAAAAAGTATCAAAATAGGACGAGAGACGTAGATGTAAAACTATTCTTAGAAGAAAACATATTAGTAAATATTTGTAACCTTTCGTTAGGCAAAGTTTTTTAGACAGGACATCAAAAGCACAAGCAACAAAAGGAAAAAAATAGATAAACTGGACTTTATAGAAACAAAGAACTTTTCATTCTTCAAAGACATCACCAGCAAATGAAAATACAACCCACAGTATTGGGGAGAAATCAAGAACTCTTATAGCTCAATAAAAACAAATAGCCCAATTTCAAAATGGGCCACCAATCTAAACACTTTGCCCAAGAAGATATACAAATAATCAGTAAGTGAAATGATGCTCAACACCATTAGCCAGTGGAAAAATGCAAATCAAAACCACAGTGAGGTACCACTTCGCATTCACTAATATGACTATATCAAAAAAAAAAAAAAAGATAATGACAAATGTTGGGAAGAATTTGGAGGAATTAGAATTCTTACACACTTCTGGTGAGAATGTAGAATAGTATAGCCATTTTGGAAAATAGCCTGGAAATTCCTCAAAGCTTAAATCCTATTACCCAGAAATTTCTCTCCTTAGGTACATAACCAAAATAAGTGAAAACATATGTCTATACAGAAATGGCTACAGAAATGTTCATAGAAACATTATTCATTATAGCCAAAAAGTATAAACAACCCAAATATTTTATAATAGGCATTTGTAATAGGCATTTGAAGTCATTTAATTGTCATAAACCAAAAGTTATTTTTTTTAAACTGGGTCTTCAAAAATAGCAATATCTGATAAAGAACTAAAATTTCTGATTAAGAAGACAATTCAGAATATTGATTTCTTAAGAGTGTGGCTTACACTTTTAGTTGCTTTTTGATTGAGATGTTTTTAATTAAAGAAAAGTCTATTCAATTCTGAAAATGTCATTCTAAAGGATGTTCTACCTTGAAATGTCTGAATTGTTTAAAATCAGGGTAGCCTGAATAAAAGTTACTTGGGTGCAGTCGAGGATACACAGTACACTGTCTGGATGATGGGAGCATGACTGGGTGTTCCCAGGTCCTCATGTCTCTGAAATGGGATGGAGCAGAGAAGAGTTTTCAAACATCTCTCAGACTCGAGTTCAGTCTCAGAAAGACTTCCTCATTTGAACACTGGTCAGAATTCTGCCCAAAGCTACTTAACTAACATTCAGAAAAGATCTTTAATTTCAATCTATTTCAAATAAATGGGCTAATAAATTAGTGGGACTTGGTGCATAGCCTAAGATGCTATTCATGTCTTATCAATTATGACTAAGTCATAATTTATTAGAGTATTTCATGACAGCATTAAACTGAAGGATTATAGCAATTATAAAGCAGTGATCACAAAACATAGTGGTGTGTTTTCAAACGAATACTTGAAGGATACTTTATTGTGCTTCCTCCTATCTGGCTATTACATTCTGATAGGTGATATATATCTATATATATCTATATCTATATCTATATCTATATATCTATATCTATATCTATCTATCTATATATAGATATCTATATATATATATATCTATATATGTCACACACACACATCTCTCCAGTTTTTAAGATTAGACCTGCATTAGGGCTGTAGTACAATTTCCTTAGAGCATGTAGATATTTCTATTAGATACTTACATGTGGCTTATCTCACTATAAAATAATAAATGCTCTTTGAATTTCCTCAATCACCACTTCCAGACATTTGAGGGCATTACTTTATGCTGCTTCTTGCTTAAAGATCTGCTCACCTGAAACCCTGCTAATACTTTGCCTCTTCACTCTATATTGCCAATTGCCTGTTTGAAAATGCTGAGCTCCAAGAAGACAGACCTCACTTCTGCTATTGTTCTCAAAGAAAACCAGCCAGAGAGCAGCTCTTTGTGTCTCACAACCAAACCAACCAGATGCTTATTGGCTTTTCTCCATTCTGGGTATGGCTGGAGTGTCCCATTCGCATTGTTTGACCTTCCCAGGAGCTCTAACTACCCCTACAGGCTGCTGCCAACAGTTGGGGACATTTTCACAATGAAGGAGGCCAAACTCCTCTGCCAGTGTGCCTCTGGAATCCTGTTGGATACTGCTGGAATCACCCAAATCTCCTCAGATTCCCTACTGGTTCTGTGGACACATTTCTCAGCTTCTGTACCATTTGTTCCTAGTGGCTCATACCTTTTGGAAACCTTCATCAGAGAACTATTGGTTGGTTATTGGAGCTGCTTCACCCAGATACTGAGAGCAGATAACATGTCCCTGCAGTAAACCTTAGCCAATGACACACTGTTGCAAGAGGATGAAAGCCCAGCTCAGTAGAGGAGTCATCCCATAGGGGATCAGGCAAGGCTAAGACTAAACCTGGAATTTCCCCCTTGTTTGGGGAAAGGGACAAGATAAGAGGCAAGTAAGGGAAGGAAGGCTCAGTGTGTAAAGATTTATAGATCATACAGATAGCCTTTAGATTATATTCTACGTATGATAGAAATCCACTCAAGAGTTTCAAAAAGGAGGATGGTATAATTTGTTTTGGAACAATCATTCAGACAGCTGGATGGAGACTAGTTTATAGATGGCAACTTGGAAGCATGGGACCCAGTAAGAGGTTCTCTGTGGTGACTAAGCCACCTGTCGAGCAGGGACACTTTTTAGCACATGAGCATAGCAGTGAGAATCTATGAGTAGACTGTAACACAGTAGTATTGCTATCTGGCAACCCAAATAAAATACAGGACACCCAGTTAAATTTGAATTTAAGATAAACAACGAATATTTTTTTCAAGTATGTCTCATATATTGCATAAAGAGAAATGGCATAGGACATCCTTATACTGAAAAATGACTCACTGTTTATTTGAAATTCAAATTTAACTGGGCATCTTGTTGTTGTTGTTTCTTCCCATGTCTGGCACCCTACAAGTAAGAGTTTCTAAATAAAGAGGCTGAGTTAGCTATCAAGAAAGTAGTTGGAATCTCCACACTGTTTTCCATTGTGGCTGCACCCATTTGCAGTCCCACCAACAGTACACAAAGGGTCCCTTTTTCTTTACATTCTTGCCAACATGTGTCATTTGTTGACTTTCTTATAATAGCCATTCTGACTGTGCAACCACTATGAAAAATAGCATGGAGAGTCCTCAAAAAACTAAAGATAGAACTACCATATAACCCAGCAATTCCACTTCTGGGTATTTATCTGAAGAAAATAAAAACACTAATTCAAAAACACTAATGGACTCCTGTGTTCATTCAGCATTATTTATAATAGCCAAGATATGGAAGCAACCTAGGTGTCCATCGATAGTTAAATGAATAAAGATGTGTGTGTGTGTGTGTGTGTGTGTGCGCGCGCGCGCGTGCTTTTATACACAATGGAATATTTACACAGAAATAAAAAAGAATAAAATCTTGTTATTTGTGACAAGACAGATGGACCCAAAGGGTATTATGCTTAAGCAAAATATGTCAGAGAGATAAATACTATATAATTTCACTTATATGTAGAATCTAAATAAAAAAATAAAACAAAACAAAAAACTAAACAAACATATAGAAACAGAGACCAAAGAAATGGCTAACAAAGGGGAGGAGCAGGAAAATGGCTAAAAAAGGTGAAGGGGAATATAAGTTTGCACAGTGACAAATCATTACTAGAATTAGCAGGGTAATCACATTGTAAGGTATAAAAATATTGAATCATTATATTATATACCTGAAACTAATATAATTAATAGAATATTGCATACTAATTAAATTTTTAAATGATTTTTAAAATAGCTGGAATGTGCAGAAATCTCTAAAATCTCAGGGTTTTTTTGGGGGGGGGCGGCGGGGTGAGGGTCTGGGTCTGTAGCCTAAAGTAATAATGAAAGCATCATGTCACTAAAGCTATAGAGATAATTTACAATTATTTACATGCTATGTTCATGTGCTATACTCAAACTACTTTATGAGAAGACTTAGGCCACGAAATGGAAAAAAAAAAAACCTCTAATGATCCAATTATGTTTCTAGCCTGACTTTCTGCCCAATGGAAAGTTTTATCATGTTTTCTTTCTCCCATAAAACTGTGTTCAGTTGAAAATAAGAGTGGTCTTTAAAGGCGACCTGTGCAGATGTGAGGATAATCCACTAGAGTCACACAATGCCTTCGCTGGCCAGTGTGCATGCACCTTAAACTGTGCCCAAGAATGCCAAGGGGTCCTGAGAACAATTTCTGACCCTGCCACACAGCTCACTAAGCCTCCTCTGAGGCAGAGTAGCATTATGGTTATAGGCTCAGGCTCTGGAGTCTGTCAGACTCAGATATGAAAATTTTTGGCTACTGGGAATCTGCGTGAACATAAACAAATTAAGCTTAGTTTTCTCATTTGGGAAAAAAAGATACCCTATAATATGTAGATTAGATGAGATATTACATAAAAAAGCATTTAGCATAATGCTAGATTTGTAGTAAAATTTCATAAAAATGCTAATTATTGTAGCTATGATTAGCCATTAGAGTTCACAACATGATGGGACCTTCCCTGACATATTAATTTAAGTTCTAAATGTTGATATATGTGCCTTACAGGGCATTCACCAGAAGCATATCCAGCAGCAAGCACCTGTGTGAAAGTGATTTAATAGTAAATGTTCTCAGGGAAGTAGGAACTGAGAAGGAAAGAGGTTAGGCTAGGGTGTATAATCAAACAAAATCACATGGCTCATTGCCACACAGGTACTTCAAAGATGGGACAGGTAATATCTCAGACTTGTCCTACTCAGAGAACAAGGGGGCTACTCCCCCAGTTACTGGTAAAGGAATGCCCACAGGCATGTGTCTATAAGTACCTGCAGGGAAAGTGAGTTAAGATGGCAAGAGGGCAGCCCTTCCACTAAGAGATGGAGGTGCTGGCTCTTTGGGAGTGAAAATGCACTAAGAACTGGTGTGCATAAAAAAGATAAGGGGACCTAAAGGGATGTGGGAGAAGTGCTAATAGCATCCCCATTCAGCTTGAAGCAAAAACCCTATATGTGAAAAGAAGAGAGACCTATGGTTCTCATCCATTTTTCTATGGTATGACTACTGAAAAACAGATGGGAAGGCACATAAATTTCCTGGGATAGTAAGCTATGAAGAATTATTTGCAAACTTTGCTTAATAAATTGGAGTTATTGAAATCTAAGTAGTAATACAAACATCTTCAGTGTTTATCAATTATGAATCTTGGATGGTTGACTCACATGGTTTCCCTTTTAACTCTAACTCGGCTACTAGCAAATAGTACATAGAAATCCATATTGTTATTGATATCCCAAAAAATGATGACTTCAATAACAGAAAGGTAAACACATCAATAGAATAATAAGCAATTTATAAACCAAAAAATAAAAATGGACAATAAATATAAATCATTGCTAAAACTTTCCAGTAACCAAAAAAAATTAATTTAAACTATGAGATAATAGTTTTTACCTATTAGAACTGGTAAGGATTTTTAAAGTAATAATGCTTAAAATTGCCAAGAATGCAGAGAAAATGAGCACTCATGTAATAAGTTGTTATAACTTTCTTAAAAGATAATTTGACAAGATATATTAAAATACATAAAAATGCAAACTCTTGGACAAAGCAACTAAACTTTAAGCAATTTTTACTTAGGAAATAACACACAAAAAATAATTTTAATAATGATAATGCAATGTAACTTATCTAAAAACTGGAAATATCATAAATGTTTACCAACAGAGGATTCAATTAAATGAACAGGGATATGAAACAACTATGTAGCCATTTCAATGTTATAAAAATATACTTATTGACAGAGGAAATTTTTAATTATGTGTTACTAAAACAAAGAAAAATCATATTGTAAAACATGAACAGTATGAACCAATCTAAACGTAGAAACAAATCTGAAAGGATAATAGATCAAAAAGTTAATGAGCGATATGTTTAAGTGTGGATAATGACTTCTTTTAATTTCTTCTTTCTGCTTATCTGTGTTTTTCTACAGTAAACATGTATTGCCCAAGTAATTAAAAGTGTTATAAAATAACAACCTATTTCCTCTCAATACTTAGATAAAAATGAAGTACTCTCAGAAATTGGTCAGCAATACATATTTTTCCATTGTTTTAATTTCCTGTTCCATTAAGCATATGTAATAAACAGTCTGCCATCACTCCAGCTGGTTGGAGAAGAGCCACGTGCTTAACAACAAACGAGGCATGGAAACCATTTGTCCCTAGCTTTGACCTCAGTCAGCAAACCATGGCCTGAACCCATCAGTTTCACATTTATAAAAAAGTCTTTAGTCATGTTAAGGATCTATGTGAGCTAAAGTCATCCCTGGAAAGGTGCCTCTTTCCCGTGGCTGCTGCAATCAATGACCTCACAGTTGAGAAGACATAGCAAAGTGCTCTACACATGGTAGATGCTCAAGAAATGTGGGAAGAGCAACTTAATGACCTTCATTTTACAAGTGACAAAACCAAATCTGAAAAGCTAGAAAGACAAAATATTTTGTATTTACCACTATGGAAGCCACCATATTTATAACGGTTTTATCTAAATTAAAAAATTGTAAGACAGTTCCTGACTAACAAATTCCTGTCCATTGCTATTGCTGCCTAAGTCACTGCTGCTTATTTCAAACAACATCTTAGTGCTTTAGAAAAGCTGTAGATATAGATGCACCTTTTCTGATGAGTAAAGCCTACTGCCCAAATAGGCATTGTGCCTCAGAGAGACATACCATCTGAGAGGAATTCTCTAAGATGCTTTAAAGGTATTTTAAGATTAGTTTTATATATTCAAATCTGAAAATACTTTGTACAGACACACAACAATAGCTGTACTTTTATTCTTCAGGTCTAAGATTTGCATTTGAAGATACTGGAGGGGCATGTTGATATTCTGACAATGTAGATAAAAGAGAAAGTTAAGTATTATTTGAGGTCCCTGTTGTGGTTCTCTTCTGGAGACCTCTCTGATATTTTCCTTTGGGAGACCCTCTGAGGTAGAAAATTTGGGGTGGTACTTTTTGCTTAAGAATTTCCCAGTGTTTCACTCCCTTTTCAATTTATTTAACAAAGTAATTAATTTGTCCAATAGTTTCCTAAGGAAATGTGACACAATCGAATTCTTTTAATAATGGCCCAAGAAACTTATCTTTCAGGACCTTAGTGCAACGGTGCCTATCTTGTATTTATGGGCTGCCAGGAGCATCCAGCTAATTATGGTTTTTATGGAACAGAAGAATATCAATATAGTTTACTCGATACTTCTGCTCTTCCTTTCTGGGCCCATAACTCTGTGACCTAACTTACCAGTTCTCCCTTTCACCTTACCAGAGCAAGAGGTATTTGGTTAGCTATAAAATGAAGGATACTTGAAGTGACTGATTTAATAAATATACACCATGCCCCTAATTCATGTCTTGTGCTCTTGGGATGCAGCTGTCAGCGAAAATAGCCATGGTCCCTGCTCTCAAGGAACTTAGACTACTGGGGAGACAGACATTAATCAAATTATGACATAAGTAAGTATGTTTTTACCAAAGAAGATAAGGTATTTGAAGGAAGTAAACAGAGTGTTGCAAAAGTCCTCAGGGAATGCTTCCCTGAAAAAGTGCTGCCTTAGCTGAGAAGAGTGATGGAAAAGAGTAAAAAAACATAAAGAGGGAGGAAGGTTGTTTCAGAGAAAGAGAAATGCACATGTTTGCAAAGGCCCTACGGTAAAGGACAGTAAACTGAAAGGATGCCTCATAGGAGTAGAACACAAAAAGGTGGTAAAAAAAAAAAAAAGTGGTGTGAAATAAGGCCAAATAAGTAAGCAAGGGCCAGACAATCCCCAGCATTGTAAAATTCAAATCCAGCTCTGCCACCCTCTACCTACTTGACCAGGGCAAAATTACTTAATCTCTTAAGAAGCTCACTTTCCTTAACATAGGGATAAAATAGAGATAATAATAATATCTACCTCAGTGGTATTTGAGGAAGTCTAAATTGAGATATTATTATACATAAATATAAATATTCCATCATACTAGTTCAACTCTTAAACAACAGAATTATTAGAGGTTATTCCTGGTTTTCCTATTCCTCCTTTTTCCTTCTACAATCAATCATCTGGTCATTGAGATCCTTCTAAAATATTGCTAATCATATGACTTTACTGATTTAAAAATACTCTTCCTTGTCTATAGCAGGAATGGCAAAAGGCAGCTCAAGAATCAACCACAAGTCATTTACAGTAGATTTCTGGATTGAGGTTTTTGGACTCAGTAGTAAACATTTCTATAACTGATTGGTAATGTCTGCCATGAGCACTGAGTGTAACATGCACCAGATGTGTCATTCCTCATCCCAGAATATAAGTACTTCCTTGATCTTCCCCTTTCCTGTTTTTCAGTCTCCTTCCCAACCACCTTCTGTCCTCCTTCCCAATTATAAATTTATCCAAAATTTGGAATGCATATGTCAAAATAATCCAGAGATCTAAAGGAAAAATTAGAATGTTTCTCCCTCTCTCTTCTTGGGTTGTTCTGATATGCTAATTTGATATACGTCAAAGTCAGAGGTTTTGTTTTATAGTGATCTCTAAAGATCAAATTGAGAATTATAGTTCAGCATCCATTATCAATTCAGGATTTAAACCAAGATGATTGTGGGTAGTGTATGGAGTCTCTTGCAAATATCCAGAGTTCCGACATATTAAAATCTAGAAGAGGGAAAGTAAAGGACATACTCTCCTCAGGGGAGTTCTGATTCCTGTGTTTATCAGCTAATAAAACCCCTCCACCAATGAACCTTAGATTTTATTGACAACAGAATTCTAGTTCTTAGTGGGGGTGGTGAGGCAAGCGGGGAGAACACCTATAATGTTAAAAGAGACTCTTTTGGAAAGCATAGGTTAGGAAGAATTTGACTATTTTATAGACTCAGGGTCACCTTGAAAATGACACCTTCCAGCACTGTATTTTATATAATATGCATGTTATTAGGAAACTGACAGGGATCTCAGAAACATTCCAGTCTAATATTTTTATAATACAAATGAGAAAATCAGAAAGTAGTTATAACTCAATTTATGAGACTCCACAAACCAGCATTTTTCAGAGTGTTCTTTGAGCCTAAGTTTTGTGAATAGCTAATATTTGTTTCATAAAAGGGGGAAGAAAAGAATGTCATCAAATTTGGGAAATGTTGACTTATGCAAAGTCCAACAAGCATCTTACTACAGGAATTCTCAGAGGCTTTAATTTGTTAGTAGACGATAAAAGGGAGAATACAGTGAATAACTTCACAATCAGAACCATTTTTCATGACTGTTTCTCAGGACGATGATGCTGAAAAGTGCTGGACAAAAAAAAAATGCTACTTTAGCCCATATTTAAAGGGATTACTTCAGGGGAAAGCTGAGAATTGAAAAAGGAAAAAACAGTCAAATTAATTTAGCCTCTGAATAGACTGAACAGCTAAACAAGACAAAAACAAAGAGAAAAATTCACAAGGAGGGTCTCGATGCCACAAGAGAGAAATTCAACCATTTGACAAGAGCATTTCTTAGTAATGACACCACTGCTCCTTGGTTCATCCAGGCCACCTGTGCCCTGAGGTCAAGCAAAGAGCTTTCTCATGTAGGGTTTTGTATCACCTGCTGTACTCTCCTACCAAGACTCAGGATGGCACCCACTTATAGAGTTGTGCAACAACTGGTGGACTCCTCTTAATGTCTTTTGCATGGGATATACAACGGAGGTCAGGAGCCTTTGAGGTAATTGCATTCTGCTTAAATCAATTCTGCCTTTGGTTACAACTGGATAATCTTGCCTTAAATTGTCATCTAATGTAGCCATAGGTTGTTAAACAGCAAGTGACTTTCATTTCACAGTAAATGGCTTTTGACTGTATAATCTTTGTGAGAAGTTTGTATTTCTCTTTATGCTTGCAAAGTGCTTTGGGACAGAGGTCAGTATAAAATCCAGATTTATTACTACTATTAGCAATAGTAAAAGTATTATGAAGCCATTTATTCTGCCTTTGATATTGACAGCTGAGAAAAAAAGCCAATTCTCCTATGTGCAATGGGAGCTCAGCCTCGAATTATAAACATCCATCTTTGCCATGTGCACCAGCTCCCAGCTACAGGTATGCTGGAGAGGAGCTGGGTGAGGGCTTGGGCAACTGAGCTCTAGGGCCTGGGCTTTCTGCAATTGAAAGCCACACTTTCTTAAGTGAGGCAGAGCCATGGGATACATTATACACAAAGGGAATATCAGAAAGCATCCAATGCTCCTCCCATACTATCAGAAGCAGTTTTGCTTTTGGTGCTCAGATTTATTTTTCTTCCCATATTTATTTGTCTTCTCTAGAACAATTTTAGTGAAGTTAGATACAGGCCTTTAACACAGTCCAGCATAGAGGAACAAAGCTTGATTTCACTAGGCCACTGAAAATTAGACTGCCAAAAATCTATTTTTCAGACCTTTAAAGTGCAAGCAGGCCAAGGACCATGCACTGTAACACAGGGATTTCTTATGCATTCTTTAGCTGAGATCCTTACCTTTTCCCTATAGGTAAACAAATACCTTCCATTCAAACATGTGCTATTGAAGAAAGATATGCCTGTCATGAAGGTCAACTTCTAGCAGCCTTTAATTATTTAATTTGTTGAGCTTGTTAATTCTGGTTATAAGAAAGGTTGTTTCAGTAAATATTAGTAAACATCTTATATCAGTCTCAGTGCATGATGTTGTATAATTCTTCACAGAAGTTAAGGCTAAAAGACAAGCATTTTTCTCAAAATCAAGCTTGCACTGGCTATCTCAACAAATTCATTGTCCCTTATTTGGCACTGTAGTAAACTATAGGAAGTATAGTGAGGTTGGAGGAGTGTTCAAGGGGAGTCATTTTAATATACGAGAAAGCAGAAAGTGTTTATTGCTGCCAAGAAGATCAAATAGACTGATCACACTGATGGGACAGGGGGAGCATGCATAATTAATAGCATATAGTTCCCAAGAAGGTAGAAGAAAAAGAATCCAGAGTATAAGTGGAGCTGAGAAGAGGAGAGGCAAGAGGCTTGTAGATATAAGGGGGTGGGACAAGATCTCTCTCCCCTGCCTTCTACTTTCTCTTTATGAGGTCACCTGCTAAGAGGCTGAATGACATAGAAGAAAATTTAGATATCTACTATGTCCAGATACCAGATACCAGAACTGGACAAACCAAGATAGTTCCACATTGAAGGCTTAGTTGAAGCTGAGACTATAAATTTATAATGGAACCAACTTGCCAGACGGTAATTTTATCGAGGAGTGCTTGACTGACCAGGTATCACTCAGAGAAGACAAGTGGCTGAGTTACGAATTTCCAGCAGTATTCAGGGTGGAAAGTTCAGACAACGAATGTCAACTTGCAGAGGTATTAGAACTAAGCCTGAATGAAACAAAGAGGAGGGGAACCCTCAGCTACCTTGACCTTGTGGGAAACCCTGGGACAGAAATGCTGAAGTCAGAGTTTACCAACCCCAAAGACTTTCTCCCTGTTCTGCAGCTCTACTGCCCTCCTGGCTTTGATATGCAGGGAAAATGCCTATAGCTCAGCACACAGTAGGTCCTCAAAAAATTATGATTCAGTGAATGACAACTCTGTTGTTTAAAAAAAAACAGTGGAAGCTCAGAATCTTTTACTTGTGTAGTTTGAGAAAAGGACTACTTATTTATATAGTTGTAATTTACCTTTGCTGTAATATTTTCCAAAGAAATCATGCTGCTTCTCCTTTGTTAACAAAAATAAAAGGGAGGAAGAAGGAAGAACGAAAAAAAGGGAGGGAGGGAAAGGAAAAGGGAAGAGGTAAGAAGGGTAAGGGAGAAAGAGAAAAATGAAAGGAAGGCAATTTTCTATATGTTTTGAAGTATGACTGAGAAATGACTAATAAAATGGTTGAATGACTTCTTAAGTAATTTCAAGAACTCAAACTATCACCATTCATTAATGGTTTAGATTCATTTTAAAGTCTATAAAGCTCTTACTTGACCTTATTACTTCTCTTTATGTACTTCATTTGTTCTGATAACTTTTTCCACTTGGTAGCCTGTATTGTATATAAACTTTGTTTTATATAGATTTTAAAGATTTAGAGCCATAAGAGCTTTGGTGGAGAGAGGTTGCTCCAAAAACTTAGGTGCATTATTAGATCATGTAAAGGAAATTCATACTTAATTATGTTAGTATATAAGAATTCTTTTAATTGCTTGAGCAGCTCCTTTCCCTGTATTAGGTAAAGAATATAACATAATTAGACATTTAAGTACATAACCATAATTCAGTACACTGCAATTTTAAAATATAAATGTATTTTTATTCTCTTGATTATAAAAGCATATTTTCTTTGACATGCCTTCCTTACGAATCATTTTGAGTTATAGTAATGAGCAAATCAAGGAAAGCATTTTAAGAAGACATAGGATGCCTATTTTAAATGGGTTATAACTGTAGAAAAAAGAGTTGACTCCATTGGGTTTTCCTTTTCCTTCACCATTGGAGCTGTATCTAGATTCCTCTGACATAAAAAATCTTGAAGGCTATTCCTTTTTACTTCTTCAATTCACATCTAAAGACACCTATGCAACAACAGCCATGCATTTATTATTTTTTTAATATAGGGTAAGAAGACAGCACATATAAGACTTACTGGATTTTTACTTTTTTTGTATTATAGTTGCTAGTTTATTCTAGCTAGGTAGAATGCCTTGCTGTTTGATGTTTCAATGGTATCAAATATCACTTTAATTTTTTCTGTTTGTAAAAGGAATATATGTTTGTTGCATTTTCATCTTTCACCCACAATAACTCTATTTGCTTTACATAGAGAAAATCACAATGATTGAAAGCAAAAACTCTGGAGTCGGGCAAAAAGTTGGTTCAAAACCTAGTCCTGTCTTTTATGAGAAGACACTTTAGACAAATATCTCTACCTCACTAAGCTTCAGTTTCTTCACCTATAAAAGTGGGCAAAAAATATCTGTCTCCTGAGGTTACTGTGAAGCTTCAGCTAAGGTGCTTAGCACAATGCCTAGCACCTGATGAGCCCTATCTTAGCAGGGATGGGGAAGAGCCTGGAGGGGCTTTTATTCATCCTTTACTGAGCTGTCTAAGAACAACTCGGCAGGTTCCTCTTCTTGGTTTCTCCGAGTATCTGGCACTCTCAATTGAAATAACAGAGGTATGTCTGTCTTCTTAGTTATGCAGCTTAAACTTGATGGGTTCTAGACTCATCTCTTAGACATGAATAATCCCTAATTCATTTTTCTTACTGGTTATTAAAAGAGCAAAATAAAATTAGCATTGACTAGGCTGTGTCTGCTTTCCAATGCTGTGCTGCTGATTTTCATGTTAATTCAATACATGGTCTTCGGGGTTCCCAATGTCACTAGAAAAAAAAGCTCTTCCCACCTCTACCCCACAACTTGACAAGACCTCAATATTTTCATATGCAAAGTGTTTTTCAGTTAACAAAACATATTTGTTATAACAAAACATATTTCAGTTAACAAAACATTATTTTATCACAACAGCCTTTATAGATAGAGGGGATGGCTGTCATCAAAATCATGGAAGCCATGAGAAATCTGAGTTCTGTAACTAAAGTGACTGTCTCAGGAATCCCAAAGCCAATGAGTGGCAGAGCCAGGACCCCAACTCAAGACTCCAAAAGTAAGTTTTCTAATTTCTTGTTCACTGTCTCTCTGCTCTTGCACTTCAATCACATAGATAAACATCTTGCCCAATGGTTCCTAGATTTGGGTTTATATAAGCATCATTTGAGGCATTTGTAATTCTAGAGTGAGGCCTGGAATTTGCAAGTTTTACCAGCTCTCAGTTGATTCTGATATGACACTATACTTGGAGAAGCCTTGAATTCTTAGAATTCTGTTGTTCTTTGTCATGGCACCATTTCTCTAAGAATGTCCTCTCAAGAGATCGGACCATTTTCTCAATACCCTTCACAGATACAGAGACAATATCAGTCAGCTTGGGCTAAGTTGTGCAGTAGGAACCAAAGACTCCAATATTAGTGGCTTGCAAAAACAAAGATTGATTCACTGACTCACATTTATGTCTCTCTGAACTGGCTATAAATATACTATATGTCCTTTTCATTTGGTGACCTGGGCTAAAGAATAGTCCAAGTCAGGAACATCCTGATGTCATGGTAGAGGGAAAAGAGACATAGCAGAATCTCATGATTGTCTTAAAGCTTTAGCTAGGAAATGTCATATGTTATTTCCACTTACATTTCATTAGGCAAAGAAATCATATGCCCAAAGCTCCTGTCAAGGAGTCAGAAAGTAGGCTGCCCCCTTAGAAATGGGCTGGGAGTTAGTGACGATTTTCACAATCAGACTCCTATAGGGGCCTTATCTGAGGTCTCAAATGAATCTGTCCATTTTTTCTGAACTAAGCAAGATCCCTTCTTTCAACTAATTATTTGCTGCCAAGCTTAATATTTTGCCACTCTAATTTATCCTCACTCTTTATTTAGCTATCCTTTTCAGGTATTATGTTTTCTACCTTGTATTGTCATATACCTGAATACTTTTGATTATTTAAATATATAAGCATCTTAGTTCAGAATTCTATAATTTTACAGTGTTGTTAATATTTCTCCATGTTAAGAAATGTACTTTAACATAAAGATAACTCTGGGTCAAACAGTGATCCTCTGTATCTTATAATGTCTATTTCTGCTTCTAGAGCATGCCAGTGGCTGCTGGCCACATACTCAATCAAAGGCAATTTTCCTCTCTCTGTTAGCTCTGGTTCCCAACCAGCAGAGAGAATAACTTTGAAGCTTTCCCATTTTTGTAATAATCAGGCACTTCAATGTCAGTGTCCTGTTTATCATTAAAATTCATCTTGTATTTTGCCTCTTCCCTGCACCTGCCCAGGTAGATGATAGTTAATTCATGGTAAAGCTAAAGTGTCTGTTTTATCCCTGGGTTCACAAAGAATGAACTTGGCCAGAGTAACCATTTTTATTCTCTCTGCTGAGTAAATGGTTGTTGGGTTACATATGAATCCAATCTATATATAGGCAGGAGAATATAATTGGTACAGCCGAGACTTACAAGACTATCAATGCATCCCTTCACTTCAGAGTGACTGATAAAAAAAAAAAAAAAGTCAGATGACAGGAAAGGGAGTTGATACAAGTTCTCATGATAAGCTATATTTATTCATGATATGATTTTCTGTTCTTGGGGAATTGCAAATTTTATCTGAAATTGTAGCTTTAACATAATAGACTACATATAATCTCTGTAAAACCAATGTGAAATGGGAGTGAGCTCTGAAATACCAATACTTGTCATTCTCTTTCTTGTTCTTTCTTCCTTCCCTCTCTTCCTCTCACCTTTAAAAACCTGGCAATATTCTCAATCATGTTATAAATGAACTCTGATCCACCTAATCCATACAGGTACACTGAATGTCTATAATAGATCAAACTCTCTTCAGAGCACAAAGGACAGTGTGATGAACAAAACTCAGTCCCTGCTCTCATAGAAATTACATTCTAATGAGTACATATGTTACTTTGGTTATTCTATTCATAATACATATATATTTATAATATATTTAACAAACTTTTACTGAATATTTACTATGTGCTAGGAGGCATAGTTCAAATGCTGGGGACAGAATGGTGAATAAAATTTCCTTACATTCACGAAGCTTACATTTATTTGGTGAGGGACAGCTGATCATAACCAAATATATAAGTAAAACAAAATATGTAAGTGCTGTGGAGAAAAGTAAGTCAGGGAAGGAGAAATAGGGTGAGCTTGGGGCTACAATTGAAATGAGATGCTGGAAGTTGATGAAGAAGAGAGTGATACCAGGATCAGGGCTAAGAGCATTGTAGGGAGGGGGAACAGCAGGAGCCAAGAGTCCTGCAGCAGGAAAGTGCCTGGCATTTTCAAGGGGCAGCAAGAAAGTCTTGATGAAAGTAAGAACATACATATATAGCAATGTCATGCCTAAGCTGGCTTCTGTTCGTGGAATAATAAACAGTGAATCATCTGGTAGAATAATGCAGAAGTGAGCAGATAGCACAGGATTGTAGCTGAAAGAGTCTTGCAATTATTCTTATCACCTAAAATAGACACATGATGATGAAAAGATTAAAAGAAATGACAGCAGAAAAGGTGTTTACAAACTGTCTTTGCCTGAATAGTACCCCCTTTTTTAAATATGATATCCAGATGTTGACTACAGATAATTAAAATCTTTATCCATTATAATTCAGATGTTGAAAGGATTCAGCTAAAGAAAAAACAAGCACTCTTTTCCTGGAAACAACCAGCTTATGTGTACAGTGCTGAGTAACATACAATGACATGACTCCATTTTTTTTCCTTTCGACAAAAGCTATAATGCTCAAGAAGCTCTGTAATTTTCTAGGTGGCTTATTTCTAAATTTCTTCCTGTTTTCCTCCATCCCTTGTAAAATGACAGAAACAATTCTCTGCACCAACATCCTGAAAGAGAGCTGATTTTATAGCAAATGTTAAAAAAATCATAAAGCCATATTATAAAATCGTAAGTATAATTTCTGGCCCTAACAATTAGTGCACATGATTATGTCAGTCTGTACTTCTACCTCAGTGATTCACATTGGTTTATGATTAACACACAGTTTTCATGGTGCTATTAATATTGTTGGTGGTAGTGGTGGTAGTGGGAGGAACTCAGGTATTCTATCAAATAAGTGTCTTTGTGCTTTTTATTTTTAACCGCATCACTAGCAGGCCTTTTAGAACTGATAATTAGAGGTAGAATTCCTATAGTTTTATTAAAGTCACTAATAAATATATCAGACCACATAGTATTGTCATAAACCTGTGCTTTGAAAGTGAACTAGAATCCAGATGCCAACACTGACACTTAGCAGCTGTTTAACCTAGGCAGTTATTCAATCCCTGTGATGTTCTGTAAAATAAGGAAAATCATTACACCTGCCCCACAGAGCTCTTTGAGGAAAAGGTAATATCACCTGTAAGATGCTTTGCATAGTCGCTGTGCTCAATGCATGTTAGCTAATATTGTAAATAATTAACTTGCCGATATCTGCTCATTTACACAAGGATCTGGCCAAAGCCATATTTAAGGAATGTTGTTTTCACAAATATCTTCCTCTGGGCCTTCCTTATTTGCGGGGAGGGGTAAGAGGAAAAGGAAAGCCTCTGAGTTCCATGAACAGGACACTGAGTGTTGTATTAATTTCACCTTGGGCTGTTGATCACCTGAGTAAATTTTCCCAGATTGTGTTGGTTTTGTCCAGTAGGAACACATTTCCTCTTTGTGAAATGAAATGTGCCCTTTGTTAATAAAATACAACTTTATCTCCAATCAGAATTCTAAAGTGTATTAGTTTTAAAATGGTTAAATCATTTCTTCAGTAGTTTAATTTCTTTTTTGAAGAAAGCATCCAAGAAGAGAATCATTATTAAACACTCAAAAGAAAAAAAAAAAAGTCTCTCAAAGCAGGACCAGCTGTTTAATAAATAATCCATTGAATTCTTGCAGCCCTTTCTTTCAGATAAAAAGCAATAGCAAGTCCCTCTAAAGAAACCCATCATGGCAAAATCCACACCCAACAGAAAGTGTCTAATAGAGTGAGATGACAGTACAAAGGGCTGAAAAAACCTTGTCTTTGTAGACAGAACAAAGATATCTCTGACAATTACAAGCACATTTGTTTTAGCTGCACTCAAAGGTGAGTCTGGGGGAAACTGCAGTGTTTGGGGTGCTGGTTGGGGTGCCCTTCCTCTAAGGCTGGAACAAATTAGTGGGGAGAGAAAAATAACAATCAGATCAATTTGGTACGAAACTATTTTAACTGTATTACAGCATAATTATAGTCTCATGATTTTTATTACCCAGTTGTTCTAATATTTTATTTTTATTTACTATGTGGATATATGCTTGTATGCTGATGTGGAGATAAGCCACGACAGAAGTAAAAGTCTCAAACATATTCATCTACTGGGACCTTCATTAATCTGGCTGGCAAGGCCCTTCAGATCTAAAACTGTTCTCCCGTTTTAGCATCTCCTATGTCTTCTTTCACTTCTGTAGCCTATACTCTGGCCAGACTGACCAGTTTGTGGTCTCCAAAGAAGACATTTCCCCTGACAGTTTTAGCAACTGGTTCCTCCCCTGGCCTGCCTTCTTCCCTGCACAAGCATGCTGTCTTGCCACTGCACTGCTACTCTTAGGAGGCCCTCTCTCACTTCCCCACGCAGAGTTCCTTGTTTTGTGCCCATGGTGCCCAGTGCCACAATTTCTTCAGGACTCAGAACCCTGCACAGCCCTGTCACTATTCATTGATATGTCTCCCAGGAGACTGGAGACAGTCACCTTCACATGTCAAGATCCAGCATAACTCTTGACACAGAGCCTCAATCAACATTTAAACAAATGAATAAATTAATGAATATAAATGAATGAATAAAATCTATCTCCACAAAATAATAGGGTGCTTTTGTTTTGTAGTCAGCCTTCCTGAAATTGACATTTGCCCTAGAGCTTCCTAGAGGTAAAGTTGTTGTGGGCTGTTGGGTTTGGGCAGTTAAGAATTTGCATATCCACTCTTTACCATTCTCCAGAGAAGCAACTAGACCAGGTTAGAAACTTATCAGGGAAGGCTCTGTGACAGTGGGACCAAAGCCAGCTCTCTTGGCTCTGGACAGAACTGAAAAAGTTAATTTGTAAAATAGAACAGAATTCAATCAGGGGTGATGAAGTAATCCCATTTTGTTCACTTAAAAAAAAAGTATATCCAAGTCTTCAATAGATTGATATAAATTATCAAATATATAAAATGACAGGATTTCAATGTAGGAGTGTTAAAATGCACAACTTTAGGTCAAGAATAAAAATCTTGGAAAATGCAGAATAAAGGCCTGAGGTCCTATGACTAATCTGTGGCTCTCAAATCCCAGCCTGAGATCACAGAGTGGCTGGAGAGTAAACTCAGGGCACAGAGATTGGAGGCCCACTCAGACAACCCCAACGACATGTCCTGAAACCGGGAAAGCCACACACTGCTCTAGTGAAGCAGAGGGATTTCCTCAGCAAAATCCCTCCGTATTCCAGAGCAAAGTAATAGAAAGGAGCCAAGGTATAAAATGTTAGCTCTAGGACCACTCTGTTCTCGAGTCTACCCCCAAAAACTGGTGGTCTTGGTATTTCGCATTAAAAATATTTATTCACTATCTACCCAAGACCAAGCTCTGTGATGTCACCACCCATGTGGTTGCCCTCTATCCAAGAGGGGCTGCCAATCTAGCAAAGGGCAAAAGACAAACAAGTTAATGCAATTACCTGCCCTGGAAACATTATAGAGTGGGTTTAGGTCATCATGAGACCATTAAGAAAAACTTAAATTCCATCAAGGTGGCTGAGAGGATCAGAAAAGGGTTCAGAGAGAAGGTAGCTCCAGAATGCAGGTCTGAATAATGATGACGGTTGCTACAGAGCAGAGCTTCGGTGGAGATGCAGTGTGGATGAGGAGGCACCATAAAGCAAGGTTTGCTCTACAGGAGAATAAGTTTGGAGACTTCCAACAGTTGATGGGACTACAGCACTGAGCATGTGGGGAGAGCACTGAGGAGGTAGGGCAGATAGGAGGCTGGGTGGGTAGATGGGCCTGACAGTAATGCTTTGCTGTTCCAGACTGGGAAGTCTGGACTCTAGTCTATAGGTGATAGGAGCCCCTGAAAGAATCAGAAAGTGTGAGAGGCCCCAGAAATAAAGTTATTTCTTTACTCTTTAGTTCATATATGTTATCCATTGGCCCTGAGACTTGCTTTTGCAATAAGAATTTGAGATAAGCAAGCATTCATGCGAGCACCAAAAGCTTTCAATATCTGTGACCTATTTCCATTCACTTGTTCCTATCCTAGGTAATCTACTAGAGATATGTATGCTTTCAATTGTCTTAGATATTTGTAATCAAATCAGAACCAAATCTGTCCCTTTCTGCATGATGGTATGTTCCCCAATTTGTTCATGGAATATGGAGATTTATCTCCCTTCTTTTATCTGAACACTCACCCAATCAAACAATTTAAGGATTACTATGCTAAAATCATGGCATGATTTCCAAACGCTCATATTTCGCCAAATATAGGTCCAGCTTTCTCCATAATATATATATCCAAAGCCATGCACCAGGCATTTGATCCCTAGATGTGCCTGTATCAGGATTACCTGGCCCCAGCCCAGACCTCTTGAATAAAGACCAACAGGGATTAGGGCCTGGGACTATGCATTATTGCAAGGCCCCTAGGAGATTTTTAATCTCACTGATGTGTGCAACCAACTGGTCTAGATTTAGGTAACCTTATGGAAAAATGCAGCTTCATGAGGATTTTAAAGGTGACTGCCTCTAATTTAAGTAGAAGTGATATAGGCACTTCAGGGAAGTAAATGTTCATAGTTACTCAAAATATAAAGTTCCTAAGCAGAAAACAATATAGTAACTGCTATAAAGGCTTGTATTGTTTGCCAAATTAAATGGATTCTTCAGCATCTCACTTTTTTCTCCCTTGCTATCTTCATTTCTGACGTTGAGGTTAATGACTTCACAACTTTTCTTTCCAATATCAGTTTCTTCTTCCTGAAGCCTTACTTGAAAGCATTAAGAAAATGTGTTGGTCTCTATTCTCACAAAAGTCACCTATTTGGGAAGCTGCAGTTGATTCAATCATACACTCTTAGCTGGCCATTAAATAAGGGGTACTGGAGGAGAGAGTGTAGGATCCGACTGTGGGAGGATGGGCTGGAGTTCAGCAGGAATGAAGAACATAGGAGGACCCTGGGGCCAGTGCACTGGAGGCACCCTAGCCAGGGAAAGATTGGAAGTATTGACCTTAAGACAGAAACATGGCATAATGGGAGTTAACAGCAAATTTAATATTGTTCAGTGTTCAAAGAAGCCTCTTTCTTTGTGGTATAAAAATGAAGCTATTTCACTGGATATAAAAAAAAAACTGCAATATTTCTGACTGTCCCTGTGTATTTTTAGCTGTTGAGATGAGATAACTATCTTATAACCATAGTTAATGCATGATTTTCAATGGTTCAGATTTTCCATGTTGCAGATTTGGGTATGACATTTTGGGATCTCATTGTGTTAAGGGAAGATAGATGTCTTTCTTTGTTAATGATTTAAGAATAATTTTATCTGAGTTCTAACAGATTTTATTCTTTTTGAAGACCCTTTTCTCTTTTTAAAATGACAAAGGAGGATAAAAAAATAGGGCTAGAAAGCATTTCAAAACCATCTTGTCCAGTCCCCTGCCCCATGTGGAAACATATTTCCATTTGAGCCATTTCACACACTAATTTGTTTGGACATAAATGACATGACATTCAAACAGAACATCCAAGTCTGGGTTTCCTCCAGACACCCAGAGACCAGAGGTGCTAAAATGAGTTACGTATGAGGTTCTGAATATAAAACATACCTCAATTCAAGACATAAAAAAAATGCTAGTTTATCAATTTTAAGGAGTGTATGCTTACTTTCAAGAACTGTGGTAAAAGGACATCATTTTGTGGCTAGTCATCCCAATGCTCTTATACAACTTGGTACTGCATCTTCACATAGGACACTGTTGGGAGTATTGGGCAAATTTTTATTTTGCAATTCAAAACTGTATATAAAACACTTTTAAAGGCATTTTGGAAAGAGCCAATTCATAATAGGTGGACAACACTCTCATATTCCGCTTGCAGGATGATAAACTGAACAACTTCACAAAACTATAACAATGGAGATCATCTGCCTTGTTCACATATTTTTCATCAGTGCCTACTACTGCCTGAAAATAATAGGTGTTTAAAAATATTTGTTAAATAAATATATGAATGAATGGGAATTTGGTTGTAAATTTGGACCCACCATTTTGCTTTCTAGAAGTTATTCTAAAGAAATAAGCATGGATGAGATCAGGGATTTACCTATGCAGAGTCTATTCATGATGTTGTTAGTGATATCCAAAAAAGTATGAAGGATAAATGTAAAAATTAGGAAGGTGGTTTAAATTACGATACATCCACATAATGAAGTATTAAAAGTTATTAAAAATTGGTGTTATATGAAAGAATCTAAAGACAGGGAAAGATGGAATCAGTTGACAAATTTAAAGTAGATTATTAACCTTTACTAACTATAGTATTCATCAAAAATGATTATAGCACTTACGACAGGGTCTTAGAATTGGAAATAATTTTATTTCCTTATTTTTGTTTATTCTCTATGTTCTATCATGAATATGTATTACATATTTGTAGCAGTAAGATACTACTTAAAAATATAACAAAATTGAAAGATTTTCTCTTTACCTCTTACCTGAAAACTACACAATGACACCTGAAATTGATACCTACACTTCAATTAGGCTATATCAGAGGTCATTAATAAATTTCTTATTCACTTTTAGTTTCTGTTTAGTTTATAATAAATTCAGGAGGAGGGGGTAGGTAGATGGGTAAAAGAGGTCCAATATGTAAAATTGGAAGTTATGTAAATTACATCAAGTGAATAACAAAAAAAAAATTCAAAGAAAGACTCAAGAGTATAAAAATGTACAAAGGGGCCTTTATATTAAGAAATGGCATTTTTAGAATGCAATCAGAATTTTTGGTGTCATTGGGAAACATAATAACAAACCACAGTTTAATCAAATGAAAGGAGGTTTGACCGTAATACAGAGCTCTGGGTAAGGGAAGACTCTCCTTCATATGATATGTTCTAAGAGCACCCCTTTGTGGTTGGTGAACACCTGGAGTCCCCAACTATGGAGGGATGTCTCTGGAGAGAAGATATGGCTGTGAAGACCCCTGTTAAGATGTCAAGTTCCTACCAAGGAGAATATCGCTGTGCTCAAACAAATGAAATGGATGGATCAGCATCAATGGCCATCCTTGCCTATCAGTTGGCATCAAATTCACTATCTCAACTCAGCCTACTATAACAAAATACCATAGACTGAGTGGCTTAAAAAAACAAATGAACAACAACAACAACAAACCACACTTATTTCTCATAGTCTAGAGTCTATGAAGTCCAAGGTCAAGGTGCTAGCGGGTTCTATTCTTGATAAGGGGTCTCTCCTTAGCTTGTAGATAGCCACATGGTCTTGCCTTCTTGCCTTGTGCTCACATGGTCTTTTGTCATTACATAAGAGAAAGCTTTGGTGTCTCTTTCCATTATATAAGGGCACTAATCCTAGCATGAGGGCTCCATCCTCATCACCTCATCTAACCCTAATTACTTCTCAAAAACCCCCACCATCTAACACCATCACATTGAAGGTTAGGGTTTGAACATATGAATTTTAGGAGGACACATTCAATTCAGAGCCCTCATCCTTCTTTTTGCTAGTTTCTAGGCAGTTGTAGCTGAAAATACAACTCTAAGGAATGATGAATAAATTTTGCACAATAGTCACAGAACAAATTTCACAGTATGGAGCTGGCTGGTACACAGCAGAAGGCAGCACCATGTGCTGACCACTGCCAGGAAAAAGTAAAAGGAGGTAGCATCTACTAAGGACCACCCAGATGAAAAGCATGGCTTCCTCCATTATTTGTTCTAAGCCTTACATGATTTCTGTGAGCTGGGATTATTGTTTACATTTTACTCATAAGAAAAACAAGGCTCACGGAGGTTGGGTCACATAGCTAAGCCGTGGTAGAACTTACTTCAGAACCTAGAGCTAGATGGCTGGCTCCAAGCTAGTATTCTTTCCATTTAATCAAGTAAATTGCTAGAATTCAGTTTCCAGGAGAGCAGGAATCTTTGCCTGTCTTGTTCATTGATGTATTCCAAGCATACAGAACTATGTTTGCTGAATGAACGAGTAAATGGTTTAAGACAAAACCATCACATGGAAACGTCAAAAATCTTACATCTTTCTTCTTGAGACGAGTCTTCATAAACATTGTAGATCAAACCCATTAAAACTGGGTGGCTCTGTCTTGGTTTGCAAAGTGTTCAGAGTGACAAAGCACATACACCTCAATGTTGTTCACAAATAAATTAATTGCTAAAAGATGACTTGGTTAGAGAAAAATTCATTCTGGTTGGAGAACGACTTTTGTGTGATAGTAATAAAGTGCCATCCTGCAGGCTCTTTTTCTCCTGAGGCTGCCCATTCAGACTTTTACCTGTTCTCACTGCAGCTGCCCACTGGGACAGGAGAGCTGCCAAGCAGAGTTGAGACCAGGGCAAGCTGCCATCAGCTGATAGGGCCAACCTGACGTCTTCCTCTTTTGCAGCTGGCTTTATACTTTCATTTCAGCTCTGTCCTTGAATATGGTTCAAGCACATGGGTTTCACATTTTAGTCAGTCCCCAATTCAGCACATTCCCAATTCAATTTAAACGATGCCAAGCAGCATTTACAGTCATCTTGCATAGGCGGTTTCTCCAAGAAATTTCACTGAAAATCTTTCCTATGCAATTTCTATGAGAGACTTTAGTTCAAAACCTCACCCAACGACTACAGAAAAGACCAGGATTGACTGAATTCTGATATATTAGTCTTTATATGTGTATGTCTAGGACAAGGCTAGACTGCTCAACCTGCATATATTTGTTCTAGTATCCTTGAATCAACACCAAGAATGGGGGTGTTTTTTATGCGTGTGGGAGCCAAAATACAACACAACTTTTAACAAAGCATTTAAACTCTGTAAGCGTCAATTCCTTATTTATACATTGGAACCAACTCAACCTTATAAAATTCTTGTGAGTATGTAATGAAACAATGCAGTGCCTGGAGTCCTCTCGTTAACAAGAGCAGTCATCAAAAAACCCTGAGAGGACACGAAGCTAATAGGTAGCACCTCTGGAAATAGTACCCAAGTCTCCCAGCTCTAAGTCCACTTGTCAACCTGACACACTACCCAATTTTAGACAGAAATTAGAGCACACTGTGTACCATATCCTGGCAATTTTCAGTCTAAAAAGCCAATCATTTAAATAATTATTTCATTAAAATAATTTAGGTCTTTACGCTCAGAATGCTGAAATACTTAATCTGCCACTTGCATCATTTTGTTAGTCATAATATGAGCCTGAAATATTATTTATATTATTCATGGAATAGTAACTTGTACTTAATTTAAAAAGTAGGTGTATAAAATATGTTTTATTTTCCTACAGAATACAAAAACAAAAAAAAGCTGTTGATTTTTTTAAAAACATTCAAATAAATGATTTCCAAATCTGATCCTGCAATATAGTAAATATGTACTATCAGATATCATAGTAAATATTTAGGTTCAAACAAAATATTATTCAAATAGGTTCACAAGAAATGCCTAACAATTAATAATATAAAGAATCCATTGTAAGCTGTTTTGTTTTGTTGATGGCCAAATTTACTGAAGACTTCCCAAATGAAGTGTGAAGTACATGGCATGTGAAATCATCAGGAAAATTCAAAGAACAGGAACAGGATAAACACAAAGGTGGATTCCAAGGTTGACCAGCTGTGGAGCTCTGACATTGCCCCAATTTCAGAGCCAGCACAACAGCCCACAGCCCTCACACCTGAAGGGCAGTCTGTTAACATACTCAGCATGTAGCCTGTGGTTCTGAAGTTAGGCCTGAATTCAAGTTCTGATTGTGCCACTTATTAGTCCTGTGACCTTGAGAAAATAAACATTTAAATGTCAGGTTCACACTTGTAATGGGGTGATAATGACAGTCTTACAGGGTTACTACAGGATTGGATAAGGTAATATAAGATAAAACTTAGGGAGCTGTTTATCATGTGACAAGCACTCAAATGCCATATGTTTAATTATTTGATGTTTGTTTAAATAGCTGCTTAATACCAGACTGATTATATATCCAGCTGGCATGTTTATGAAACACTGATAGATGGCCTCCAAACATCTTGTCCAGGTGGTTAGACAAGATTAACTTCCTGCTCCAGAGTCCTATCAATGTTCGCTGACGTTATGGAGTGCCACCTTCAGCATGTGAAGGAACTGTGGCACCAAGTTCAATTCATTTTTTTGCTGGTAACTTATTAGTTCTAGGCCTGGAGCAAATCACTGAAATTCTCTGAATTTTGATTTTACTCATCTGCAAAAATGAGGAAAATCTCTAACACATGCTGCGAAGATTTATCCCAAGAATACATGTAAAGAACCTAAAACAGTGATAATGTGATTAAATTTTGTCAAGCCCTCTTGTAAACTTTGTAAGCATTGTGATAGGAGCCACACCTGAATTATTTCTTTAATGTTTCTGACCACTGTATATCATGCCTGTTTACAGAAAACAAAATGGAAGCTCAAAAAGGTTAATTCCCATGTCCAAGGAACATTGCTAACAGGCACTAGAACTAGAAACTAAACACTTTCCATTTCACTCCAAAGGCCAATGCATATTACCAATTCTTTAGATCACCTCCCTTAGCCCCTAAACTAACACAGGTCATAGTTCAATTCGGTGTTTAAAGAGCAGACTCACTAGGTATTTGACTGATTCTCTAAACTGTATCCTCTATGAAATTTCTTCATCCTGATACCAATATCAATCTGGGGGCCAGTGGAGTGTGTGCATCAAGACTTTCTCACTCCGAGTCTTGACATGATATTAAGAATAAAAAATGTGTCACTCCCTTGGTTTAGGTATGTGAAGTGCATCATCATATTATATCTAATAAATAGTCTATTCTAGACATGCTGGGAAGAAGCTGTTAGTCTCTGGAAATGCTTTCAAAATCAGTACAGCACCAGGATGCACCCCCTACACCAACAAAGGACAAGAACTAGGGAGTGAATGACCTCATCAAAAAAAGTACTTGCAGGAAGCAAATGCGATCATTTACTGGAGCTCTGGAAATCAGTTAAGCTTCTTCTAAAAATCCTTCAGCATTTCAAAGAAATAACAAGTTGTAGGATAATGAAAAGGCAAGCTTTTCCTTCTACTGTGGAAAAACGCTAATATGTTTTACTGGTGGGGAATCAGAAGAGCTTACACCACACAAAAGATGTTCCCGTGTCCTTAGCTTGCTTCAGTTTGGAGCCCAGCAGTATCTGTTTTGACCAGAGGAGATTTCCCCCCTCCCCTGATCCCCACTGGCAGGAGAAAGATGAAGTTCTTTGGAGAAATACTGTGCTGAGATTTTCTTGATACTTTAGGCTGAAATGTCTTATTGAATCTTACAACTCTATAAAACCTGAACTAAAGAGTAAGTACTACCTGCTCACTATCTGATTTCTCTTCCTGGAGAAGCACAATATTTTTCCTGGTCATTTCTAAAGGCTGCTGTTTTGCCTGCAATCTAATGTAGAAGCAGTGATTACAAACATTCAGTAAGAACTGTGACTGGTTCTGGATCTAGCTACACAGCCATCGCTCACTCTAACAGCTCAGCATCCATCAAACAGAAGACTGTGGAAAGGTGGCCATCAATCCCCCACAGGGCTTCATTTTCCATAAATTTTCAGTCCTGGCAATAATGCCTTGGTTCAGGATACAGTATGCGGCTAGCTGGAATAAGCAGGGTAGACACATTATGTCTATTGGTAAAATACCACTCCCCCTAACGGAGGAGTAAAACATTCCCAAGTAGAAGCTGTAAATTTTATGAAATTTTACAAATACCCGATGTTTACCTATACTCTACTCTGCTACCAATAGATATGTGAGCATTTGCAGAAAGTTACCTAACTTTCCTGAGCCTCAGTTTTCTCATCTACAAAATGAGAGATAATAACGGAGTCCCTCATAAAATTCTTGTGTGGCTTAAATTAATTAATCCATGTGCATGAATTAATCTTTGTAAGTGCTTAGAATAATACTTAACACATGGTAAATGCCATATAAATGTTCAAGCACCTGTGAGATAGAAAGCGCTCAGTAAATGTTTGATGTTACTGTTGGTTTCATTGTCTTTCTTCATTATTGTGTCAGATACTAGTTTTAAAAATATACAGTCCTTCTTCATAAAGAGAAGTCAGTGGCATTTTTATATACCAATGATGAACTTTCAGAAAGAGAAATTAAGAAAACAATCCCATTACAATGGCATCAAAAACAATAAAATACCTGGGAATCAAATTAGCCAAAACCTGTTCTCAAGAAAATTATACGTTATTGAAAAAAAACCTGAAGAATATACAAATAAATGGAAGCATATACCACGCTCATGGGGAGGAAGAATCAACGTTATTAAAATGGTCATACTACCAAAAGCAGTCTACAGATTCAATGCAGTCCCTATCAAAATATCAATGGCATTTTTCAGAGAGCTAGAACAAATAATCCTAAAATTTGTATGGAATCATAAAAGACCCTGAATAGCTACAGCCATCTTGAGAAAGAATAAAGTTGGAGGTATCACACTACCTCCAATATCAAACTATACTACAAGTCTACAGTAATAAAAACAACATGGTACTGGCATAAAAACAGATATATTGATCGATGGAACAGAATAGAGAACTCAGAAATAAATTGATGCCTGTGCGCTCAATACATGACAAAGGAGGCAAGAATATACAATGAGGTAAAAAACAGTCTCTTCAATAAATGGTACTGAGGAAATTGGACAGATACATGCAAAAAAAGAAAGAAAAGAAAAAGGAAGAAAGAAAAGAAGGAAGGAAGGAAGGAAGGAAGGAAGGAAGGAAGGAAGGAAGGAAGGAAGGAAGGAAGGAAGGAAGGAAGGAAAGAAGGAAGGAAGGAAGGAAGGAAAGAGAGAGAGAGGGAGAAGAGAAGAGAAGAGAAGAGAAGAGAAGAGAAGAGAAGAGAAGAGAAGAGAAGAGAAGAAAGGAAAAGAAAAGAAAAAAGAAAAGAAAAGAAAAGAAAAGAAAAGAAAAGAAAAGAAAAGAAAAGAAAAGAAAAGAAAAGAAAAAAGAAAGGAAGAAAATCTGTACCACCTTCCTAAGCCATATATAAGAATAGGCTCAAAATGGATTAAAGACTTAAATGTAAGAACTGAAACCATAAAACTTCTAGGAAAGAAACATAGGCAGTAATCTTTCTGTCATTGCTACTAGTAATTTATTTTCAGACATATCTCCTCAAGCAAAGGAAACAAAAGAAAAAACAAACAACGGAACTATGTCACATTAAAAAGTTTTTGCACAGCAAAGGAAATCATCAACAAAACAAAAAGACAATCAACTGAATGGGAGAAGATATCTGCTTATGATACATCTGATAGGGGGTTAATATCCAAAAAAATGCAAAGACCTCATGCAACTCAACAATAACAACAAAAAATACAATTTAAAAAAATGGGCAGAAGACCTGAATAGATATTTCTCCAAAGAGGAAATACAGATGGCCAACAGACATATGAAAAGATGCTCAAGGTCACTAATCATCAGAGGAATGCAAATGAAAAACTACAATGAGATATCATCTTACACCTGTGAGAATGGTTATCATCAATAAATCAAAGAACAACAAGTGTTGGTGAGGATGTGGAGAAAAGAGAACCCACATACTCTATTGGTGGGATTACAACTTGGTACAGCCACTATGAAAAACAGTCTGGAGGTTTCTCAAAAAGTTAACAACTTCTGGGTATTTATCCAAAGAAAACCAAAACAATAATTCGTATATCTCTATGCATCCCTATGTTCATGGCAGCACAATTTACAGTAGCCAAGATATGGAGGCAACCTAAATGCCCACCAACGGACGACTGAATAAAGAAGTTATAGTTCATATATACAATGGAATATTACTCAGCCATTAAAAAGTAATGAAATCTTTCCTTTTGCAATGATATAGATGGACCTAGAGGTTATTATGCTGAGTGAAATAAGTCAGAGAAAGATAAATACCATATGATTTCATTTACATGCAGAATAAAAAGGACAGCTAATCAAAAACAGACTCACAAATATAGAGGATAATCTGGTGGCAGCCAGAGGGAAGAGAGGTTTGGGGTTTAGGAGAAAAGGATGACGGGTTAAAGAAGTACACAGTAGTAGTTGAAAGATGGTCACAGGAATGGGGAGCACGGTATAAGGAATGCAGTCAGCATTAATGTAATGGCTATGTGTAGAGCCAGAGGAGAGAAACAGCAATCAGGGGAACCATTTCATAAACTATATAAATGTCTAACCAATGTATACTTGAAGCTAATAATAAAATAAAAAATTTTTAATGAGCTCTCCTTTAGCAAGGAGAGAAAAACATGCAGCCTATAGAAATGCATTCTGCTGGTCACTGATCTTGAGAGTAGAATCAGAAATAGCCCATCCCCAATCCTGTCAACCCAGAAAAGAGCAGTCGTTAGCTGTAATAAAACAATTGCACCCTTCAAATAACCAGGCCTAAAATTTGATATATCTTTTATATTTCAT
Source organism: Macroglossus sobrinus (assembly GCA_004027375.1). Taxonomy (NCBI): domain Eukaryota; kingdom Metazoa; phylum Chordata; class Mammalia; order Chiroptera; family Pteropodidae; genus Macroglossus; species Macroglossus sobrinus. The sequence goes on along the minus strand of PVKZ01000533.1, from coordinate 414,949 downwards.
GGTGATAAGAGAAATGGAAAAAGCAATAGATATGTAAAGGAGAGAGAGATTAATTCTGACTGACATTATCAGAAGATACTTCAAGGAAGAGATGACATTTAAGAAAGTCCTCCAAAGACTAGAAGAACCAAAAAATATTGTGGTGTTGGGGCTTCTTTTTCTAGCTATGATGAATTTTCTAGCTATCCTGGATTTCAGTGGGCTCTTCCATTGAAATGGGCCCTGGATGAGGCTTAAATGAATATTGCTAACTGAAATGAGCCCATTTGAAAAGAATTCCAATTATATGGCATACTGGATAAGGCAAAACTATAGAGATCATAAACATATCAATGGTTACAGGGTTCAAGGGGAGGGGACAGGGTTAAATAAGTAGCAAAGGAAATTTTTTAGAGTGGTAAAACCATTCTGTATGATATCGTTATGGTGAATACATAACATTATGCATCTGTCAAAATGCACAGAATGTTATAGTACAAAGAGTAAACCTTAATATAGGCAAATTTTAAAAATCATTTATGAAATTAGGAGATTCTCAAGATGAAATACGGAATCTGACCAAATGATTAACAGTATTACAAATGTATGTAATAACCTCACTGAAGGGGTTGGAGTAAGAAGTACTAACCTAAGTAATTTTGAAATGAGTGAAACTTGTAAGACTAAAAAGAAAGAAACTATACATAAGCACTGTGCTCTAGTTGATAAAGTTACTCCCCATGGAATACAGTGTTAACAGTTCTGATACTACTATATGTGTATACTGGAATTGAACAATTAAGTAAATGGTTGCTGGATGCTGGGATCCAGGTTTCTTGTTGTTGGAGTGGTAAGTTTCAGATGTGCAAGTAGAAGAGGCCAGAATGATCCATGTGGCAATAAATCAGAGTTGGAGAAATCTATGTAAACTCAGGTTTACCTTAATGAAGTCACAGATGGCTATGTATAGAAATGTTTCTATACGTGTGTGTGTGTGTGTGTGTGTGTGGTGGGGTTAGTATGCACATATATATTTCCTTTGTCTGCTGAGAGGACTTAGAAACAACAACATCCAGTAGCAACCAGCACACCAGCATCTCCATTGGACAGAACCAGTCTTTGGAAAAATAGCTGATGCTAGGTCTAGGGTTGAAATGAGCCTCGATCATCTTGTAGTACCAGAAAGTAAGGAAGTACTTCAAAAAAAATATACATGATAGAGGTATGTCAAAGGGACACAGGAGCCAAATAAAAGAGTTCCCAAGGCTGAACAAAGTAGAGCAAGAAGATAAATGAAGTAGTACTGGATTACAACCCAAAGTTTAAAATAAATGTCCGTAAGCCCATATTGAAATAAAGAAAGAAACAAACAAACAAAAAGACAAATCTCCTGTGCAGCAGTATTCCAAATAATATATATGGATACTTGACACTCAAGGAAGGGGTGCATAGATCTCCACTCCTTAACTGTGGGCAGTACAGCGTGGCTTCATTCCAAAGAGCACAGTATGAAAACAGGAAAGCATATATAATTTTACAACAGAGAAACTTGACACACACTACACACATTACCTCAGCAAGACAAAGTTAAAAGCAACAGCGATAACCACGTTGATCATATGTATACTTCAGTGTATAATGTATGATGAATACGAATACACACATACACACACACACACACACACACACACACACACACACACACGATGAATATGGCAAATTACCTCTGTGGTCTTCCTTCTAAGAACACATAACCATGTGTTCCTTAATCATGAGAAAAACATCAGACAAAACTCAGTTAAGGGACATTCTACAAACTACTTGACCAATACTCATTAAAACTGTCAGTGTTAAAAATGAAGTCTGAGAAACCATCACAGGCAAGAGTAGTTAAGGAGGCATGACGACTAAATGTAATGTGGCATCTCGACTAGATCCTGGAATAGAAAATAGACAATAGGTAAAACTAAGGGTATGGACTTTAGTTAATGATGTATCAAATTTGTACAATTACAAAATTGTAATTGTAACAAATATACTAATGTAAGATGTTATTAATAGAGGAATTTGAGGTATATGGTAACTCTGTACTATCTGTGCTACATTTCCGTAAATCTAAAATTATTCTAAAATATAATACTTATTTTTTTAAATACAACACAACTTTACAATAGCATCGAAATTATAAAACTCATTTCTGACAGAAACTGACCAATAGAATCGATATAATACCAATCAATATCTTAGAAGCCTTATTAAAAACAGAAATTGTCAAGGTGATTCTAAAGTTTTTATGTAAATTTAAAGAACTTGGATTCCAAAACAATTTTGAAAAGGAAGAACAAAATTTTACTAACAGATTTAAAATAATTTTTAAAAATGTGATATTGACATAAAGACAGACATGCACATCAGCAGAACCAAGTAGATATTCTAAAAAAGAAAAAGACCTACACATATATGACAAATTGCTTTTTACATAAGTGGCAAGGTAATCCAAAAGGGAAAGAATAGTTTTTTTGTAAATAGTATAGGAACAATTAAATATTCATATGGGAAAAAAATGAACTTCAATTCCTACCTATGCATTACACAAAAACTAATTCAGAATTAATCATAAACTTAAAAAGCAAAATCTGTAAAACTTCTAGAACCCTAAAATAAAAGTTAAAAATACTTTAGATAGGACACAAAACATTGTTAAAGAGACAGTCTAGTAAAATGTGAAAAAGTGACTTGAAGAAGACACATTAAAAAGAGGATAAAACAGATGGACAATACACACATGAAAAGATTTTAAACAACATGGGGAAAAGCAAACTACAGTCAAAATGATATGCAACTGCACATCCATGTGAATGACCATAATTAAGAATACTGATAATATCAAGTTGTGGAGAGTGGGTTGTAAACTGACAAAGTCCTTGCAATCTGTGAGGCCCACCAAGGGTTGCCTCGCCCCCACAAATCCTCCTAAGAATGGGAAGTAGGAACTGATGAAAGAACAATGCAGGTGTTAAAATGCAAATGATTTTAGCAAGCTGTGTAAAGTGGGGGTTACCCTACAGAAATGCAAATAATTATAGCAGGATGTGGAGGTTGGGTGGGGATAATCTCATTTTAGACAGCAAATGTATGATCTCATTTAATAGCAATTTGCAAAAATAAAATCGCTCTCTACTCCATCATCAGTGGATATTGGGCCTCCCGATCCCAGCTTTCCGTCTTCTTTCTTTTCTCAATCTCCTACCATTCCCACTCAGGCCCGCACTGGGCATGCAGGATTTACCACTTGCTGGACGTGGCATCAAGTGTTGGCAAAGTGTGGAACAACTAGAAGTCTTGTATATTACTGGTGGAAATGTAAAATGTAACAGTCACTTTAAGAAACTATTTGGCTATTTCTTAGAAAGTTAAACATATACTTACCCTATGAACCCAGTGATTCTACTTCTAGGTATTTTACCTAAGAAATATTAAAATATATCCACAAAAAGACTGGTACAATATTCACAGCAGTTTTAGTAATAAGAGCTCAAACTGGAAACAGCCCAAATGTCTATCAACAGATGAATGGAAAAACAATAGAACACTACTCAGCAATATAAAGAAACAAAGTACTGATTCACACATCACAAACATGCTGAATGCAAAAACACACAAAAGAATACATACGGTGTGATTTCATTTATATGAAGTTCTAGAACTGGCAAAACCCTACGTAATAGATAACAGATCAGTACTTTGATAAATAGAGTAACTGGGGTGATGGTTACATTGGTGTATACATTTATCAAAACTCGTACACTAAAAAGATATATTTTATTGTATGCAAATCAACCTAAAACTTTGATAGATAAATGTTTAAAAATCCATGTGGTGCAGTGTTAAGTAGAAGGACAGTAGTGGTAGACTATTGGGTGGTGGGAAATGTGTGGGGACAGCAGGACTCAATCTCCTATGTTCCTTGTACACTGCTAATAATGTCTGGGAATCCTGTGACAGGAAAATCAAATAAAGTCCCTGCCCTTAACAACACTACTGGGTAGTGACGCGAACAAATAAATATAATGAGAAAAGCGCTCTGAAAGGACTTATTTAGATGTTATGGGAGCAAGTAACTATGCCAATAGGAAGGCTTCACAGAGGAGGTGACAATCCGAGTTTTGAAGGAAAAAAAAAACAGACATGCTTAAGGAAGGGAGGGTAAATGGTGGTGAGAAAAAAAAGTTAATGGCAGAGGCAAGGGATCTGAAAATAATATAGCTTGCTTGGGAAACAGAAAGAAGGCCAAGACAAATGAAGGAAGAGATTGTGACAGAAGGCCAGGCCCTTACAGCATGGAATTCCAATTTTACTGTGCAGATGACTAGGAGACAGTAACCTGAGAGGAACACAGTTAAGGTTCGATATTGGAAAACCCACACTAGCATGGATTAGCAAAGGAACAAGGACAGAAACTAGAGGCCATAGAATACTGAGACTGACTGAGGCAAAGGATAATCACCTGGAGCATGGGTTGACAAGGAGGTGTGAATGGAGGAGGGCAGAGATCAGCACTTGCTAAAATGCTTGAAGAGTGTCACAAATTCAAGTGCATAATCTCTCCCAATTTGAAATTTGTCCTAATAGCTCAACATCTTTCAGCTATTAAAAACTAACACGTGTATCAAGTTATAGAGCCATTGGCAGGACCAGAGCTTTATGATTAGAAAACAAAAGATACGCCCCTGAGCAATAGCTCATTGAAAATTCCTTTCCCTACCAATACATCCCACGGGAGTTTCAAAATACTGACACTCCCCATGTCCTTGGGAGTGACTGCCTTTCAACATGCTGGATGGGAAACTCGTTTTGACCATGCCACTTGATCTTTCTTCACAGTAATTCCTGAGTACCTAATCTTGCCGTTCATCTGCCTCCCACATCCCCAGGCCCAGACCAACTCTCTGTATCCTAATGAGATCAGACTGCAGAGCAAAGCACTCTATCACCTTATGTCCTGGCATGTTTAATTACTCAGAGGAAAACAGAAAAGGAACAGAAAACTAGGCACTCAATGTCTGAATACTTAGTGAGGATGGAAATGTTCCAAATCAACTCTCCACTGAGAGTTCTGAGAACCAAGAAACAATCCAGGGTTATTTTAGATGGGAACTGTGGTAATAACTCCAAGATTCCAGTATTCATCCATCTAAGAAATCATTATTAAGCCCTGTGATGTGCCAGGCCCTGTGCTGTACACTGTGGAGGGTTCCTGAGGGATCATGACTGGAGAGTAGAGAAGGCAGTTCATATGCTCCTATCACAGCTCTCTGAAGACACACCAGGTTCTTCTCCAGCTCTTATGGAATATGAATATGGCTAGGACCTATAGGCAGACTAGGGCAGAGACTTGATGGATGCTCCTGGCTCTCAAGGTGGGGTAGATTTTCAGCTCAGAGATTCTGATGTCCTAGTATGCTGGCATGTAGGAACAAAAAGATGCTTCTGCTCTCAGGGACCTGCGAGAGGAGATAAATCATTATGCCCCAACTGCTCTTACCTCCTGGACTCTGGGAACATGCCTTTCCCCTCACCTGAGTCTCTTCACCTGCAGGTGTACCCTTTCTTCTTCCTAGAGAGCCTTCTCTCCTTTTTTGGTCTCTTAACCCACCCAGGTCCAATTCGAAAGGCACTTCCTCCAGGAAGCCTTTCCAATAACCCAAGGCAATTCCTGTATTCTTGGAGATGGTGGCACTGTAGCTGGGCTTGAGAATGGGCAGGATTCTGGAAGAATTATAAATATAAAATATACACGGAGGCCAGTCCCAGTATGAAGTGTTGGAGAAGTGGATACAGTCACTCAGTTATTCACTCATTCATTCATTCATTCAACATCTATTATTGAACTATGACAAGATGCCAGCTCAGTGACCTACAGAGAGAGGCAGACTCATGAACAAGTGCTGCTCCCTCTCATACGAACACACATGCTTGGAGCACAATGATCTGCTGTGTGGCAACTACTACCTCTGTGTCAGGATGTGAGTTGAGACTTTATAGCAGATTAATAGTGAAACCTTATAGCAATCTGTATATAGCAGAGAGAACCTCATCTCTCGCTTATTTTTTAAATGCAAATAAGGCCTTTTCTGTTTTTACTACAGGCTATGTAAGAATCTTCTTAGAAATTTTATATCTCTAGAGCTAACAGCAAGACATATTTATCTGGATTTTTTCCATTTATTTCTCCATGGAAAGAAATATTTGTTTTTAAAAGAAAAGAAAATCTCTTGATCAGCTATGTGTCCCCCTGGAAATACTGATGAACTAGATGATTCTAATGAAGCTGAATGCTATAGAATTTATCACAGAGAAAGAAGATTGTTCGCTTCTCTTTAAGAACTAGTCAGAATATTCAGAAAAGAGGTTATCAGATATCCATGTAATTTCCTAAGGCTGTGGTCCCCCAAATTTGAGTAGCTCTAACCTCAGTTGATTCTGTTATAGCCTTTTTCCACCTCCTGTTCAATGAGTTACATGGCATATTAACCTTTAATAAGTGAACTAAATGCAGTTTTCTTTGAAAGGAATGTGTGATGTTTTTTGGAATAATGGGTGGGTGGCTCCCTGGAGAGACAGAGAATGGTTAGAGGGTCAAAAGCTTTGGGGCTATGAGCCCAAGAGCTGACCTGGACAATGCTGTGGAAGGTAGAAGCAAGTTGGAGAAAGGGCAGAGGGAGGTTAGAGCTAGCCACCAGTGCTCATCAACAGGTCAGGCTCAGGTTGGAGTGGGAACCACCAAGAGACTTTCATCCTTTATTTTTCCAACAAACACATTCTGAGTAATCTTCTAGGCCGCTGGCACCAATAGAAAATAGTCAAGTACCTGTCCTCATGTAGGAGACAGACAAGTATCTAGAAGATCCCTAGTGTGCCAAGGCTATGAGAGAAATGATCTCCAATGACATGGGAGAGGTGTAGTGAATGGAAGAGGAATAGACGGTACTTGAATAAATCTCAAAGGGCAAGTGGAAGTGAGCCACGTAAGCAGGGTTCAAGATATTCCAGAGAGAAAAGCAGCAGTACATGTCAAAACTTGGGAAGTGAATGGTTTGTACTATAAATCACAGGTCACTCTGCTTGGCTGGAGTAGTGGAGACACAGGGTCCTGACAGTGCCCATTAAACACTTTATTTAATCTTTATCAGAAAAAATCAACAATCCACTGTGGAGTCTTTCTAGGTGAGCCTGGGCAAGTCACTTTACCTGAGCCTCAATTTCCTCATGAGATGATAGCACCTACGTCCTAGAGTTGAGCATAACAGTAATAATCACAGCACTCACAGACTTTACACCCTAGTAAACAACACCTTAATAAGCTTGGCCAACAACTAGCATAATTGCTCTCTCTCTTTTTAAAAACTTTTTGTTGCCATCATCATTTTTATTAATCTTTGGCTTTTCTCAAGGGAAAATGTTCTCCCTACCAATCTGCACTCTCTGGGAACTCACAAAATAATTTTCTGTAAAAGCCTTCAGATTATCCCATCTTTCCTAACTCATGACCCTGTGTAAAGGTATTACCTCATGTGACTACTCAGCGATCTTAGAAAGCACACTTATTTCCCTTTTAATTGGTAAATTAAAGATGTCTCATGGAAAGAAACATGAACACTGAAAGTAAAACCGGCCCCTATAAATTAACAAGAAAATTAAATAGACTGACAAGAACTTCCTACATTCCCCTGAGTTTTAAGGAAATAGTCTCTCCATCTCATACTAATCAAAGACGTAAATAAAACATTAGCAAATTGAATCCAGCACTAAATTTAAAGAATGAAAACTGATGTCAGTGCCAGAATGGTTCCACATAATACATTAGAAAATATATTAATATAATTAATCACAGCAATATATGGATAGATAAAAGGAAATTACTGTTTTGATAACGCGGGAGCCGTTTCCAAGGAGTGGTTAAGACAGAAGTTCTGACTGCAGTAGGTCCAAGTATGAAGTGGAGACAGCAGTTATAGGAGAGTCTTTCAAGGCTTGATATGGATGAGAACAGAAAAAAGAAAGACGGGGTGGTATCCTGAGACAAGGGCATAAGGACAAAGGAGTGTGTGTGTGAGTGTGTGTGTGGTGACGATATCTTTTAAGATGTCAAATATTAAACACATTTATAGCCTATAAGAAAGGAGCTAATGTAGGGGGAATGAGTAAATATTTAAAAAGGGAAGGAAAAGATGTGACTTACCCATCTGTAGGTCTCTGGAGCCACATGGATGGGTTTGAATCTTCTCTCCATTGTTTGACATTGCACAAATTACCCAAGCTCTAGCTGTGTGACATTGCACAAATTACCCAAGCTCTCTGTATCGTGTATCCTCACCTGAAAAATGAAAGTAATAATGGTGCCTTCTTCATAGAGTTGCTATAAAGATTAAATAAATATAAAATGCTTAGTGCAATGTCTGGCAGTGTGTTAAATAAGATAAATAAAATCAATGTCTTCTATTAAGTATAGAATACTTAGCATACTATACTTCACTTACTAGTACTAAGTATATTATTTAACACTACAAAGTATAGAATAGATATTATCTATATTATAAAATAGGTATTATTTTGTTCTGACAGAGTTCATAGAGAGGCAGGGAAACGACGAATTGACAGGATGTCAGACAATCAGAGGAAGAGCTTAAATGGAGAGTTACTGATGTCACCTACAACCATCATCAAAAAGGGGGTTCCACAGAATGCTGAAGATGATGAGTCAGTCAGAAATCCCAAAACTCCACTCTGCCCCACTGATGACCTTGTCTATTATAACAAGATAAGGAAGAAGTATAAGGGAGGAAGGAATCACAGTAAACTAGAGTAGGGCCAGATGAGGAGAGTGTCCAAGAGAACAGGGTTCAAAATGGACTGTCATGTCATGCTTTGTTCTATATACTTCAGTATTATTTGAACCTATGACAATGAAAATGTATTAATGTATATTTAGGTACGAAAAAATAATGAAGTGCAAGATGCTACCATTAAGGGGAACTGAATGAAGGGTATGGGGTCTCCTTGTATTATTTCCTACAGCTGCATATGAATCTATACATACCTCAACAGAAATTTCAATTTAAAAAAAGAATAATAAAGACGAGTGTCTGCTTCAATCCGATTCCATCACCACTGCAGAGAGGGGCAAATGGGCATATATTTTATATAAAGAAATTAAAATGATGACAAAAGGCACATTTCTCTCTGTACACATGCTGATGCATGGTTAGGTGGGGGTAAGAGGGAGGAAGACGGGCAGAAAGTCCCTTAAGAAACTGTCAGGGTTTCCTTTGCTTTGTCTCTTTGCTATGGTCTTTCCTCGGTTTTGCAGCTAGAATCCTGGTGTTGTCAGGGCTCCAAGAACTGGCCCAGTGCTCAGACGCAGACACCCAAGAGCCAAGTGTACAACACTTACAAAAGAAGCCATGATGTCAGGACAGTCTTGTGGCTAAGAACATGGATTTTGTTAAAAATGCAGCTTTAGGTTCAAATCTCTCTGCTGTCACTCACTAAATGTGTGGCTTTGGGAAATTTTTATAACCTATCTGGGCCTGTTTCTTCACCTGTAATATTTAGATTATAAAGTATCACTTTATTTGGAAGATAACATGTCACGGAGACTTCAAGATAAACACAGTAGATTAAATAAGTACATTGATGGCTGCAATTGCCCAAAACTTTACTAAAATAATAGTTAAAGAATACAAGTATGATATGCAAGGCCAAAAAGAACAGACAGTAAACAAAGGAAAGAGAAAGACATCAGCAATATTTTTATTATATACAATATTATTGAAGGAAAGTAACTAACCAGATTAAACAGAGGATGTTTAAACCTAAAAACATCTAGCTAGCCTTCTTTATAAAATCAAAGTATAAAAGAATTAGGAGGGATTTTAGCAATCAAAGTTCTCTTTTTAAAATGTGGAACTAAGATCTAAAGGACAGAAATTTATCCATGGAGTCAGGACCATCAGCGCCAGAGTCAGGACTTGACCTTCGTCCTGGCTCGAATCCTAGCGCTTTGCCACCAGGCATTTCTCCTTCCTTGCCCTGATATCTAAGTGAGTTTCCAACATGCTGACCAGAGTCTGCCTATGTTTCTGAGTGTGTAGCTTTAGGGACCTGAAGGAGGAAATGAAGGTCACTGAGATGGGAAGAAAAGAAAAGGTCATGGGAACCAGGAGGGTCACTGGGGAACCTTCTGTGGCCAAACAAAATTTTGCATTCCAGATGTTTGATTTTTCTGAGAAGCATCTGCGAAAGCAGAGAAGCACTGCAGAAGACAGCTACATGAAGGAGGCTGCTCTTGATGTTTTGAAACGAGTAGAGGTTCAGAATTAATTTGCTGCTTCTCTGGTCCCAGGTGACAGCGCTGCTGGAAGTCTGAATGAAGTTCGGCAAATTAATCTTGCATATTTTATGGGTCCTGAATGCTGTACACACAGCATCCCTGATGTTGATTACTGTCTCAGCCAATGCAGGGGGGATTTGTTTTATGATGATTTCAATTACAGATAACTGTTATACCTGAAATCATACATCAGCTGCTTGTAAACCAGAACAAGATATGAATACCAGCTGCTGAAGGCCAAGGGCTGCCCAGAACATGCTTTTAATTTAAAGCTGATAAAATAGCTCTGTTTCTAGAGAAAGAGTTCTGTTCCTCTCATATTTTTTGTGCTTTCTTGTTGGTCCTGTCCCTGCTTTGGATTTAAAATCATGCAGAAATGACAGCACTGCTGCTTTATGCTCCTTTCCAGATTCCATTGGGAATAAGTAGTATTTGAATATTACCATTTGGTATGCAAAGTCAGGCAGAGGGTAATGATCCAGCAATCACGACACCTTCAAGATGAATTCCCGGAGTCCTACAAGTGACCCAAGAGGCTGCCTAAGAATAATGCATACAAACAGCAGGGGGTGCTGCAGGGAGACAAAGTGCCATCAGGAATCCAGGCTGCTAGAGTAAGGAAGGCCTTTTCACTTGGTCTCACTCAGGTACTTACCTGAAAGCCAGCCTTCCTCTATTTAAGCCATCAATGTGTGTACAGCCTAGGGCAGCACTCCAAGCATCTCAATTTCAGAGAGACCAGGTGTCTGGAGAGTGGTAACCCCACTATGGAGGCCTCAAGCATAACAGCTGGAAAGGAACAGGTGCTAAGCCTGACCTCTCATTCCACTAGGGGGAAACTGAGGTCCAGGTTAAAGAGAACTGGAATCTCACCTCAGACTGGAATCAGACCTCAATGCTCTAAGTTCAGTGATGAAGTTTAGAAACCCACTATTTCTATTGTCTTACTGGTTCCTCACATCAGAGTCTCTGAAAAGGCAAAATGTTTATAAACCTGTTCCTACAATCACACATTCCAGCTCTTACATTTTCCACAAAATCCCAAATTGAAGAATGCCACACTGTTGGGTTCTCCTTTATGTTTTAAAAACCTAGTAGTCAGCAATGCAGCTATCCCACCCAACAAACAACAGTCTGCAGTAAAGCGGAGAAACAGAGAACCCGCCTTACCACATTCCGGAATGGGGGAGTTTTCATTTATGCTCATCTACACTTGCATAGGTTTTACCCTGTGCACACTGACCCTAACTCCTCTCATCTTTGCATTTCTGGTCCAGAATACTTCCTGTGTTTTCCATTCCAGAGCCCAAGCATGAATCCCATACATTAACATAATTTTAATTTTGATTTTTATGAAGAGAAACAATGTACTGTTGAAATACATGGGGATCCCCATAGAAACTACCAAGTCCACATATTCACTGGCCTGTGACCACAAAACAAAGTTACCATTTTCTTTATTACAGCATAAACTCCACTTATATAAATCCCTCTAATCCCCAGCAATTTCTCCAAGTTCTTCCTCTGGAACCTGCTGGTCCAGACAGGCACTGACTGCTGCCTCTTCCTCCTGGTCTCTGTTGTTGGTCACATTGTCTCAACTTTGGGGAGCACACACTGTGCTTCCTAACCCTCTGGACCACAACTGTGAGGTTAACAAAATAGCACAGGTTCAGAGAAGCATAACTTCTTTTCAAAAGATAACTATATCCTCCTGGAGCTGGCCGTTCTAATGGCCATGGGCTCTATCTCAGCATGCTTGTGGCAGCTGGAGCTTACCTATCTTCTAGTCTGTCCCCGATGGCAGACCCAACTCATTGCCTTCAGAAAGATGCTCTGAGCATCTTCATACCAGTGGCTTCCCCAATACCCTCTTCATTCTTGCTTCAAAATTAAGGAAGAATTCCTTCCATACTCCCATTCAACACTAGTGTCCTTCCCACTCGAGTTGACAATGAAAACCTCAATTTCCTCACATGGAAACTCACAACCACACTCTGGAAAAGAAAGCCATAATAGTTAATAGTAAATTTAGCAATATATGGCCTTTTCCTCCATTAATAACAGCATGAGATATACCAGTGGCCCTATCTTCCCTGTCCAAGCCTGATCCTTGTCATCTTCATCATCTTTCCTCACCAGAAAGAGATGAGTTGTGGCATGTGCCTCTCCCCACTTCTCTGGTTCGAGCTGCCCTTCTACGAGCAGAAGCTGGAGTGAAAACACTCCTGCATTTTCTAAGAACAAGCACAGGCAGGCCAAATCCAGAGGTAAGAACAAAACAAATAAAGGAAAACAGGTTCTACCTCTGTAGGGACACACTACCAGCATGGCCAGCTGCCTTTTCAGAACAAAACACTGAAAATCTCAGTCTGCAGTACTTTCATTTCGTTCTTTGATATATATGGGGCTTCTCCAAGAAAAATGAAGGGATTATCAATTGCTCTACATCTGCCTGACTGATAGGGCCCCCAATAAAGAGATAGTCTTCCAAGCAATTGAGAAGGCTCTATTTCAAAATTTCAGTGTTCATCCAGAAATGCTGAAACTGCCTTCAACTCTGCAAAAAAGTTTAGTGCCTGTCAGACTTCTTGCTGCATTCAGATGACACTCTCAATGCTGTCACATAGAGATCCCAACATAAATGTTTCCAGGTTCTTTAATAGGGGTTGCTGAAAATGCAGCTATGTATATTTAAAAAAAAAAGTCACAAGATGGCAGGGGCACAGCAGGACCAGTTATTAAAATGCAGTTTTGGGTAAATTGAAGCCTTTAAGGAAAAGCAGTATAATAAATGTGATGGCCTAGTTTGGCATGTAAGTTCCTTGCAAATACTTCATTTTTTCCCCCAAATAAAGAAGTAGACCTCAGAGCCATGTTAGAAGAAGACAGACAAGCCCCCGCTGCCTCTCCCAGACTCTGCTGCCATTTCTAAGTATATATGGCCCTCTGAGAGGTTCCCAGGTGCTCAAAATGGCACAGAGGTTATAAAGTCAGCAAGACTTCATATGCTTTCAGTGGGGTCCTAAAATAATATTCCTTGGTCTCCTCCATTAGATCCACCTCCAGCTCACTGCTCACCATAAAACTTAGTCATATGTCAAACAGAGGCCAAGAGATAAACCAGGAAGAAAGCCTTTCACTGTATCACAGTCCACATTTCTCAAGTTTGCCCTGCCTGACTCCTTCTGCCTTTATGAAGAGTTCTCTCCATGAGGCTCCTCAGCCCCTTGTGAAGCAAGAATCTTGGCTGATTCACCTGCCAACATGGGCCTAAAGTTCTCATGCCTCACAGACATGTCTCTCTCTCTCGCGCTCACTCGCGCTCTCTCTCTCTCTCTCTCTCTCTCTCTCTCTCTCTCTCTCTCTCTCTCTCACACACACACACACACACACACACACACACACACACACACACACACCCAGTGTGGAGTGGGGAGCTGGTATGTTTACCCTTTCTAGTCATCTAAAATTTGTCTGTGCTCACTGATCTCCCACTTATGACGTTAGTATCCACTTCTATCTCAGAACTTGACATAAGGTGGCTGAATGAGTTGTTCTTTAATGGATAAGTTCCAAACTAGACACCCTGGACAGTTGGAAGAGGACTGGCTGGCTGCTGGGATGTCCCTTCTGCCAGCAGTTGAGATTGCTCTCATCAGAGGTAGGGGAGAAGCAGGTCATTCTCCTTTCCTCTTTTCTATTGATTCTCTATGGGCTACCACTTACACTGGTGGCTGTCTCAGGAAGAGATAAGTGAGACCCTACATATAGAAAACTCAGCACAGTGAGCTCATAACAAGCCCTAACCCTAACATGCCCATGCTCCAACATGTCCATCCATTCAGAGATCCCTTTCACTTCTTAAGCCCCACTGGTACCATACCACATGCAGTCCCAGCCTCAGGGAAGTAAAAATATAAGACAAAACTTCTCTAACATATATAAACATCAGTAAGACATCTTCAAGAAAAGTAACCTCCATGCAACCAGAATGTTCTCCTTCACTCTAAAAGTAGTCACTGTCCTGGGCATGTGGTTTCAGGCCCAGCTTCATCCATTTCTTCAGTGAATTTAACTTGCCCTTTTCATTTATGGAGCTAGGTGCCCTTCAGCTCCTGCCTGGGTTGGCAAGGAAATGAGTTGATGGGGTATAATATTCCAATAAAGAAAGTACATATGGGATCATATGTTGGCTCTGTAAATCAACAATCTCCAACATGACCATTAAAGAATTATTTCCGATTTTTCTACAAATGCTTCATGAGGAAGCTACCAACAGAAGGGATACACTGTGAGGGTGGAAATCAGACTTGAAGCAAAGCAAACACTCCTTTCCTCTGCCTCTCTTGCCAATGTCACTAAATATATTGATGGCATAATTGGAAAGTTTGACTTTGAGCCAAGTGATGCCTTCTGAGTGAGAGGCAGGAGTGGAGGAGCCATAAAATTTTAATTGCTCCACATGCAAGCTCAGGGCCACCTGCCCCATGCTCTTGTGTTATATCAATCATTGCAGCCTCCAATCCAACCAAGTGGTGAGGCTTCCCTAGTAGACTCCCAGAAGAAGAAGAATCAACATTGACCTGCCCTGGTGACTGGGACTCCTGACTGCATAATTAATATTTATAATATGGGCCTGAAGTTATTGCCAAGGTTCTGGAAACTCTGTTTTCCTGACTAAGAAACTGAGTTCAGAATGAAGTAGTGGCTAGGACAACTAAACCAACAGGTCTATAAAGCCAGAGACCCCATCCATCACTGCTGAATCCCTAGCCCACTGCTCAACCTCTGGCACTAAGCAGAAACACAATAAATATTTGTGGTCCCTCCTCTCCTATACCTACAGACACATGCAGAGGAATACAGCTATAGAAAAAGGCTCAGCCAGACCAGACACTCAACCACACACACATACACACAGAGATAGGAGCACACCCATATACATTCACACTCACACATGCAGATATATATGTGTACACACATGCACATCTTTACCTTAATTACTAAGTTTAGGGCTAGAATTATCATTACTTCTTTCATCAGTTTGACACTCCACTTTGCTGTTGAAAATATACTAATTTATACCAGTGGGGTCTTGTTTTGTTTCATTAATTTCTCAGTTGCATTGGAAGACTCATTAGAGTTTTCTAGGCCAATCTTCTCATTTTAAAGGTGAGAAAACTGAGGCTCAGATGGGAAGGAGAACTGCTTAAGTGAATTAGCAATGATCAGGAATGAACCTGGTTCTTGGTTTCCTAAGTTAAAATGTCATGAGTTCCTTGTGGTGATGACTTTTCAACCATTGCCCCCACCAAGGTTAATCTGATAATGAAAGGGGATGTCATTTATAGAGTGTCCCCCACTTGTCAGGAATGGACTATGTCTTTGATACATATTATCTCTAATCTCAACCTCAACACTACAGGGTACTGCATTTTAGAACTGAAGATATCAAAGTTCAAAGAGGCAAAATATTCAATTGAACCACATGAAATTGACAATATTCAATCATTTTTATCTGATAAAAAGGACAAATTAATAATTTTCCGCTAGCCTCAGAGCAGCTAAGTGGCCAAGCTAAGGTGTGCCCCCAGAGCCCGCGCCCCTCTGCTGTAATCTCAAGGCTCCTCTGCCCCTCACACGAACCTATGGGCTAGGTCTGCTTGCTCTGATACCTTGCCCTGGCTGGTCTTGACCACCTGAGACTGGTCTCACACCCGCTTTCCGCCACACACTGAGTTTCCACTGCAGCTACCCCTCTGTCTTTTCTGGTCTCAGCTCTTTTTGCGTTAGAATGTTTCTTCTCTCATCAGATCTCTGACCACCCATTTGACTCTTATTTTATCTCTGAGGATCTTGTGCCCAGACTGAGCCTACCCTCTCAATACTGATCAGGACAGCTTTTCTCTTCTCCTGGCTTGTACTCTTCCTCATGTGAAGCCTCCTAAGCATTTAGTCTTTACATTTTTGCAGTTTACTTTAAGCTGGGCACTGTCTTGGCCTTAAAAATATGTTTTGATAATCTTGCTTTCAAGAGGTGAAGCTTACCTCCCTTCCTCCTGAGTGTGGGCTAGGCTTAGTGACTGGCTTCTAACAAAGAGCACACAGAAAAAGTGATGGTGTGCCACTTCTGAGATTAAGCTATAAAAAGATTTCAGCTTTCAACTAAATATTCTCATTCATCCTTTCTCTTCTCTCTCTCTCCTCTCACCCCTTCCCTCCCCCTACCCTCTCTCTTCACTTGTTCTGGGGGAGCCATGTCATACACAGCCATATGGAGAGGTCCATATAACAAATTCTTGCCAACAGTCATATGAATGAGATTGGAAAAGGAGCGTCCAGCCCCAGTCAAGTCTCAGAGACTGCAGCCCTGGCCAAGAGTTGACCTGAAAGATCCCAAACAAGAACCATGACCTAAGTTGCTCCTGGATTCCTGACCCACAAGGCTGTGACATACTCAACATTTGTTGCTTTATGATGCTAAGTTTGAGATAACTGAATAACTAATGCAAGTACCTTGGCCTTAATTGACAGAAAGAGGCCATCCCCATGATGACAATCACATATTGCCGATGGACTTCCTCATTCATTTTCTTATTCTCTACACTGCCTCCTTAACTGAAAACTGGCCAATACTTGCTCCCTTCCCAGCACCTTTCCTTGCCAGGCACCTAATGCTTCTAAGATCCAAGCTAATGGGCATTTTCAGACTAACCTGTATTTGTTTCATGTAGCTAATAATCAAACAAACTAAGAGTAAAACAACAATAAAATCTCCAAATATATGATCTCCTTGTCTGACATCAATATATGCTACTGCAAATGACTTAGAGAGCTACACCACCACTCAAATAAAACATCTTATTGCTTTGTTTGTGGTCTCTGACTATGAGCTACATGAGAATTTTCCAGTCCACTGAAATGCATGCAGACATTAAAAACATGTCAAAGTGGTGACAGAGACAGAAGACTCAAAAGTCTGAAAATTGAGTCCAATTCTCAGCAGTGTGTACCTTGCCCTGTGTGGACAACTTATTTGAAACATTTATGCAGGGATAAAGTCCTACCACTGTGAACATGAAAGGTCCCTCTGGGTTATTTGGTGGCCATGGAATTCTACCGCATAGAAGCTGATTTAATGTGAATGGACTTAGAATTCCCATTGGGAATTCAGAGGTTTTCATCACAGGAGTGCTTCTGTGATAAGACAGCGTGTATTTTCTTTAAGCCAATTAGGTGGATGTGTATAGTATTTTCTCTCTCATTCTCTCTTGTCCTAGCTTGTCTCATGCTTTCTCATCTGGGTGTTAAGCCACTTTGGTCTTTTCAGAAGAGTAAAGAACTGGTTTTATTACTTGTGACAGGTCTATCACCATGAAACCAAGGCATTACCCTCTCCTTGTTTGTGGCATGCTTTCTAGGTGTTTAAATTGGAACAATATCATTTCTAAGCTCTGGGAAACAGACAGAAAAGTCAAGTTGAGCTTTCCAGCTATTTCACAAATAACCCACAGCAAACGGCTTTGCTTTTGAGTACCACAATTTCTCATTCTTGCTCCATTTCATTCCCTAGCTCTGCCTTCCCCTGAGTGAACAGCTAATAGTTATGCACATCTTTGGGGACACCAGGTAGAGCTGAAGTTAGAGATCTTCCCATCCTCAAAACCACCAGGCCTAAGCCTCTTCTCATAATAGAGGCATACTGAAAACATCGCCAGCTCCAAAGTTAAGCCTCTTCAGTTTAACAGAAACCCTGCCCTTGGCTACTAAGATGGAAGGTTGTCCTATAAAGAGGTGACATCATCTAAGGTAAGACATGGCTAGAGAAGGTCATGTGAAGTAGATAAAAGCAAACCTTAATTAGAGATAAAAATAAGCCTGTTGGATTTGCTTTGGAAATTACAGATAAGGGAATTTCAAAATATAGCCTATATGGGCTTCCTCCACTCACCAAATTCCACTGACTAAATGGATTTCTGAAGCAGCCAACTGGAAATGTAATCTGTATTTCAAGAAAGCAAAATCAGCTTTCATCACTCAAATTTGGTAATTTCGCATTCCACACATGCTAAAACATAAAAAAGAGTAAAACAATTTAAGAGAAAAACTCAAAAATGCAAAGGTGGATTAAAAAAAAAAGCTACTGGGCCCATTTATTATCCCAACTGTCAATAAACTGTGGGAACTAGCTGTGAAACTTCCATTTTGTTATGTAAACTTTCTGTGCCTCCTTTTCTTTACCTGTAAAATTAAGATATTAAGAGACTCTTCCTCAAAGGATTACCATGAGGATTAAATAAAATCCCACATTAGAACAATTCCTGGCACATTGAAGTACTCAATAAATACTAGCTGTTGTTATTGATGTTACTTTTAATGTCATCCCATTCTGATTCTGTAAGCAGATCCACATGGGAAGATACATCATAAGCACAGTGTTACTTGGTGAACATGGGGTATGCACATTACCAGCATCAGTAAGATGCCTGGTATCCCCAACCCTATCATATAGAGAAAGTTTTATCAGCGTGGTCAGAATATTCCATGTCTGTTGCTTAAAGCTTCCTCTGTTTTTGTCAGATGAGCACTGCTCATGCACAAATTTACAGCTCCCCACTGTCTTTCTCTTTCCTTTATAACAAATCAAACATTATAGATAGTCTTTCTAAATGGAGAATTATTGTTTCTCCTTCAAGTCTCTTAATCTATCTCTGTTATAAGCAATATGCATTAATTTTAATTTTAATTTTTACCTCTCAAGAGGCTCTCTTACTTCTTTCACTTCCTAGTTCTTTCCTTTTGACAAATCTTTTGCCCACAAAAATTTTTGGAAATCTGTAGAATTATCCAAAGAATTCAGTTTAGATACTTCATAGGTTACTAGTAGTCTATTAAAATATTCTCTTTTCTCATTTGGTGAAAGCAATTTGTCATGACACTTAATATTGTTGTTTATTTCTATTTAAAATGGGAGGAGAAGATCACCCACAAGTCTGATGATTTGAAATTACAGTCATGATTATATGTAATCTTGCTAGAATTTGGGTTTGCCTAGGCTGACCATGGGGCTTTACAGCATAACTGCCAAAGGAGCCACATTTGAGATTAGCAAAAACAAATGAACGTCAGTGAAAATAGTTTTCATTACTTTTCCTAATAACATTTTTCATTAATTTTTTAAACTACTCTTATAAACAAATAGATGATCCTACTTAATTATGGCTAAGTCAGATCAGATTTCCATTATCAATTATAGACAATCCACTTTCTCTGAAATGTCATCCTAACACAAACATGGTTGATAGGTCAAAGATTCCTGGATAATACCGAAAGAGATCTTTCCATGTGCAAGATGTTTTATATATACTACACCATTAGGTTTCACAATGAACCTTTGAGCTAGGTATAGTGCTAATGATACAGAAATAGGTCCATTAATTTGCTGAAGGACAAGAATTGGTAAGACATAGAATTGGAAAATTTTTTGTCACAATTCTATCTAAAAATCAGAAGCCACTATAGATATTTCAAGTAAAGAGAAATTTAATACCAAAAAAAAGTTTCAAAATTGTTGGGAAGGCTGTGGAGCAAAAGTGGGGTCATGGTATGATCCAAAGACAAATAATAGGGAGTCACTGCCCCAACTCAAAGAATACACTTTTTGACCTAAGGCCTTCAGGCCTTGAGCTGCCAGTTCAGCCATCAGCTGATTGCACTGCCACTGGGGATAAATGAAGAAGTCTGTTTCTCTTTGCCTGCGCCTAAGTGCCCAAGGATTCTCCCATTGGAAGAACCTAAAAGAGACCCCTGCTAAAAAGAAAGACTGAAAATCTAGCTTACAGACTTTCAGCCCCTGTGATACAAAGAACCAAGAGTGCCTATGGATAGAATTCAGGGGCTCATGAACTTGGATGAGAAAAATAATTACATCACCTTTTACAATAACTTCTTACTGAAATTTAACATATCTTTTTACATTTGAGCACAGATAACTATCCACAGAAGAATTAATAATACTGTGACATTCTTACCAATAGAAGGCACTGATATCTTCATATCACATTAGTTGATATAGTTCAGGGATTCATCCCTACTTCAAAATTAGTGGCTATTAGATCCATCACTAGATCTCATTATTTAAAGTTTCAAGCTTGTTCTTTTATATATTTTCATAGTCGATATAATTGGTTTCCTATGAAAACTTATGTTCTTTATTTTATTAGTAATTTAAAATCATTATTTGAAATGGAGTCCATGAGCCTCATCAGATGCTAAAGTGTCTGGGGGCACAGAAGTCCTTGGCCTAAAAGGACAGGGCAGATTCCTAGAACTGACACACAGAATCAGAAATCTGAACCTCTTCCCATCAGAATCCATCATCTGCGCTTTAATCATCACACTACTCTTGGGCTTTGAGAGTGAGAGCAATCACTTTAGATATTTTGAATACCATCAACACTTTGAGTGACATAGCCTTGGGAATCCCCAGTGAACCCTGGAGGAGTTTTTTGATCCAGAAGATCAGTCCATTTCTGGGGAAGGGGGTGGGGCGGGGGAGATGTCATCTTTCACCATCTTTGAAGAATTTCATTCTATTTCCCTACACAGTGTCTTTTCATTTGCAAGATGCCTCTTCCAGTGACTTCACTAAGACATATCAGAACTACATAGCTGACTCCTATTTTCATCAGGCAGAGTAATGACATGTGTAAAGATTAAATGTTAGTTGTGCTTAGAGGAAAAAATAAAGGTACTACCCTAAGACTTTTTCCATGAAACATCCAACTCAAAATGTATGTGTGTGGTATTCTTTTGACAGGCTTCTTCTACCTGTTTGTCCTCATGCATCTGAGAATGACAGAAACATAAGAGATCTAATTTAACAGATAAAGAGGCCAAAAGAAACACTGTACCATACTTAAAAGCTTAACCATAGAGTCAAACGAACTTGAGTTTGAACCCCAACTTTTCATACCACCTGTGTGACAATGGGTACAAACCCTAGTAAGAGTCACTTAATTATAGGTTCATCATCTATAAAGTGAGGGGAATTACTTCTCAAAATATTTTTTTATAATAAATGAAATAAATATGTGAGATGACTAGCACACACAATAAATATTATTAGCACAGACAAGACTACTCAAGGACATAATGGGATGATACAAAGCCAGGTTTAAGGCCTGGGCTTCTGGCTCTTTCTGCAGTGTTCTTTTCTGCATAAAGACCTTCTATGTGACAGTTTTCTTTTCCCCTCTAGAACTTGGCCAAGGAGATGGTGAACTGCCTGGCCCCTTTCTAGTTTGTGCCTACAGAAAGGAATGGTATAAAAACAGCATATTTACGTAACTAGTAGATACCCCAAAAGCAAGACTGGCTTCTTTCATAGCCAGAAAGAACAGGGGACCAGCTGAAGAAAGACGTCGAGGAAGCTTTTAATCTTGTACCTGCTAGTAATCAGATTTCTGGATCCTAAGAAATTGGATGTTCTCTTTTCACATCTCTGTGATCCATTTGTAGCACATGCTCAGCCAAGGCTTCTGTTCAAATCATAATCATATTTGGCAAACTCATTTCCAGGTGATTCAAGAGACTTCGGAGAAATGACATGTTTCAAAGTTGTCCTGTCACTTACATGGGGCTCCCTTTACTGCCCACATAACTGAACAGACTCATAGGAGAACATCTCCAACATAGCCCAGGTCCTCAGGGACTCACAGTACAGGGTGCAGCACATGCAAACAAGCCATGACGCTGGATTCTGGGGAAGCACTGGCAGGAGGTGCAATCTAAATGGAAGAGATAGTTAGGGGGAGCTGCCTGGAGGGAATCATTCAAGCTTAGGAGCAGTTCAACAGGTAAGAAAAAGGATTTTAAAAATCCCAGGCAAAGGAAACAACATATCTAAGGCCCAAAGGTGAGAAAAGTAGAGTGGGTTTGAGAAACCAGGAATAAAAAACAAAAACAAAACTGTAAGATTCTGGGATTGGTGGACATTCAGTAAAATATTGCATGTTGAATTAAGAGTTTCTTTTTTCTTAATACCCTGATGCCAAAAAGAAGTTGTTTATGCTACTCTGAGATGGAATCAGTTTTCTTCAGAATGGAAAGATTACCCTGTAGACTTCTAGCTCATAGCTGAGAAAGCAGTGATAAGTACTCAACAGCTGCCAAGGTTTATGTGACACACAGCAAAGGCCTTAAAAGAGACCCATCAGGTTGGGCCTGGCCTCACTATACCTTTAGCACCCAACAAGAATGAGTCATGCAGAAAAAAGACAGCATTCTCCCTGATGCAGCCACCAAGAGACTCCCTCCTGGAAGATCTGACTACAGGTAGAACGGGATTTCCATTGGGCATTCTGCTTAGTATGTTAAGTTCTTACTAGCCAAGGGCAAGAGAACAAGTCAGTACTAGAATTCAGGTTTTAGTTATTCAGGCTGTGGTATCAAGTGCTTCAGTTTGTCTAGGACTCAGGGCTTCCAGGAACATAGGGCTTTCTGTGCTGATTTGGTAAAGCGCCAGGTGAACGAAGAGGAGCTGGTCACTATTGTTCAGCCCACTACAAGTGTACCTTCTCCGTGCTGGGTCCCAGGCTAGGCACTGAGGATATGGAATGATGGGTAAGACACAATACTCACCCTTAAGAATTTTACAGTATAATGGAAAAGATAAGCATTTAACCAAAATTAAGTTCTAGGGCCCCCGTGTATCTCATTTTTGATTAAGTGGTGAATTCGAAGAAATAAGTCCAACAACTAAAAGTAATTGAAACACAATTCTAATTTCTGTTTAGATTTCTCAAAGGATATCAAAGGAGATCCAGTTTAATCCCCCTTTTTCTCATCTTATCTCCAAATCTCTCTGAACATCAGCATGCCTGAGCCTCTGGGGCCATCCTCCCACTCAGCTCTATCCCCAAGGTTTCCCTGGCACCCTACTTACAAGAGATCTTCTTCTTTCTATCCTCCTTGAACATGCAATACCATTTCCCTACCAGAGTAGCTGCTGGAATGAAGCCCCCTATGGGGCTGTTCCAGGAAGGCTAAGGACCTAGTGACTCCATAGCTCTTCTTACTTTCTACCCACCAAGGAGCAGAGCAATTGTTTCTATATGTGATTACTTCCTTACAAGAAATTTTCCACCTCATTTCACTCACATAGGCAGATATCTCCAAACTGCTTTGGTAAGGGTCATGATGAGGATAATGTGTGTACAGGGAGGTGTGTAGCCAAAGATGGACACTAACCTCAAGAACAAAGCAGACATCTGGTCACTAAAACCAAAGTAGGCTTTGTTCTATAGATTTGGGGTTTCTCACTCTTCTAGAGCCAGAGAACTCTGAGGGTGGGGGGTTTTATGTCTGTATCCATCCAACCTACAAGCAAATGAGCTTGAAAATAAAGTGAAATGCAGGAAGCAAGCCAATGTTGCTCTATTTTCTGAATCACTTAAAAAAACAGCTTCTTAAAGGAGAATCAGGGGTAAGTGTAGCTAGGTCTTCAGGGGATCATCTATTTGGTCACTAGAAATGTGGATTAATTCTGTCCCTAAAAGAATGTAGAACCTCACTACAATAAGGGCTAGAAACATATTGGTTAGGACCTTTTGCCTTCTAGTTCATATTTATATCTTCATGGTCCTTTGCCATTGTCCTTTTTAGAACATCATTATAATAGTGAGGTTCCACAGACTGATATAGAGCCAGAGTGCCTGGGACTGAATCCACTGAAGAGCTGTGGGATCTTAAATCAGTTATTTCACCTCTGTGCCTAGTTTCTAATGCTGGAAAACAAATACAATAATATTACCTACCTCATAAGGTTTTTAAGAATATTAAACAATATCTGCAAAATATTTAAAATAGTGCCTAGTACACAGTATCACTTAAGTATTTGTTAAATGACTTTATCACTTTCACTACCATTTAATTTGTACTTTGTGCCAAGCACTATTCTCACAACAGTTCTAAAAGGCAAGTGGCTTAAAATTATCTCTGGTTTATAGCTAGGGAAACTGAGGCTCAGAAAGGAAAGTAATCTACCTGAATGGATCACATGGTTGATAAATAACAATGTCAGAAGCTAAATCTAGATCTTTCTGGCCTCAAAGCCCATGCTCTGGGCTCTTTTGCCATCATGACTTCCCAAACCAAGTTTTGGAGAACTATCCCTCCAAGAATTTGTCTAAGATCTGCCTCCCTGCCAAAGACCCTCAGAAATCTGGGCCAGTCTTAGAAGAACATCTTGGAGCCGCAGTTTGCCCAGGGAGAGGCACAGCCATGGGGCTGGCCAGATTCTACCTCGTCTCTGGGAGCTGTGGTCTCAGGCCAGACTCCATTGCCTAAGTGCTTACAGTTAAAAGCAAGGGCTATAAAATCATATAAAGTCGAGTTCTGATTCCAGCATGGCCATATACTGGTTATATGACCTCAAACAAGTTGCTTAGCCTCTCTGAACCTTGGTTTCTTCCCAGGTAAAACAGACATAATAACAACATGTGCTTCACAGAGTTGCTATAATGATTAAGTGATTTACTGCACTCAAACCAAATTAGCACAAAGCTAGAATAGAGTTAATATTCAGAAATTGGCTGGTAACTAACTACTCAAGGTACCAATCTCCTCAATAGGCTGGTGACTCATGAGTCTGTACTTCCACAACTCACTGCCTCCTAGGCCTCCACATGTGGGCTAAATAGATACTAAGTATCAAAACATCCACAAAAGAACCCTTCTCCTTTCCCCAAATGGGCATAACACATGAGACCTTCACAACCTAGTCCACTCCTATTCCTGTTATATATAGCTTTAACTCTCTCCCCACAGAACTAGCTACATTTTTTCAAAAATGATATGTTGTGTGCTTCTGTACCTTTGTATGGGTTTTCCTCTGCCTGGAAAACCCATGCCTGGTTTCTAGGGTTAACTCAATCCTATTGCTTTCTATTCAAGCATCGCTCTCTCTGAAAGCCCCCCTAATATCCCCTCCTACACCAAGCTGGGTCAAGTGACCTCTTATGGGCTTTCATAGGCCCTTGTTCTTCACCCATCATTGACAGTATCACACTGAATCAGAATAACCTATGTAACAGAGTAGTATTTCAGTCTACAGTCAAAATGATGCACAAAAAAATACCTTTCTTTTATTGCTCAATAATTAAACTTGATTTCCATTCAAGCTCCCAAATCATAATCTCTGTCACTCCAGGTTGTATTAGTTAACTTAAGATTTTCTCAGCCAATTCAGCCCCACTCCTGATCCCCACATCTTCCCCAGACTGAATCTGGGCTCTGCTGGTCTCACACAGTATTGAGGTATGGCTTGGGTGGGGAAAGCAATGGATGAGGCATCTTCTCCTCAGTTGTTATCATTAACTTATGTTGACTTCTGCTGAGATTTAGCCTATCTCAATCTGATCCTCTGTTATCAATCTATAGAGCTCTTGACTCTGCCCCATAATCTGCCTCTCAAAGTGCAGCACTATCTGGTCACTTCTGTGTCTCTTTGGATACACAGGAATCATCTTCCTGTTCTCCATGCAATGCTGAGCTCCAGGAAGCCATCTTAAGGCCACGTTCCCTAGATGCTCCATAAACCCATTTCCACTGACCCTATGTGTCAAGATAAAGAAATGACAATTCAAGGAATCTTATCGTCCTCCCATGCTATCTTTACTTGACTTTTAAAAGTCAAGTAAAGATATCTTATTACCAGGTTGTCCCCAAGCCTATCTGGATATATTGTCAATTTCCTCACCTATCCTCCCTAGAATCCATCCCTGAGAGTCATGGGACTCCTTCTCAGAGAATAGCACCAGTGTTAATTTCTATTACATTCTCTCCAGTTCTCTTTTAGCCCAGAAAATCTTTATCATTTATGGAGCAGGAAAAAAAAAAGTATCTCAAACTCTGATTGGACT
Organism: Macroglossus sobrinus; assembly: GCA_004027375.1. NCBI lineage: Eukaryota > Metazoa > Chordata > Mammalia > Chiroptera > Pteropodidae > Macroglossus > Macroglossus sobrinus. The sequence goes on along the minus strand of PVKZ01000533.1, from coordinate 388,651 downwards.
AATATTCTCTAGGCCCTGAGTCTCTTCAAGGCAAAAAAAAAATTTGGAACCCCAAATTCCTAAGCTTTTGGAAGCCAAAGTCTTTTCTTTCAAGCTATTGTCTGTGCCTGGAGTTTTCAAACATATTTTGGAACTCCAAAGCCAAGACTTGACTCCTTCCTATCTTTCTGTAATCCACTGTAAAAACACTTCCCTGAGGCAAAACATGCCTCGAGGTCTAGTTTGAATACGGAATGTGCCACATAACAAAAACAAAACTAGTAACCAAACACAATAGTAAATACATCAAAATAGCATCTCATTACCTATTAAGGTGTCTGATTCTCTGAAAGCAATTATTTTGTGTTTTTTACTAATATCACGTGGTCAGTAAATTTTAGTTGAATCAATCAATCAATCATTGGTTTCTGTTCACAGTGTTTGGAATTTCAAGAAATAAACATTATACTGTACTATTAAATAAAGTATGAATAAGCAATACAAAGGGAGCAAAGCTCACTGTATTAGAATGGCAAAGTCTACAGAATAGATAATCTTCATTCTTTTACATGCCTTTTTGCCCAGCATTCACTAAGCAGTTGCTATGAGTCAGACACTGTTAGATGTTTTACATACATTATCTTTCTTAATTCCATCTTAGAAATGAGAATGTGGGATCTTTTAGGGAATAAGACTCCCAGTGCTTGGGGTTCAGTTTTTTCACTAGAAAATGGGAGGGCTCTCTTTCCCCACAGTATAGCCATGAAGCTCAAAAGCTTATCAGTCCAGGGATAGACAGAGGACATTACAGAAAATGAGCATCTTTCCTAATATCTGTGGCTCTGACCTCATTAGATCTGCAAGTGAAAACCCGAGGAACATATTTACCATTTTATGTTTTGTATTGTCAACTCTTGCACTGAGATAAATAAAGTCATGGATGTTAATACGGAAAAATGTAATAATTTCAGGAAGGCTCTTAGAAAACTCATATTGCATTTTCTCTGAGACTCATAATTTGACTTTCAATCAACACAGGTGAAATACATGGTATGAAATTGTATAGCAAAAGAAAAATGTGTGTGTCAGAAGGTAATCTCCTTTATGAGTTAATTATTTACTTTTAAAGTGGAAATATTTGCAACATAAATCACAAGTGCATTATTCATCTGATTCTGGCTGGAGTATGGAGATGACTGTGCTCTCTAAAATCAAATGGAGTCATTTATTCATATTCATCCTAATGCTACTGCTGTCCAGTTGTATGGTCAAATTTGACACCAGGGAGAAGACAATCTGGTGCAGGTGGATGATTACTAAGACAAAAGATTTGAGCTCAAGCCAGAAATCTCTCCTTCCTCACTTGCTAAGTCTCATATGCCTCTGACCTGCTTTCCCATCTCTCCCCTGGGAATAATATCGACCCTCACCTATAGCACATGGCTATTGTGGGGACCAAATCAGTTGGCACCTGTGAGAGCTCTGTGCACTGTACAACATCATGCCCTTGTGAAAGGAGAAGGTAACTTGAATAAGAGGCTTATGCTTCCTGTCCCTCTTGTAGAAATAATGAGAATAACAGCTGGCACCCCTATAGTGCTCATCACGTACAAGCACTCTTCTAAGTGATTACAAATATTAACTCATTTAATCCTCTAACAACCCACTGTGGTATCTATTACTATTCCCAGTAATAGATAAGGAAATAGAGTCAAGGAGAGGTTAAGTCACTTATCTAAGATAGCAGTAAGTTGTAAAGCTAGGAGTCTAACCCAGGCTACCCAACTCCAGAATCTCCAATCTTAATGTGTTTGGTAAGAGTGTCTTCCAGTACATCTTCTAGCCATCCCTTGGAAATCTTTATGCTTTGATCCTATTGTAGAGTCAGACTTATCTGGGCCATAAAATAGCTGAAAGTAGTACATCTTTCCAGAACAGAGTCTGCCTGGGGATCTGACATCATACTGATATGTTCACATATCCTACATCTGCCTTCTGGTCCTTCCTCTGCCCTCTGAGGTCATGCAGAGCAAGGTGAATCCCTTCCATATGGAAGCAGTTCAAATATTGAAGATAATACCCAAGTCCACCAGGAGCCTTTTTAAAAAACTAAACATCTCAGACTCTTCAACTCTTTATCCCATTAGATATACCCAGGACTTTCCAGAAACTGACCACCCACTTCTGTGTTCCCCTGATTTGCCCCTAAAAATGGCTGTCTATGATTGGAAATACAAACACAAGGGCTGTCTGTCCAAACAGAGGTCAGGTCTGCCACCTCCTACATCTAGGACTGCATACCACACACTAAAGCACAGCTAAAAATTGTGTTTAATTTCCACACACTACTATATCCATCTGAACTCAGCTTCCCTCCAGCCTAGTTTTTGAAGGACCTAAGATATAGTAGCTCTATCTGGCAGAGGATAACTTTGCTGACTGAGGAAGTCTCAGCCAACTCCTATCATCCAGAGATTGACATTTTTAGATGATTCTGCTCCCCACCTCCCACAACCTCCTGGATTCTTCCTTTCATTCCCTTTCCTTTAGGACCCCCTTTATCAGCTTCTCTAATCATTCATTAATTCATTCATTCAAATGTTTTTATGGAGACTCTTCTAAATAACTGGTACTCCAGGCTGGGGTCAGAAAATATTAGAACTGTTTAATAGTTCTAAAGGTTTAACATACATATTTTGAAGTCTTTAGGAATTTGCATAGATCTTATTTATTCAGACTCTCTCTCTGCTTATACAGATATAATTCTACCTTTGCTTAGTGCTCAATAAGTGCTTGCTGAATTAAAGGTGTGTATACATGAGACACATACCTACGACTATTTATAACATGTCGAAATGCCTGTTGTAAGGAAAGCAGTAGAGAGCTATATCCACCTTACTTGGTGGGTTCAAACATTTATGTTTCCACTTGAAACTGCATTAAAAGAGTTACAAATCAGGTAATTCTCAAGAAAACATCTAAATAAAGAAAATTATTTGAGATTTTTTCAAGGACATTCTTTATTCTGGCTTAGCTGTTGACTTTAGGGAGATGTTGGGTTCCAAATGGTTTGTTGTAATAATAATTTCCTGAGATAAAGGTTTTTCTTTGATTTTTTTTGTGTTTATAGAATTTCTCTGTGTAACAAATTATTTAACTCTCAGCCAAGAACAAAGAGTGAAGTTGTTAAGTCAATCTATACTTATAGAGTTATTAACAATTATAAATCATTTTAGACCTTGCTGTTAATAGAATTTTCCTCCCCCTAATGTATACTGTATCATTTATCTACTGCTGCATCATACATCACTCCAAGACTCAGTGGCTTAAAACAGCAGCCACTTTATTGCTCACAAAGTACGTTGTCAGTGGCTTGTGTTTGCTCCTCATAGGACAACTCAGCTGGCAATAGAAATCCAAGAAAGCCTCATGCATGCATCTGGGAGCTTGGTGCTGGCAGTGGGTAGGCATGCCTCAGTTCTCCTCCAAGTTACCTGTTTCTCCAAGTGGCCTCTCTGGAACAAAATGGCCTGAATTTCTTTACAGGGTGGCTGCGTTTTAAAAGTGAAAGCAGAAACTACAAGGCCTCTTAAGGCCTAGGCTGCAAAATTCCAGAACATTACTTCTACCACATTCTCTTGGTTAAAACAAGTCAGAGAGTCAGTCTATATTCAAGGGGTAGGGGAACAGACCCCATCTCTTGACGGGTGAAAGGGAGAAACAACAAAATCACTTTGCAAACTTTTGTATAGACAAGAGAAGGCATAAATCACTGGATACTATTTTAAAGAATTCACTACATGTAGGATCTTCAAATGGATGAAATAAGATCACTCAGATGAAAGTAAGAGGAAATCTCTCCACCAAATTCTGGTGAGAGGTGACCTGGAGTATATATCACCAAGCCCAAATACGCCCCCAGAATCAAAGCAGCCCTGATGTGACTGAAAAAGGTCCTTCTTGAGGCATACCTTGGGTCCAGTGGACAGGGTTGGCTGTAATGGGGACAACTGTTCAAAGCCCAGTGCATGAGCTTGGCAGCCAAACAGACCTGGGTTCAAATCTCAGTTTTGCCACTTGCGAGTCATAGCAAGTTCTCAACCTGTATGAGCCTTTTTTCTCCCAAGCACAAAATGGGTGTAATAGTATTAAAGTCCTCTCAAAGGCTTTTGTGAGAATTAAATAAAATGTTTCAGGGAAAGTAATCAGCACTGGACCTGGTAAAGAGTAAATGCTTAATAAGTAGGTGCTTCCATTTCACCTGGACGGAAGCTTTTTCCTATAATGAAAATGTTTCTCTTATCTTCACAAGCCTGGTGTTAGAAGCCAGGGGGGTTTCCTTGGCTAGGAAACAAGAGTGAGATACAAAATACTGAACAATCTATGTGAACTTGGTCTAGCCAGCCAGAACTATAGAAAATCTTAGGGCCCTGCTGTGCTGAGCATTAACCTTTCAGTTACATGATTGGGAAGGCCTAGGAGGCCCCAGGGGACAGGCCAGGGCAAGCATAGCTGCAGGGGAGACCATCATGGGCTTGGAGCACTGGCTATTTATTAATAAATACGGAAATATTTCAATGTTGTAACCCCAAGAATTGCCAGAGAGGTATGAGGCAGCTTAAACAACAGCCCGTTTAGGACAAAAAGTGCCAAGGCCCCTCTTCTGCAGGCGATTTGATTAGTGCAGCCAGCCTGGAAGAGAAGAGACAAACCTCATCCCCTCTGTCTGGAGTGGAGTTTTAAAAGTATCGATACCTAGCAAAGATTCAAAACAGAACAAAAGTACTATCCTGCAATTTTGTCAGAGTCCCGCTGCATCCCATAGCCTAGCAACCAGCAATGAGAGATAAACAGCGGTCAAGAACAAGTAAAGATGAGCATCAGAGAGAACAAGTGAGACATGTCCAAAGGCTCTAACATGGATAGACACTAGTAAGGCAGTAACACACAGTGTACAGCAATGAGTACCTGAAGCCAGGTCAGCCAAAGTCAAGCTATTTAAAGTGAATGAGTGGAAAGAGAAGGGGACGAGAGGACCTTAAGGAATGTCCACACAATCACTGCTAAGTCCAAAAGTCTGTGCTTAGTGCTGTGGGGGCCAAGACAGTGAGAATGCCTCTGCCTTGGAGGGACTTGTGTGCTCAGTAACCAGAAAGCTCACTGCCCTGGTCTGAAGTGGGGACATCCAGTGAGGCCAGTGACTGATGCTGAGAGGCAGGAGGCTGGAGGATGGACTCAGAGAGAATGGAGAGAATGGAGACTAGAAATGTGCTCTCAGTAAGAATATGGTGAACCTGCCCTGCCTGGACCTTGGAGACCTGGGCAGCAGGAATGGCTTTGCCTGGCATTCATCAAGCGACTGGAGCAAAATCTCCTAAACCTACCAAATACAGTCCTATTTCCCAAGCTTATGATCAAGACTCTCCACAATTTGGTTCTTTACCAGCATCATTCCCTCAAAGTGGAATCACATGGAATGGGAAAAAAAAATAGCACATACTTCCCAGGGCAATTACAGGGCAATTTCTACCATCACATAGTTCCGCAGGTGTGCACTGCACAGAGTGGTGCAGAAGGGGTGCCATTTTCTCATTCCCCAAAACTGCATAGACTAGCAGAGAACTCATTTCCTTATAAGGTTTTTTGAGAATTAATTGAGATTATGATTATGTACTTAACTCAGTGTTTGAAAAGAATTGTATGTTTAATAAATGTTCATTGTCATTGTTTTGTTGTTCATGATGATGTTTGATCTCCCATCCAAAAAAATTTTCCTTTCCTGTCAAACCAGTTTTCCCACTACCTGCCGCACATGGAGTGTGCATTTACCCTTCCAAGGTTCTCACCACCTGTCTAGTGCACTCTCTGATAGCTAAAACCTTCCCATGTCCCAAACCTCTCTTCTGTTCCATACCCTCAGTAAATCCTTCCCTGACAACTCTTGCCTTCCTTCCTGAACCCACAGAACATCAACTGTTATCATAATTCACTTGGAAATTCATCATTCCATGTCTTTTTGCAGATCCCTACTGTAATGAAACTGAGTGCACTGGACTGCCCTTGTGCCTTGATCACTGCCTGTGTCCCCACCTCATCCCTAACTCTTAGATGTCCCTGCAGCACCTGGCCCAGTATCTGCCACCCAGCAGAAGCTAGGTGTAATCACTTGGAGAATCACATAAGACATGGTAGTGACATTAATAGAGCAAAGTGTCTATGTAAGGTTCTGGAATGATTATTTAAAAACCTGCAAAAAAAAAACCAGAATCAGCATCAATTGATCAAAATGTCTACCTCAGGGTGCCTAGGTGGTTCATGTTGCTCATTTTCCAAGCTGCTCCCAAATGAAATGGAGTCCCAGTGCAACCCTATGAATTCACAATGCAGTTCTGAAGAACTGTTAGTCAAGGGAACGTGAGAGCCTTGGGCCTGACCTGATCCTTCTGAAACGGGAGAGAAGAACTCTTACTTCATATTTGGTGTCCCATTCCCTCACCTGGAACCCTACTCATTGAATAAATATGTACTGAGCACCTTACAAAGGTGCTCAGTACATATTTAGGCACAGAAGAAGATATAGGATCAAGATAAATGAGTTATAGACCCTACCCTAAGAGTCTGTGGGAAGAAAGTCTGCACAAGAACAGGCAGACTTCTGGCTCAACCGAGTGCCAGAACTCACCCACCTCAGGTGCCAAATGTCCAAGAGGGCACAGAGGAGGCAGAAGGTTCATGAGGGCCCCCACTTTATATCCATCCCTTTCGTTGACAATCAATCCCTTCTTCACCTTCAATATTCACCCCAATCCCAGCTTCTTTTGGAGCTTTTTTCTGAATTCTCCAGCCAGTGATCGCTCCCCTGTTAAGATCGTTAAGCCCTTTTGGTCAATACCTATAACTCCCAAACTGTCTCACAAAACATTCTGCACAATGATACTGCCAAAATCCTACCAAAGTCTGCCTCTAGTTTCAGAAGATGCCACAGTGAATGTGAGCCTGGGGGTACCTCTATAGGGCCCTATTTCAAATAATTATGTTCATCAAAGCAGCCACATTAATCACCTGTATAAATGTATAAATTAACTGTATAAACATAAAAATCTGTATTAATAAAACGCTTTTAATCTTTTTAAAAATGTGAAAATGAGTCCTACTGCCAAATACAAAACAGAACAAAAAAGTTTCAAAAAGATTGTTTCATCTGGATAATTAACCCTTAATGTCCTGACGACCTGCTTGTTCTCCTGTTTTCAATATGTGATTACTGTTCTGGAAATTGGGTTCAGTTCCAGAAGCAGCAGGGAGCTGAAGCTCAGTGTTCTGTCCTGAGAGATAAGTCCCAGCTCTCCTGGCCTTTCCCAGGTCAATAAGTTGGACCTGTTCACTTTAGCGGAGTGTGCAAAGAAACCGAGAAAGGGGTTTACATCATTTTCTAAGGTTTTATAGAGAGGACGTTTCCCTAATCGAGCCTAACATGAAAAATCCTTTGGTGTCAAGGATGCTCACCAACCCTGGTTGAGCTAGCTCTTCTGAATCAAACTGGCATTTCAGACCTTCTCCTAAGGAGCCATTGCTGGGTTTTCAGGGACCCATTTGAAGATTATTGGGTGTTATGGGCCCTCCTGAGTTCATTCAAAGATAGAGATCAAGCAAACCTGATCTACTCTCAGGTTTGTCTAAAACCATTCAATAAGAGCTGAAATACTTTAGTATAGATGATAAGCACATTCTGGAATTTGACTAATTTTTATTCCTCACTCCTCCACTGAATTGCTGCATGACCTTGGAAAAGTGACATCCTCTTTGTGTTTCAGTTTCCTCATTATTTTCAAAAAGATATTAACATCTGCCTCTTAAGCACTGTGAGGATTAAACAATACAATATATGTAAGGTGCTCAGAGTGTCTTACACTCAATAAATGTTAGCTATTTAGTGAAGTTTATAAATTATTTGCTTTTATAAAGTTAAATTAATAAGGTCTCACACTCACTGACCCACATTCTAAAATGCTTTACTAAATGACAGGAAAAGGTTGGTGATATAGTTAGGCTGTGGGAAATTGCTAACAATCTCAGGAATATCAAATAGAGTGCCCTGCACATATAAACGTCCTATGTGTGTGTTGAGGGGGATTCAGACATGATTCTCTAGGTAAAGCCAAAAACATTTCTTCAGGAATGGGAGGCTCAGGGCTCAGTGGTAGTTTTTCTTTCTTTTTACAGTGTATAGACTTAGTGATCATATCTAGAGCCTAGAGATGTCAAGATGCTCAGAACTAAGAAGATATAAGCTTTGGAAGCAGGGAGACATGGATTTGAAGCTCAGCTTAACCACAAATCATGTGACTACAAGCAAGTTACTTAAATTTTATCAATCACATTTTTCTTTCTTATCAAATATGACAGGTAAAAAATAACTGTGAGAACTATTATAAGGTTTAAGCCAAAATATGTAAAGCGCATAAGCTGGATTTTATTTTTCCTGCGTGATATTAAGCAAGATAACATCTGAACACCAATTTCCTCATAAATATAATGAGAATGAAAATAATCTCTCAGCGTTTTCTTAACACTTTTACTGAGTTGTAATTGGCATATGATAAACAGCATATATATCAAGTATACAATTTCATAATTTTGATATACCCACGAAACCACCACCACAATCAAGACAATTAACATATACCTATCACGCTCAAATGCTGCCTTGTAGATCTTTGTAATTCTTCTCTCCTGCCTTCTCCATCCTACCCCTACCTATGAATTCAGGCAACTAACCACTGATTTGATTTCTATCATTCTACACTAGGTTGAAATCCTAGAATTTTACATAAATGGAATCATACAGTAATACTCTATTTTGTGTGACTTTTTTTTCACTGAGCACAATTATTCTGAGTCATCATAGTATGTTATCTACAGTTCGTTATTTTTATTGCTGCATAATATTCCATTGGACGGCTAAAACACAGTATGTTTACTCTTTTGCCTGTGGTAGACATCTAGGTTGTTTCCAGTTTCAGACTATTCCAGATAAAACTGCTTTGAACATGTACATACAAGTTTTTGGCCATATGTTTTCATTCTCTCAGGTACAGAATTCTAGGTTGACAATATTTTTCTTTCTGTACTTTAAAGATGCTGTATTATTCTCTTCTCACTTGTGTTGTTTCTGATAAGAGACTTTCTGGTATCTTTATTTTGCTGTATATAATGTCTCATCTTTTTCTGACTGCTTTTAAGTTTTTCTTTTTATGACTGATTTTGAGAAACTTATTATGTGCCTTGTTATAATTTTATTTATATTTCTTGTGCCTATAGTTCATTTAGGAAGGAAGGAAGGAAGGAAGGAAGGAAGGAAGGAAGGAAGGAAGGAAGGAAGGAAGGAAGGAAGGAAGGAAGGAAGGAAAGGAAAGGAAATCCTATATATCAGGAATGATAGGCAAAGCAGTAAGGGGAAGCTACTATCATGGTAAATCAAGGAAGTTTGGGACCAGATATAGGTACTATGGAGCTGAGAGTTGAAGTTTTAAGACACACTCAGAATGCAGGGTCACATGGGACACAGCTCCCTATGACAGGGATATAGTAACCCATGAGACATAGCAATCATAGGATATAGAATCCGTGCACTCTAGTATTTCACTGTATAATTACACCAAAATTTATTTGTCCATTCTCCAATCCATAGATATTTGCGTTATTTCTGGCCTTTATGAAGACAGATATTGCTGCTATGAAAAGTCTTATACAAGTCTCCTGGTGCACAAAAACAAGCATTTCTTCAGAGTGTATGTCTAGTAGTGGAATTACCAGTGTCATAAGGTATTATTATAAATTGTTTACAAAATGTGGTATTTTTAAATCTTTTTAATTTTTACTAATTTTGGGGTATAAAACAGTATTTCATTTTGGTTTTTATTTGAAATTGTTTGCTTTCTAATAAGACTGACAATTTTCATATGCTTAGGCCATTTGAGGTTCCTCTACTGTGATGTACCAGAATGAATTCAATTATATATTTTTAATGAGTAAATGGTCCCAGTATTTATTTATTGAAAAGCTCATCCTTTCCTCCATTAGTTTGTAAATCCAGTTTTGTCTGAAATCAAGCTTCCATAGATGTGAAGTCTATTTCTGGGTTTTCTATTCTGATCCATTGGCCTATTTTTCATCCATATGCTAATACTTCACTTAATTATTTTTATAGCTTTAAAATAAATCTCAGTATCTGCTAGGCCAATCCCCTCCACCACATTTTTTTCCTTCTGGTACTTTTGGCTATCATTGTTCTTATGCTATTCTGCATAAATTTTAGAATTAACTTAATTTCCAAAACCAAGCAAAACATCCCACCACCACTGCACACACAGAGACACACAGACCTGTTTTTTAATGCTTTTTAAAAGTTTTTTAAAGAAAAAGCAAGAAGATATTAACAGAAACACACAATAATTACAATATCAAATTATTTTAAGGCAAAATGCATCTTTAAGGAAAATAGGGTCTTACTTAATGATGAAAGAAAAAATTCACCAGGAAGATATAACCGTCCTGATCCAGCATAAATGCAACTACACACTCTCAAAATGTATAAGAAAAATAAGTAGAACTGAAAGAAGAAATTGATCAAACAATCACCATGGGATACATTAAAACATCTCTCTCAGAAACTGATAGATCAAGCAGGTAAAAAAAAAAAAGTATGGCAATAAAAGATCTGAACAACAAAATAAACAATATTGACCCATCAGACATATACTAAAAGTAGAATAAACACATTCTTTTCAAGCACACATGGATAATCCACAAAAATTGACCACCTTCTAGACCATAAAAGAAGTTTCAATCAGTCAATACCCAACACTGAATACTCTCACTACAAGGCAATAACAATAGAAATCAATAGCAAAATGACAGCTTTCAAAGTCCATTCGCACAGCTTTCATGATGTTTTTCACAGTTTTCCAAGTTCTTGGAAAGAGACCCAGTAAATGGCCTCTCCTATGAGATTAAAAAAAAAAAAAAACTTAACAATGTAGGCTATGTTGTCAAGCAGACCCAGATTGGGATTCCAGCTCCACTGCTTACCAGCCTTGTGACCTTAGGCAAGTAACACAGCCTTTCTATGCCACTGTTTCCTCACCATCAGAATGGAAAGTGCCTTTCTCATAGGACTGTATGAAAATTCAATGAGGTAATCCACAGAACTTGGCATAAAGTAAGACCACATAGAAATATCTAATGTTGGAGGGTTTTAGGTTTTATTTTTCATTTAATTTTGTTTAGCTTTTATTATTGTTATTACAGTTATATTAACATTTGCTTCTCAACATCACAAGGTGTATTTCTCTTAGTATTCTATCCTGGCACAAGGCACCCTTTTCCAAACCTGAATCACTGTTTCAGATTCAAATACAGCATCACAGTAGAAGAGGCCAAGCAAAATGACTAGCTTCTAGTTTCTTACACTTGGTTTCTCTGTGTTTATGACTCCAAAGGAAACTTCTTTTCCAATTTCCTCATTTAAAACATCCAAAGTAATCATTCAGATGTGATTGACTACATTTAACCAAATGTATAAACTAACAATTATTTTTTTTCTATTGCCCTTGTCACTTCTTTTTTTAAATCCTTCAAAGTCCTTAATGCATGAGTGTGAAGCTGTGCATATCTGAAATGACGATTAACCAGCAGCAAAGTGACGTGGGTTAAAATTCCTGCCATGTCTCATTTAGTCTCCTTGTGACTCTAAACAAATCCGTCTAACAGGGAAAGTCCCTTTTTGGCAGAAGAATGGTGAGCACTACTGGAGAGCACATGGAACTTAAAAAGATATTTTTATGCACTGGTTGGGGTCATCAGCTCCTCCTCTCCTGCTCTAATCCTCACAGCTACCTGGCCCCATGGTGTGCATCTGCGCACTCTTCATATTCTGTCATAAAAATGCAAAGCGAGAAAGGGAAAGAGATGCTTCCTTTATTGGAAAAAAAATCAAGAAGATGTGGGAAGTGTTATATAAAGTCAAATTAGCAGGAGTCAAGAAGAAGAGAGAGGGTCTGAGAACTTAAAAGCAGGCACAGATCACTGGATATGCCACAGGAATTTTCTAGGCATCTCTGACAATAACACCAAAGAGACGTGGGTAATGATGGGTACAAAAGTCCCAAAACAGATGCCACAGGAGAGAATGGTTAAAACATAATGTACATATTCAAGAAATAAAATACAACTTTCATGGTAAAAATCATGTCTTTAAAGATTTAATGATATGGGAGAAAGTGTAAAATAAAATGTATTATATAATTAAAATAAATAAATAAATTAGAAAGATAGATAAGCAAGCAAGCTAGCACACATGCACTACAGTATGGTCATTATTTTCTTATTTACTCTGTATCTGTCTCATTTTGTAGTATAAACATGTGCTACTTCTAGTATCAGAGGGTTGTGAATACCAAGGCTAAACTAAAAATTAAACTGAAAAATAGAAATTGCCTATATTTCAGTCTCCACAACAAGGCCATGAACTCACTGGAGAGAGACTGGGCTTAATTTGTCCTTTTATCCCAAGTGCATAGACTAGATCTGGACTTGGAAGATACTCAGAGAATGCATAATCCAAGAGAAAGAATGACTATACAAATACATGAAGGAGTGAAGAGGAGCTTGGATTTGGTACACAATAAAGTTCATAAGCAAGAGTATGATTAGTTCATAAGCAAGGATACATTAAACAAGCACTAACAGGGAGATGTGACCAAAATGCACTTTATTTTTTCCCCACTGTCCCTCTAATATTTTCCTTATTGAAGTATAATTAACATAAAATAAAATACAAATATTTAAATCAAATATTACCTACTGTATCTGACAAGGTTCAGTCAAATAAGCACAACCACTATGACAGATTAGATATATGAAAAGATAAATCACAGGAAGTTGACTTTACACAATCGATACACAATTAGAGCAGATTAAATAGTTTATATGAAGCTATTCTACCTGCTCTTATACTTGAGCCTGAATCTGCAGATGGGCCATCTGAAAGAGAAGATAGGTGTGAAACAGAGGAGGCAAAGAAAAATTAGAATCTAAGAGGATGGGTAGAAAGGACTAGTACCCACTGAAGACTCACTACCTCCAAGCTCCCACTTTGACAATGGAGTTATCCTGCAGGGAAAGATAGCACCTGCATCACAGAGCTAAGCACATGTCTGGCCCAAGAGTCAGAGAAGCTGAAGGCAGAAATGCAGCAGAAGCTAGAGGTGAACCAGCAGATCAGCTTTAACATGTGACAACACACAGTGGGTTGCAGCAACACCTTGTGCCTTACACTGACCTAGACATAAAGAATATGGCTGCTGCTTCACTTCCACCTGTCACATCCCCTGCAAAATGCCTCCCATAGCCCAAACAGATTTAGAATTATGCAGGGAAATGAATGCTAGGAATTATAGAATTTCAGCTACATTGGCATGATATAAATCTACCAAACCTAATTTTGAGGGCAGATCTAGCACAAGAGGGGAGTGATCAGATGTTCCACCTGAGAAAATGTTACCTTGGATCTTCTCAAAGCATTATGCAGGCAAAGACTTATTTTTGTAGTTTTTTTTTTCAAAGAAGCAATGCTATCAATACTTGATACTGGGTCTATATCCATTACCTTAGTCAATTCTTATGGTAGTACTATATTACTCTTATTTTGTAAACAAATGCATTGAAGCTTAGAGAAGTTAACAAGCTTACTCAAAGCTACACAGTAAATTGCAAATCTAGGACCCAGGTCCCTCTGATTCCATAAGGCCTTCTCATCACCTATTTACTCTGCTGCTATGTCACTAGTTCAAAAAAAGCTTTTCAATCACTACCTTTATGAAAATCTGAGCAGAGTGAGATTCTTCTATATTGCATTGGTGTAGCCTTTCTTTTTCCTAGGCAGACACTGAGAGTCAGAGATCCATGAAGAAATAGAAGAGAAAGGAAGACAAAAGATGGTCTATCCCCCAAAACAAGGAAGGAGAGGAGGTAAAAAAAAAATTAAAAGTTCAGAAAGGAAATGAGCGAGGAGAATCACAGATCTGTAAAGGAATACTCAGCAGAACTAAGGTGGAAAGAACTTGTATATGAGCACAGGAGGGAAAGTGCTCATGCATTTTCAAAAGGAAAAGAGAGATTTGTCTAGTAATGAGCAGCTTAAGGTCAAGTCAGGAATTTTAGTGAGAGCTGGGATAAGAAAAGCAAGTTGTACATCTCTCAGTCAGAACTCTGTAAACCAAAATGACCTTATCATTCCTCCAGCTTGACTAAACTTGAGATAGGTTTCCCTTTCTTTAGAGCATTTACTTCAGAAAACTTGTCACTGTAAAACCTTTCTCTGCTTCTTTGACATATAAATCTTTAAAAAGCTTCTTACTAAAGTTATATTTTATATTAAAATTACACCTGAGGGAGGGGGAGCAGGGAGCTTCTTACCAATTTTACAACACTGTAATGTCTTTCTCAAGGACTTGAGAGGCATCCCTTTGAAATGTAAATATCAAGGGAACTAGCACCCTTATTTCCTAGTTTCTGTGGGGAGATAGGAACCTAACTTCCCATGGACACCCTGTTCCAAGTTATAAAACTACCTCCTATCTTGAAAACACAGAAAGTTTACTTTTCCTTTGGGTAAGGCCAGTTAGCTAACACAGGTGGCGTATGATCCTTCCATTAGCATCTTAGACCTTTAAAAACATTCTAGTCTACAGCCATGCTACCCTGGACAAGCCCAATCCCGTCTGATCTCGGAAACTAAGCAGGATCAGGCCTGGTTAGTACTTGGATGGAAGACCACCTAGGAAGACCAGGTACTGTAGGTGTAAAAAAAAAAAAATAAGGGATTGTAAACTGACAAGGTCCTTGCAATCTGTGAGGTCAAACAAGGGTTGCCTTGCCTAAAAAAAACAGACAAACAAACAAAAAACACATTCTAAACCTTTAAAGCCATGAAAAATAGAAGGCAGTAGAAAAAGAGGAAGACCAAATGAGATGGATTGACTCCATTAAAAAAAAAATGGGCATGAGTCTGAGTCTACAGGAGCCAAGCAAGGCTGTTGAGAACAGGCCATTGTGGACATCACACATTCATTGGGACATCAGAAGTAAGGGCTGACTCAGTGGCATGTAATACATACCTTTCTTTCAGCAGAGTAGAACTCAGATTGGGTTCTGGCATCCCAAAGGATTCAGTCACTTGAAACAGACTTTCATACATGGCTGCAGTTTCTAAAACAATTTGGTCTTCCAACAGACAAGAGCAATGCTTCCTCAGAGTGTAATTTATGAATCAACTACCTCAGAATCACCAGAAATTTGTATTTTTATATTTTTAACAGTCTGGTTAGGTGATGATGGAACACACAAAGTCTGAGAACTACAGATCAATAGTATGTTCACTGTTCAGTCATATAGTGAGCTGTTAAGCAACAATGAAAGCTGACATGTGCTGAGCTCTGACTGAGCCAGACATTGCTGTAAGCACTTTATGTGAGTTGTCTCATTTTATACTCACTATAACTCTACAAGTGAGAAATTGTTATTACTTTCATTCTACAGGTGAGATAACTGAAGGACAAGCTTGGGGAATGGAAAATTTGTAATTAAAACACAAGAAGTTTGACTAGACGTGGTATGCATTCTACTGTGAGCCTAGGAGAAAACAAAGCTCAAGACTTTACACATGAACCTTAGACAGCTTTTAGTCCAAGAGTTTTAACTATTGATAGTGAGGACCTAATTACTTCTGTGTCATACATATCAAAAATATTTTATATATGTAACATTTTTCAGATTACAAGTATTTACCTATATGTCATATATGATATCCTCTAGAAGTGATACAGCTCTCTACTAATGTAGATGCTTAGGTCAGAACCATTGCTAAACATCATCTTATCACTTTTGAAGAGCTGTCTATTCTAACTCTGACCAGTCTTCAGTTAACATACCTATAAAATAATTAATTCACTTCTTCCATATATATGACTTCTTCTCCATCACTGTCAACTAAAAGCTACAACACAGTACTTTTAAGAAAACATTTTATGATTAAGAGTACTTTCTCTATACTGCTTCACTAATCATGATGATGAGGATCCCAATCAAAAGGATATTATCAGTGTCACTGCTAATCTTCTAACTTTGTGCTTGTGTAAGACACTTTTGTTGGATTTGCATATTTTGTTCTACTCTTTAATGTAATACTAAATAGCTCTTAATTACATTTTATTCAAATAAGTTAAATGTATTTGTTGCTGATTCTAGTTTTTTAAAAATTCCCTTGTGCTTCAAGACTAAAAGGTTCAAAGAAAAAGTCTTAATTTTAAGAAAATTTCTTTTTGAAAGGCATTTTATCCAATAAAGCACAATCATTAACATTGAAAAGCTTATATAGAAGCTTATAGGAATAAAATTAGTTTGTTGTCAAGCTTTTTAGATTTTTAACTAGAGAATTACTTTAACCTCTCTTCAAACTTAGTATGCATCTCTTAAATACTAAATCTTCTGAGTGTCTGTATATGTTATTTCAATTAATTATCACCACACATTTGGAAAAAGGCATTATTACCTACCATTTACATATGAGAAGACTGAGATCCAATGAAGTTAAGTATTATGCCCAAGGTCACACACTTAATAAGTAAATCAAAATTCCAGGGTCTTCCCCACACACCACATTGTTTCCAGAGAAGATGCTAGTAGCATATTAATGAACCAAATTCAATCTGATTTGTATTTAAACCTAGAATGGCATTGTGCAAAATACATGATAAGCCAACTCCTTAATCCTAAATATTGCATCTGTACACATAGATAGTCTTTACAGACTGTTATTTGTTAATCCATGAGTTGATTTCGAAGAATAAGCACTCTAATTTATTGTTCAGTGACCCAGATAGATCCTGGGAGCACTCCTGATTTCTCTCATATAGGCAATATTTCAATTAAGGAGCTTTCTCTCCAATAAGGCCATCAAAACACCTTAGTGTTTAAGAAGCATAAACCATTTGTTAACATAGCAATTGGTGAGAGTGGGAACTGTGGGGAAAATAGGTTTCTGTATTAGGAATTTCCTTTCATAAAATGGAAAGTTACAAATGAAAGCTAATCTTTTTCAAGTTTTCTTACTAACATCAGATTTGACCTACACCACTGATCTCTTCCTGATCCTAGACAATGCAAAAAGATATGAAACAAAAGGGTAAAGTTAGAAAATGCATCACTCACAGAAGACAAAGTGGGGTGTGACTTTAAAGCCTGTTAAAGGAAACTACTGCTATCATTCTTCAGGTTCCTCTGGTTTTAGTTTTCTTAATTCCCTCCCTCTGTAAATAACGCACATCACAACAGGAAGAAAAACAGTTCATTTCTCATTTTTCATTTATTTAAACAGATAAGTATTCTGCCTCCGGAGCCAAAACCTGCTGTCTTATATAATTGAAGTGTGTGTGTGTGTGTGTGTGTGTGTGTGTGTGTGTGTGTAAGAGAGGGGAGGGGGAGGTGCTGTTCTGAGGCATGAGAGTGAGAGGGGCAGGTAGAAATACGAGGAGCTAGGCAGAGTTGCTACCTCCCTTACAAAGCTACTGTCTGGGAGAAGGGGTGGGGACTATGCCAATCCATTACCATGCCACATGCCAGCTTCACACAATATCCTTCTCCGTCATGTTCCCTGGGAAATTTTCCCCAGATCAGAAAAAGAACAGTAAGGCGAGTCTGCTTCAGAAGGCGAGTTTTTACCATTACCGCACAAAGGACAGCTGAGCGCGCTTTCACATCCTCGCCAACTCCGCTCTCTGATCAGATCTTCTAGTTCAGCACCACGGAGAGTGGCACCTTCTAGGCTACCACCCATGGGGAGTCAGATTCCCCCGACTGAACACCGGATTCCGGTCATTTAGAGGAGGGACAAGCCTGCGTACCTCACCGTCAATGTAAGCAGCTATGATGATTCTTTCTTATTGATTTTTCCAGTAGAGGTTTGTTTTCTCGCTGAATTATGGAATTAAACTTTTATTTATTAGCCCTCTCCCCATTCTGCATTGCTTGGATTTTTTTGGATGTAAATCTGAATCTGAAATTTTTCTTATTTATTGAGTTGGTAGAGGAATTTTTTACTTTTCATCAAAAGTCTAAGTTTACAAAGCCATTTAGAAAGAGACAAATTCTGGTAGCCCAGTCCTTTTGTGCTGGAGTGTAGTTTTTATCCTAGAAGAGAGTATATGCATTGTCTCTTCTACTTCACTACCAGCAGCTTAATTTGATTTTTTGTGTGTGGCTGTATTTACTGGAATATAAATATAAGAACGAGAAGAAGAAGGCTATATTCTAACAAGTAGCAACTATTAAAGTTAACTACAGGTGAGAAGAAAGAGGTTTTTTTTTCCTTCTTTCTGTTGAAATATGTCCTTTAGGCATCCATTTAAAACTAATATTCTCCTAATAAAAGAGATATAATCTGGGCAGGACTTTGACATAAGCTTTGAAACTCTGGAACACAGAACCTCCTTCTTCAAGTTTAAATTTGTAAATTCACCTAAGTTGTGATTGAGTAGACATAACCAAGATGCTATCGCCATTAACTGTAATTTACAAGTTTAATGGATTCGGGTAGATTTGAAAGAGGCAATAATGATTGACCCTGTCTGGTGGCGCTCCATGAATTTTTGCCTCGGAATGCCACCTGCTGGTGGGTTCTATTTCTGAAGCACTGAGCACAATCAGATTTATGAATGAATTCACATTAAATCTATAATATTCATTATGGATATGACTGAAATGCATTCTCTAAGATCTTTTAAACAATGACATTGGTTCAATTATTTAACAACTTACCAATGTCACAATTATAATTTCATAAAAATTTATTTCCAAAACACTTGCTCCTAAGCTTAGGGGCATGTAGACTAGCTAACTCCTTTAGGCAGTAATTAACCCAGAAAAAATCAGAACTATGTAGAGCCTCATTGAGGCTAATTGCAGACGCATGTTATATCCTAGACGAGAGCCACCAGGACCTCTTGCTTAGGAAAAGCAATCAACACTTCCTCCCCCAGATAAATACTCAGCATACTTTTTTTCAGTATTCTCGTTTCACAATTTAAGGTCCTCTCTTACTTTCTTGGTAGATGTCATTTCAGACTCTTCTGCCCTAGAGGTCAATGAAACAATTAAAAGGTTACACGTATTTATTTTATTCTAAGACAAATATTTTGGGGGAAAATATAACTATTAGAACTTGTTTAGCTCTAGCTTGAGCTATACACACTCATTTTCATAACTCCCCAGTTCTAAAGAGACAAATAAGGTTTTAAAAGAAGAATAAATATAAGATGCACACACAAAGTACTAATTATACTTGAATGGTTAATACATACATAAGGTAGTTTGAAAATACTGAGAATAACCTCTTCTCTAAATAACGTTTAGAGAAATGATGATTTGGTGAAAAATACACTGCTGATAAAATCATTTATTAAAATTCAGGAACACTAGATAATATTTTCAATCCATGATGCAATGGGAAAAAAATATTGCACATCAACAGAACTTTTTGGAAAGTATATCTACCTCAATATAATATAATGAGAAGCAGAAGAATACTTTGCTTGTTTGCTATAGGACCTGACTGGTGAGGTATATGAGCTCATGTATAACCACAAGATAATAAGTGGATATCTTTTTTCTTTTATTCAAAATATATGTGTTGTAGAAACAAATTATTGTCACTAGTTTAAATGGCAACTTGAATGCTCTAGAGCTACAATTATTACAATTATGTTAAGATAAAGTAGTTAACATCCAGTGTTACTAGAGCACTTACTTGGCATTGTAATTTATATGCACTATCTTACCTCCACTTCAACAGAATAAGAAAGATGATATTTAAAAATAAGTTGGATGCCTTTAGAAATACATAACAAAAACTTTAGGAGTATTATGCAGAAGTGGGAATGCCTCAGTTTTCTGCCCCAGTCATTCAAGGGACTTAATGTATATACTCTCTGATATTAACTATCTCGTCTAGCGACTTATGGGCTATTATTTACAGTAGAACTAACTGGAAAATAATTTTGCCTTGAAATTTAGTTACAAATAGAAAATACTAGTTAAAACATTATATGGCTCCTATATTTATAAGGAGGCTACTGATAAACACTAACACCTCTGTTTTATTGGTCTTCTTTAATGACCAACTCAAATTCAAGAATTTATTAAGTTATCTGACCATGCACTTATGCCAAACGTCAGGCATACTAGATGCTAGGTACATATACCATATAAACAAGTAATATTCCCCTGCCCTCAAGGATCTTGTACTCTAAAGGAAAAAAATTTAGTCTAAAGAAACAGAAAAAAATGCAGAAGGAAAGTGGATAGAAGCAGCATCTAGCCAACAGTGTGCACTTTGAAATCAGGTTAGACTCTTTAATTTTCTCTTGTCTACTACTCACAAGTTGTTTAGCCTTGGCAAGAGTGATTAAGTTATCTGAGCCTCATCTATTTAATGGGAATGACAACAGCACCTATATCATAGTTTATGAGAATTTAAAATAACACATGTTAAGTACTCAGCATGGTGCCTGCAATGTGGTTAATGTGTGATAAATGTTAATCATTGTGATTAGTTAATGACAAAATAGCTAAGCTTATCATATAAGTTGTATGAACTTAAAATAATTTATATAAAGCATTTAGTGCAGTGTCTGGCACAGGGCAAACATGTAATATATGTTAGCTATCACTATTCTGTAGTCATTTAGAAAAACAGCCAAGCTGAATAAGATCAGTGTAGAGTGAAATGTAAGCCAATTCATAATAATTTACTTAAGTGTATTAATATGTAAAGTTTTGATCATTATTGTCATGAACATTTGTATAAGGTTTTACAGTATCCAGTACATTTGATGTATGTTATTTCATCCTTGCTGTGGTCCTGAGGCCAATGGCAAACAGATTTTATTACTCCCTTTCCATTGGTAAGGCTGCTCAGGTTTAGGAGAAGACTCCAGATCTCTTGCCTATTTCACTGTTGCTCTGGACTAAAACTCAGAATATATAACTTAAGATGAACAGACCAGAGCTGAGTTTTCCTGGGTGATTTATATAACTCTTGGATTTTTTGGATCCATGTTCAATTGTGAAATGTTACAGACTGCATTGGTTTTAGGCTTGAATAATTTCCACAGAGACCTGTGGTGCATGTAGTAATTTTTTTCAAAAAAAAAAAAAAAAGGCAACAAATCTCTCTAAAAAGACATTTGATTAAGTGGCCTTTTCTTCATCAGTAATTAATGACAATTCCCTGTCTCTAAAAGCCTTTATGGTCATGCTCATTTGCAGTTGGATTTAGTATACAAAATTCATATTTTTCATGGATCACTGACATCTGGCTTCCTTCAGACTAGCTGATGCATCTATAAGAGCAGCTTGATAAAAATAGCAACCAAAGGATTAAGAGGAAGTTTAATAATCAGTCCTCCTCTCAGATACAGTTTTGTTTCCACTGGAACCCTTCTTCTCAATGACATCAAATGTCAAGGTATGCATTTATAGAAAATGAAAAACACAGGATCTTAATTGAGGTGTTTGATGAGTTTGATCCCTCATTATCTCAATAATATATGCAAATATAAAGGCATTTGCATTCAAAGTTCATTTTTAAGGAAAATATTAAAGTATGAGCAATCAAATGCTAATTGCACTTTAGGAAGAATCATTTTGCTTGTCATTGGCCCTAAGACTGTGACTAAATCCCTGGAGTCCAGCAGAACAACACATCTGATTCATGAGTGTGAGCTGTGGATACCAGCTATTGTGGACCAGATGACTTCATCTTTTTGACATATCTTTCGTGGATTCTTTCCAACCCATGTGAAACATATAACTAAAGCCTGACTAAGGTCAAGATTAAATGACAAGGATATGGTGGCTAAATATATTCTTAGGTGTATAAATATTTAAACGGGGTAAACAGTGAGAGGTTAGTAAAAGGGAACAAACTTTCAGCTATCAGATAAATAAGGTCTGAAGATCTAATGTGAAACATGGTGACTATAGCTGATAACACTATTACATAATTGAAATTTGCTAAGAGAGTAGACCTTAAATGTTCTCACCACATACATACATACATACAGTGATAAATATGTTAACTACATGGTGGAATTCCTTTCATTTGGTCAGTTACACCTTCATAAAGCTGAAAAAATAATTGTTTAAAAAGCAACATTAGAGGGGTATCAGAGTAAGAGGGAATCAGAGCTAATAAGAAGCCCCCAGTGAGGTAAAAGGCCTCCATTGATATCTGAATCAATTCATGTGGCTCCAGGGTCTATTGTGAAACCCCTTATGTTGGAAGCAATCTCACTGAGTAGCATGTCCCATTATATGCTTATATGCATTCATGACTTGAAGGCCCATAAGGTTTCATCAATGCCAAATTCTGCTAAGAAAAGAGCAGAATTAACAATTCTGTGAACATTCAAATGCATCTCAGGGCTGAGGTTTTAAAAGCTGGGAAAAAGATGCTTGTTTATTTCTTAGTATATCTGGGTGTCTGTTTTGAAGGTCAGTCGGAAAAATGCATGTCAAGTGGTGAGGACATTTTAACTTCTGATAAATACTAACCATACATATACATTTTTTCTTTGATAAGAAATAATTATTATAGAAACATATATATATATATATACACACACATACATATATATATGTGTGTGTATATATGTGTATGTGTATATGTATGTATGTGTGTATGTGTATGTATGTATGTATGTATATGTGTGTGTATGTATGTGTATGTGTGTGTGTGTGTGTGTGTGTGTGTATCGCTCTACTCTTTTGCAGAAATTATTTTCCCTAAGGTTTAGTTTTTTTGCTTTACCTACCTACAATTCCCTACCTAAAATAATAAGAATTCTAATATTTTGCTATTTATGTTTATTTAATGAGGGGAATTAACAAACGATGCTTCAACATCCTTTAAGTTTATAGGCTGTAGCATCTATGATATTTATAAGGAGTCTAAATTTATATTGAATACTTATGTATTCCTTGTGAAATGTTTCTCTACTCTGATGTGGTTCAATAGTTATTATATTTCCTTTGAATTAATCTCCCCATGGCTTGTTGCTGTGCAACAGTTGTTTACTTTAACCTTGGAGTCTGACCTACTCTCCCTCTTGAGCAGACCTCTAATGAAAAAGTAACATGGAATCAAGCTCAAACTCCTTCTAGAGCAGCTGCCATTTCATCTGACACACTGCTCAGATGCTCTTGAGTGGAAACTGTCTTTTCTTGGTTTGAGTTGTGATGTCCGAGTCCAGAGAGGTGCTCCTGAGAAGGGCAGAAGCCTCATCATAGGATAGGCTGAGTAATTCTATAAAAAGGATTATTAGTTGGGGGGCTCAATTCCCACCTAAGTCTGTGTACCCAGATGACAGACCTTGAAAATGAGTCCATAATATCCTCTGAAACAAGGTCCTTTAGGAATACAAATGAGATAACTGCTTAGCTTTCAACTCAGTCACTTTCCCTCCTTTTGAAAAACCTATAGTAAGTGCCTGCACCCTATTTGTGAGTCCCTCTATTCTGAAAAGTTCTTTTATAGACTCCTCATCTACAGTCTGCTTTGACATCAATGAGTAGTCTCTCTCTCTCAGAATACAGAACTGTTGAGAGTAATGGGCTCAGAAGGAGCTCATGAACTTGAATCCTAAGAATATTTTCCCCAACAATCTTCTATCAAAGTGAACTTTAGAAAACTTGTTGGCAGTTCAGATGCACCCTAAAGGATCACAGAACTCTTTATTGGGATTTATTATCCACAGTTGCCTTTTGATGGAGTTGCCCATCGTTATTCCTTTACTTTTTGCAGCTAAAAAGCTGCTCCACTGAATAGTTTAGCAGTTTTTCCCAAGAAGTGTAACTCTGGCCTAAGCAAGATGAGAGTATAAGCTCTGACCTCAGAGTCTTCGCTGTATACCAGAAAGGGCCCTACAAGAGCTAAAACCAAAAGCGTCTGAGCAGGTCAAAAAGTAAAATGAGCAGAAAACTAAAGCAAGTCCAATTTTTTTTTAAATTACAAGACTGAGTAACACTGCCTTAAAAAAAATCTCAAAACACTACTTTTAATATAGAAGTCCTCCCCTGTAATTATTTTTTACAGATGGCTTAAGTGAAATAGTATTCTTAACACATGGAGACATGGCCAATAACAAAAAGATAGTTAAGAAACATGGAAAATAGTTCAAAACAAATCCCCAAGTAAGTACTCTTTAGAACAGATACTCTCTTATCAAAATGTATGCCATTCAAATATTACTTGAGCAATGTGAATGGGGGTAGACCAGAAAAGGAGGACAGAAAATATGGGTAAGCCCAACTGGAGATCAGAAAAGTTTGAGATGTTTAAGTTTGTAGAGTGTTTGGGAACATCTGGTCCAGATTCTCTGTTTTATACTTAAAGCATATTGAGCTGGGGACCTGCTCAAGGTCTCAAGGCTAGCTAGAAATGGGGCATCTGGCTCAAGCTCACATTACACTATGACTATTATTCTCTCCATTCAGCCATTTTAAAACCCTGGCAAACTAAAGGTTAGGTAATTTGTCCAAAGTCACAGGCTGGCAAAAGTGAAGCCAGGATTGCAACTCTAGACCTTCTGACTTCAAAGCCTGTCTCTCAGCCTCACTTGTCACAAGATCTTCATTCGACATAAAGACAATACTAGTATCTACTTTACAGGATTCATAGAGGAATTACACAAGTAATACATGTAAAATATATTAACTTCTTAGTATAGTCCCTGGCATATAATAGATGCTTAATAAATGTTAACGGCTATTACTAGTAGTACTAGTATTAACCTCTACACTATGCTACAGTGGGAAAGGACAAGTTATAAATGAACCTAGCATATAAATTGATCTGTTCTTCCAACCATAAAAAAACCCAGGTTTGATCCTAAAAAGTTATGTCTAAATTTTTTCAAGAGGACCTCTACAGTCCATTAGTGAGTGGGATGGTGTCCCCTGCCACATCTTGCCCTTTAGTAAGTGCTCAGGCTTCACAGGGACCAGAAAACAAGAACAGTCCCCATAGAGAATAGCAGTAGATGTAGAAACAGAGGTGTGTGCTGTGCTTGCATGTTGTCGCTGTTTCGTCACAATGTGGGAGCTCATTAGGAGTGATTCACCTGACCCAAAGGCAGCAGTCTCCATGGTAGCCATCTCTACGGCACAGCCCATGTTGAACTAGACATACTAATAGGCAGGAAACAGAATAAAACCAGCATCAACTGAGCACTTGAGCACTTTCTACACACATGCTAACTCATTTAATCTTCCTATGGACCCTCCAGTACACAAAAGATTATCTACATTGTACAGGTGCAAGTGCAGAGAAGCGTTGTACTAAAAGCACAGAGAAATCAAGTGATATGCTCAACTTTGCACAAATAGAAATCCAATGAACAGCCCTTGACCTGTGTTGGCCACATCAGTAACCTATACCTGCCACCTCCATCTCACATTACACTCCACCTAAACCCATATTTCAGCTCTGCCACCAATCCTCTACCCAAAGGGTAGAGATGCTGGATAACTAAATCATTATTCTTCCATTTGAATAAGAATAGTTCAGGTTATCCAGTTTGTCTTAATTTCAGGGATAAGACAATGATTTTTAATAAGATATCATAACTCCTACTAAGATTCCTATCATGACATTCTTTTTTTAACCTCAACAATTTTTGTTTGCTCTGTCCCTGGGGAACCCATAGGCCCATGGGAAAGTAACCAAGCATCTTTGCCTTTGTCACCCCACAGGTTAGGGAGCAACACCTTCAAAAACATGCAGCGCCGGCACACAACACTGAGGGAAAAGGGCCGCCGCCAGGCCATCCGGGGTCCCGCCTACATGTTCAATGAGAAGGGCACCAGCCTGACACCGGAGGAAGAGCGCTTCCTGGACTCAGCCGAGTACGGCAACATCCCAGTAGTGAGGAAAATGCTGGAGGAGTCCAAGACTCTCAACTTCAACTGCGTGGACTACATGGGGCAGAATGCATTGCAGCTGGCCGTGGGCAACGAACACCTAGAGGTCACAGAGCTTCTGCTCAAGAAGGAAAATTTGGCACGGGTCGGCGACGCGCTGCTGCTGGCCATCAGCAAGGGCTACGTGCGCATTGTGGAGGCCATCCTCAACCACCCAGCCTTCGCACAGGGCCAGCGCCTGACACTCAGCCCACTAGAGCAGGAGTTGCGCGACGACGACTTCTATGCCTATGATGAAGACGGCACGCGCTTCTCCCATGACATCACGCCCATCATCCTGGCGGCCCACTGCCAGGAGTACGAGATCGTACACATCCTCCTGCTCAAGGGCGCCCGCATTGAGCGGCCCCATGACTATTTCTGCAAGTGCACCGAGTGCACTGAGAAGCAGCGGAAGGACTCCTTCAGCCACTCCCGCTCCCGCATGAATGCCTACAAGGGACTGGCAAGTGCTGCCTATTTGTCCCTGTCCAGTGAAGACCCTGTCCTCACCGCACTGGAGCTAAGCAACGAGTTAGCCAGACTAGCCAACATTGAGACTGAATTTAAGGTAATTCACCATTCACCACCCTGCAGGCAGCTTGCACAGTGGGCTCATCCAGGTGTGTCCAGTAGCCAAAAGGGTTGTCTTCTGGTCTGACACAGGGTGAAGGCCTCAGGGTCTTGCCTTTTGCCTTTTGGGCTCACAAGGAGGAAGGGTACTTCCTCAATACGTGTCATATGTAGGCTTGAGAAAAAAGCACCCATTAGGTGGAACATCTGAAATCACATGAATGTGAATTGGTGACTTAAGCACAAATGCATGCAGTAAAAAACAAGCAGCATGCAGGCAAGATTATATTGTGGTTCCAATGTAAATGCCTCAGTTCTGCCACCAAGAACTTCAGAAGTGTCTAAATACCTTTGGTGGTTTCCTAGTTCAGGTCTTGGACTTCTTGGTTGTCTCATCTGCATGGTTTTGGTTTGTCTTGTTCATGTCTCTATCCTACTTTTGACTGTGTTGACCCTAGTTTCAGTTTCACATTTAATGCTAGAAAGACCTGGCTGCAGCCTTCTCAACTTAGCAAGCTATTGCTATTGTCCTATCAAAGAGCTGAGAAGAAGGTACAATAAAATGAAAATAAAACCACTTCTGTCAACTCAGTAGATGGGCTAGGGCAAAACTCTGTAATTCAGCCACCCTGAGAGTACCTGGACCTAGCAGGCTAGCCCAGGGGATAGAGACCCATCTCCTAAGTCCATTATTTAATAGTGGGCCTGTACTTTTCCTATCAACTGGCATTCCTCCTGAAAGAGAAGACTGGGACCCAATTCTTTTGACAATGTTTAATAATAACTTAAAACAAACATTTAGTGGGCATTAATTGTGTGCCAAGGACTAATTGCTTTACTATATGTTGTTTAATCCTTTCAACAACCATAGATATGAATACATTATCCTCATTTTATATAAGGACACAGAAATAGAAAGTATATAGCCAGAGAGAAGCAAAATCTTTATTCTAAACTAGGCACTCAGACCCCAGAGCCAGCTCTTAGCCACTACAGAAAATTGAGAGTCACAGGCCTTATTTATGCATTGGATTTCCCAGAGTTTTGTCTTTACCTGAATGATGAAGGAATTCTCCACTGCAGAAGGTGTGGCTGGAAGAGTAGAAACTACAACTGCGTTCATAATTTCTCATTCTGCCATTCAATCAGAGACTACAATGCCATGGAGCATACAAATAGGTTTCACATGTGTAAATAACACAGAGCAGGGAAAAGATAACACCTACAGGAGAAAAGTTAATTGTCTACAAAAATATCAGTATAAGAGCTTCCCCTTCATGAGACACAATTAGGTAGCCAAAGATAGGTACCGACTCACAGCAAGGGAGGCCCCTGGACCACATGATTCAGGGAGATCTCAAAGAAGGAAATTTGTCTCAGAATTTGTCTGAGACTTGCTGAGCAGGAGGAAATGGATTGGTGGGAAGAGAGAGACGGGCATGCAGAGGAGGCAAGTGAAGATGAGATCCAGAATGGCCCAGAGCAGGCAGGGGGCTGATGAGATGCTCCAAATGACTAGAATAAAGACATCCTGTAGAGGCACACAGGAGGAATGCTGAAGAGCTGAACTGGAGACAGATCTCAGAGGGACCTGAGTGTCAGGCTGAACACTATGGCTGTTATCCTGCAGGGAATGGACAGTTACTGAAAGTTTATGATTAGGAGACTAAAATGGTGAAAGCTAGAGTTTGGAGAATTTACTTGACTGGTAGGTAAGGTGAATTAGATAACTTGGCACGTGAGGCACTGGGACTAAAAAGGGTGATAATTTAGCTGTACATACATAAGGCCATAGAAGCCTCTCTGTACAAACGGGATCACCCACAGCCAGATTCAGAACCAGCCCTACAGAAAGCTGCAGGGTACCAAAAATTGTGAATAAAGAATACTATAATTAAACTAGTTTTACTCTATCTGTCCCACCATCTTGGACCTATCTACTGGATTGGAGACACTTCCCTAAATCCTGCATTGTATAAAGCCCCATCTAGAAAAACTAATGGATGTAGAGATTACCTAATGAAGCTAGCCTCTTCTTTCTGTGTTTATGCACAAGAAACTCCGCCCACAAACAATAAGGCCAATGATGTCCCAAGGAAACTTGTGGGAATTATGCTCATTCCCTGGGCTTCAGATTGAATCTGGGTAGGCCATGTGAAAGAAATGGCTAAGTCAATTAATTTAGACATTTATGGCCAAGAAAAAAAAAAACAATTCAAGCAAAAAATGTTTTTTGGATCAGATTATCTAGATAATCACACAATTCTCTAATTATCTGGGAGTATGCCAGCCTTGCTAGATAAAGTGATGCTAAACTAACATTTGGAATTATACCTGGCATATCTGCATATATATAATATAAAATTGGAAGTTTGCAAAAAGCATTTACTATGATATTTTGATTTAAAAAGTAAATTATGAAAATTATGGACAATTAAAAGCACTACTAACATGATGACAAAGCAATGCAATGATTTATACAGAATAATCGATAGCACAAATACATTCACTGACTGTTAACATTCCCTCCATTACCTTTGTTTGAAATAATGTCTTTCAGATTGTCGACAAATGGTGCATTATAAATTAACATAAGTGTTCCTTTAGAACTTTATTACTTATTCAACTACTCTTGTATGAGCATTCCTGACATTATAAATCTTCTCAGAGAGGAGAGCAGCTTAGCCAAATTGTAATAAAAGAATCAAGGGTAAGTGTATGTGTTCTAAAATGCAACTCTTTAGGGTCTGTTATGCTTTAAAGGAACTATGCATTGCTGACCATAGTCACATATTATGGAGATTACCCAATGCCATCAACTGTGTAAAAACAGCTATCAGGTTCTCAATGAAGATCTCATATGTTATCCTCTAGATCCTCTAAAACACTCATTCTGAGAGTGACTCTTCCTGCCTATCATCATGCATGAAAACCCGGATGTAGCTGCTGAGGCTATTGTCTTTGGTGCCATTTTAGTTTATCACCAGAACTGAGTCTAGTCTTCACCAAGAAGTACAGCCAATGTCACTGTCTCCAGTAAATTGTGGCTAGAGTCAGATGCCTGCTAAAAACCACTATTTTCAGTGTGGAAATTATACAGCTGTTCAAGAATTTCTTAGGTCTTTCTAATCTTCTTAGGTCTAGCAAGATATTAGAACTTGATGTGGCCACTGAGGCCTTCCTAGTACCTTGAAAGGTGCTCAGTAATCTAGTAAGCATTCCATAAAAATTTTATGAAGGAGATGAAGGAAATAAAGGAAATTCTAAAAGGATAATTATTTCAATCGATAAAGCAAGTGATTATTTTTATCTATGGTTTAAACTCTTCCTACATGAATTCAATAGAGGTATTTAACGAACATTATAAAATGGGGAAGCTCTAAAGAAGGTTAGAAAGGTGTCGGAGGGAAAAAAACAACCACATTAAATAACTAAAGACCAATCACATGTTGTACTGCATGGTGCCAATGACCACTAAGTTCCTGGAGGGCAGAGTGTGTTTTCTTGGTCTTGCCCACAGTATGTAACATGTAGGGTCTGGGAACAGTGACTACAAATGACTTTTTGGTTGGCTGGTTTCTCTATGCAGTAAGAGAACAGAGAATGAGGAAGGGATGGGATGGACTATTCAGAGGTATTCCACTGATGGACCAGGCTCTCTCTGGGTAGAGGCACCTGGAGTAGCACAGAAAAAGAAAGAATTTGTCTATCTCAGTTGAGTTACAGCTTCTGCCACAAAGAACACAATAAGGTCTCTACATTTTTCTTGAATGAGTCTGCTTGGTTTTCTTTACTGATCATCTTCCTGACAAAATTGCTCAGGGTCCCCTTTATTTTGCTGGTGTCTTTCCAGTCAAATTTCTGAGCATTCTGCCTATTTGTGTCATTTATCTGTGGAGCTGTTGTTTTAAAAGGACTACAGGTTTTAAATTTTTCCTCCAGTTTAAAGTTATGCCAAAAGCAATGCCTAGGAGGGGAAGGAGGGAGTGGGGAAGCAAAGGACAAAGGAATATTTGTAGAGTGAGGTTTAGGGCTTTGAAAGGAAAGAGGAAGCAGAACACAGACCTGGTGGTATCCCTCTTGCCCTCTTACCTTTTGCTGAAATAGAAATGTACCCAGTGCTCCAAAGGCAGGGAACTGCGGAAGCCCAACAAACACTCTACCACAGTTATTTAAGATTTGGTCATTCTAAATAACAGCTGCAACTGAAAAAGCTTTTCCTGATGAAAAAACATCAGCATGGAGGCTGATTGTGTTTCAGTCATAAGCAATTTATTCTTAATAAACTGCAGAGGGGAAGAGTAAGGGGCAAGAACGCTAAAGTTGTAATTTCATCTTGCTTAAACTGTTGATATTTCTGTTTGTCGTCAATGGGTTGCTAACCACATGTATTATGAAAAATAGATAATGAATTATGTATCAATGTTTGTGTTACCATTTTAAGGCCCATAAAAAAACCTCTCTGAGCCTAAAATATCACAAAATTAAAAATGCAAATTATGATAAATCAGACCAATTTGCCACCTGCTATGATCTCTAGTGAGATCCCATTGTGGAAGGAAAAGATGTTGAGATGACAGTTTGTAATCTGCTTGCAAACTTATCAAAATGGAAGAGGGAAGAGGAGAGGAGAAGGAGGAGGAGTGACTTTGTATTGTGGCAGGAAGATCTCACCACATATTTGAACTCTGGCCTTCTGGAGCGAGGAGCCAGGAAGCTTGAGGAAAGGCCCATCCTGGCCCTGCAGTAGTACCAAAGGCTGAATAAGTTCGTTGCCTTCAGCCTCCGGTGGAATCTGTGTTTGCACCTGTTTCTCACGTGCTTTGAATATTTTTAGGATTTTGAAATTTTATAGACCAACACCCTGGGAAAATATATTTTCTTGAAGTTTGAAAGCTTGGCTGGTAGAATAAACAAATGCCTGCTTAGCATGCAAAAAATGACTTGAAAATTGTTTCCTTTTCCATTGGGAAAATATTTTTTAAGCTGTGATGGCTGCAAATCTTAAAATAAAGTTGTTTGTTTGTTGGTTTAAAAACAAACAAACAAACAAATCTCTGGCAGAAAACTCCCAAAAGCACTCACTTACATCATCCCCAATATCCTCAGGAATCTGATTGGGTCATACAAGCTCTCTACTTGAGCACCTGGTAATGCAGAATGTAAGCAGAGAAGAAAAAAATCACAGATGTCAGGTAATGAGCTATGAGAGGACAGCCCCCAACTAAGCATGCACAGGTGAGGTGAAGTTAGAGCATGCATGCCAATGGACATGTCTACACTGAGGCTAAGCTCATTGGCTTCATAACTGACAGCAAGTTCCAGGGACTGGCTCATCTCAAGATAGTGGACAGAGATGACTTCTGCCCATGTTAGCTTTGTCTTCTTTTGTCTACCTAACTGACTGAAGGAGCACTTTCACCAAAGCATTAATTAATAAGTCATACCAAGAAAATGAGCTAAGTATGTGCCCTTTAATGACAACTTTTCATTAGCTCATGCCTAACGTCAAATAACTGTCCTCTCCTAAGGTTTATACCAAGAGTACTGAAATACAGGGCAACAGTATACATTGGGTAATAGGTATTTAAATGGTATAAAGGAGGCCACTTTGCTAGATGAGGAGAAGAACATAGGATAGGTACTGGTGAGCACCCAGTGCAGCTATGATATGGAGTAGAGAACAGAGAATTTGTCTCTTGAATAAGACTAACCTGGATTCCAGTCCCAGAGACATCTCCTGGCAACCATGCATCTTGGGCATCTTCTGGAAGTTAGTTTTCTTATTCGAAAAATGTCAGGGGAAGGAGAGAGTAGGTATTAGAACTGTAACATGTCCAAAACAGAATGCTTGTTTTCCCTATCCAAACAATTGCTCTTACCTTAATCTGTAAATGGCATCACAATTCACCCAGTTGTTAAGAGCTTTCTGTCTCACCTCATTTAACCTTTATAAAGTCCTGGCACATATTAGGTAAATACCTAATATTAGCTCAGTAAATGAATGAGCTGGTGAGTAAATTAATGAATAATGACCTCCCAGGGTGTTAGTGAGAATTAAATGAGATGAAGAATATAAACTTTTGCAGGGGATCTGACCCATAATAAGTACATAATTTATCCCCAGACTGCTCAGTCGAGATTCCTTTTTGTACTCCGAAACCCACTGAGATTTCCAATGCCACAACTTCCTCCCAATAAACACAACTTCAGTTTCAGCAAGCCCTCTATTCATAAAGGGTCTTCCTGACTGCTAGGCTTCCCTTGCTCCCCACCAAGAAACCATTCCTAAACAAGAAAAAGTACCAACTGTACAGTGAGCACCATGGTTAAAAACAGGCCAAGGGAATATTTTCCAATTGGAAAAATGCAGACCACTGAAACTTAATAAGCCTGAAATGCTACTAAAATATTGCTGTGAAAAGAAGCTACGTGGGCAGGAAAGATAAAGGAGCAAAGGAGGAGGAAGGAGAAAATGGGCACGCAGAGCTCCTGCCAAATATAGACAGATTACTTTTTGAAAAATATCTCCTTGAAAAAGATTCATCAATACACACACACAAAAAAAAAACTGAGAAAAAATCATTTCCTATACAAGTGCAACTATCAGGCTGAAATATCAGAGATATGAAGAAAATGGAGATAGTTCTTAGAGAATAATAGTGAATGAGTAGTAGCACAAATAAAATCAAATGGAAATGATGAAAATGCAGGATTTTTCTCTGAAGAAAAGTTACAATGCTATATAAATTACTCATAATAGAATGATATCAAGCATCCTGGATACACCATCAACATGGAGGCATATGTTTAACTAGTAACAAATTCACATTCAGATTAAATGTGGAAAATATAGGTCAGGCATGTGGGATGAGAGTACTGTCTATAGAACCACAGATTATCAGAACTGGGTGGATTCTAGTTACAGAGCTATCTGAAAATTCAGCATCCATGCCATAAACACTTACAAGCCTCTATTATGAGCCAGACTCTGGTTTGGGTGCTGAGATAAAATGATGAACAAGATAAAGTTTCTGTAAGCAGGCTCTTCTAATGCAGGAGACAGGCATTCTTCATATAGTCACACAAATAAACATAACTTTACAAATCATGCTGAGTGCTAAGCAGTAAAAGGACAATTTTAAAAGAGGTGACTTACTGGGACAGCTGACTGTATGTGTATGTGTGTGTGTGTGTGTGTGTGTGTGTGTGTGTGTGTGTGTGTGTGTGGTGTGCACATGTACACATGTACATGTGTTTTAAAATTTCTCAGAGGAGATTGTGTTTACAGAAAGCTGGAGGGTATGGGAGAGATAAACAGATGGCAGGGGATGAGAAAGACGGTCCAGGGATTGAAATTTTACATGAAATAGCCCAGTGCAAAGAGGGGAAAGAGAGGCCCATTAGAGAGCTATGAGTACCTTCCTACTGTAGGGAGTAAAAGGGAGAGGTGGCAGGTAACAGAGGCACTGAAGAAAAGAAAAACACCTCAGCCATGACCTTACTAATGGCAGCTGTGGTAAGAAGTTGGACTTCACTGTAGTGTGAATGGAGAGCCATCATAAGGTTTCAGCAAGTGAGAGAGTGACTCATATCTGCAGTCTGAAAGATCTACTCTGCCTGCTGTAGAAAATGGATTGAAGGTGCCAAGATTCAAAGTTGCATGACCACTGTAGAAAGAGGAAGTCCTCCCAGGAAAAGAGTTAAGTGGTACATAAGTACAGAAGAACCAGCACATCTCAACTAGTGAATGACCCATCACAGTTAGAGAGAGAGTACACTCAGAGAAGGGGTAAAAAGCTCCTGGTTGTTTTCAGGACAGTTTTCTTGTTTGTGAGCTCCTAGGAACTAGCTTCTTCTGTCCCTGGGGTCTCTCAGTGCTTCTTTGCAGTGCTCTGGCACTGGAGAGGCACAAGAGAGGAGGCAGAATAGAGCCAGCCCCTTACATATGGAGAACAGGAGGGCAGGAGAGTGATGAAGATTCTGATTTTCCATACTGACCTTTGGAGGTAGAAATAGGCATACCCCAGCCTTGGCCAGGCTGTTCATTGCAAAGCCCTTCCAGTACAAGGGTATTGGAATGAGGGTTCAGGAGTGATTACTCATGAATAGAAAGAATCCCAATGGAATTTTATCTTTCAAGTACATTGGGGACATCTTTCTCCCTCTTTTGGCTGCATGGACCGACTAAATATTTCACTAAAGGAGAGGAAAATGGCTAAATTTCACTTCTGACTCTTGACCAACTAGAGCTGATTTTAGCATAAATAAAGGCATAAGAAGTCCTCTCTCTCTTCTTCCTCCAAAGCTCTGGGTGTTGAAAATGCCACGCCAGGAGCACACCGGGGGCAGACCAGGCTTTTCTGGGCACTCAAAATCCTCACTGATGAACACCCAGTAGAGTCTAGGTGGATGTGTTAGTTTCCTAGGGCTGCTGTAACAAAGTACCACAAATGAGGTGACTTAAAACAACAGAAACTATTCTCTCACAGTTCTTGAGGCCAGAAGTCCAAAATTGAGGTATTAGCAGGGCCATGTTCTCTCTGAAGGCTCTAGGATAGGATCCTTCCTTGCCTCTTCTCAGCTTCTCTGGTGATCCTTGGCTCGTAGACATCATTCCAATCTCTGCCTCTGTTGTTACATAGTGAACTCTCCATGTTTTTCTGTGTCTCTTATCCATAAGGACCAGTCATTTTGAATTAAGGGTCCACTCTACTCTAGTAGGACTTCATCTTAACTAATTATGCCTACAAAACTCTATTTCCAAATAAGGTCCCATTCTGAAGTTCCAGGAAGGGAGCGAATTTGGAAGGGACACTATTCAACCCAATACAGTTGAGTAGCAACAACTTAAGATGAACTGAGGAAGAATGAGACCAGGAATCCAGGCTGACCCTCACAGCAGGGCAGGATAGAAGGCTAGAGGCCAGTTATTCTGGGAAGCCAAAGACAGTCCTAAAACTAGGAAGAAAAGAAAAGAGATTACTAATGCTTCCTATGACTAAGGCACAAGGAAAGACAGATATTGGAACTGTGTAAAAGTGTGTGCATGTGGAGGCAAGGTGGGTAAGAGGTGGGAGGAAACTGACAAAAGAAATGGGGGAACTTGCTATTGGGGCACTGCCTCTCTCAAGTATGAGAAAAACATTTTCAAGAGTTGGGTTTGGGGATAATAAAAATAAAACATTCTGATTACAGAATTTTTAGAAAATATAGAATAGTAGAGGGAACAAAAAGAAAAGCATTAATTCCACCATCTAAAAACAATTCACATTTTGGTATGCTTCCCCCTAGTGGTCCCCTACCCCAGGTACAAAAAATAGAAGTAATACTATGATTCAGTTGATGGAACATTATTATATTTTTGTTTCCCTTCAAACTTTATCCTCGTTTACACTCTCCCCCACCACAAAAAGCACCCACTTCAATGTATTTTTATATATCTACATATATAAGTGCATATATAATGTATATATACAAAAATACATATGTATGTCTATATGTATAATTCAGTCAAGAAACACTTCTTCTGCACCTACCATGTGAAAAGTTCCAAAGGTTGGGAACACTTAGAAAACCCTGTAATCTCTGCCCTCATGGAGCCTACATGCTAATGGAGACTACGAAAAAATATTGTTGATTTGTATGTATATGTGTTTATAAATTATATAAAAGGGATTCTAGTATAAAATCATGATCTTTCTAGCTTTTTCACTCAATATCATGTTGTTTATGGTCTCTCCATGTTGCTGTATATAAACCTAGTTCTTTGCTTCTGTCTGCTGCCTAGTATTCCATTATCTGTATCTTCAGCCTTTCGTTTTCTCAATCTGATGGTGATGAATTACTAGAACTGCCTCTAATCTTGTTAACACAATAATGCTGCAAAGAACATCCCTGTACCTGCTTATAATCCTATTTTAGAATTTTTAAGTTACAGACCCAGGAAAATCAGAAACCTGGGGTTCATTTCATTGAGCACCACTGGCTGTTCTGCAGAAGGCCTGCCCTTAGGGTTTTGTTTTGCCTTGCTTTGCTCAGCTCTAGGTATTATCCTGCTTTCTAATGTTTGCTAACATAAGGAATGTAAAGATATTTAATATGTATTTCTCTAACAGCTAATGAAGCTGAGCACTTCATATGATCTTTAGCCATGTGGGTTTCTCTTTTCTGTGAATTTCCTCTTCCTATTATTCTGTTACCCATTTTTAACAGGCTTTCTGTTTGGGGTTTTTGAATTTTTTTTTTCAGGAGTTCCTCATATATTCTAAATATTAGTTCCTTGCCTATTTCAAACATTGCAAATATCTTCTCCCAGTCTATCACTCCTCAGCTAAATTTGTCTATGGCACACTTTGTTCAACAGAAACTCATTTCTGAAAGCATCTGTGCATTTAGCCTTATCAAGAAAGCCTTCCCCACCCAAGGTCATAAATATATTTTCCTACTATTAAATCTATTATTTTTTTTCCATTACCTTCATTGATCTACTATTCACTTGTAAGTCTACAGCCTAATTGGAATTTACATTTGTAAATAGGGTGAGTTTGTATCGTTTTTGCTTTTATCCAAATGATAAGTTAGTTTCCCAGTATCGTCTATTAAATACTCTAACTTTCCCTCACTAATCTGTGATGCCACCTCTATCACACACCAATTCTCAAATACACATTTCTGATTCTAAACTTCCTATTCCATCCCAGTGTTCTGACTATTCCTCTACCCATTCCTCCAGCTTCATTCCCAAGACTTTGTTTTATGATCTATTACCCAGTATGAAGGTCCAGTTATTTTTTTTCTGTGTACTGCTTTGTTTTGTGCAATGGTACAAACAATCTGGAATCCTGATTTTCTCACTAAAAATTATAACTTTGGCTTCCTCCCGTCCCAGAACCCATGTAATGTCAACCTTATAAATAGCAGTTCCTGGAAAATTTTAGTGTTAGGTGTTGGGAGGAAAACTTTCTTCCACCATCTTAGGTTACAATGGTTGGGGCCTGTAAATTAACAGGAGAAAAAGCAGAGTTTATTCATACACATATAGAAGTGCATAAAAAAAGTGGCTGGCTAAACAGTTATGATAGGTTATGGTAACAACTTAACAGTGAAAGGGAGGGGAGAAAAGTTTTTGTAAGGAAAAAGAGGACTTTGAGGAAACGCACAAGCTTTTAGGGAAACAAATGAAAGACATAAGAGTTTGTGATGTTTGTTCACATCCAGGTGAGAGTGGTCAGTCTCCTTTCTGGCTTATACCTGTCCCCTCTGCCCTG
Source organism: Macroglossus sobrinus (assembly GCA_004027375.1). Lineage (NCBI taxonomy): Eukaryota > Metazoa > Chordata > Mammalia > Chiroptera > Pteropodidae > Macroglossus > Macroglossus sobrinus. Next base: position 350,753 of record PVKZ01000533.1, on the reverse strand, counting down.
CCCACTCCAGGGGGATTTATGGTAGCTGTATTTCTGGGAGGCTCTGCTAAAAAGTTTTAAAGAGAGTCAAAGAAGTTAAGCTCCCGTTTGTTCAGATGTTTTTAGCTTACAATAATCTTCATATCATTCTGATGAGTCAATATTCCCTACACATAATCAATAAAACAAAATCTCTGACAACTCACTGAGTCCCACCACAGAACAACTCCTGTGGTCCAGTGTAGGGCTGGTCTCAGGAACTGAAGAAGTGCGATGTGAGAAGGATGTCTGAGCCCTGACCAAGGACAGACAGACAGGCCTGTGTAGGAAAAACAATGACTTTCTCTCCACCCTTCTGCATTTGCAGGTTTGGATTATTTTAGTGCTTGGTTTTTAGGCTGTATACTGGTAAAAAGTTGTGATTCTTTTCTTCCTCTATTAGGCTGTAGGGGAGGAAAAAAATTATTTTTCCCTCTATCTTCCTAGGTTCTCCAGCTGGAGCCCTGTAAACTAGACTACAAATTTAGAAACCAAACTATAAGTGCTCTCATGGTAGTCAGATTTTAGAGACTACTTAAGGAACCAAATAACTTGGAGCCTTGTGGTCATACTCTCCCCAGAACAGGGTATAGGTCACACACAGGTGACATGGCATCATAAAAGATCCTTTAGGGCAGTTCTAGGATGGGGCCTTGACAGGTGAGGCTCCAAAAGCAGAAGAAAAGGCACTGAGTGAGGAGATCACCATGAGCTGCCATGTGACCTTGGCTCAGCATTCACAGCTCTGCTGATCATCTTCCTCATTCAAAAAGTTCAGACTAATAATCCTGAGTCCCCATTTTTCTAGTTCTTTCTGCTTCTCATTTCTGTTAAGCATTTTTTATAAACGATGTCAAAGTTGAAGTTTCAGAAAAGATTATAATTCTCATTTTACAAATGAGGAAACAGACTGACAGTGGTTAAATGATTTAACAGCAAAGGGTAGTCCTGCTTCTGTGTGCCAGATACTGTACTAAGACTACAAGTGTGGATATGACCAAGAGTCTGTCCTCAAAGCTATGGGAAAGACTGGAGTGTTAAAAGATAATTATGATGTAGTAGATAGAGTAGGAACAAAATACTGTGAGAACACAGAGAATAGAGCAACCCATTGCCTGGTAATGTGAGAGAAGGCCCCTCGAAAGAGAAAACCATTCTTGAAGGATGAGCAGGAGTTCGGCAAATGGAGAAGAGAAAGAAAGGCATAAAGGCAGAAGGATAAACATGTCCAGAGGAATGAAAAGCCCACTGTCCTTGGTGAACAAGTGTAGCTGGAGGAAGTTGGGTTTATGGAGAAGGGGCTAATATTATTGAAGCATATTCAGGTATGATAATAAAGATGCTTGGATCTTATCCTGCAGATTTTTAGCCAAAGGGATGATGGTTTGCCAGCTGGGTAGAAGAAGAAACTGTTATCAGTAAACAGGCCAATCAAGAGGCTCATTCAAACATCCAGACACTATATAAATTATAAGGGCTTGAATTAATATCATGACTGTGGATATGGGGAGTAAAGGTCAGACAGAAAAGATACTTTGAATCAGAATCATTATATATTGGTAACCAACTGGCAAAGACAAAGATGAACCCAGGGTTTCCAGCTCAGGAGGCTGAGTGGATGGGGACTCTAAATCAGAAAGCAGATCAGGTTTGATTGTTGGATGGAAGACCCAAATGTTCAGTTTGGGGCATGCAGAGTTTGAAGTGTCTGCAGGACTCACCAGCGTAGATACCACTTGGCAGAGAAATATTTAAATCAGCTCCTTAGAATGCTGGTTGGGGTTGGAGGTGAAACCCTGGGAAACATCAGCACATAGGCGACAGTAGAAGCTATAGAGATCAATGAAATGGTGTCAAAGCTTCAGTCTTCTTTTTTCATATTTACAAAATAGGTATATGTCCTACTTCCAAGTATTATTCAGTCATGCACTGGATAAATCAGTTTAAAGCAAAAAAAAAAAAAAAGGAATCTGATTTCCCTGATTAGGTTCAAATTTATTTAAATGCAATCACTTACTCATATTTTACTCACATCTTCTAGGACTTTTAAAAAGTCACTGCAGTTATCTATGCACATACAGTCAGCTTTGGCTTCAACTCATCCCATAAGAGCCAGGCATATCCCCCTCCCTGCTTCTAGTCAATTCCCTGGTAGCCACATGCCAGTACTTACTTGCTCCTCACCTTCCTAAAAATGAAATTCTTGAATCAGAGTATATGTATTAAGTCACTTTATCTAACATTTATTAAGTCTTATAATGTGGTGGCATGTCCTGGCCTGGAATATACAAATAAATGAAGCTGATTAGTTAAGTATGAAAGTGTTGAAAATACAGCGAGCTCTTTGATAAGGCTATTGGACCCTAAGAATAAAATGTCATGAAGGCTCAAGCATGAAACAGTGGATTTCCCCTGAGGTATCAGGAAAGCCATCCTAGAGTCACCCTCCAGATGATGATCTTGAGAAGGGGTAGCAGTTGTTAGAAGAAGCAAAAAGGAGCATTAGCACAGGCTTGGTTGGGAACACAATGGGCAGAGGCACCAAAGCAAAAAGAAAGGATTATGCTTCTTTGATTCAGGAAATCACAAGTACAGTAGTCTCCCCTATCCACAGGTTTACTTTCCACAGTTACCCACAGTCAACCGTGATCCAAAAATATTAAATGAAAAATTTCAGAAATAAACAATTCATAAGTTTTAAATTAAGTACTGTCTGAGTAGCGTGATGAAATCTCATGCCATTTGCTCTGTCCTGCCTGGGAGGTGAACCTTCCCTTTGTCCACTGTATCCATACTGTATATACTATCCACCCATGAGTCACTGAGTAGCCATCCTGGTTATCAGACTGACTGTTTTTTACTTATTTTAATTATTTTACTTAATAATGGTCCCAAAGTGCAAGAGTGGAGATGCTGGCATTCAGATATACCGAAGAGAAGCCCTAAGGTGCTTCTTCCTGTAAGTGAAAAGTGAGTACAGTAAAATAAAATATACTAAGAGATGGAGAGAAACCACATTCATATAAATTTTATCACAGCATATAATTGTTCTATCTTATTATTAATTACTGTTAGTCTTACTGTTTCTAATTTATAAATTAAACTATCATAAGTATGTATGTATAAGAAAAAATACAAAAAAAAAGGATTTGATACTATCTGCAATTTTAAGTATCTATTGGGGATCTTAGAACTTAAGCCCCATGGATAAGGGAGGACTACTGTACCGATATGCCTAACTTTGGCTTTTGTTTTATAATTAGCAGAGCTCTACATTTTTTTAATTGCTACTTTGCCATCTAGTTATTAGCCTTTTTAAATCAATAGCATTTTCAGCAATCACAAGCAAATTTTTAAAAATTACTTCTATACATTTTGTGCTATAATTACCCTTCAAAACAAGTCTCATGAACATTTACTATTCTGAATCCATAATGAGGATGGTTACTCATGGCATAATCTGCTGGAAGGGTATGTTATCTGGTGATGCCAATGCTAAATTAGTGTTTCTCTGAAATGTTTTCACAGTATACAGTTAGTACAAACAACATGCACAGGGCACATTTCCTCTGAATCTCTTTTTTTTATCACTTTTTAATTTGTTGTTAAAAAAATAAACAAATATTTCAGACATCAAGAACCAAGGATGGATAGCCCTCTCCAACTCTGAGATTTAAGGGTTCAGGAAACTTGGTACAAAGAAAAAAGGGTTTAAACACCATAACACAAATTTTTTTTCTGATTTTATTACTAATGCACAATTAATATAGAAAATTAGTTTGTGTGTAAGAAGAAAATTTATCTATAATTCCATCAAATTTTAACATGTCAGGGAATTTCTTCCCAGTGTTTGATGTCCCAAGCATGTCACATATTGAGCTCTAGCTTTTTCTCTGCACCTTAATTCTTGTTGGTATTAAAACTTCATTGTTCCCCCAATCCATTTTCATCCCTGCATCCTTACTACCACTGCACTTGGTCAGATAATTACAATAGCTCCCACCTTAATCCTACTTCTAGGCTACAATATTCCCCAACACTGAGGCTGCCTACCTAAGGTGCAAATAAGATCACTCCATTCTCCCACTTAAAAAAAGCTTTGATGGCTGATCACTGCATGTGAAATGAAATCTAAAGTCCAAGCTCATTATCAGGAAACACAAAGCCCTCCATGGCCTAAGTCCTTTCTACTGCAGACTCGCTGTCCTCTGCCACCTCTGCCTCTACTTGCATAGTTCCCTGTATATTCATATAGCATGCTTTTTGGACCCTCTATGTCTTTGCTTATGCTATGTCCCAATTTAGAATGTACTTCCTCCACCTCTTGAACTAGGTAAATCTGATTTCCCTTTCAAGACTCAGCAACATCTTATCTCCTCCAGGGCAACTTCCCTGAATACCCAGACAGGGCTAAGAGGCCGTCTTTGATGCTGAAGTCCCAAAGCACTGAGCCTACCTAAGTTCCTTTATCAATCAGTTATCGCCACAATAATTCTGTGTAACAAATCACCCCAAAACTCAATAGTCCACACATCATCATTTACAGCCATCTTCACAAGTCTGTGGGTCACAAGAGGCAGCTGCTCTGCATAACTCACTCTGGGGTTCAGGTTAAAATGGTAGTGGCAACCTAGGACACATTCTTCTATGGGCAAAAGACAGAGCTCCCAGAGGACCAAGGGAAAATGCATGATGCCTTAGGTTTAGAGGCCACACACTGTGATTTTGTTGGCTAAAGCAACTCCCATGACCAAGCCCAACATCAACGGTGAAGGAAGTATACTGGTCTCATGGAGAAGGGGAGGAGGAAGGACAGCTCCAGGAAATAACAAACTAATCTCACACAGTGCTTATCTCATAGATGGTAACTATCTTCCTAGTTGCTCAAGCCAAAAACCTCAGTCATTCTATCTCTTTTTCTTCATATCCAATTCATCAACAAATGCTCTTGGCGCTATCTTTCAAAGATGTTCAGAACTCTACACTTCTCATCCCTTGACTATTTACCTTTCTGATCCAGGCCATCTTTACCTCTCCCCTGGGTAACTGCAAAAGCTTCTTAATTGGTCTTCATGCTTCTGCTCTTGCCCATTACAATCTATCCCATCCTAGCAGCCAAACTGATCTTATTCAAGCATATATCAGATTACGTTAACTCTACTTCTTGAGATACCCTCCAATGACTCCCATCTCACCAAAATAAAAACACAGTCCTGGCAAGTGCCTATCAGGGCTTTGGCAATCTGTCCATTGCTATTCCTTTGGCCTGAATTCCTGCTATCCTACTCATCCACTTTGACCCAGTAACTGGCACCCTTGATAGTCCTCATAAATACTAGACACTCTCCTTCTTTGCACTGGTGACCCTCTGTCTGGAACACTCTTTCCTCATTAATCTATGTCGTTTCCCCTTTTGACAACTTCAATTCTCTATCCAAAACCACTTCGTCAGGGAGTACCTGCCTCTATATAAAAGAGAAATCAGCAGTCGCTATGCCCCCAATTAAATATAAGCTCCATGAGATCAGGAACTCTGTCTGTTTTATGTATCTCAAAGGTTTAGAACAGTGCCTGGAACGGAGTGGGTACTCAGTGAATATTTGTTGAATGAATGACTAGCACTTCACATAATAGTAAAACAACTGGCTTGGGTGCCATCTCCCCCATAGGTGAGCAGTAACCACACCTCACTCCTCCTTGCATCTCCAGCACTGGGCGCAGCTTTCAGAACACAGTAGGCTCAATAAGCTCCTGCTGAACTGAGTGAAACATCATTTTAAGGATGGATTTCTGGAATACACTCAAGCTTTTGAGCTAACAGGCTACACTATTTCAACTGCTTACCAACTGGGTTTATGTGGAAGCAAATGTTTTTTCAGGAATTACTTTGAGACTGGGTGTAAAGAAACTCAGATCTAATTTGCAGAAAAAGAGCGATCCTCATTACACTTGGACATAGGACCTTCTCTGTCTATCTTTCACTCTGGTCTGTCAGCTCTGTGAGAGCAGCAGCCAGGCCAGCCTCAGTCTTCACTGGATCTCCAAAGCCCCAGCACAGTGCTCAGCATGTGGTAAAGGTCTATTCATTTTGGTTGGTTAATGAAGTCATGATTAACGAATACATGAGTTCTTCCATGAGCCAATCCATGAACCAAAGTGGCTTAGGTGTGCTTGTGGATGAAAGCTTTGGAAGGATCCAAAAAGAGAAATTGTTAATTCAGCACTCTTTGCAGCTAAATTGCATGCTTCAGTTCCAATGAAACAAAGAGACCCCCCAAATACTTGCTAAAATCCAGTGTACTGTGAACAGCAGTCACCATGTCCCTTTTGGAATTCAGCTGGCATAAGCAATACCACCTCATCCTGCCACATTGTTTCTCTGTGTATCTGTAGAATGAGCTGCAAGGTCCTCCAGCCACCACAATGAGGAACTTGTAAACCCTCTGCTTCCTACTTATTCCCATAACTTCTCACGCACCATGAAGACAGTGATCCTGGATGAGGCAGGGGCACCTGTTACAGAATACAGGATGACCCACTGGTGGAAGTCATAAGACCAAAAAAGATGTTGGACAGTAGACAGCTTAGCACTGTAATAAGAGGCTAAGGGCCTTGGGAGATACAGGAATGGCCAGTCCCATTAAGGATGACCTCCGCTCTGACTTTGGCTGCCCACACACCTGTCGGTTACAGAGTACGAGGCAAACTCAGCACCTTGAGCTCAGCCAGTCTCACCTCCTTGGCCTTCCCGTGTGTGTGGATGCACAGGGCACTGCCTTACTCGGTTTCTGTACCTTTGCTTCTTACCAACAGGCCCTCATCTCTCTCTTCCTCTTCACCAGGAAGGATATTGAACTGCCCTTCAGGGTGCTGCTCAGAGTTTTAGACCACATGCCAGGGCAGTTGGTATTTTTATCAGATGACTACTTCTCAGTGTTAAGATTATAAAATTTGGAGTCAGTCATACACAAGTTCAAATCCCAGCTACCACTTGTTCCCCTATCTATAAAAAAAGAATGATGACAATATCTGGTTTTGTCATGAGAATTCAATGAGCTAAATATACAAAGCATGCAGCCCAGGGCCTGGCACATAGTAAGCATTAAATAAATAACTAATAGTAGTAACTATAACAGTCCTATGTTTTAATATTGTCCCCCATTCTAATGGCACAGAGATCAACCAAGCTTACTTAGGCTAACCAATGTGGGGTTAGGGCAGGAAGGCAGGGGAAAGGTGGAGCTGCTTCTATTGTAAGTGAATCACGGGGCTCCCTGAGGGTCCTTCTTTCTCTTTCAACTCACACAGCCTGACTGATTTCCTAAGTCACAGCATGAAGCAATCACTCCACAATGGAGCTGTAGGACCTTCACTGTCTATCTTTTCCTCTGGTCTGCCAGCTCCATGAGGGCAGCAATCATGTCTACCTCACTGTCCACTGACGCACACTGACCTTTAGTTGACAGAGAGAGGAGAGACAGAGACAGATAATCAGAGGGGTGTGGTGTGGAGAGACAGAACAAGAAGAGAAAGCGTTTGGAGGGAAGAGAGTCCTGGAGCCTCCCAGGGAGGCCAGGTGGCTGTGAGGTATGGGGAAGGAGCAAGGCTCACATAGGTGGCCTGCCTTCCAGTCTTGGTTCCCTGTAGTTCCAGCAGAAAAGGCAAAAAGCTGAGAAGAAGCTCTTCCAGATACTCAGCAAGAGAGAACCAAGCGGCATTTTTATCTGGGTAAGAATGTGTAGAGAATAGACATGAATTCCTCTCTAGATGCATTAGCACATTCATGTGTACTATTTAACCATGAGAAATTATGTAAAACATTGGATAATGTGCATAATCTGTGCATAACCATGCTATGGTTAAAGTAGTTAGTAACCACACAGTCCACACACTGGTGAATGTTCTCTCCTCTCTGGGCCTTTGCACCTGCCAGTCCCTCTTCTTGGCATGTCCATTCCTCATTACCCGCCTCACCCTTGTTAGCTCTACTCATCCTCAGGTCTGTTTATACTCTGCTCCTCTTGAAAGTCCCCCATATCTATAGCTGGATAGCATGTCTCAAGGCACTTATGTCACCTTGTGGGCCTTACCTGGTTACTTGTCATTCTCTCTGGAAAGACTCTGAGTTCTTCAAGAGCAAAGACTATGATTTATTTAGGTCTGTATCCCCAGTGCCTAGCACACGGTGGGCACTCAAATATACTGAACTAGTGAATAAAAAATACTTGAGTTGTTTATCTGTTTCCTTGAGAGATAGCCTCTACCCTCCTTAGGCAAGCCTCTCAATCCATCGGAGGAGACTTGTTATCAAATCAACAAGCAGAGCAATCTATTACTTTTGAGATTTTACAATGTCATGATGATGGATTAAGGAGCCCCTTACAATGTCAGTAGCTGCCAATTAAGTAAACCAAAAACCAAGTCGGAAACCAAAGTATCAATAGAACACTGTCAACACTGCCTGGCTAAAAAAGCCAGTGCAGTCACCTGCAGATTCAGGCTCAGTGCCCAGGGACCTGCACCTGCACTGTGAATTATCAAGGACTCAGTTCCAACCCATGCTCCTAGCTTCTGTTCAGCTGTGCTGCCTGCACCTTCCGCCTGAGGACTGACATAGGGTGAAGCTGTGGCACTGAATCCAATGAGGTCTGAGTCAGCTTTGTTAGAAAAAGGCACCTGAAGATCCATACCCCCCCAAAATTTGCTGTGTTTATACCCTCTAATCTATAAGCCATATAATATAACATTGGCTAATACTTGTTGTATATCGTGTTAACCAACTGAAATGAATTATCTTGTTTAGTTTACTCCTTGCAACAGCCCTTTCAAGTAAATAGCATTATCATCCCCATTATGCAGATTAGAGCACAAAAAGACATTAAGTTATACACACAAAATCATATAGCCAGTATACAACAGAATTGGGATTTGAATCCAGATACTGACTCTAGAGCCCAAACACTAACCACCCACCCATCCTTCTCATTTTTAAAGACTGATCAGGCTTGTTCTGAAAAATTCTAAGATCAACAATGGCTCACATACAATCATCTTTCCCAAATGCTGAAATACTAAGAACACAGAGACCCCGTTGGGAAATGCACAGAGTAAATTCAAGAATAAAGGAAGGCCTCCTGCAGAAAGCAAATAATAAACTCAAGGAGGTAGTAGGTAACCAGTGGCAGAATTGGAAAGTCGACCCTTTGAGCGGGTTACTGGATCAGGGAGCCAGTCGTATCACACCCCACCCTTGGGGCAGAACCCTGGATTCTGAGGACCTAGGAGCTGTCTAAATCCTCCTGGGAAAACAAAGGGGAGAAATGCTAACTACATGACTCATGTGCTGAACCTGAATCACCTTCCTTGGATCTGCATTCCGAAATGGAGATTAAATGCTGAGGGATATCTGCCTTCTATGATCCTTCAGAGTATGGGCTTATTGATATGGTGAAGGTTAATGAAACAATTAAGTATATGCATGAAAACTAAACCGTGGACTGAAGCTTTTCAATTTTTATCTGCAATAATGAGCACTAGGCTCAGGTACTTAGTGAGCACCTGACATCGACTAATTATTTCAGCGATTCTAGTTACAATTAATAAGGGCTCAGCATGTGTGTTAAATCTTCACATTCCATTTTCTCATCCATCAACTGAGTGAGGGGACATGTAGAAAGGATTGCTGGAGGACAGAATATGGCTTTAAAGTCCTTTCTTAGCTAAAATGTATTGAGCATTACCTATATTCCCAGTACTGAGCTATGCACTTCACCTGTTTTGCCTCACTGACTCCTCGCAATGTAATTTATGTGCTTTAATCCTTCTTTATGACATTGCCACTGTCTCCCAAGTCATCTCTCAGAGCCTACAATCAATTCTCCATATGACTCCTCATATCCCCACTCCATTCTCACATCCTCCTCCTTCATCTCCTGGTACCCTCCCACTTCGTCATCTGAAAGTCGTTGTTCCTCCTCAGTGAAATCTCCCGTCATTGCTCCTCCTCTCAGAAATGCATCATCTTCTTGCTCTTTCTAAAGACTGAGTCCACTAAGGACACATTCCCCAGCAGCCCTCTCAATTGGGACAGACAGGTTTTGCTCCCATAGTCCTTGTACCACGGAGCATAAAAAGTACATGTAACTCTCTTGATATTCTTTATCATTTCAGATCTTTCTCCTACTCTTCACCATAAGAACATTGAGCTTTGAATCATATTTCATCAAACTATATCACCCATTAACCCTCATCATTGCAGTCTGCAGCAATGGGTCACTCTGTCATTTCTCCATGGTTTTAGTTTCTGCTATTTAAATTCTTAGCACTTTAACATATAGACAAATCATCCTTTTAACACCTTGGCTTAGTTTTAATAAACTCATCTCCTCCAGTGGCCTAACCTTAGTCACCATGAGCCTCCTTGAGCCTACACCTGTCATCAATAAATGCAAACTCTCCATAATCCAAGCATCACACCTTATTCTCTCTTGACTACTTGCTCAAATTTTCCATCTCCCTCTAATATCCCAATTCTGTCAATCTTTTGCCTCTCCCTAGGACCTCCAACTCACTAACCTAACCATCTTTTTCTTTATAGACTAGATTTTTAGAGCATTTTTAGTTTCACACCAATACTGAGAAGTATAGAGTTTACACATACCCCTTACCCTGACACATGCGCAGTCTCCTCCATTATCAACAAACCCACACAAAGTGGTACATTTGTTACAACTAACGAACCTACATTGACACTAGCACCCAAAGCCCATAGTTTATATAAGGGTTCACTCTTGGTGTTGTACATGGGTTTGAATAAATGTGTAACAACATGCATCTACCATTATAGTATCATACATAACAGTTTCACTGCCCTAAAAATCCTCTCCTCTGTGCTACAGTATTCATCCCTCCCTCCCCACTAAGCCCTAGAAACCACTAACATTTTTGTTGTCTTCATAGTTTTCTTTTCCAAAATGTAATGTAGTTGGAATCATGTAGCCTTTTCAGACTGGCTTCTCTCACTTAGTAATATGCATATAAGGTTCCTACATGTCATTTCATGGCTTGATAGCTCATTTCTTTTTAGTGATGAATAGTATTTCACTCTCTGAATGTACCACAGTTTATTTATCCAGTCACCTACTGAAGGACAACTTGGCTGCTTCTAAATTTTGACAATTATGAATAAAACTGCTATAAACATCCACATGCAGGTTTTTGTGTGGACATAGTTTTTGACTCCTTCAGATAAATACTGAGGAGCACAACTGCTGGATCATATAGTATAAATATATTTAGTTTTATAAGAAAATGCCAATTTTAAAAGTTGGCATTTAAAAGTGTTTTTCTTGCAGACAACATATAACTAGTTAGGTCTTGTTTTTCTCACCATCTTTTCACTTTTTTTCTCTCCTGGAAATCCTATATCCCTTCATGCCAGCTTCAGTTCCATGAACTATCATTATAATCTGTCACAAACACCTCAACTCCTCTGTCCTTTTCTTGTTGTATTCTTTGCAATACAATCCTGATAATATCTAATTCTCTACCTACTCCATGCCAGCACCCAGGGAGGTAAATATGGTTGAAAAACATCAACCATATTAGCTAGGCTAATTTTAAATTTCTGACCATGACCCTCAAACGGGTTCTTAATGTTCTCCAGCAATCATATCCTATCTCCCTAATCCATTTACTCTTAAATTCCCTTAAAAACCATTTCAGACCTCCTCTCCTCAAATTTCTATCATTTCCTCTCCAATTCTACTCTCAGCTGATAACTTTCTTTTTTCACTGAAAAAAAAAACTGAATAGAAAGAAAATTCCCACTACCAATACATCCACCTACTAACATCCTCATCCACATACTTGACCTTCCTTCTACTATACACCATATATGAGTCTAAATTCATTCCTCCACATATATACTATATCCAATCATCTATTAGATATGCTATGAATTAATATAATGACCTACTGTTATTATATACAATGATCAGCATAATTATCTAAAGTTCCCATCGACATATAAAATATTATGTTTTCTCCCAACAGGTGGAGGGAAGGAGGGATGGAGGGAGGGACAAGAAACAGAAGAAAGCAAGCTTCTTTTGACCCTTCTCCAGCTACTTATTCATTTCCCTGCCCTCTTTTGCAATGAAACTCCTCAAAAGAGCTGTCTATATAACTGGCTCCAATTCTTCTCTTTTCTCATTCTTTAATTCTCAACCAGCCATGTCCTCTACTCTCCCAAAAGTGCTCCCATCAAGGTGACCAATTACCTCCAAGTTGCTAAATCCAATGGTCAATTCTCAGTCCTCCTATTATTTGGGAATAATACTACTATCAGCTTTATAGTATAAATGTAATAACCTAATGAAATACCAAAACATTTAGAACACTTTTATTATAAACTATTACTGTAATTATTTCTTAAACAATCTTGGTCTAAATGTCAGAAGCAAAAAATCTCCCAGGCTTACAATATGCACATTTATGTTAATTTATTCCCATTTTTACTCTAGTTGGAGCTTTCAATAAACATTCCTTCTCTCTAAAGAGGGCGGGGGGAGTAAATTTGAGGCCCACACTCTTTTTCAATCTAATTTCTAAGGTCTCCATTGAGAAATTAGTGTTAATTATCCTGTATTATGTGGGTGTCTCCACAGCATCAGTCTGAGAAATTAATTTAACTTTTGACCAATGAGAGTAATATGCTTCTCTCTTTTCTAATTTAAGTTTGTCAGTAGCTTTGAAAGTTTTGAGAGTTGGAATTTTTTACCAAAGTCAAGGAAACTAGTAATTTCCTGAAATTGGTGCTGTCAAAATAATAGCATCAGCACCAACAATTCAAAAATATCAAAATACCATGTTAAATGGTTTTGGTTTGTTGTCTGTGTTGAAATCAGAGATTAATCTCAATAATAAATGAGTCTGTGAAACTTATGGACCAAAAGAAAAGCGAAGAAATTCTGGACACACTGAAAATCAAAGAATCTCTGTTGAGCAGAGCACCAGAAATGGTGGATGACTATTCAAAAACTGTTCAATAGATTGACCAAATAAAAAGCTCTGAGCCAATAATTCTGGGTTGAAGCCAGCAAAAGAATTATTGGCAATATTTTTTCTAGAAATAATATTTTATAAATCTTCAAACAAATGTAAAAGCATGTTGCTGACCATTTTATTAGTAATATTAATAAATATGTCTGAGATAAGTATTCATTCAAGAGTAAATTCATATTTGCAAACATGCTTGTCTATGTAGAAAAGGAATCTGTAAAGCACCATTATGTGAAGTTAGCCAGGTCATAGGGATATAAGGTCAACATACAAAAAATCAATCATATTTCTACATACAATAACAAAAAATTGGGAATCAAACACTTTGAAAAATCTTTCCAACAGCTAAAAAATGAAATATTTAGATATGTGTCTTATTAAATGTATGTGCTGAAAGCTATAAAACATTAATGAAGGAAATCAAAGAAGAGCTAAATAATGAAAAAATATTCCATGTCCATAATTTGGATGATTCAATATATTGTTAAGATGGCAGTTCTCCCCAAACATATCTATAGACTTAACACAACTCTAATAAAAATGCCAGCAGAATTTATTCTGAATATGAACAAGCTTATTAAAATATATATACATATATATACATATATATATATAACTATGTATATATGTATATATATAACTATGTATATATGTGTATATACATATACATATATATGTATATAAAGAAAATAAATGAGAAAAGCTAAAACAATTTGAAAAATAAAAGGCAAAGTTAGAAGACTCAAAGTACCTCATTTTAAGATTTAATATAAAGCTATAAAAATAAAGATAGTGAGTACTAGTGAAATAATAGATATATAGATCAAGGAAACAGAATAGAGAACACAGAAATAAATCTATACAAATATGGCCAACAATACGTGGCAATTGTGCAAAAGCAACTCAATGAAGAAAAACTATTTCAACGAATGAAGCTGAAGCATATGAACATCCATACTTTATATCTTATATAAATGTTAACACAAAAAAAGAAATAAATATTAACACAAAATGGTTCACAGACTTAAATAAAACCTAAATTATGAAACTTCTAGAGAAAAACATTGGAGAAAAAATATGTGTGATCTTGTGTTAAGAAATGATCCCATTTTAGTAATTAAAAAAAGCTATGACACCAAAAGTATAATTATAAAAGAAAAAAATGATAAATTGGACATGACCAAAATTTGAAACTTCTATTATTTGAAAGATACTGTTAAGAGAATGAAATCACATACTGAGAGAAAATATTTACAAACCGTATCTTTTTTTTAGCAATTACAGTTGACATACATTATTAATTTCAGGTATACAATACAGTGATTAGACATTTATATAACTTATGAAGTGATCACCCTGATAAGTTCAGTACCCACCTGACACCAAAATTTATTATTTTTATATTATTGGCAATATTCCCTATGATGTACTTTATATCTCCATGACTATATAATTAGCAATTTATATATATTATTCCTTTCCCCATTTTCATGCATCCCCCCAAACCCCAAGCCATCTGGCAACCACCAAAATTTTCTCTTTATCTATGAGTTTCGTTGTTTTAGAGTCCAAAAATAAGTAAAATCATATGGTATTTGCTTTTCTCTGACTTATTTTACTCAGCATACTATTCTCTAGGTCTATCCATGTTGTTGCAAATGGCAAGATCTCATTCTTTTTTATGGCTGAGTAATACTCCATTGTATTTATGTACCAATTCTTCTTTATCCATTCATCTATTGATGGACACTTAGGTTGCTGCTGTATCTTGGCTATTGTAAGTAATGCTGCAATGAACATAAGGGAGCATATGTCTTTTTAAATTAGCGTTTGGGATTTCTTCAGATAAATACTCAGAAGTGAGATAGCTGGGTCACGTGGTAGTTTATTTTTTAATTTTTTGAAGAACCTTCATACTGCTTTCCATAGTGGCTGCACCAATTTACAATTCCACCAACAATGCACAAGGGATCCCTTTTCTCCACATTCTCATCAATACTTGTTGTACAAACCCTATCTCTTAAGAGGAATTATGTACAGAATATATATTAGAACTCTCAAAACTCAGTAAAAAAATAAACTCAATTTTTAAAAAATGGACAAAGGGTTTAAAAAGAGGCACTTCATCAAAGATACAAAGATGGCAAATAAGCACATAAAAAGGTACTCAATGTCATTAGGCATTAGAGAATATAAATTAAACCACAATGAGATAACACTACACAGAAATTAAATTGACCATACCAAGTGCTGGCAAGATTATGGAATAGCTGCAATACCCATAATTTGTTGGTGGTAATGTAAAATGGTACAACCATTCCAGAAACAGATTATAATGGTTGCAAATGAAATATAATCTCTGCAAGGAGGAAGACAGAGACCTAAGAGGAATGAAAACTAGTGAAAAAGTGGTATGGTCAATGGCTTGTAGGAATCAAAGGAATGCTAGAGTTGGGGCCTCACAGGGAGTGAACGGGATATAAAAGCAGTAGTGACAGATAGAGGGAGACTTGCATTGAGTGACAGATAGAGGGAGACTTGCATTGAGGATCATGGCTATACTGGCAATAATTAAGAGAATGAGCAATGGAGTTAGAGGTTGCCAATAAGGTTGTTAGAAAAGATGTTGTCAAGGAAATGAGAAAATAGAGTAACAGGAAGGTCATCTTCCTAGGTATTGAAACCACCAAAAACAACAGAAGCAGTAATGCTGGGAGAGTGACAGTGAGACAGGAGCAAAAATCTTCAAGGAAGGTAAGAGAGTGACACAGAGATGAGTAAATGACTAATCCAGTGGTCCCCCATATCCACGGTTTCGGTTTCCACAGTTTCAGCTACCCACAGTCAACCACAGTGCAAAAATAGTAAATGGAAAAGTCTAGAAATAAACAATTCATATGTTTTAAATTACACACTGTTCTAAGTAGTGTGTAATCTCACGCCATCCTGCCTGGGACATAAGTCATCCCTCTGTCCAGAGTATCCACATTGTATACCTACCCACCCGTTGGCCACTTAATACCATCTCAGTTATTGGATCAACTTTTGTGGCATCACAGTCCTTGTGTTCAAGTAATCCTTACTTTACTTAATAATGTTACATTCACATAAATTTTATTATAATTGTTATTTTTATTGTTGTTAATCCCTTACTGTGTCTAATTTATAAATTAATCGTTATCGTAGGTATGCATGTATTTTTAAAACATAGTAAATATAGGGGTCTGTACTATTCACAGTTTCAGACATCCACTGGATCTATGTTGGGGGATATATGTTGGAACATATCCCCCACAGATGAGGGAAGACTACCATATAAGAAAAAATGAATTCAGTCTATTCATTTATCTTTCTGAATCTCTGTTTCTCTATTTCTAAGTATGCTGGTAGACCTTCCATCATGTTTTTACAAGGATTGAGAGTGATGAGCAAGTAGAACATCTGTCACCCACTGTAACTGGCAGACTTCAATGTGCAGGAATATTAAGTAAATTTTAAAGGGCATCTGCTAAGTCTCAGATGTGTGTCTCATTCACCTCCAACTAAAGTTGAGGAGTGTGCGTTGGAAGGCTCACTGAGCTCAGGGTTCACCCATGACAAATCATAATCATCATAATCCCCCAGAGATGGTCACCTAAGGCTCTCTCTGGTAAGGCTGGGCCAGGCCATAACCTTCCTATCTGTAGCTATTCATATTCATGTCATTTCCTTCTTCGTGGCAGCCACAGGGCCTCTTTGTCTCTTCCATTTGCAAACATCAGGCTTGCTGCCTTTCAGCCTCAGTGTTTAAAGCAAGAGCTAAAAATGTAACTACTTGATCTGGTGTATCTCCCTTTTTTATGGCCAAGCTAGCTGAAAGAGCCCAGGGAAGTGAAAATCTCCAATGAAATGATGTCTTGTATTCTGAACTACACTGGACCCAGAAACATGCAGAGGCTCTGGGGCGGTATACTCTGACTTGCTCCTAGCATAGCGAGTATGGACCAAGAGCTGGGTCATGCCCTTTCCACTTCTTTGCTGTATCGTCCATGCATTCAGCCCTAGATAGGCATTTCTACCAAGAAATGAGGTCTTGTCTACTAACAGGGAAGTTTGTTTTACCAGGAACAGACATCAATATTCAAGATTCCTTGTTCTTGAGAAAGAGACAATAAAGTTGATGAGTAAAGCGCCAGAAATGCAGGGAAACTGTGTTGCGGCAAAAGGTCTACCAGAATTGAATGGGTCCCTGTGATAAGGTGACCTTTCTTGTCTATTTTGCTGAGCCCACTGCCCCTTGAGCCTCCTATTGGTTCCTCAGGGCTCTCAGAATCGCTTAGCTGGGACAAGCCATGAGTAAGTTTATTTAGCATTACTCTTGTGCAATTCTGAGAGTGGATCCCTAGCCGCCTTATCTGACACTAGTCAGTGACCACATTTTCTTTGTTCATTGCCAATTTCACTGCCTAGTACATAGTAGGCTCTCAAGAAGGAAGGACAGAAAGAAGGAAGGGAGGGAGGGAGGGAGGAGAGAGGAAAGAGGAGGGAGGAGGGAGGAGGAAGGGAGGGAGGAAGGGAGGGAGGGAAGATAGGTGAGTGTCAGAGTTGGAGGAACACACAGCACAACTCTTTGTGTCACCACCCAGCTCTGTGCTAGGTGCCAAAACCTAGAACATTCAAAGTATCTTCCCTGAATTTTTCTCCATGACAATCTGCCTGAGCTGAGCAGTCATTTTTCTTTCTAGCATTTCCCTTCTTCTTCCTAAATTTTATACATATAAAAAATGGGTGGCCACTCTTGTCTGAAAACACTTTCTTGATCCTTTTCCTAGCTAACAAACCTTTACTTACCTCTTTCTCTAATGCAAAGTGACATTTTGACGCAGCAAACTGGAAGGAGACAAGAATCATTAATTCAAAAAAATGGCTGATCTCCTGTAGTTTGCTAGGCTCCCACTTATTTGCTGAGGAATCCAAGTTCTGGAAAAACAAAACTGCGCTATTTACCAACTATCATTTACCAGCCTAAGGCTGCTGTCGTTGATTAGCACTGAAAGTGATGTTTGTCTCTTGTGTCCTTTCTGAAAAGACTCCGAATAGACTTGTTTCAGTTACAAAACCAATAAGAAAGTCTCTAGAGGAAAATATTTGTGGGGAATAGTGGTATGAGGGTGACAAGAAATACTCTTTTGTCCAACATTTTGGATCATTATCTGGAATTGATACAGTCTGGGGGAGAGAGAAGTTGGCATGTTACTAGAAAAAGAAGTCAGTCCCTCAAAGATAATTCAGAAAGGCATGTCTAGGGAAGAAAAGAGAGAACTCTAGAGGCAACTCATTAAAAAAAAAAAGGTCAAGGTCCAAAATGTTTATTCACTAGGCAAGTAATTTAACGAGCCATGATTTAACTTGACATACAAAAGGATTTGTGGTAAGAAAGAAGCCTATTAGATTTAAATTACATTTGGTTTTTAAATTTATAATTTAATAAATTTCCCAGCACATTAAAAAACAAGCATATCTGTGTACATTTTTCCCAATTTTAGCATCTTTCCAGTAAACTTTCTGTGTAGAGCAATTACTATTACAGATGAATGGTAAATGACTGAAGCATTATTTCCACCAGCCTTGAAAGTTAATTTCCTTACTACTCCTCCCTCAGAAATGGAGGACTGCTGCTTTGAAAGAGCCCAGGATGAGCTTTGGCAGGCACAAGAATCAGAGAATGAGACTGAAAGACAGATTCCTGGGTCTCATCCCAGGAATTCTGACTCAATAAATCTGTGAAGGGCCTGGTACCTGCAGTTTTAGCAGGATCCAAGGTGGCTCTGCTGCAGGTGGCCCATGGAACATATGAATTCTGGCTTAGAGAAGATGTCCTCTAGGCTGCTGTGTCAAGAGAAATTGCCCTTCCTCTGGACCCAGCATATTCCCTGCTTCAAATGCTTTCCATATCATACTTAGTGAACAGGTACTGATCAATACTGCTGTGCTGGGCAAGCCAATCTGTGGGGCTCAGTGTGACACACCTCTGATTTCTCTTTATTCTGTTAGAATGATTACAGGAAGTTATCTATGCAATGCAAGGATTTTGTGGTGGGCGTGCTGGACCTATGCCGAGACACAGAAGAGGTAGAAGCAATTTTAAATGGTGACATGAACTTCCAAGTCTGGTCCGATCACCACCGTCCAAGTCTGAGCCGGATCAAACTCGCTATTAAATACGAAGTCAAAAAGGTAAGCTTCCCCACCTCTCCCGGCCTTCCCACCTGTCAGGACTCTAACCTAGCTTTGTATTCATTAATATTTTATGTTCCCACAAGGTGACAGTAACACCACCAATTACCCAACTTCTCTCTAGACAGAGAACTGCCAGCCTGGCAGGACTACTCAGAGCCCCCCTCACCATCCTGTTTCCCTTCTCCCCCAGCCTATCAGGAGAGAGAGAAAGAGCATGATAATTATTCCATGAACAGGCTTTGAGCCTTGAAACTGAAGAGATTGTTTTTAGCCTCTAACCACTGGTAGGAACAATATCACTGTGAGTATTCCCATCAGCTAGCAGGTCAATACCCAAGTTTTCATCAGAAACATATTACTGAGGTTTTTCAACAGCATATATTGAGCTTTTTCTGTGTATCTAGGGAGCTGTCATGTAGAAAATGTTTTAGTGTTAAGGCTTTTGTAGGATCCATGGTTCTGGGAGGTTTCGAGGAATTTTACTCCCAAGGCATATGAAAGTCTGTAGTAAGAAGCTTGAATCGATTTTCTTAAGAACAAGCTCGTTCCACCTCCTCAATTGACCTCTAGGTGTCTTTAATGGCCACTAGCATCCAGCAGCCCTCAGACCCACAGTGGCTGGTCAGACTGAGGTCCTAAGGAGCAAAACTCAATTATGTATCCACTTTGGATGTACTCTGTATTCTTTAGAATCTGCTCTTATGTTAGATGATGTCAATTCATCCTGATGAAAACTGCAGAGCTCTAAAGATTGTGTGTTTAAATATGAATGTGTTGTCACATAACAAGACAGCTAATCAGTCTTTCAGAATTTACTTTTTTCCCCTAGCTATTTCACAGGGTCAATACTAGGGATATTTCCCAATATCCCAAAAACAGCCTCTGGGCATTTCTCCCCTTGCCTGATTATCTTGTTTGGGGTGAACCATCCTTTAACAACTCACATGTATCTCTGGAATTCATCTAGAGAGAGCTTCCAAGTTTGATAAAATCTTCCTGACCTTTACTTTTAACAATAACCAATTTAAAAAAGAAATCAGCTTTTTAAAAAGACTCTGAGTCCCAAAGATAAAACTGATAAATCATGGGAAGGTGGCCTTAGATTAATATTCAAAAGCATAGAGTAATAGGAGGAGAATAGTCAGGCTGCAGTTTCAAGTACAATCCTATTTTCTTAACTTAGGGAAACTCATTTTTTAGCCTACCACAAGAACTCACAGAGGCTTTTCATCAAAGTACAGCTATCTCTTCTGAAGCTGCTGAGATATCCATGGCCTTGAAAGCCAAACACACACTGCTGTGAATGGTAAAGATGGGTTTGAGCTTCCAGAACCAGAAGCATTTCCTTCCTTCCCCAGGCCAGAGCATCTTCCTGCCCCCCAGCAGAAGGTAAAAAGGTGAAGATGTCTTTGAAAACCCAAAGAACAGATGTTTGGCATTTGTAGATTTACATTCACAGTTTTAGATATTTAGGAGCAATTCCAACAACCTATGAAATGCAGGCATTCACAATTTTCCTGAAATATAAATCCAAATCTCTTAGCAAAATGGTCATTGAAGGTAGATGAGTCAGCTAGTCTAGAAATTTGGCCATCACTTCAGAGCTACATTGTCAACTACCAAGTACAAAACGGCTGTGGTGATGAATTAAAAAAAAAAAAAAAGTGAAACTCTCCATGAACATGATGGTTCATGCTAGAATAAAAAGGTTTTATGAGGAAAATCATTTACTCTAGTGGTATTTGCTGAATAGGGGGTCGTAAAGGTCTCAGGAAATAGCCATCATGAATGTCAAGTGCCTGCTGCAATCCGTAAGGACGATGATAAACGACCTACATAAAATGTCAGCCTGGCTCATTTCAAAGAACTCCCATCTCTTGAACCCTGTATGCCAGCAGGTGACAACAGACAGACACACAGTTTTCCTTGACTTTTATTCTATTGTGATTTACCAGTGAAAATGTCCAATATTGAAAAGGGTTATTACTATTATAATGAGAATTCAGTTTTAATTTCTGGACTTTAGCAGGCTGGCCTGGGCACAATCTAACCCTGGGTCACTGAGTGAAGGAACAACTAGCACCGAGGCCCATTCACAAATACGACCACTTGGCTTTCACAACTGAGATATACACACACACATACACAGTCTTACAAATGAAATATAAAACCATGAAAAATTCCTAACATTCTGCCCATGTGATATCAACTCGAACCATTAATTCACTGGTCAAAGCAAACTAGTTGTTCCTGGTAGTTTCATGGGCTGCTAACAGGTGTGACCTTAAGAAAAGGTTTTGTGTTCAAACAAGTCAAATAGACTTCATTGTTAAAGAAATTACAGAACCTTTAATATCCACTAATACCCTAAAAAATGGGTATAATATCTATTACTTAACACAGAACTCTTATTTCTCATAGAATATCTGATGAAACCAGTTGTCCACGTAACAGTCTTTGGGAAACTCTAATACAGAATCAGCCTATATATCTATGAAGTGTATAAATCTGAATGGAATGGGTGCCTCCTTGTGGCTGGTACTGCACCCTAGATCCTGTCTTTCATCTGAATGTTTGCCTCTCTTCAGGCAACACCCTAATGCCTGGTCTCCTGGCTGTCTCAGTCATAATATCACCCTCAATTAGATAAAGACAGTAGTCCCACCATGGCACATGGAACAACTTGGTAACAAGAAAAGAATCACGAAGTGAGTATCAGGAGACCAGATTTCTAGCATAATTCTTATAGTTACTAGCCAAGTGGTCGTGGGTTAGTCTTTGAAGTTCTCTAGGCCTCATTCTCCTGCAAAATGGGCATATAAGTGTTTGCTTCACAAAGTTTTCTGTGAACTTCCATATGAATTGATATAAGAAGAAGTGCTCTAGAAACTAAAGTTCTCTCCATGGGGAAGCATCATTGCTGTCATTCAATGATGTCTCCCTTCCTTGGGATTATAAAGATCCTTTTATCCCTCGAGACATTCCCTAGCTTGTCTTTTGTTATCTTCCCAGAGAATACTAGAAATGTCCCCCTCAACACCCCCCTCCTGCCCCGTGTAAGGACATCACCCTTATAGCCTAAAATGCCTTCCAAAAAATACCAAAGACCCCATGATGACATGGTGATTCTCCATGACTTTTACCTTATATAACCCATGTAGATATGTCATCTGAAATGTTAAACATTGTCTCTGGAAGGCAATGTTGGAGAAGTGGCTAAGATGGTACTCTTTGAGGTTAATCCTGGTCCAACCACTTATTCATAAGATCACTTGAGCAAGTCAATTAGGCTCTCTGTGTCTCACTTTCCTCATCTATAAAGTTTGAAGAATAACGCTTACTTCATAAGATTATAAGAACTGAATGGGATAAAGTACATGTACCTCACTAGCCTGTAGGTATGAATGAGGCAGTATTAATTCACACATTATACCTAGAGTGAGTGCCCACATAAGACATTTCTGTTATCCATCTCCGTTCATCCCAGCCTTTAAAGGTACAGTCCCCTCAGAAGCCAAACTTGCCTCATGAAAAAGCAAGGATGCTTCTCTTCCTATGATGAATCACATTTAAACTCAAAAGTGACTCTACTGTGCCTCATGGATAAAGAAAACAATCCCTTCAGCTTTGGCCTGAAGCACCCATATATAGAGGCCTTAGTCTTCTCCTCCAAGGCCAATCTGAGTAACAGACATCTTGCTGTCTTCTCCATTTCTATCTATCTCTGTCCCCTGGGAACCTCTTCCCACCTTGCATATCAACTCTAAATAAATGCTTAGGGCACTTCCATACTACCAGCTGAAAAGACCTAACAATCTCTGAATCTGTTTTGGCTCAGCTGGACCCAGGCTGCACCCATAAAATAAGCCCAGTGTCTGGCATGTGGTCATTGTTAAGTGACCAGTCAGAAACCCAGATATAATCCTTGGTGCTCTATTCAACTTGTCTGAGGACACATGTCTGGGCCCTTCATTCTCATACCTCCCTTCTTCCCTCTTTATAGCTTCTTCATCTCTAGGCTTATAGGGAAGTTATGTTCTTTCTCCTACATCATTACTTCCTCCTTCCTGACTCCAAGTCTGTCTTAATAAGGATCAGGTGAATCTCCTATTCACCGAAAGAACTGTGTAGGCCTGGATCCTGAGGGCTCAATTGCCAAGGAAGAGTGGGACAAAAAGACCCTAAAGGTGCTATTTTACATGGTAGAGGCCTTAACTCCACCTTCAGAGGTGCACGCCCCTTTGGACATAACTAAGCTACATAATGTCTGCTACAAAAAAAAAGAAAGAAGAAGAAGAAGAAAAAAAAATACAAAATTTTTTGTCAGAATTGTATTATTCCTATTGCAGAAAACATATCTCTTATCAGGAAATATCACCAGTAAGAATGGTTAGTTCAAAGTGACAAGCTCTTTCAGCCAACCACCTCTGAACTGTACAGACATTAATCAGCTTGTGGGGATCCTGAAGAGAATGAGACACAGTCTTGCCCTGAAAGAGCCATCAGTGTGGTGGGTGAGGTGAAGACAGGTATGCTATGACTATTGCAATAGCAGCCTCTGCACTTCACTAGCCAAGCAAAGTAGAGTTCACAGCAGTTACCTCTTTTGGACTTCCAGTTCTAGCACCCTGGTATGTGGATTGATCTGGGGAATCTAATCAAGGTGCCAGCAACCTTTCCTTCCAACTCCCCTCTCCTCAGGAAGCAGCTCCATTCTACTGAGCCTTCCTGTCCCTGAATTTTCAGAGGTGTCCTTTCCTGACTCTGCCAAGCTCCTGGTGGTTCCTGTCTCATAAAGCTAGTCTCACATGAAATAAAGACCTGGGACAGGATGACAGGAGTGGGGAGGATTGCAGAGAGAAACCCTCGCTAGCCCTACTCCCTAACAGTTCTCTTTCTTCACACTGTTGTACTAAGGAAATAATATGCCTTGTGAGTTTCATATATTTACTCACTCATTTAACAAGCATTCAGTGCTGTCTGTGATACCAACAGCTCTGTGCTCAGTATGGGAAGACTGAGGAGACCAAGACCCAGGTCTTGCCTTTGAGGGGTTCATGTGGCAATAGAGAGAGATGTATGAACAAAGGTTTGCAATCCTGTCTGGACAAGACAAACATGAATGGAAAGGGGGCAGAGGAAGCACTGACTAGCTCAGTGCAGACCTTGGGAAAAGTTTCCCAGAAAAGAAATGCTTAAGACAGGTCTTAAAGGATGAGATGCACTGAATGGGATGGCAACTTGGGCAGAAAAAGGTGAAAGTTGAAAAGTCACAAATACCTAAGAGTAGCATGTGCAGGGAACATGTTTAGAGAGGAATGAGTGTTTCCCTGTGGCTGTATCACTGTGGGAAAGAAAGTTCTTGTCAGAACCAGATCCTGGAGGGCATTACATGCCATGCACAGGCACTTGGACTTATTCTTGCCAGCTGTATCCAACAAATGTTCTGTAATGATGGAAATCCTCTATTTTCTACTCACTAATATGGTAGCCACTAGCCTCATATGGCAAATTAGCACCTGAAATATGGCTGATGTAATTATGAAGCTGAATTCTTACTATTTTAATATTGAATTTCAAAAGCCACATGTGGCCAGTGGTTAGCAAATTGACAGCATAACTGCATGCCCTCTCCACTAAGTGACTATACAGTATGCTATGCTGATCACTGGGGACATGGTGGTGAATAAAAATGACATAATGTCAGCCATCATGGGGAAGACATAGTAATCAAAACATAAGACCAATAAATTGTAATACTGCAATTAAAGTGAGTGTTGTAAAAGTATAGAACATGATATTATCACTTCTAAAAGCAGATGTGAACTTATCAGGGAGGCCAATGATGGTTTCTCTGAGGGACTCATGCTTGCTCTGAGAAAAAATGAACCAGATATGGAGAGGACATTTCTGGCTGAGAGAACATGTTCAAAGGCCCTGTGTTGAGAAAAAAACATAGCATATAAGAAGAACTAAAAGAAGGTGAACGTGGTCAAGTTACAAGGCATGAGCAAGAGTGGGGTGTGAGATGAGTCCAACTAAGCAAAGAGGGACCAGACCATGCAGAGGTTATATACCATGCTAAAGAACTGTTTTTGTTCTTTTAAGAATAGGAAGGCATTTACAAGCCAAGTGGTTATAAAAATGAAGCTAGATGGAAAGACAAATTTTCCTCCACTGGATATGGATACAGCGTTATTTGTTGGGCAAAGGAATAGGATATTAATCAAGACAGGTAAAGTTATACTATGTTGACAAGCAAAACCAAAGTTGTAGTGGCTTTTAACAAAAGGAGGTTTATTTATTGCTCATCCTATTTCTATCTAGAAATAGAATCCACTGAGGAACCCACACTGATAGAACAGCCACCTCCTCAAATGTTTTCACCCTGACAAAGGGAAATCCAGCTCTGGAGAGTCTTGTATCACAATTAAATACTGTCACCTGGAAGTGACCTGGAAGTGACACACATAGTTTCTGTTTACAACTCATTTTCAACAATCAGTCACACCACTCACCACACCACAAGAAGAGCCAGGATGTATAACCCTGCCATATATCTGAAAAGAGAGAAAATGGAGTTACTTGGTAAATAGCATTAATGACTACCAACAGGAGAAAAGTTGAAGAAATGCATATTGATAGTCTTAACTTCTCTGTAAACAGGAAGCAAAATCATCCTCTGAGGTAGAAAGCAGCCTGAAAAAGTTTTTTAAAAATTTCAGGAAAAATTCTATGGGAGATGGGAGAGCTAAACGGTAGATCCAATAGCCCAGCCAAGACTGGAGATTGTAAATTAGTTAGTAATAGCCTGCGTTCTCAATAAAAATGAAAAATCTCTACCAAAAAAAATGGTAAGACGTCAAGTTAGTGTCCTCCATGAACCTCAATTCTCTGCTATCGACTTCATTTCAAAATTCTTTCATAGACATGGAGCCCAGAAGTGCATAAAATATACCCATAGGGCACAACACCCAGAAGGTTCCCCTCAGAGAAGAAAACCAAGGAGGGAAAAACAAGCTTAGAGGTGAGGAGGTGGGCCAGTTCCACTCACACCACCACTCTGTTTGACCCCAGGAGTCCCTTTGATTCTTTCTTCTAAAAATCACCATCTTGTGAACATTTTATAGTCATGCTGTAAATGGGCCCATTTTTATATCTGGAAAAATTCAAAAGAGGAGAAAATAGAAACTGCTGAGTTGCAATACAGTGTTATGGCTGGAAGCCTGCCAGCTCAGGTTCTCCAGTTACTAAATATGTGGCTTTAAATAAGTTACTGAATCTGCTGGCCTACAGGGCCCTCCCAGATAAGGCAGACAACCTGCAAGAGCCTTCTGGCCTAAATCTGTGCTATGAAACAGAATGAGGCCCAACAGTAGATGCACAACTGGCTGAACCCCTCACCCTAGTATAGTGACCATGGGTATGGAGACTAGAGAAAGGGCAGATGACTTCTGCTGGGGTTCTGTTTTATTTCCTCCAACTTCACAGAGCACAGGGCCAGTGAGCAAAGGGAATCTGGGGACACTGGGGTTTTCTAGAGGACATCTGAGAGGTCAGTCATAAGCTCACATGCTCTGAGCTAACATTCTCCCCACTGTGCTTTCCTGCTGAGGCACCATTTTAACAGATGTTCATTAGAGGTGAGATCAGAGTTGTCACAAACACAGTCTGGCTGGTCAGGCACTACCCCAAACTGCACCACAGGGTGCCCACTAGCTGCCAAACATGGCTGGAATCCACTGATGTCGAAAGCATCAGTCAGCATACTCTTTGGGTATTCTTCTTGGCACTTCCGTAACCCTAGCCTAGCCACGTAGCATAAAAATGATTAACATCCATTCATCTCTTGGCTCAGAGGGTCTATCTTTTGCATAGAAAAGTTTTGTTTTTCTCAAACAATAAATCTTATTAAGGACTAATCCAAGTATGTATATGTGTGTATGTATATGTGTGTGTATGTGTGTGTGTATACACATATATATGTGTATAAATGTATGTAAGTGTATGTATATGTATGTATATGTGTATGTATATGTGTATAGTATATGTATATATATGTGTATATATATGTGTATATATGCATATATATATATATATATATATATACATATATATATATATATATAAAATCTCTCTTTTCTGCCTGAAAAAACTCTCAGAAAAACAGAACATGTTGTGGCTAGAAGCGGTGTTGTGGCTGGAAGTGGGACTGTACAAATTCAAATCCCTAGTATTTCATTTGTCCTATTAAATTAGACAAGTTTTTTGTCTCTAGGCCTCAATTTTCTTATTTGTATAATGGGAACAAATAATAGTACTTAGTAAACAATAATCAATGTTCATTAACATATATAATGTAGCTAGGACATGGTAAGTGCATAATAAATTAATGGAAGCTGCCTGCCATGTTGGCTTTACAAGCAGAACTACCCTTAAGACTAAACAAGGTTTATCAACCTCAGCACTACTGACAATTGGGGTCAGATCTTCACTGTAGGCACTGCCCTGTGCATTACAGGGTATTTAACAACATCCCTAGCCTCTACCAACTAGATGTCAGTAGCACTCTCCCCCCAAGCTGTGGCAACCAAAAATGTCTCCAGACAAGGTCTCTAATGTCCCTGGAAGAAGGGGTGAGGACAATATTATCCCTGTTGAGAATCTCTGGGATAGTTTTCAGGTTCTAGGGCATAACCCCTTAACCATAAAACCCTGAGAAGAGAGACTACAGTTCTCCAAGGATGTGCTGCATTTCTCTAGACCAAAGCCATGGTTAAATCAAACTCAAAGTCATTATATCTCTACAACAAGCTAAATTCTCAAACTTAGCTATACAACAGAATCACCCAGAGCTTTCTAATCCAATTCTTCTAAGTAGGAGCCCAGACATTGTGTTTTTTAAAAGCTTTCTGATGGTTTTAACTTTGTGAAGACTGAGCTTCTGGAAGGTGGGATCTTTCTTCATTCATCTTATTTTCGAAGACAGAGCAGTCTTGGTGGTGAATAAATGAATAGATGAGTGTAAAATGTGAAGTCGTAGGCTTTAATGCTTCTCCAAATATCTGTAATTCTCCTTGTGATTAAAATTTACATAACAGAATTCAGATGATCTTCCAGGCTGGCTTCAGAGTATGGGACCATCATCTCTATTCCCTCCATTGCTGACCTGTGTCTCTTTTGGGTTAGTAACTCTGGAAAAGAAATCTTCCTATCCAGAGAGGCCCTAACACTGGCTCTGTCCTGGCAGTATTAGGGATGGAGCAGGGTGGGTGGCTCCCAGGGTGGTCGGCTCCCAGGATGGTCTGCTCCCAGGGCGGTCCTGCACTGTCAGGGAGAGGGGAAATGGGGCTTGTCTTCCAGAAAGAAGACTGGATCACTGAGTGCTCCTCAGGGGGCCAGGATTGCTCCCTCCACTCACCAGCCTGAACTACTGACCTACCCCCACAACCTGCCTGACTCAGCTTTAAGAGAAAAGATGCTTCCTCTCTGCCTTTCCTCAGGCCTACTATGAATCACCTGACACATCTTTCTCTAAAGAGCAGATACTACTGAACATTTACAAAAGAGACTTCAGATCCTCAAAGTATGAGTGTTCACAATAGAGCAGAAAACCACTGCCTTTTTGAATATTGTGGGGTTTTTTCCAGCTCTTTCAATATATAAATATTTGCATAATCCTTTAAGGTTTTTCTTCTTGATCATCATATCCCCTGAGCCATATTGCCTTAGCTTGTATAACTCATTATATTCATCATCCACTGCATTTGTTAAGATGGGCAGAGCCAGGTTATTATTACATCTTGATTTGGGGGTTAACAGGAAGAGAGGAATCTGAGAAGCATTCAAGGGGGGACCATAAACCCTCAATACAAATCAGAGGCATTTACTACCTCAAAGTGGAAAGAACAAGAGTCATTTTCAAATTGTCTATTTTATACTAGAGTGAAACGGATATTATAAATTATAGTTCCCCCCATCCTAAGGGCCTGCGTCTAATTCCGGTACTTAGGCTAAAGAGCAACTAAACATTTGTCTCACTTCTTTACTAAATGCTCATATGGATTCTAAGTCTTAATGAGCATTTGACCTTATATATATTCTTCCCATTATATACTATAATGCATCATACTTTTATCAACATTCATCTGCCTAAGGTCACTTGTTAATTTCTTGATGACAGTGGAGTTTTCTAAATATAATTGTGAGTGAAAATCTCTGCATAATAGAGATGCTTTCATTTGTGTAATCCAGACATAGTCATATCTTGCCTGGATGATTACAAAAGCTTCTACCTGGTTGACCTACCTTCTGCCTCCCACACTTCCCCCACCCTCCACACATACAAGCAACAGTCAGAGAAATTTTTAAGTAATCAGATGATGCCAAGCTTTGGTTTGAATCTTCCATATAAAGGTGAATGAGACGGACACAGTTTCTGCGCCCAGAGAATCATAGCCTAATAATCTTTGCTGCTAAAAGCACTGCCTGAAATGAGGGTCCTTGTGCAAGTGCTCCTTGTGATCTCAAGAGAAACCTGCAATGAAGGAGGGAGAAGGATGGGGCAAAAGAAGCAGCTAAGCTAAGGTGTGGTTTCAGGGAAGCCTAACTTCAGCCTGATCTGGGGTGGGTGTGAGCACTAAAGACATGCCCTGTACGCAAGCAAACTGGACTTTTCTATACCTGTACCAGTCAGCTACAGGCTGCCCGCAAGGGGAGGTCATAACTTCCCAGATATTTCTGCATCCAACACCCCCAGCAGCTGAGGAAAGGTGCACCATACTGGTAAAAGAATCTTGGCAGGCTGCTGCCACCATCTTCTTGGCCCTAAAGCGCTTAAAATCCAAACTACTAACCATGGCCTACAAGATGCTGCATGGCCCGGCCTCTGCCTTCCTCTCTAAATTTACTTCACGCCAAGCTCCCTCCTGCTCATTCATCTCCAGCTACAATGCCTACCATTCCTTAAACACTCCACACTAGTTCCCACACCAGAGAAGTTACTAATTCCTTTCCCTCAAATCTCTGCTGGCTGGATCCTCTTCATTGTTCAAAAATCAGATCAACTGCCTCTTTCTCAAAGAGATTCTCCTGACCACCCTATCTGAATGTAGTCACTACGTTGCTTCCTCCCTCATCAACCACTCTACTCCAGTGCTCTCTTTTGTAGTAAACAACCTTTGTTTTATCTGTTTACTAGTTTATTGTCTATTTCCCCAAAAACAGTAAACTGTGGCAGCAGCTAACCAGTTTTCCTATCCTAGAGAAGACCCAGGCAATTCGAAGATTCTTAAAAATATTTATTAAATTTGATAACTGAATGAATGAATGAATGAATGCACCATACTTGAGTTTTCTTTCAGTTCTTATTTTTCTGAACTATAACAAAATCTCATGTTCAAGTTGAGATACATTCCTAGAAGCTGTTGAGGAAACTCTCGGGGTTCTCTTGAGAATCAAAATGAGATAAACAGGAAAGTAGCCCATGATGAACTAGTAGATATTAGTCATTATTTGTCTCATTCTTGAACTCCTACAACTATTGGCACCAAGTCTATGGAAACTCAGATTATGGCTGACAGTGTTATTTTGGAAGGAAGGAAGGAAGAAAAGAAGGAAGGAAGGTCATTTAAATATAAAACAGCATTGCTTAATAAAATTTGTAATGATTTGATCATTTTTCTTTTATAATTTACTTCAAGTTGTATCCTGAATTACAAATTAATTAATTGTTATACTTAATATTGTATAATAAGCCCATCTGATGTATTATCATCTGACTGCTGTGCTTCCTCCCCTTCTGATAGATATTAGATCTTGATGGACATACTTGCAAGATTGAAGGAAAGAACAATCATAGGTGACACCAATTAGAAGCTAAATCTGTGGACATTAAAAAGATAAGTAGGACCCAGCCCCCTTCCTTTAAGAACTTACATCCTGAAAGGCTACACAGACTGAATCTAGTCCTTTATCAGACAAAGAAAGAGTAACTCAGGCAAAAATGATGTGGGGAAACTTCAAAGAGAAAGAAGTAGCAGCTTCTGAATCAGACCCTGAAAGGTGGGCCAGAGATCAAAAGAAAAGGGGAATGAAGACATGCTAGATAGAGGAAACAGTGGGCCAAACACAAAGGTGTGATAATGTTTGAAGAATTACAACAAGGTCAGGATGAATGCTTAAGGGAAGAGAAGAGGCCAAAAAGGAGGGAGCAAAATGATGTGGTAGACCAGGAGCCTGGGGTTGGAGGAAATGTGACCTGTTGGGGAAGCCAGCAGGCTGTAACAGGCTGTGGCGGATTCCTATTTAACAGAAAGGGAATCCTAGAGATTGAGTATCTTTGCATTTGCCACTGCAATTGTACCTACTGCATTTATCCCACAAACAGTATTATAACAATAAGAAAAATATTTAAAAGGTAAATAACCTACAATCATATGCCACATATGTCAGTTGTTTTCAATTGTTCACAAACTTCCAATTCTTACCCATATGAACATATGTATTTTCATATTTATAGCTATAGGGTAAATAATTTTGTGATTTGATTCACCTAGCATCAGAAAGTAAACATTTTTCTATTTTTCTATAATTATTATTTTTATACCAGCATAAGATTGATGTACCATTATGTAAGTATCTTTTCTACTGAGGAAAACTTTTTACATGTATTTATATTTGATTATTATCACCATACACAGTACTTTCCTTCCTTCTTTTCTAAATTTCCTAAAATTGAAATTCTGAGAGTGACGTTACTGAATCAAAGGCCACAAATATTTGTGAAACACACTGCAAATGTCTATACTATTTTTCAATATCAACAGTATTATACAACTGAACTGGTTTCTTCAGTACTTTGCAAGCATTAAGTAGCATTATGTTTTTTCCCCTCTAATTTAGTAGATATAAAATACCATCTTATGCATATTTTCAAATGCATTCTTCTGGTCTCTAGGCATATAAGGATTTCTATGTGAACTTAGCCTGCCCACAGCCACTCTACACCACAGCACCACGAACCTTCAGCATTTCCAAACTGGAGCCTTGATCTTTTCTATTTTGATGTGCATGGTACTTGTGTAATATAGAACTTTTGATCCATTTGTGGCCTGGTCAGTGGTGTGTCATGATTATAGGTCATCTTGCTTTCATAAGACAGTCCTAGTAGCATGGTTTGATAGTGTCAATAAGAACAAGGACTAGCTAAAACACTATTTAGAAGAGTCCAGTGGATGATGAGCACCTAAAGTAAGGCAATGGCTATGCTCAAAAAAGGAAGGAATCTCTGTAACTGTTATACTGGAGGTGAAAACAGGACTTTGCAATCTAGGGCACAAGTTCAACCCAGAAGCTTCTACAAGGGTCTGACCTACCAACCACAAGATAAATGGCTTTACACATATTACTAATGGTCCTAACAGAGACTTCATTTAGGTGAGAAAGGGAATTGGAGGCCATTTAGGAGCCTGGAGGACTTTGTGGTAGAGTGGGGCAGCAAAGAGCCCTGGGCCCACATGGATGAGGAGATGGAGTGGGGGCGGACAAGGAGAGAAGAATCAGGACTTGAAAGAGATGTTCAAAAAGAACAGCTCTCTCACACTAAATGCCAGCCCTGTTCCCACACTTTGCATGCATACCACAGCCTCAATCATGTTTTCTCCATTTTACTGATGAAGGAGGGAGAGCAAGTCATGGAAAACTAAGCAGCTGGTAAGAAGCAGGGCAGGACTCCAACTTCCACTCCTAGTCCCAAAGCCCATTTTTTAACGACCATGGTGCTGGAACCAGCAGGGCCAAGACAAGCTCTCCCTGCCTAGCAGGCTGCCACAGAAATTCCCAAAGGGAGCAAGTAAACCCACAGAGCAGTGCTCTTGCTCAAGTCCACAAGTCCTGTGCATGAAGGCAGAGCAACATCAGAAACTGGGGGAGGGCATCTGGCTGTGTTAACTAACACAGCCAAGTTCCTCAGACATACATAACCTCTTGCCGGGTTCTCAACTACTCCTTCTTATCCAGTTTCTCCAAATTATTTTCAGTGGACTCAAAACAACACTTGATTTTCTAATAAGAATCCTCATTCAATGATCAAAAAGGAGCTGTTAAAATGTTCACTAATTTGGAAGCTGCTTTCAGTAACTATCAGGCTAAAATTTAGTGAAATTAAGACCCATTAGGGAGGATTTATAAAGACAAAGTTCCAACAACCAAATCTATTAGCACCAGTTACAGATCTTTAGCTGATAACAGACCACTTCCCAGAGTAAATGAACAGTATACTATGAAGGTACAGAACATATACATGTATTTGCTGTCCTTTTATAATTGTAATTGGTTATTACATTTATAAACAGGGCACACATGTCCTGAAGGTTCTTTACATGGTTGTTAAAGGCTTCTTCCTGAAATAATTGAATCCCTCCCAGATAATCAAAAAATGCAAGTTTCTACTGGAAAACAGGCCTTACAACATGATTTAGAAACAAGACTCCATGCGGAATACTGGTTAGAATCATGATCTACAGTGAGACAGCCTGGGGTCACCTTATACAATCACTTAACCTGCCTCTTCCTTCATCTTTAAAGTGGGGGTAATAATACCTACCTTACAAAGTTCTGATACATAGTAAGTATTGGATAAGTGTGGGCTACTGGCACCTTATGAATGTTATCTTTCAGGGATTATTCTGATCTGTAACAGGTACTAATTAGGGAACTGACTACATATTATCTGGGTGGCAGGCAAGGCACAGGCAATCCAAGTTGTTATATTCTAGTACTAGAAAAAAATTATTTCTAACCTTAATCTGTTCTGTCAAAATTATTTTATTATTAAAATTTTATAATATTATACATGCATACATATGTACTAAGTGGAGAATCAGGTACAACTGGTAGGAATTTGCTTCATGACTCTCTGGGATAAGAAATCAAACATTTTAACTGCTACTTGGTATAGATGAAACTCTGGAGAGTGTCTGGGTGGTTCATATCCTGAGTGTTCACATCCTGATTGTGTTAGACAAGTTACTTAGCCTCTCTGGGCCTTACTTAATTAATATATGAACATCACTTAGAAAAATGTCTGGTGCATCATAAATGCTCAATAAATGTTGGCTTTCATCATTTAAAAATTTTTCTAAATTTTTCAAATTTCATGTGAAATCTGGCCCAGTTCTGCCAGCAGAAAATTCTGTCTCAGTTACTCTGGAGCATCTTCCTCTGTATCACACTACAGTCCTACAACTCACTTGCGTACCTAAAGAAGGGTTCATGGCCTGTACCCACTTCTTGTGGACATTTGATGCTCCTAACATACATTTATCACCACCATCTGTTCCAAGCTGTGGTTCCATCTTATTCATTAAAAAGTTTGGTTTAGTTTACTATAGTAGGATACTATAGTAGATGCTGGGAATATAATAGTAAAAACAAAACAGACAAGAATCCATTGCCTGTTGAAACTTCCAATGAAGCAAGATCTCTGAGCCAGACTGGTGCTGGGACCCTCCCATTCCACAAAGCTCCTTAGGATAGATGAATCCCCCCAGCATTCTGAAATGACCCCAATTTGGGGTCCTTATACCTCCAGGGCAGAGAGTTCAAGTGGAAACAGATGTCTATAACCCAAGGAAACTCCCAAAGTCCCTCACTTCTCCCAGTCTCAGAAAGTGTCTCTCCATCACCAAGTGCTCTCCTCCAATCCCTCCCCTTCACTGGGCCTTGAACTCTAAAAAACTGCCAACATGTGGTCTTCAGACCCATTCCTAAAATCCTCAGAAACAATGAACCTCCTCCTAAGCCAGGATCACCTGGCTCACAGAGCCCTCCTGGCCATCTCTTCAGGAGATAAAAGGCAAACCACCACTCATTCTCCCCTGATGAAAGTTCCCCCCCCAAAAAAAAAAAAAAACAAGACAGACTCATCTCCCAGGCAGGTTATTCAGACTTGCAGTGATGCAGATGGGGTCAAGGGAGGAGGCATCTATGGCTCAGAGAGTGGTAAGCAGAATCTGGTATACAAAGCTGTCAGAGAGAAGGAAGACACAGGGTCTGATGACCAGAAGAAATAGACAATTTTGAAAGCAACTGCAAAAGAGTTCAGAAGCCCCATTTCAGATGGTCTGAAGGCCACAGAGAAGAAGACCAAGAACACAAGAAAGAGCTGGCTGTGATTAGGAGGGCTACTTCTTCCCCTGAGAAGGAACAGGAGCAGAGGAATCAAGAGCAGAGGACAGGGAGCATCATGGAAAAGAAGAGGTGAGGACTGAGGACAGAGCTCTTGCCCAACAGCCCCATGGAGAAGGAGACAAGATGGAGTGCTGGGGACTGGGAACTGAAGAGGAAAGTTCAACTTATCTTTTGGTACATAAAACTTAGTAGCTTAAAAAACAAATCATTCTATTTAGTTACAGTACCATAGGTCAGCAAATCAGGCAGGACTCATGTGGGAAGTTTTTATGTGCTACAATGCATCAACTGGAGTCATTTGCTCAATTGTATTCATTTGGTGGTTAGGCTGGAATGGGAGATGCCAGAAGGCTTCATTTAATTTCTGGCATCTCACTGTTTCTTCACATGATGTGTCTATCTCTGTCTCTCCCCGTCTCCACCTTCCTCTCTGTTTCTCTCCCTAACCCTCCCACTCCCTGTGCCCATGGCTACACTGGGCTTCCTGATAGCATAGTAGTCTCAGGGGGTTGACCTCTTATAAGGCAGTTGCCTTCCAAAAGGGAACTTCTCCAGGGGCGAATGTAGATGCTGAAGATCTCTAAGGCCCAATCTTCGAAAGCCTTGCAGTATCACTTCTGCCACATTTTATTGATTGAAACAGACTACTGAGAGCTAGCCTAGCTTCAAAGGTAATAGGAACAAATCTCATCTCTGGAAGGGGAGACTAGAGGTCACACTGCAGAATATTTGAGATTGGAGATACTATTGCCACCATCTTTGGAAATGACAGCTACTCCAGGAAGAAAGAAGGGTTAGTGTTCCTATTTGTGAGGGTGCATTGCAGAGTTCGGGAAATGAGCTGGAAGAGTCATTCATTCAACAAGTATTTACTGAGTGCCTACTACTATGTACTGAATACTCTTCTGGGTACTATAGATAGAATGCAATAAAAAAAAAGTCCTTTCTTTTATGGAGCTTACTTTCTAGTACAATGACAGACAATATACGCATAACATAAAGTTTGGTGGTTACTAAGTGATATAAAAAAAATAAAGCAGGGTAGAAGGATAGAAAGGGACTGAGTGTTGGGCAGAGGGAAGACTTCTATTTTGGTCAGGATGGTCGAGAAAGGCCTTGCTGTTTCAGGAGTAGAGAGAAGGCCAGTGGGACTAAATCATAGTGAGCAAAGAGGAGAGTAGCAGGATGTGAAGTAGGTAAGAACCATATTACCCAAAGGTTTACAGACACAGGAGGAAATGTTTTTTTTTTTTCCCTAAGCATAGTGGGCAGCTATTGGTCTGGTATCCTGTTCAGCTGAAGAGGGTTCAGGTCTTAGCAGACACCCATCCTCA
The DNA here is from genome assembly GCA_004027375.1 of Macroglossus sobrinus. Lineage (NCBI taxonomy): Eukaryota > Metazoa > Chordata > Mammalia > Chiroptera > Pteropodidae > Macroglossus > Macroglossus sobrinus. The sequence goes on along the minus strand of PVKZ01000533.1, from coordinate 313,929 downwards.
CTAGCCAAATAACACCCCTTCCCTGCTCTTGGGGAAATGAGGAGAGGGGAGACTACAGAATCCATCATCCTCATATCCTCTGATTCATCCTCAGGTCACCAGGCTTCCCCTCTGGATTCTCAGAGCTTGAGAGTAGGGTCTTTGTTATATGTTTGACATTATAGTGACTTGAAGCTATCCAATTCTGGTCTAAAAAAAATGTAAAAAGAATTCTACATAGTTCCAGATGGCTTTGCAAATTAAATTAAACCCACAACTGGCCCAATCATAATTACACTATTGATCATTAACATTTAAAGTGATTGCAACAGAATCCTGGACATAGCAATAAATTATCATTGTCTACAGGGCAGGTTGCATGAATCAGGTGCCCCTGGAGCCTTCTGAGACAGTCTGATGCTGTTATTTAAATGATGTTGTTCTGCTCTTTAATAAGTGGGAGAACAGTGGAGGCAAAAGTAGGGGCGAGTATGTGAGCACATACAAGCTACACTATATGTATCTGGCCCAGATATCTAAAAATAAAAGTCTGTTACAACTCCCCCTAGCTCCTAAGGCAACTTGCGTTTCCAGGTTATGTTTAGTTTCCATCTTAGCATGATGCAAAACCCCTGAGGGGGTCCCATTTGTCATCACTCCCCAATGGGCCATCTACCCTGAGCCACCTGCACCCTCCTGACACACCAGACTCTGATGCATCACTAATAACAACAATGACAATTTATTAAGTACTTAATCAGCACCCTTCACCATGCCAAGTGCTCTGAATGCATTCATTCAGTGCACCATCAATACTGTCATCACCATTTTACAGATGAAATAGATTCAACTCAGAGGCAGAGTTAAGATTTAAACCAAAACTCTCCAGCTTAAACGCTATGCACCACCTTCTCCTCATCATACCCTTCCTGTCTGTCTCAGTGTCTTGGTTATAGCCTTCATGGCTCAGCTCAAGAATCTATTCTATAGATTCTCCTTACTGTCCCTTGACATTCCCTCCTGGATTGGATGCCAATTCTATTATTTTATGACACCCTGCACTACTCCCTGTCATGGCATTGACTGAGCTACACTGAATTTGCCTGTTTACCTATCTGGCTCCCTGACGAGACTTTGAGGGCCATGAAAACCCAAACATTATTTTTAACCTTTGTGTTCCTGCTGTCTGGCTCACAAGATATTACTGAATGGATGGATAGGTGAAGAGATAGATGATAGATAGATGATAGATAATAGATGATAAATAGGTAGATATAAATTTACATATACACAGATGTAACCTTACTATATCACAATAATTTATGAGACTCGGTTTCTACTTTTTTCTCCACTGTTTTTTTTAATTTTATTTTACTTTTTTAATGCCTACAGCACCTGGTATTCCTAAGTGGTCTCCCATCCAAGTACTAACCAGGCCCTGCTTAGCTTCCGAGATCAGTTGGGATCGGGCATGTTCAGTGTGGCATGGCCGTAGACTCAGTTTCTACTTCTGAAGAATACGAACATGCTGAGAGAAAACAAGAGAGAGATTTTACTTTCCATAGGTGGATAAAAAAACTAGCATTCAAATTATGACCAAACTTAACTCAACCCATCAAGAAATTTTGTATACATATGACTTGAGGGTTGGCACCTGAATAACAAAAGGCCTACTGCCTCTTCAAATACCAAATCTAAGTGTCAAAGGGATCTTTGCATTGGTTGCTTAATATTCAACCCCTCATTTGACATCTAAGAACAGGAAGCCAGCATTCACCTGCATGACCAGGATGTGCCTTCACCAGAAATAAATGCCACATGTTTCCCCAGTGCTTGAAGTGTGATGAATTTCCACATTTCCCAGAGAAGTGAAAGAAACCAACATCTACTAAGTGTGTGGATAAGGTAGATGTCAGGCTCTCTAAGTAACAATGTCCCTTTAAAAATCAGAGGGAAGAAATGGGCAGTGTGACATATGGAATTAAGAGACACCACTTAAATGTTTTCTAGATGTGAAAAATTACAGTAGTTGTTAGAGATGGGGGTTGTTCATCACAGACACTCCATATTGCTTGTATAGGGACCAAAACCTCATGAAAAACTACTTAACACTATCTACACTGGGTTTAACTTTTTTGGTCAGGTTGATGCTGGGAGGTGGAAGAGCAGAAATAAGGTTGATTTTTAAGGAAATGCTGATAGAAAAATTCTGAGAATTGGCAAAAGTCTGGTCAAGACTTGAGTGCAGGAGATGAGCAAGAGTTATGAGCCCAGTGGAAGGTTGTCCTTGGACCCTTCCTGAACTCTCCACAAGCCAAAATGAGCTGTGCATAGGAAGCTAGGAACAGTGGCTCAGGATTTAACACTTCTGTCATCAGCTTTTGGGAGGCTAACTCATACAGTCAAATAGATAAAATGAAATAAGACTAGTAATACTCCACTCAGAATCATCAAAAGGCCTACCTCTGAGCAGGAGAAACTGTGGAAAAATGGAAGGCACTACTTCACCTTGGGTATCAGTTCCAGCAACTCTGTTGGGGTACTGCCCTCTAGGAAGGACGAACATGAGAAGAGACAGGTGTTTCTGGGGTGAACAGATGGAGATCTGGAGATAGGCATGATGGAGAGCAAGTGGCCATCTTTGTCAAGAAAGTAGATCCCCCACATACCAAGGAGGCATTCAAGGTCTTGAGGAACACAGCACCCACTACCATGTGGGAGCCTACCAACCCAGCAGCAGAATTGCAGGATAAAGTCAGCAAGAGAGAAGAGAGCACAGGGCAGAGAGCTAGAGGTACTCCACAATGGCATGGACCAGCCCAGGAGGCTCCAATGCAAGCAGAACAACAGATCAGAGAGCTGGTGGTGAGGCAGCCAGATCAGGACTATAGAGAGGCAATGAGATAGCTTAGAGAATATTTAGTGACTGGTAAAGTGACTTACACAGGGTATTTGAATCAAGCAGAAATACTTGGGAGAAGGCCATCATAAAAAAAATTTTTAAATAATTAAAAAAAAAAACCTGCCATCCAGCCTGAATAGGCTCTGAAACATTAAAATCTTGGAATTAACAAGCTTTCAAAGGCAGAGGCCTTCACCATCTTGCTCACTGCTGTGTCTTCCATGCCTGAAGGTGGATGGGTGCATGTCTGCCAAGAGGCTAAGTTTGTACTCATAAGCTGCCAAGACCTAGAACAGCAATGCCACACACATCCTATTTCTAATTCTTGAACCAATGACTACATCATTATTTCAGCATTTACGTCTCTTATTATCAAAACACTGGTAAAAGTAACATTTTATAAGTGTTCAGAAATCAGAAATTTAAATTTAAAAAGTGACACTAAATCTTGAGTATATTTTAAATATAAAACTACATAGGCAAATAAAAGCAAGTAAAAATAAAATAGCAAAATATATATTATGCATACATCAGCATTATAACACAAATTTATAGAAAATGAAATTAATTTTAAAGTGTTATTTTATAATAATTATATAAGAGTAAAATGTAAAGTATGGTTTTAAAAAGTGTGTCAAATACATCATTACTAAGTTATATGCACACTTCTCTGCAAGAAAAACTTGGAAAATTTGAAATCATAAAAAGAAAGATATAAGTAAACTCCAAATATCTCCCTCTGATTCCTTTGTCTGTCACTAACCTAATATTTAATCAATAATTTCAGAATATATTTTTTTAAATGTACAATCACCCCACCCTACCATTTACCACTAGCTCCATCAATGTGGGACCACAATTTTGTATTGGTTGGAAGCTGTGTTTTATACTTCAAGAAAGCATTTCCAGTCTCTCTGTCTGTTATTTAATTAAATATAGATGCAGACTTCCTCTATCAACATCAGTACTTTTTGATCCATGTTCTCCTTGTTGTTAAAGTCTTTGAACTACAGTAAGGATTATTTTTGCAAGAAAAACTTTGCTTTTATTGATAATCAAATTTCTTTCTCAACTTAAGAACCATGAAAGATACAGATACTCTGTCAGTAAGCATACCTTTGACTGTTTAAAAATTTTAATACATAATATAACTCTCTGGACAAAGCTTAAGATATAAGTGATTTCTATTTCTGACTCTTATTACAAAAATAAAATATTATATCAATAATAACAAAAAAAAAACAGTATTTTGTCACTTAAAAATTGAACCATAAACCAAACTGTATTTTCCGAACTCTTGAAACCTCCTTTGAGTTAGTCATGGTCATTTTATAGATGGAGAAACTGAGGCCTGGGAAATTAATCTACTCTGTCCCTCATCAGTCATAGAGCCAAGATTGGTGCCCAAACAGGCTGACTCCAGAGCCTTTGCATATTCTACAACACCATGAATCTTCACACTCAAGGGATAGCATAGCCACTGGGAAAGTCTGCAGAGTTATGGATCTGACTTGGGAACATTATCTAGTCAGACCTCGAGCTCAAAGAATTATTAAGAAACTACAGCTTTTCCTAGTAAGATGTCAGTGTCAAGTGGGATTTGACAAGAGGCTTGAGATCTTAATAGGTCCTTCAATAAAGCAGTATTTGGGGCTGGCGTCTGTACTCTTCAAAGCTATAAATCTGGGCTTAACTGGCCTCCACATTAACTTGGTTCCTGGCAAAGTGGTGACCAGGCATTAAAGCCCCTGCTGAATCAGTTGCTGCTACTCTTATCTGCATGTAGGAGAGAGAACTCAAGATTTCATCTTTAGAATGGTGACTCACTCCTTTTAAGGAGATGGAAGTTGTCGAGGAAACTGGCTTTGAGCCCTTCCCCTTGTATGCTCTTGACTTTTATCTCCTCTAGGACTTGGCTGGCCCACAAGCAGAAGCACAGAGAAATGAGAGTTCTAACAGCATCTTAAAACTGAGGTCTCCTGGCCTCTGTGGGCTTGGATAAATCACTGTGATCCCTCATGATTTGGCTTGTCTGTCTGATTTTTAAACTACCTTGTAGAAATACAGGATAATAGTTCAAAACTTGTCCTTGAAGTCACATTGACCTGTATTCAAGTCCAGAACCTGTCATAATCACCCTTGTGATTATAGGTTACTTAATTTCTTTGTGTCTCGGGCTTCCATATTTAAATTAGGGATATAATAATACCCATCTCAATTAACTGATGTGAGGGTTAAAATATGTAGTGTCTGATAAACACAGAATCTGATACAGAATAGGTACTCAATAAACATTAGCTAATCTTTATATTAATAATAATCATCATCTTTATTAAATATTTTCTGGATTGATATCAGTTTGCAATGGTAATGGCATAAATAGAAATTAAACAATCTCCATCCAATCCAAAAGATAATCCTCAAATCCTATTTTAGCTTCACATTTCAATCTTCTCCTCCACAAGAAGATTCTGGTTGAGTTTTCATCACCTCTCCCTGTCTGCTCTCTAGCAAAGATGTGAAGACAGTTAAGTGCTCATCAGACCCTGAGTAACAGAGGATTTGTTAAATTTAGAAAATATTCTGGGGTGATGAGTCACAGAAAATCATGGAGCAAATCTCTGAGCCTTTGGAAAAGCATACAATTTATCACTCAGTAGATGTATACAGAGCACCTATTATGTGCAAAAGCTGCATACTTGGGGATGCAAAGACAGTTGGTTTCCTTGAAGAGCTTAACACAGAAGAGCTCAGTCAGGCTGGCCTGAAAACACTTCTGGAAGTAACATCACGATGGTGCCCAAAGAGAACCCCAAGTTCAGTTGAAACTTGTATTCGTTGGTGATGGTGGGACTGGAAAATCAACATTTGGGAAATGTCACCTGACTGGTGAATTTGAGAAGTATGTAGCTACCTTGGGTGTCGAGGTACATTCCCTGGTGTTCCACACCAACAAAGGACATATCAAGTTCAATGTGTAGGACACAGCTGGTCAGGAGAAGTTTGGTGGACTGAGAGATGGCTATTACACTCAAGCCCTATGTGCCACTATAATGTTTGATGTAACTTCAAGAGTTATTTATAAGAATGTGCCTAACTGGCATAGAGATCTGTGAAAGTATGTGAAAGTATGTGAAAACATCCCCATCGTGTTGTGTGGCAAAAAAGTGAATATTAGGGACAGGAAAGTTAAGGCAATGTCAATTGTCTTCCACCAAAAGAAGAATCTTCAGTACTATGACATTTCTGCCAAAAGCAACTACAACTTTGAGAAGCCCTTCCTTTGGCTTGCTAAAAAACTAATCAAAGACCCTGACTTGGAGTTTGTTGCCATGCCTGCTCTCACCCCACCAGAAGTTGTCATGGACCCAGCTTTGGCAGCACAGTATGAGCATGATCTAGAGGTTGCTCAGACAACTTCTCTGCTGGATAAGGATGACAACCTGTGAAAAAGTGAAGCTGGTACCCAGCGTCAGAAGTCTAGTTTTATATGTAGCCATCCTGTGATATCAGTGGTGCAGGTGTTTGCCAGTTTGTTATATAGCTAAGCAGAACATGTGCTTAATCTGGGATGCTGAAGAAGATGAATGGGCTTTGGAGTGAATGTGGCAGTTTAAAAACCCTTTGTTTTTTGGACCTGCATATTTAGCTGTTTTAGAACACAGTTATTTCCTTATTGAGTGTCAGATATAAGACTGCTATAGTTACAATAGTCAGAGGTGAAACCTTGTTTGTTACTGTCATTCCTGTTCCTCTACATTTAGAATCAGAATATTCTAAGTTGTATTTAAAATATCTTAAAAAAAAAAAAACAGATGAGATCAGATGTAAACACAACAGTACAGCTATGCACAACCTGGCCATGAGCCATGATTGCCAAGTCAGTGGACCACAGAATAAGAAGTAGATGAGTCCAAGACCTCTCAGGGAGAAGGGTGTGGGAGGCACCTAAGGTACCTGGTAGGACTTCAAGGTGGAAAGCTGGGTCTCAAAGGCTTATTAGGATTTGAACCAGAGAGAAGCAGAATGAACCTTCCTTGAACACGGGCAGGGGGCTACATGGTCCATGTTTGAGAATATGCTCTGTTGTCCCTGGGAAACAGGGACAGAGAGCCATCTTTGAGAAAGCAGAGCAAGCTATTCATGGAATAGATGACATCAAATCGCTGTGGGAGTGAAGAGCCTTCACACATGCCCACCTGCTCTTGCCACCCAGCAGACTTCCAGGATGGTTCAGTGAGCAGCTGTCTGACAGGACCCTTGGCTGTGAAAATAACTAAGAAGTATACTAGGATTGGTTGAGCTTGTGGGTGCACACTAAAAGAGGAGACAGGGGAGGAATGAATTAGGTGAGAAACACCTGTATAGGCATCTAAATGGAAGCTCCCAGCAATGATGGGGGTGTCTAAAAGACTTGGCTGGTCAGGAAATGGAAAATTTTAAAGGTGGTGCTGTGAAAAGGAGAGGAGAGGGAGGCAGTATGCCAAGGCAATGTATGTGAAACAAAGACCCAAAAATCCCCTTGAGCTGAGCTCCAATTCCTGGTCTCCTTCTTGGCTCAGTTCTTGGATACCACTTCCAGATGATGGTATAAAAATTTTTTTTTCCTGGTGAGATCCTTAAAGTTCTAGCTCAACTGCCTTTGAGAATAAAGGAAGTTGGTCTTTGTTTTTTCCAACTCCTAGCACATCTTAGAGGTGAAAATAAATTCAGTGGAGACATGCATTCAGTCATGTACCTATTCATCAACTCTGGAAAAGCAAGCAAATGTTCAGCTTCTTGTATCCACGTGCCTCTTCCAGATATAGTGATATGGCCAGAGTGCTGGGATCTGCCATTCCACAGGGCTATGAGTAAGAAAGGCACTCTGGTCCTACAGATGGCATGAGGTTTACAGTCTGAACATAGAGAACTTCTAGCTGCACTATTTACTCAAACAGTGTTGCCTGAGAACTCACTCACTGAGCACCACGCTAAGGGCGATAGGAGCCCTCCAGGAAAATCATGCAGGCATATATCTATGACACTAAGAACTGCATGAGAGGAAAGAGAGAGTCACAACCGAGTGTGGAGGGTAAGCTTTCATTCAAGATATAGTTACTGAGCTGGACAAAATTTGGATATGTGAAGATGAGAAACAAGGCATTCCAGGTAGCAAGAGATACCTTGAATAGAGACTTGGGGAGTCAAGTTTTGGCATACTCTGAGAATAGCCTTGCTGGAACCTGGCCAGAGACCAGGGATGGGAAGGAAAACAGCAGAAGTCAAATTGTAACAGCAGCTGGAAGTTGGGTTTTAAATTCTATCGCCTACTGTCCCTTCCTTTGCTCTGTCATTCTCATCATTTTTTTACCTTCCTTTCATTTCCCTTCACTTGCTTCCTTCCTCCCTAATTAAAATCCCTTCCAGCTATGCCTCCATCTTTTTATCTATCCCAAAAATTACAGATGGAGTGGGTGTGGGATTAGCATAGAACCTCTACTGGTCTGAAGAAGGAAGTCAAAGATCAACTGTCCTCCCCAAGTGGTCACAGACCATTGCCACAGTTTTCCAGAACTCTGACTGGAAAACCATATGAATATCTCTGTGGCACATCTGAAATCTGTAGGCTCACAAAGATACCCTCCTGCTTGGCAGACAGAATGAAACAGTGACATGACCCAGAAAAGGTGCAGGAAACTTCAGATGGAAGAGGCAATATAAGGAAGTGGTTAAGAATGTTTGCTATGGAGTCAGATCTGAACAGTCACAGTACCATTAGCTTTATAATGGGCATAACAGTTCTCACCTAATTGTATAACGAGGATTAAATAAGAAAATGTTCATAATATGCTCAACACAGGACCTAATCTATATGAGAGCCGGATAAATGTTTGCTTTTTATTGCTTTATTTATGACAAAGAACTAAGACCAGGAAGGGCTAAAGTCCAGCCAACGGAATCAAGAGAATTCCAGAGAGAGAGCTGTATTACTTGAATGGAAACACCTCAGGCTTTGAAATCAGACTTGAGTTGGAATCCTAACTGCACCTCTTTCTCTCTGTGGGACTGTGTGCAACTTGAGCTAACTCAGACTCAGTTTCCTCAACTGCAAGATGGGGATGATAATATGAGGATGTAGATAATACATCCATTTTGGGGAGGGTTATTATGAAGATTATAGATAATTAAAGTTCCTTCATATAGTATACATCTTCAATTATTAACAATAGAAACAATCAAGCTGTGACTTTAAACTTTTTACTTTGTAGAAGAAAGTCAGAGATCATGATGTCCCTTTAAAACTTTACTTGTCTAGTGCCCATGCTTACAGGCTCTGTGAAAGAGGTATGATCATTTGGGCTCCCCGCCCAAAGCTCCAAGCTCCACACCTTTCTCTTCTCACTCCCCATCACCATCTACCCAGAAATATCATGTATTATACCCCTGTGGCCACTCAGGAGCTGCATGGCTAAATAAAATCGATGAGCATAGTGACAATGTCAGCCCCATAGAAGAATGATCCAGTGATTTAAAACTTAATAAAACAATGGCAATTTCCAGGTCCTTTTTTATTGTAATCAAGCACACTAAGTTCTTCAGGAATGCTTAACTCTAAAAACACCATGACCACTCAGCACTCTGCTGATGGCATAAACTCAGCAAAAGGAAGATCAATTTAGATGGCTCTAGAGGGTGAATAGAAGTGGGAGCAGAACAGCAGCAGCAGTAATGCCAATGCCCATTTAAATACTAAGCACCAGCCATGTACTGAGCACCCAACACACATTTTCCTCTCTCACGGATCATGATGCTAGGAACAGTGAAGGGGCTTGTCCAGAGTCATACAGCCAGGAATTTGAACCTGGATGGTCCAGCCTCAGAGCCTGTGCATGTAACCACTCTGCTAATTACTAGCAAAGAGAAGAGCAGTTTGAAGGTTATCAATGGAAGCAAAACAACTAGCTGTGCCAAGGATGTGGGGCTTGCAGCAGTAGTCTCACAAGGAAGAGGGACCCAGGAGAAAGCACTCTAAGTGCACCTATTGATGGGACAAACATTTGGTATTCATTCAATCACCCAACACAGAGGGCCTACTCTAGAATTAGAAGTGTGTTACTGCTAAGCCTCATTCTATTTCCAGAGTCATGGAGCTGAAAGCACCATGTGGATAAGAACCATTAACTTCTCTATTCCAATGCTGAGCACAATGCAGTGAGAACAAACTGAGGAAAAGTATGCTGAATGAATGAGTGAATGAACCTACAAACTAAACTTGTAAATGTGTGATATTTCCATTTCTCTCCTTCTCTCCTCAACTTCCATGACTTGAGAGCTTTGCCAATATAAAATAGGAGGGAACAACATTAGCACCACAAAACCCAATCCTATGAGATGCTTCAGATAGGAAATGGCACCACATAGTTATTCTAATTCAGACTGTCTACACCAAGAAAAGCCACTTGATGATTGGTACAGTGTCTGTCTTCCTCTTCCTGTGTAGACAGTTTCTAGGGGAAATAAAAGATTTCTATAACAAATGCTGGTGATGTGCAAATGAGCTAAGTGGAAAACCTTAACCACAGTCATATCAGACAATGGTGGGGCCTTTGAAGGTTTATCTGTATAAAAGAAAGTCATTTTCTCTATAAGCATTGGATTTCATAAATTTTTCTCCAACTAAGTTATTCTTCTGTTTATCAAATCACACACTACCATATCTTATTATTCTGTAAATGAGGCATAGTATTAGACATAAAATCTGTGCTTAAGGGATATGGAAATCACACAGTCTCGAAGCCTCTGAGCTGACATGTAGCACTCTTTCCCTTTCCCCCCCAAATGCAGAACTTAACAGCTTTAAGAGGGCGGAAGGGCACTACTGAGAGAGAAATGCCCTCTGCAGGCTCAGTCACCTGCACTGCTCCTCACTGACAAAGGGCTCCATAATCATCAAAGGGTATCAGCGTGTAGTTAAATAGACTTGACAGGGACCATGACTGACCTAGATCAGCCCATTTTGAGCTAACTATCTGGAAAAATCATGCTGCACCTTCAATGGAGGATGAGGAAGAAGCAACTGAATAGGGAGTGGCATAACTCACCTGGTTAGGCTACATGGTCCTTTCCAAAGGCACCACCACTTCAAAAATCATGGAGGTCAGAAGAAAGGCAAGAGGTTGGGATAGAGCTGTAGAAAGTGAAGGGAGAAAAAAAGAAGACAGGGAGAAAAAAGAGAAAGAGGTAGAGAAAAAATGGGCAAGGAAAGGAGAGTCATGGGCTTATTTTATTCATCAGTACTGTTCTCAGTACTTTACAAATAGTAACTCAGTTAATCATCATTATTAACCTTTTAAAGAAGAGGGAAGCTAAGCAAAGAAAGAGTCAGTGACCTAAGAACATAAGGCCAGCATGTGACAGGGCCAGGACTTAAACCCAGGCAGCCTTGTACCAGTCTATGCACTTAATCACTCTCCTCTACCAGCAAAGTCTTAGACCCTGTTGTAATGTGAGTATCTGGCCCAAGGATGTTAACATCCCATGAAACAGCCCTAAAAATATTCAAGAGTTAGTTAAGAAATGTTTATAGCTCTTTGACAAATTCCTAAAACTTCAGATATTTCCTTGTGAATGAATATAAAGCAGAGAATAGAGTGAAAAGGGTAATCTTCCTTTGGGCTATAAAAGAAAAATAATGGCTCATCAATTAATTAAAAGCAAAGTATCAGCTAATATTTTGCCAATATGCCCAAGAGTTCCCTTATGCCAGCACTGTATTCTCACTATGTCACCAGGGCTGGGAGGAACAAGTTTAGTTGAGATATTAACAGAAAACTAGCTTTGGATAGAAATGTTATATTAACCATGGTCAAATACGCCTCCAGGATAACTGGCTTGGGATGGATTCAAGAACCAGCAGCCACATAAATTCTGGCCCCTCCTGCCTCTTGGGTTCTGTTTTCCAGTCTGGCTCATCCACCCACTTGCCTTTTCCATTACATGGAATTTGCCTCCCACCTCTCTCTCTGCAATTTAACTTCTCTCAGATCCCCTGCCCCCACAATCCAGTTTTCTGAACAGTCCAACCCAATGGTCGATATGGTTTAATCTACATTCTCTTAAGAGTTTGTTCAGCTCCATGTACGCCTACCTAACAGACTCTCAGCTCCAGGCCATTACAAACACCCTCCTATGAAGAGCGTGAACCATGTCCTTAGGAAAACTGAGCTTGTGATTAAGTTCCTCCCTTAAAGAACTTTCATTAAAAGTGTATCATGCTCTCAGTCTAGAATGGGAATCAGAGGTTGGAGTGGCCTGGGCAAGACTCTTGGTATCATCCAGCCTTTGATCACTTCATCCTTTATGTGAGCTAGATGATAAAGAAAGCAGGCCCAAGACAACGCCAACTTCTATGTTCCCATTGTGATTTTCTTCCATTGGTTCCTTTCTGACCCTGCTTTTGAAAACCCTCCCCAGCCTTGCCCCCAGGGGTTCTACACATCTTTGTTCCATGGCTGAGTGCCCTTTTGATTAGGGTGTTCCTTGTGTCTTGATGACATGCTTCATGTTACTCTCATCTTCCTTGGGTCAGGGATATTTCTCTGTGCTTCAAAAGCACAGTAGAAAAAATCCTTTCATATACATTGAACTGTATGTCATGAAGTTATTGTCAAAGGCCTGCCACAAATACAGAAAAGCACCCATGTAAAAACAAACAAGTATACAGGCTTTGGCTATCAGCAGCTGTCAGTTTTCTGGGAGTATTATAATATAAAGTCTGTCTATGAATACACAGCAACATTTCTTTATATGGAGAAAGAAACATAACTGTAGAAATTAGCAAAGGACTAATCAGAGGCAGACCCAGTCTCAAGAGAGCGCCCTTGTTTTAGTCTTCATCTGAAGCAGACAAGAGCAAGTGGAAAGGTTCACACTGTGTTCTCTCTCAGCTCTGCTGCCCAGTCTGTTGTGCTGACTTGTCTGTAGGAGATGGCAGAAGCAGCAAGGATGGACTCTCCCCAATACAGACAGAGAGACCAATGGAGGGGATGAGGGGACAGCCCTGCCAGAGCAGCTACAGTGCAGCAAGCCACATGGTCAGCCAAGTGGTCTTCTGCTATTTTATGGGCATGTGTCCCACTTTCTAATTAAACTGTTTCTCCAGAGTAGGGCCACTGCAGCACCCAGAGAAGGCTGACCATTGAAAAACAAAACTGACTGCTCCCCACACCCACATGCCATCCCTCTGTGGGACCTGTGTTGTAAGCAGGCTCTGAGAATTACTAAAACATTCCTGTGATTTGTCGCTTGCTCCACTTTGCTCTGAGCCAGAAAGAGCACAGGAAGGCATGTTGCCCACTGGCCTGGGCTGAGGAGAATCTGCTGCTCTTGTTCTTGGAGGGCAAGATAGCAATGGTTGCTACAATGCTACTCCCCCAAAAAACTCTCATTTGCCACTAATGTCTAAATAACAGTATTATCAGGGGCTGCTGCAGGACCAAATAAACCTTTGCTGTCCTTGCAGATAACTTGGCTGTTGCCATGAGTTCCCAGAAACTGGAAGCAAGAACATGTTGCCATCTGCATTGAGAATTTTTAAAAGCAGCTCTATTTATATTGTTCTAATAATGAAAAGGGAATCTTGTATTTTCTGCGAATCATTGTATATGTCTCCTTAATACCCAACAGAGCAAATGGGATGAAAACTGGCATGTTATGCTCCAGGGTTATCAGATGAAAAGTCAGTCCCTTTGAAGAATGCCCCATCTACCAGCTCCTATGGCACATGGTTATCCTGAGAAGAGCTGAAGAGCAAGGGTGCCAAAGGCTTTCTCCTGTCACAGGGGAAGGGTGAAAATAAATGAATGAATATAATTCTCACAAATGTAAACTGTATTCCCATAAATTTTACTTAAATATTGCTTATTGCCAGTTTAACACTGGCCAGGACTCAGAATCAACTAACAAATGTCCAAACAGCACCAAATATTTGCAGAAAGAGAATGCGTGGTTGCACCAACTCATGTCACCTTGCTGGATCAAGCAGAAAAAGGAAGATGTTGCACATGAATCCAGGTGTGTCTCATGTACCACATAGACAGAGTAAAGCTGGGCTCCAGAGAGGGTTGGACGCTACCAGAGCCTCTTTCTACACAACTCCATTCTTCTCTCTTAACTGGTTTAACTGGTTTGCCACTGGTTTAACTGGTTTAGTCCACACAGTGCAAGATGTCTGCCCAGATCTCCCAAAGTTATATGTTAACTCCCCTGTAAGTAAAGAGACTGCCTCTCTCTCCATCATAGTCTCAAATATCCAGGTGAGAAAATCTGATGAGCCCAATTAAAATCAAGGTTCCACCCCTACCTAGTCCAATGAGCTCTACCCAGAAGGGTGATGTCAACAATACAAAATGGCCACAACAAGTCCTTGTAACCTGGGCATTAGGGCAGGGCAGTTCCAAGAGAGGAAGGTTGTGGTCAGAAGCTACCAAATGGGGAATACAATGTGTCAGTACTCCAGCATGCCACAAAGAGCTTCATGGACTAAAGCCAAACACCACCGAAATCTAGTAGGGAAATACAGAGGAGCTGTTAACATGTTCTCCAAAAACACTGCAAGCACTTTTTCTTAAGACTACATAGAAACAGAGAGGGGAAGCTTTTGACAATATCTCATTTAATTTTACAAGACAATATGAAAAATTGTTTTGTAGATGACAATATTGAGGCTCAGAGAGGTTAAGTAGCTGGCCTATGGTCCTGTAGTTAGTAAATGGTTAAAACAAAACTCAAACCCATGTGAGACTCCAAAAACCCATTCATGCTCCATCCATTCTTCATGGTGCCTCCCAAATGAACTCTGTATAGAGAAAAGTCTCCTTGAATTGGAGACAAGCCATTTGCCCAGAAACTGACTGTAATGTTCTATGCCTGAGACTTTCCTAGGGCCTCAGTTTGCCAAGCACTGATGTAGCCAGTCCTGTGAGGACTCTGGCCACACCAAAAGACCCCCAGCATCCCCAAGTCAGAAGGACCCAGCAGGTACCTCTTCCTTATGCTCCTGCTCAAAAACCCAGGCTACCCCCCAGGAGGAACATTTTGGCCCCAAGCTACTCATAGGTCGTTTACTGTACAAGTGCTATCGATGCCATTTTCCTGTTTGCGTTTTGTTTTTGTTTTGTTTTGTTTTTACAGTTCGTTGCTCATCCTAACTGTCAACAGCAATTGCTTACCATGTGGTATGAAAATCTCTCAGGCTTACGTCAACAGTCTATCGCTGTGAAATTCCTGGCTGTCTTTGGAGTCTCCCTAGGCCTCCCTTTTCTGGCCATAGCCTATTGGATTGCTCCATGCAGTAAGGTACAGACTGCTTAAGGTGCATGTCTTTGTGGTTATTTCTTCTCTCTACTTAGCATGACCTGAGGTCCATTTTGTTCAAATAAGGAACTGATCATTTCCCATATTTAAGGAAAATCACTCTGTGATACCTAACAAAAGTAAAATATTATATGAGAGAAAATATTAAGATTTGCATTTTTAAATCATCATTTAAAAGAGAAAGTGAAAGAAGTGATAAAATGGAAAATTTTAAACTTGTGGATCTTAATCTGATCAACAGCAGACTAGAGAGGGAATAAAAGTACTTTTCCTCTTATCATCCAATGTCCTAAATGTGTAATAATACCCAGAGTAATAATCATAATAAATGGCAATAGGAATAGCCAACATTTATTGAGTACTTTCCTTTCACCAAGTAAGCCCTTTTCATGGACTATCTCATTTCACTTCCTCAATTACATTATGACACATACTTAATGAAGTGGGTTCAGAAAAGAGAAATAGCTAGTAGACAGAATCAAATGCAGCTCATACTAGGGCACTGCAGACCCATGTCAACATCTTCCCGGTTTCCTTGGCTTCCTTGATCGGGATCTGGAGCACATGGACAGCTAGCTAATTAGGTCACAAGAAGGAAAACAGCAAAGGAAAGAGACAAACTTAAAAGGTGCATAGCTTTTCATGAGTGTCCTCTGGTAACAGAGGGAATGGAATCTAGAGGTCCCAAACTGCCACACTTTCTGTTCCACCATCCCTACAGCCCAAGCATTTGATCCAAAACCATAAAAAGCATAAGCTGTCACTCCAGCTTCAGGCAAGGGTTTGCGCCTATAACCAAACCATGCAAAAATTTTGAAATATGTTTCATGAGTTAAGATGGTCATTAAGGTTCCAAAGTTGCATTTACCTTGTGGTATGTTAAAAAGGGAATTGAGCTTAAGTAGTCAACATTCAGCAGAAGAAATATGAGTACAGGGGGATTAGTTCCATAGAAAATTTGATTGGCTAATGCAGTTAATAAAATTGTCAGCAATGAATGTATCTTCTTATCAACTCTGTCAAAAAGAAAATCACATCAGGATGATGGGCCCAAGACTTCACAGCTGCTGACAAGACCATCTAACCAGGCAGGCAATGAACTGACTGCCTTAGAGGGGAAGGGTGTCATGGAGAAAAGTTAGGACTCAAACTCCTCCTTCAGTAGAATAGTATTAAAAATAAAAGTCCTCATACTGAGTACTTGTAGTGTTGAACTTTATATCTCTATTGAGGATTTTGTTTCTATGGCAGTCTACCATAACATGGATTTCTAAATCAGAATTCCCTAAGTGATACATATGTATGTGAAGACAATTTTTTCTGTCTTTTATTATGAACCAAAAATAAGTACATTAAGTGGGAAAAAAAGTACAATTAGTACTGGTCATTCATTTAAGGCACATGTCTTCATACTAGAATTATATAGTCTGTACTGCAAATTAGATCACTATCATCATCCAGAGCCAAGACTAAGGACGCTTGCCTCCACACTCTCTGGCTCCCAAACTAATTCTAGGATATTCAATCATTAAAATAACAACCACTTGGTGGAGAAAACACTGACAATTCTCACCTTTGCTGTAAAACTAAATGTGACAGCTTCTAGGAAACTGGAACTAGGTAACACCAGCAAATTGGTTTGCCTCTGCCTGCCTGAGGAAATATTCACAAAGAGATGATATGTCAGTTGCTAAATTTTTAATTGTTCTGAGAAGAATCTTGGCCAGATCATGCAGATGTGATGGGAGGAAAGCATATGTGTGGGAGAGGGAGGGAATTTTGGACTTTCTTGGGGCCTAGTAAATCCAGAAGGCTGATGCCACTGTGGAGCATAGTAGTCAGACATATAGCAGTCTTCTGGAACATTCTAGAAGAAATGACTGCAGTTTGGGGCTTCTTCTCCTCTGTTCAGATACATGTCTGATTAACATCTGGTGCTCCTGGAGCTTTCAGTAAGACTAAAAAAGAGAGCACTCAAGATAAAGGAGTTGGTCACTAAGCCACTATGGTTTCTGTGCACTTTCTGGGCTGCAAGTCTGAGCTCAATGCAAAGGAGGGTGTGTCCACAGCTGAGTGACAAGTCTTAGTCTATAGCATGAGATTATTTTTGGTAGTAATGTTCATTCCAAGGAAAGAGTCCATCATTAAAAGCTTGTCAAACTTGCTCTGAGGCAGTCAAAGAACAGATAAAACATTCAAAATACATTTAGTTTTTCTTTTCACCATTTAGAAATCTTTTTAAGTTTGGCAGAGATATTGCATTACTGGGGGTTACAAAGGGGTCACATCTTCCATGTGAAGAAACCAGCCCTCTTTGAAGGTTCCTGTTGCCTGGAATATAATATCTTCCCAAGAGGAGTGGCACAGAGAGATAATTCTGTTAATATGCCAGTATCCTTCCTCCCAAGGGGCCACTGCCTTTATATCTGTCTAGTAATTCTACGAAAAAGCCAGTGCAATTCCAGCAAGTCCATGATCTAATGACCTTATTACACCTCCCTCAAAGAAATTAGACTGATATTCTTTAATAAATGTATTCATAAAATTTCATTGCTAAACCTCATCAACCAGCTACAGTCCATAAATGTCTAGCATATGTTGAGATTGTTGCTTCCAACCAAATGGTACATTTCCTTCTTAATAGTAGTAGTCCTAATCTGGGGACTATTAGGGACACCAAAATTGCTTGATTAGCCACCCCAAAGGACCTCATCATTTATTTCCTTTTAAATTCCCAAAGCTGTCAATTCTATTTTTACATAAGTTTCTGAGAGGCCTTAAGAAAGACAGTTATATAAGACTATAAGGTTAGGGGTATCAGAGAAAATTCAGCAGCTAATATGGTGGTTGAAGAGGACAACTAAATCACATATGACTACACATGGTGATAACTGCAGGTCTAGATCATAGGACAGGTTAGGATCAATAAAAAGAACAGTGATTTTTTTAAAAAATCATTTCTCATAATAAACACCAACAATGGAGAGGGAGAGGAGATTAGGCAGCCCCTGGGAGGCTGGTGGGCTCTTAGCCACACGATGCTCTCAGGTAGATGTTCTCCTAGAGAGCTCCCAGAGACAAGAGCTCCAATGCCAAAGGGCATTTATGATTCATTAGGCTGTCTTCCATCCTTTGCTATGCCATTCTGACTCATAATGTAGGATGTATGCCTGCTAAAATCTAACAGCTGAAAAAAATAACAGTCATCCTCAAGGGCCCAGTATCTCTACAGCCAGTGGACTGGGACACAGTGAGCATCATAAGTGCATTGAGGAATTGCACAAGTTCTAATTAGAAAGAGTGAGAAGAGAAGCTGACTTCCTCCAGTACCTGTTAACCTTCACTTTTCAATTACCCTTATAATTAGTCCCAGGACTCAGGTAGAGAAAACTGTAAATAACTTCAGTCCTACTTGATGATTTCATAGTCTGCAATCTCTGTCCTTACTGCCATGTAACTCTTGTTTGCAGAAATATCAAAGTGCTAGTTAGTCCTTGCTCCCAACCCTCAGCCCCAACCCAAACAAAAGCATCTGGTGAAGAAGGCATGAATTACTCTGCAGTTTTGAAGACCCCTGCTTTGTCATGCCAAAACTAAAGTGGTTTTAAATAAGGGTCCTAAAATCATGTGGTCCAAAGCCAAACAGGAGAGGACAGTACCTCCAAAAGCCTCTGTGTCCCCCTCATTTGTCTCTATCAGAGAGCTACACTAAAAAAAAAAAATCACGATGCAATTTTTGAATCATTGTCAGTGAGGAGAAATTTGTGCCAAGAAATAAAGCATTTTTTACTCTTTTGTTAAAAAAGCCTCTACCCTCAAATACAAAAGGAGAGTCCATCATCTGTCACCCTGCTGAGACAGGATTTAAGAGTAGCAGGAAGCTGATCACTTGCATACCTAACCCAGCCTGAGACCTACAACATTTTCTGCTCATCTTTCCATCTACTTCCTACCATAGTGTTTACCCTATCTCTATCCACTAGAAAATCAGCAAGTTTTAAAGGAAAGATTAATTTGTATACCTTATTTTATCTCCATCACCTCCCATGCCCAGCAGCATAGTGCACACAGCTGGTGCCCCAAAAGGGCTTGTGACATAAATACATAAAGACTCTGTGTAGGTCTCCCTTTGTGAAACCTCGCATATAAACTTTTCAAGGGTGAGTCAAGTCTTTCAAGTTTCAATTAAGGTAACTGCCAGGGGCCCTCCAGTGCCACATACTGTTTCCTATGTGCCAGGCACTATTCTGCTCAGTGTAAATAATTCATTCCTATGTCAACCATATGTGGCTAAGTACTACTTTATCCCCATTTTACAGATGCAGAAACTGAGACACAAAGTAACTTACCAAAAACTATAGAGTCATAATTTAAACCTAGGTTCTCTGCCTCCAGAGACTTGACCATAACCACCACATACATGCACACACACACAGCCTTCTCCCTAACCCAGTTCCATCAGCAGTATTACAACCTTCAATGCTGTATGTAAACATTTTAGCTGCTGACTTTAGAATGGACTTAAGATCTTTAGAGTTACCAAGACTTTTCTGAAAATGAGGAGTCAAAACCACCATATGACAAAAACTACTCTTTTCTTTCCTTAGAAGCCCTACCTTTGAAATCCCACTATTACTCAGCACCTCTTCAATCCCCAGGACTACAGGTGGATTCGCATGGTAATATGAAAACACCCTGATTAGAGACACCTAGGGAGACTCACCACTCCAAAGAAAGAAGATTCCTGAGCCCTAAGTTTCAATAAGAACTTTGAAGGGATCATACTGAGGAATCTGCCATTAATTTAACTAAGATATCTCTGGAAAGTGAGAAGCACTCCACCTTGAAGATGTACATGTTTCTTTTTGAAATATTTGATTCAAAGTTTATCAAAGTTTATCAGCTTTCCAACTTGTACACTGAGCCCTTGCTCATTGCTGGCGAGTGAGGGTGGCATTTGGTGAGGGAGACTCCAAATGTGGTTCCGACTGAAGAAAGGTGCTGGAAACATTCTCTGTGTGCTTTACTGCAGTTCAAGCCTATTTTGTGGGCATGTGGCCACCAGATCCCAGTTAGGTGCTTACTAAGAGCCTGGTGACATGGAAGATGGAAGTATGGCAACCAGTACAAGCAAGTGCCCACCCCTGAGGGCCCATAAATGCAGTTCTTTTAGAGCTAATTCAGGAACACTGCTCAGGTATTCTCACATTCATATATTTCCCAAAGTGAAAGAATATTGCCCAGAAAGTTTGGGGTAAATCATATTAGACTACTACAAGCTTGTATTTCCTGATATGTTCTTAGCTCATATGGTCCAAGTAATGACAGAGCCCCTTGCTTCAGGCTGAGTTTCATACTGAGTTTTGCACTCCAATCAGAGCAGGCCAAGGCCTATGCCTCCTGAAACTCCATATCTTTTTACACATATGCTATTAAAGGCCCCAGCTTTAATGATTTCCAGTTTAGAGCTGCTGGTATATAATACTTGACTTTTCTCCTTTCTTTTGGCTCACCTGGTAGCCTATTGAAAAGAGGTTTTCCCAAGCATAATTTGCTTCAAAAATTACCTTCATGAGACAAATAGGGAATGCCACAAAAAAAGAAACAGAAAAAATGATCTGACCTCATCTGACCTTTATCAAAGTTTTACCAGTTGAAAAGATGTTTTCAAGCCCAAAAGAAAAATAGAAAAGTAGCATCAATTCCTAACCTCGCTTCTCCTCCCTAGTGGGAACTAGGCCTGAGAAAACCTTATAAATCATAGCAGGGCCTTATCAGGGTTTTTCTTATGGTCTGTGGTATACATAGTAATTTTTACAGATGCGTCTTCTACCAGAAGATAACAATTTGAAGGAGGTAACAAAAAGAACATTAAATTCCTCAAATCAGCTCTTCTAAGGAATCCCAAGGCAGCTGCATGCAGATGCCTACAATCAGGTGCTTCATCCAGGTGAGAAGATGGGGAGGTATCCAATATCCTCATCTAGGTAGTAACTGGAAGGTGCTACATAGAACTCACTGATAAAAAAAAAAAAAAAAAAAAAAAAAAAAAACAGGGGAACTTGGACATCAATCCCATAACAGCAATGTCTAACTGCATAGTCTATCTTTTTCTGACATTTCGGAGACACTGCTGGGACACACAACATCTGGTATCCCCTGCCCTCTCTTTAACCTTCCCTCTCCCCCAACCTATTCCCCATTCTGCAGTCATTCTCAATCTTCTCTTTGATTCTTATTGCTAACCCAGCTAGGACACAGTGAAAAGAAACAATTTGATGATCTATTTAAGGATGTCTTATGCATACATCAAAGTGTCCCAGTGTCCTGGAAAGAAAAAGGGCTCCAAGATGCTAACACAGTCAAATAAAAGGTTGAAAAATTCAAACTAACTATTTGAAATCATATAAATCAAAATGACACATGGTTTAATTCCCTGTTTTTACTAAATGTTTATTTGTCCTTAATCTCTGCATTCTGAATTTAGCACATCTATGGCCAAAAATAATCTACCATCCATATTTTGTAAATAGTAAAGTTTGACGTTAAAAAGAAGTCCTTTGCAAAATGTTTCTAGGTCCCATGGCTTTTGGGTAAACATGTTTTTCCATTTCTGAAGTTATTATAGTGCCATATGACAATTTGATAATTCAAGTGAATCTTTAAAAAGGTGTTTTTCCGGCACAAGTAGGGATGCCCAACTTGAGATGAAGTTTTTAAAAAAAGATAAAAATTGTCTTTTTAAAATTTCAATAGGTGGGTTCTACGGCATCAGAATAATAAAAAATCATGTTACACTAATAACTAGCATGATTAAAGTAGATGATTACCATGCTGAAGCATATTAAAAGAACATTATCAAGCCATCTGATTTATAAATATTATGCTGAATATTAATCACAATGAGAGAAATTTTACCTGGAGAAACCCTTGTAATTGATCTTTACCGAACCAATTCTCATCTCCTAGGAGACATTTTACTCTGGCACTCCTGAGTAAGGCAGAATGTACACATCCATTGCCCAGTCACTGGCTATAAGTGAACATCTGCCCTGGAGAAGGAACTGAGCTTCAGAAAAGTCTTCCCTCTTTGCTCTTGTCATATTAATATAGCTGAGTGAGAGGTAATATTTGGTGCTTAAGTGAGGGTGATGGCAGTGATCCGGAAGAGACCCAGATGAGTTCAAAAACTCACTGTGCAGCCTCCAATTTAATACTCAAAGATCTAAGTGGCCTTTGGATGGCATGCCAGGAATAGAGATAATGTGACCAACATTTGCTCCCTAACAAGGAGGGCAACAGATCTTTTGGATCTATTTCAGGATCACGTGGAACAATTGCACAAGTCATTTATGTACTAGGCCACAAGAAAAATCTCAATACGTTTCAGCATATTATCATAGAAGCTATTATCTGTACACATACAGCAATAAAATTTTTAAAAGCATATATGTCTAGCAACTAAATAACCTCAGTTAAAAATGAAATCAAATGGGAAATTATAAAATATTTAATAACTGAATATCAGTGAAAGGGCTATGTGTCAAAATTTATAGGAACACAGCTAAAGCAGGAAATGTACAGCTTTAAATAAATTTACCAGTATAAAAAACATTGAAACAAATCGCCTAAGTATACAACTCAAGAAAATGGTCAAAAGAGCAATAGAGCATATATCCAAAAAGTATTTTTTTTTAATCCTGAACACTATTGAGACAGATTATTTTCCCCAGATTTGAAGGTCCTAAAATTCACATCCATGCATTTAGAGGTAGCTATGCAGTAAAACTGTAACATATGTCAGTATGTTCTACTCTTTTCTATTTTCCCAATGGATCTTCTAAATGGGAAACACTGAAGTCAGTAGGAAATAGGTTTGGTCCAGCAGCATCTCACATAAAAATTCTAGAGAAAATGTTACCTGGGTTCAATTAGCAATTTCTGTCCAATATCTGGTTCAACTCTTGACAAAAACAATGCTTTTTAAAGATGCTCTTTGAGAGACCTGCACCCACCTAGAGCTGCTAGTTTATAAAACATATCTTGTACATATTTTGTTTCCAGCTAGGACGAACGCTGAGAAGCCCTTTCATGAAATTTGTAGCCCATGCAGTTTCTTTTACAATCTTCTTGGGACTGTTAGTCGTGAATGCATCAGACCGCTTTGAAGGCGTCAAAACCCTACCTAATGAAACCTTCACAGACTATCCAAAACAGATCTTCAGAGTGAAAACCACACAATTCTCCTGGACAGAAATGCTCATCATGAAGTGGGTGTTAGGTAAGCAAGTCACTCTATCTCTATTCTCTCCTAATTATAATAGGACAGCATTAAACTCTGACTTCTGAACTTATTCCTCTTACCTTGAGTGTACTCTTGCCAGACAAAATGGTGAGTGGATGACCAGCCTGACCAGCAAGAAAGTCAAAATCAACTTCTGTATGTGCTGATGTGTAAGATGCACAGACGTATAACATAAATCCCAATTTTGAAAGTAGATGTTTGAGGGAATTTCATTATGTGCTTTTCATAATACATGTATTGTAACTGTAAAGCAACTTTTTATACAAAAACATATTTTACTCATTTAAATATAGTCTCCTGGAAGCTTCAGAAATCATGTTTTACTTCTGAAAAAGAGTATAAAATTGCATATTTTTTGTTATTATTTAATATAGGCACACTTCAATTTATTGCATTTCACTTATGCTAACTTTTTTACAAATAGAAGGTAAGACCATCCACCAGCAAAAAAGATTACAATTCGCTTTATTGCAGTGGCCTAAAACCGAGCCTGCAATATCTTAGCGGCATGCTTGTATTGATGTATAGTAGCACTGTGATGATAAATATAAACCTTAAAAGTCAGAGTAACATTTTCTCATTATTTGTGTTAATGAAGGTAAAGAAGCTGTGAAATTCCTCTTTGTGGTGATATTTTGTTCTGCCAAGGTCTCCACTAGGATTGCCAAAGAGTTTGTTCCCATTCCTCAATGACTAGCTACAAAGGCTATCTCACATTTGCCTAACTCATAAGAACTATTACTAGGAGGATATAAACAAGATAAAATAAAACTGGCAACAACTAATATTGTACACAGCAAAATGCTTTACAGACTTTTCAAACAATGAAAACTGCAAAACTGGTAAAAAAAAAAATCAGACTTGGTAGGGAAAAAATTTCAATTGCAAAAGCTATAATCAGTGATATTATGTATAATGAAAACCTGATCCATAAAAAATTTATATCAAAAATATCTGAATTTGATGAGAATGTTTTGAGTAAAACTGAATAGAAAAGACTGAAAAAATTTAACCATGCAATATCAAGATTTTATCAATTAATTAAATGCCTTAATGATATTTACCCTAGATTTGCTTTCTTGACAAAAAATTCAATATTGGTATAATTTTCATTATGTTTATGCTCACAAACATTGAATCAAATGTATTGAGAGTCAAAGTGTCTGTGCCATCAAACAACAAATCACAAAAAAACACAAATACTTGAAAAGACAGCCCAATATTTGGCCTGTGCTAATTAAATTATATAACCTAAGAAAGCCACAAAAGTTGAACCATTGGAGAGTATCCTATAAATGCCTGAGCACAAAATAGGAATATGGTCTCAAAGCTGGATCTCTCAATAAAGATATACAAAGAATTTGATCCAAAGGGCAGAAGCAGAAAAGCACACCATGCACCCCAGGGGCTTTTAATCAATAGGCAAGTACGCAACCAAAGGCACAATTAGCGGAGTCACTGACACTAAAGTTGGAAAGAGATATTAAAGTCTGCTGCAGACTGAGTTGTGTGGCCTCACTTTCACAGTTCAGTCTGTCTTCATCTTCCCTAGCACACTCTCCACAGTAACTAAATTAAGACTTTAACACCAGGCACAATGCAATGGATTGAATGTTTCTCTCCTCCAAAATTCATATGCTAAACCCTAACCCCAAAGTGATGGTATTAGGAGGTGGGACCTTTGGGGGTGATTAAATCATGAGGGTGGAACCCTATGAATAGAATTAGTGCCCTCATAAAAGATATCCCAGAGAGCTCTCTCACCTTCTCTGCCATGTAAGGGTACAGCAAACAGTTTGCAACCTGGAAGAGGTCCTCACCAGAACCCAAACATGATGGCACTCTGATGCTGGACTTGTAGCCTCCAGAACTGTGAGAAATAAATGTCTGTTGTTTGTAAGTCACTCAGTCTGTGGTACTCTGTCATAGAAACCAAAACTGACTAGGACACAGTTTTAATAAAAACAAAACATCATATGTTGGATTTATATAAAAAAACAAAGTTATTTATGTGACCAGACACTCACACCCACTTCCTAATTTGGAGCCCATGTGCAAGACTCTATTAAGTACCACCAGACATCCCCTTTAAGTAGAACTGCGCCACAGGTTAATGGCTCCTACTGAACCATGACTCCCTGAGTCCACATATTTCTCTTCCTATGTGTACCAGCATTATCCCAATAAAAGGGATTCATCTCCAGCTACCGAGATTCACACTTTTATAGCTTGGTCCCAGCTTCTGCCCATCAAAGCAGAGCTAAATTTCCAAGACTATTACATCAGAACTACTATAGAAGGGAGTTTCTCATTACCTATTTCCTGTTAACATTTCAGATGGAAGAAAGATTGTAACTACTTTTTATTACATAGATAATTTTTTCAAACTTACTGTTACAAGTTTGAAATCACCAAGTCCTGGACAATCTTTGTTTCATCTATACCATCCCTACTCCCTGTTTCCCAACTCTCTAGCAAATCCCAGTATTGTAAAATCTCACCTATAAACATTTTTGTGTGTATCACTACAAAATAAGTTATTTATTTCTTTTTTTCATTTCTTCTCTTTTTACTTCAAGTCCACGGAAGTTTTTTCTTCATTATCTGATTTTAATCCCCAACCAGTGAGTTATTTCAAATATATTTTCAACCCTGTAAATTCCATTCGGTTTCCTTTTATAGCTTTCATTTCCTTCCTTGTGATATTTATATTTTCCTTTAAATCCTTGAACATACTGTACATATTTACAGTAACTGTTATAAAGTCCTTGACTCTTAATTCCATCATCTTCTTAATTTCTGGGTTAATTTCTACTGACTAATCTTTCTCCTGATATGGATCCCATTTTTCTGTATCTTGATGTGTTAGCATTTTTTGACTGAATAATGAGCACTTTGCACGTTGTTATTAAAAATCTGGATTTTTGCTGTCTTCCTTTAAAGACTCTGTGGCTTTGTTCTGACAGGATGTTATACTACCTGCAGACGAGTGTGGTCTTCTTCAAGCTTTCTTAGAGTGGATCTGGAGAAGCTCTACCATAAGAATTGTTTATCCGTATACTATAGAGACACACATCTGGGGTCTCTACTAAATTCCCCAAGTAATCAACAAGGACTCTCAACTGTACATGGTCAGAGCTCAAACACCTCTCCACTCGGGGTGAGCTCCTGAAACTGTTCAGCTTGCCGCTCTCTGGCTATTATTTGTGGGGCTGTACTCTAATGCATTGGCTTAGTATTCAAGAAACATTCAAAAGGACACTGTACAAATTTCTAGGCTTTTTCTGTTTCTATTTGTTTTTAGTTTTATGTTTTGTTTTTATTTTGCCTAGTACTCTTCTCTTTGAAACTCTGCCATACAACATCTAAACACATCAGGCTTCCTAAACTCTAATCTGTCTCTTTAACTCACTAGGACTACCTTCTATGTTTCTGGAATTCTTCTGCAGACTGGAATGTGTCTCCAAAAATTAAGGTTCACAGTGCTATGCTTTTTCCAATATCTGAAAATAGTTTCTTTTTTCTTTTCAGTTTGTTACTCCATGTTGGCTGGTAAAAGAAATCAGAACTTTTTCTAAAACAGAACCACAAACATAAAAGGAAATTAAAAATAATTTCTTCGTATCTTCAAATAATCAGTCAGTATTCAAATTTCTTTGATTGAAGAGACAAGTTGAATAAACACCTGCAAAGTTTGCTTCCTTTCTTCCCTCAGGTCTCTGGTTCAAATTTTACCTTATCGAGCAGTTGAGAAGATAAGAACAAGCCCTTATCTCCCTATTCTGATAAAGTAAAATTTGAACAGAAACCTGAAGGAAGAAAGGAAGCAAGTTTTGTAGACATCTGGGTGAAAAGTATTCCAAACAGAAGGATCAGTATGTGTTAAAGGCCTGGATTCAGGAGCAAGCTGAGCATGTTTGAGAACAGGAAAAAACGTGTGTGTGTGTGTGTGTGTGTGTGTGTGTGTGTGTGTGTGTGTGTGTAGAGTGGCTGAAACACAGTGAATAAGGGGGAGAAAGCAGAAATCAGGTAAGACAGATAGGCAGAGTCAAATCATGCAAGGCATAGTAGGCCATGGTACAGAGTTTAGATTTTATTCTCAGTGTGACTAGTAACACTGGGAAGTTCTGAACACAGAAGTGACATCATCTGACTTTAGTTTCTAATAGATCACTGCTGTGTAGAGAACGAATAATTCTGGGACAAGAGCAGAAGTAGGGAAACCAGGTAGGAAGCCACTGCAGTAATTCAGACAAGAAATGGTTGGTTTTGAGAAGATGGCAAATGGTGATTATATTTTGAAGGTAAAATCAATAACACTATTGAATTGCCTGTGGAGTGTGAGAGTAGTCAAGGAAATTTCCAAGTGTTTTAGCTCAAGTAATGGAATAATAGAGAGCCATTCACTGAGATGGAAAAGACCAAGGAAGGAGTTTGGAGAGGGAGTAGAAATGGAAATCAAGAGTTCAGTCTGAGATATCTATTAGACATCCAAGTAGAATGTCAAGTAGCAATGGGATATACATGTCTGAAGTTCAGAGGAGAGGGGGATGGAGAAATAAATTTGAGCATGTCAGTGTATTTAAAGTATATGCAATCACCTTGACTGTGAATGTGGACAAAAGAACTGAGGAACAAGCTGAGGGCACAATAACATATCAAGATTGGGAAGATGAGAAGTATCCAGCAAAGGAGACTGAGCTCAGAGAAGATCCAATCCTCTGAGGGAGATGGGAAGTCACTGAAGAATTCTGAGGCTAAAAGTACAAGATCTGATTGCATTTTAAATAGAACACTCTAGCTCCTGTGCTGAGAATACACTGAAGCATGGGGATGAGAAGGGCAAGAAGCAGAGACACCTTGACAAGGCCATTTGCTTCTTTGTGGTCTCCATCCCTTAAAGAAACAGGCTAGATTTGTTAAGGTTCCAAGGCTCCCCTTCTCCACTATAGCTCTGTGGACAAGTCACACCCAATTATAAATATATTCTTCCTTTATTCTAAATGCTTTACTTGATTACTAGCAGAATTTTGATAAAATCCTAGATTGTCAATTCAGGATACTTAAGTTACACACAGAATTAGGTAGAGGCCATAAGAGACTAAGAAGACACACCCAGAGGTAGAAGAAAACCAGAACACAGTATCGAAAAAGACAAGAGCAGAATATGACTGAGGATAGAGAGGTAAATTTGCTAGTAGACATGTGTTCTGTACAGCTGTCAGATGAGCTGTTTTGGGGAGGACTAAATGAACAAGAGACCATCGCTCCTCCAGCCGGGAGAATCTCCAACATCAATTTGTCCCATAGGAATCCATCTTTCTTGCCTGTATCAGAAGCAACCACACTGGGGTAGCTGAAAGAGGTTATAATAAAGCTTTGCAACTGGACACTGTGGCTTTAGAGATGCTTGTCAAGGGCTGTATAACAATGTTAGTGGTTCGCAGAAAGCTACGAAGCTTGGAAGGCAGGAAGTCTTTCCACAGTGCATGTCATTTCTCCATCTAGGAATAGAATCATGACACAAAGACTCCTTTTACACCACTCTTATAGAGAACCTGGCAGTGTTTTCTCAAAGAGGTGCCCCATTCAAAAGTTCTAAAGCTAAAGCTCAACTGATGGAGTGTGATGTAAATGCCCAGCATAGCATGAAAATACACGTAAAGGGCTGGAGAAGAGAAAAGAGCTTTGGACTGAGTGTTAGGAATCCAGTCCAAAGGTACCCCTTCCTCCTTCGTGGCTATGCCTCTCTAAATTTGTATTCACATGTATAAAATGTGAGGATCTAGCTGCTCCCTCACCCACCCAGAATTGTAACTCTTTAAGAGCAATGCTAAGACTTAGCTCCAGAATCACACATCCAGGTTGGGCCAAGAGTAAAGCTGTAAAATCATATGGCCTGAGTTCCTCACCTAATTTGTTCTTTTGATGGTTTCTTCATTTACTTAGATAAGATTTTCAAGGAGACTACTCCAAACAACTTGCCAGATTTTCTCCCAGCAAGTCAGGCCACATTTCTGCCCTGCTTATCACCCTTAGGGGCTATCTAGCTGCCTAGGGCGAAAACCAATCTCTTCTTCAAGGCCTGAAGTGGGATTTTCATGGTCTCCTGGGCCTTCACTAACCTGCTCAATCTCCAGCCTCAAACTCTGACCCTTAAGCCATACTGAGCCTCTCAAGGTTCCATAGAAGAGCCTGTTCTCCCTCACTTCCATGGCCAGCCCATCCTCCTCCAAGCAGCTAACTCCTGGTTCCTCCTGCCAAGTGTCACCTGCTCTATGAATTCACACCTTCATTCAGTCAACAGATATATGTTGTAGTAAACACTTTACTGAGGCAAACAATTATAATGCTGATTGTTCTTATCCCTGTGTCTCCACAAACAGTCCTCTGCACATTTTTTATTACATAATCTGTCACCCTGTATCACTAGTGTTTGTAGATACAAGGATGGGAGTGAACCACCTTTTGAACTGTTAAGCTCCATCTCAGCAGCCTGCAGCCCATTACTCCAAACCTGCCCAAATGGAACTACATATTTCCCCCAGGGCTTCCCAGCATTTCCCAGACTGTTCCTCTGCCAGCCACTGTCATAATTATCAGTGACCTTGTTCTCTTGGCTCCAGGCATCTCTGAGTGAAGGAGATTTTGCCTGAAGGAGACTCCAGTAACCAGCAAGCATCCTTACCCCCTAAGTTCCAAGCTCTAAACACTCCTCTGATTGACATGCTGGAGGCAAGAGACCAAGAGGCTCAGCTTGGATATAAAATGCTGAACTATCCTCAGTACCTTGGAAGCAGAGAGTCTAATTTCACTCACTAAAGTACTTAATTTCACACATTTCTTTTTTCATTAAGCATTCCTGCTGCTCAAACCCTTGGGCCCATGCTACTTTTACTCATGGCCTTGGAATAATTTAAATTAGTCTGGGTGAGTTAATATTCAAATCTAGGAAGACTGATGTGGGCATCTGACCATGAAAGAAGTGATTTGCAATGCCCAATGAGGAGCTACTTATACTGGTCAGATAAGTCAGTTTTCTCCAAATAATTTGCATTTCAGATTCAGAGCTTTAAACACTTGAAATTCTCTGCAAAATCCCAAGAAAATCAAAGGCTTATCCCAGGTCACATGCCTAGAATGTGGCCAAACTAGAACTTGAACCCAGGGCTTCCTGAATTAAAGCCAGTCACAGCCCGAAGTGAGAACCTGTGATTTTCCTAGTGCCCAGATAAAAGCAGTTCCACATTTTAATTGGAAGAGGGGTAGAGGAAAGCAACAAACAGTATTTTTCTACCTTGTAATGACTTTCTAATAATTTTTAACTTTTCTAATGACTTTTCTAAAATGGTATTTTCTTTAAATACTTATTTGAGCAGACACAGATGAAAGTTCATTTCAGTGTTAATAAATTACTTCACTGAATTACCACACAGATTTTGAAAGGGTAAGCTTGGGAAGAAAGGCTTTGTTAAGAGGAAAAAAAAGTGGGGGTGGGGTGGGGGGGTGGTAGCGAGGTGTCATAAATAGACCTGCAATGTTTGGGGATACTTCCTGTCCAATTTGATACAGACACACAGATTTTAGAATCTCTTTCATCAAACAAAGTCACAACTTCTATAAACAGCTGCTCTTAAATTACTTTTCTCCTAAGAAAAACATTTAGTTTCAAATCTTATTTAAAAAGGAAAAAGTCTGATTTTAAAAAGGCCCTGGGCAGAGTCCTGGAGTAGTTATCAGCACATCAGTCAAACACAACCAGATGTAGGCCTGCAATCAAGTCAGCCATGCTTCAGCCCCACGTGACCATTTGTCTGCTCCTAATATCATCCTTAACTCCAGCGTTTTTAGGCACCTCGAAGGCCACAGTGTTATAATGTGGTCATCTGCCAATGTGCTTGGGTTTGTTGTCTGGAGGAAGACATTCACCTGTGTGACATTCACAAGGAAATGAAGGACAGAGCTTCAGGGTGGATGCACCTACTCAAGGACAGAGGAAAGAATGAGAATGGCTGAAACCTTGGAAAGCAGCATTCTTTAAGAGATGAGGGAGCATAAGGAATAAAGGATGCTGAGGAGGAGCAGCAGGAGAGGCAGGAAGCACCTGGGAAGGCAGGCCTTCCATCTGAGGTACAGGAGCAAGGGGAGTGACAAGAAAGGCTAGCAGTGTCAACATCTGGGGAGTGTGTGGCCAGTGAGCTGGAACTATTTTGCTAACTGGTTAGCGAAATAGTTTTACCACATTAACCTCCTGAGTATGCCTTCTGGCTGGGCATACTATAACACTCTGTGCCTAATGGAAACATTAGCTATAAAATTGGGATAACAATGTATTTCATTAGGTTTTTGCAAAGATTTAAGGGAGTTAATATATACAAATAAATATCAAACAGTGCCTAGCACATACTAAGTGCTTGAAATGTTATTGAATAGTTAACTTTTAATAATATAAACCAATTTCATTTTAATAAAAAAATAAAGGTAAAATAGCACTATTCAACAGAAATATAGTACAAGCCACACCATAAGCCACATATTAATTTTAAATTTTCTAGTAGCCATACATGGCTACTATATAGATGAAATGAATATATTTTATTTAACCCAACATATCTAAATTATCATTTCAATGTGATTAATATAAAAACTGTTGTTTCACATTTTTTAACCAAATTTTTGAAATCTGGTGTGTATTTTATAATAACACAACACCTCTCAGTTCAACTGACCACATTTCAAGGGCTCAGTATGCACACATGATTAGTGACTACCATATGGGACAGTGCAGGTAAGTAAGAATGGATACACACCAAATTGTTAATCTAGGCTACCTCATGAGGCTGGCTTAGAGGTGAGGTGGGGGAACTCCATAACATCTTGTTTATATCCCTCTATGTTGTTTAATATATAACAATGAGAACGTATGTCTTTAAAATCTAGTAAATTAGTTATTTTTAAAAGTTGTGAGTAAAAAAACATTAATACCCCCCAAAACTAATGCTCACCAAAACAATCATAGAAATATAGAGGAAAGAGTCTAACCTGGGAGTTAGCAGAACTGGGTTCTAGGTCACATGTGGCACCTTCGGAAAGCCCACTGGACCTGCTTCCTAACATTTGAAATGGATGATTAGAAATGGATGATTCCTTCAGACCTCCCCGTTTTCAAAACATATAAATGTCAGCCACTATATTTCTCCTACATTGCCTCCAAGAATCAAGCTATGGATGAGAATTCTCCCCTAACTTCTGGAGATGGTTAACGCATAAGCAGAGGCACAGGTGAAACCTCTTCTCAGAGTATTTGCTGCTTCTCAAGCTGCCTTTGAAGACATTTCTGTTACTAGCTATCAACGTTCTCAGTTCCGAAGAGTTTACATTTACACTTGCACCTCGGCTTCCTCCGTGCCCCCTGTAGTCACATATGCCGGGAAAACTGAAAAAGAAGGCTTTTTTACTCTCCCA
The DNA here is from genome assembly GCA_004027375.1 of Macroglossus sobrinus. Lineage (NCBI taxonomy): Eukaryota > Metazoa > Chordata > Mammalia > Chiroptera > Pteropodidae > Macroglossus > Macroglossus sobrinus. Next base: position 280,921 of record PVKZ01000533.1, on the reverse strand, counting down.
CAGGAATGATTTGGTCTGAGTGCAAGGAAATCTGGGAGGAGGGGCCGAGGGAGTACGTGCTGCACCTGTGGAACCTTCTGGATTTCGGGATGCTGTCCATCTTCGTGGCCTCCTTCACCGCGAGGTTCATGGCCTTTCTGAAGGCCAGCGAAGCACAGCTGTACGTGGACCAGAACGTTCCAGACGACACACTCCACAACGTCTCCCTTCCGCCGGAAGTGGCATATTTCACCTACGGTGAGTCAGCGGCGCTCCTGCGCATTCTGCCCGCGGCGCTTCCGGGGCGTGGCCACGTGCCCTTAGCTTCACTGGTCCCACACATGGTTGTACCGTGTCGGACTTTGGTCAAGTAGAATGCTAATGCAAACACAACCGTCCGCCCCAAAAGAAAGTCCTAGTCTCTGCAGTATAACCAGCTGACTAGAGCGTGGACTTAGTGACTATGAGAAATTAATCTTTTCGTATTGGAACGAATTTGTTTTGGAAAGGTTATTGGGGCGTATCTGAGAGATTTTTGGATTTTGTTTTTTGTTTTAAGAAAGATCTCATTTCTGGTGTGGATCCAGGAGTTTTTCCTTCTATGTGCAAAGATAAATCCTGGTTTCCCATTGTTAAAGTTATTTCCTCGTGGCAAGATAGTGTCTTAGGAGATGCACAAGACTGTACAGTGTGAGGTACTAGATTGAAATTTTAGAAATAGTAGGAGTTATGGTATCCATTTATCGAGAACTTATCAAGTGCCAGGAACTGTGTAGATATTTTACATCATAAATTGCAATCATTGTAATAGCCTTGCCGAAAAAAAATAAAAGGTCTTTTTAAGTTTCAATTTCATAGATAAAGAAACGTTTTCATTGCAGGGCTCACAATGTTCTCAGAAATATAGCATTGCCTTGGATTGCAGCAGATCCTGACCCAATATGAACTGAAAACCATGCAGAAGGCATAGTTGGTTATGTTTTCAGGCTTTGGAGTTAGCAAGACATGGATTCAAATCTTACTTCTGTAGCTTACTATCAGACCTTGTTTACTTAACTTTTCTGAGCCTCCATTTTCTTACATGTAAAACTGTGTAATACATATGTCAAAGTTTTAAAGCTTAAATAAGACAGTGCATATGAATTTTGTACTGTATTCTGAAAATATTAAATACTCACTAAGTAGTAAGTTATACTATCTCTTGGGTCATTTACTTGCTCAAACTGCACTTTCTGTATTAAAGGAGAAAGACATGTGGAGAGAAGAAATAGTAGATATTTGTTGTTACCAGTAAATTGGCTGGACATTTAATAAACATTCACTTATGGCAGCTGCTACGTCATGAAGCATGACGTTTGAATGTCAAATGTCCCATTAGATGCAGTCACATGGCTCCTGTGGTCACAGACTCGTCATGATCAGGTACAGCAATGATCTGCAGAAGGTTGATCGCTTAATGCAAAAGTTGAGTTGCGTCTACATTCAATCTTAATTGTGTTGTGCAGATTATGTTACGTGTAAATGCTGTAGGGAAACCCCTACTGAGAAATGGAGAGTCTTTTAGTATTACAGATCATCCACTCTTCATCTGTTGGTTGGCAAATTCAGACTTTATAAAAGCAAAATGATCTTGTATATTTTCCCCTCTGCACTGCTCATGGTTCATCACAGAAAGATGAGAATCTTGATACTGCATTACTTTCTTAAGGCTATGATTCGGGCTTCAATATTGTCCACTTATGACTTCTATTCCTTTTATGGATTATGTTAAGGTCTCCCCCAACTTAAAGCATTGCATTTTATTCCCTTGTTTTCGTGGTTCACCTTGTGCCTTTGGAAATCTTTTGATCACTCAGTGTTTGTTTGTGCCCCAGTTGTGGAGGAAGAGAGCCCTCTTGTGGTCAGCCAGTCAGTAATGGTCCCTTCCAACCTCTACAATAACAAGTAGGCAGATGTTTTTCAGGTTGTGTTAGGGCATATTTTCTCATGGAAACAGCTCCAAGAAGAAAATCCCTTTGAATAATCACAATACTGTTTGTTTTTACATCCATTGCAACTCTTACAAGCCAGTCCAAGTAGAATATTTTTCATTAAAAAGTCCTGAGTCGGTCACCAGGGTCTGATGTCAGCTAAATCTATCTTAATAGATTTCAGGAGTACCTTTTATTATTTTGGCTGAGGATTAAGATGGTAAATTATAGAGGTCTTTTGGTTTCTTTTGGTTTCTGTTTGAAGGAGCTAAGTCCTATTTCTTGTTCTCCAAATGTGTTATTTATCCATAGAGGATGACAGATATATTAGAAAAACATAATTTAGTCTCCTTACTTGTCTTTCATAGACTTCTGAGTTATGACCTTGATGAGAACATAGAGTCTATAATTTTGTTATATTTACAAATGTAATTTAGAATGTACTACATGAAAACTTTGTGACAAATAGAGGCCTGGCTTCCCTTACTAAAGATTTCTTACCACTCTTTATTACTATAATAGTTTAACACAGTATAGCTCCAAAATTAAGAAAAAAATTCTTCCTCTTCCAGCTCCCTTGGGGTGCTAAAAATTGCTGTGTAATATCCTTGCTGTCTGCATTTACCTGGCTCTGGAAAGGACCCCATACCCCAAATCCAATCTTTAAAATGGCAATAATAATATCTACTCCACAGGGCTGTTGTGAAAATTATAGCTAATGTAAGTGTAAAGACTAATTGAGGTTTCTCAATGTTTCTCAATTTAAGTCTCACTTAGCATTTCTCAACAGGAACACTATTGGCTTTTTCAGCAAGGCAATTTTCATGGTGTGGGTCTGCCTGGAGCATTACAGGATATTATCATCCCAATAATACTCCTGCCTAGTCATTATGACAAGCACAGATGCCCCACACACTTCCCCAGGAGGAAAGTTCTGTCCTCATATGAGAATTGCTATATGTCTTGACACATAGTAGGCAGCTTTTTAGAGAGAGATGCTGTTCCCTTCACCATTAGAACTTCAATAGGAACACTTTGCAGCTTTGGTTCACTGAATACACCTAGAAAAGCTCAGACCCTCACCAGTGACAAGAAGCATCTCTCCAGCCCAGGAGAGGTCCCAAGACTCTTCCTCATTTGGAACAGGGATGTCATAGCAAACGTGGATGACTAGTAACCACTTTAGGGGACTTAGCTCAATCAGAAACACACTGCCTGAGGAACAAAACCCAGGAGTACTTTCTCAGGCAAGATCCTACAGATTCCTGGCCCCCATGTGAGCTCATTTGTTCTGATTTGTGACTAGTCTAAACTTGTGGTTTGGTTTCATTGTCATTTAACAAACATTTGTCAGCACCTGCTGTGTGCTAGGCCCTTGTCCCCAAGAACCTGAGTTGTATGGAACTTATTATCCAGCTAAGCACTTTACATACATGATTTTATTTTATCCTCACCATAACTATATAAGGTTGATGATATATCCAATTTACAGATGAGGAAAATGAGACTCAAAAAAGTTAATTGACTTGCTCAGAGTCATACAGGCAGTGTGTAGAAAGGCCACCTTTAACCTTAGGTCTGTTTGATTCCAAGTCTATGATCCTCTCCTCCACCTCCTCATAAGGGGGACAGCCCCCACTTGTGGAGCTCACACACTGGTAAGGAAGACAAAATAGCAAGCAGCATGGTAAGTACCATGACAGGGGATACACTGGATGCTGTGGGAGCAGAGAGAGGAACAGGGAGTCTAACCCAGGCTGTGGGGGTCACAGAAGCCTTCCTGAAAATAGCTAAGCAGTCTTCAAAGATGAATGGGAATGAAGCAGATCTTGAAGTAAGAGAAGGATGTTCCCCGCAGATGGTCCAGCACATTCCAGGAGGGAGGGTGGCACTTTCAGTACCTTGGGATTAATTTAAAGACCAGGCAGGAATGGCAAGTGATGAGGTTAAAGACCTCTAAAGATGTCTAACTGGTTTCTCTTCCAGAGCATATCCTATTCCCACTGAGTAACCCAGATTGTTTTCTTTCAGCCAGGGACAAGTGGTGGCCTTCAGACCCTCAGATCATATCGGAAGGGCTATATGCAATAGCTGTCGTGCTGAGTTTCTCTCGAATCGCATACATCCTGCCGGCCAATGAGAGTTTTGGGCCCCTGCAGATCTCCTTGGGAAGAACTGTGAAAGATATCTTCAAGTTCATGGTCATTTTCATCATGGTATTTGTGGCCTTCATGATTGGGATGTTCAATCTGTATTCCTACTACCGAGGTGCAAAGTACAACCCAGCGTTTACAACGTGAGTATCCTGGGGCTTCCCTGAGGGTTTCGATGGGGTTCCAGGGATTCTAGGGAATCTCTTGCAGTAGCTTCTTGCAGAGACTCAGATTCCATGGTATTTATAAATGTTAAAGGCAACTTTATTTAAGGATGGTTTCGAGTTCAGGTTCTGGAGTTGGAAAAACAGAAGGGCTGGGTTCAATTCTCGCTTTGCCATTTACATGCTGTGTGGCCATGAGCATGTTCCTTAACTTCTCTGAGTTTTAGTTTACTCATCTTTAAAATAAGGATAATAACAATACCTGCTTAATAGGGATAGTGTGAGGATTCACTGAGCTGTCACACAGTAAACCCTCAATAAATGGAAGGAACTGTTATTTCTACTGTTATTATTGGCTGAGAACCCAGATCAGGTACAGTGAACTGTGCCTTTCAGCTCACAATCATGGAGAACACTGCCCCACCTGTGTGGAGTTACCTCGAATGGTGGGACACTGGTGCTGCTGAACCACAGAAGCTATCACTCTCTGAAGCAAACAGGTCATGTATACTCACAGGGAGCAGGTGCCCAGCCCAGTACTGAGAAATGCCCCTGAGGGGTTCCTGGTTCTGTCCCTCAGCCCACAGCGCACCACAGCTCACACTAGGTTTCGGTCTGAGCTTTCCACTTATGGGCCATGTGGCCTTGAACAACTGCTTAAACGTCCTGGGCCTCAATTTTCCCAGCTCTTAAACAAGAATACTAGGATGGCTAGCTTCACAGGATGTTGTAAGGAGTCAATAAGAAGAAATGGGATTGAAGACAATGCTTGGCATATAATAGGCTTACAGTGAATGGTGGTGGTCATCCTGGAAATGGTGAACGAGGAGAAGCAGGAAGGATAAGCTACAAGGAAAGATGCCTGGGGATTGATTTGGCTCCATAGGACCATTTCTGGGCAAGAGCCTAGCTTACAAACTGACCATCACATCAGGCCAAGAACATGAGGGAATCAGCTAGACTACCTTATATCACTCCAATATTCAGTGATTAACTGTTGAAGGAATGAAATAAGCTTGAATCACCCAAAAGCATATTTGCTCTGTTAGAGGTAAAGCTAAATATATCCACTCAGCATGGGATGCATCATTATTGAACAATAGTTGAGGTGTCAGTCAATAAACAAAGGCTCTTACCCTTGGCAGTCAGGCCCTGGTATCCCTTCTGTGCTTTCGGTCTAGCGTGATGCCCTGCACCAATGTTGCTCATGAAATTGCTCCATAAACAAGAATATGAGAATGCACAGGACAAAGCCAGATTCGAGGCAGTTGGGTAAGCAACAGGCCAGGAATCTGACCGTGTGAACTTCTGTCCAATTCCTACTACCTTGGTTGTTCTATGCACTCACCCCGCACTGAAAGTCAGTGCCATGACACATGGAAAAATGGAAAAGGTCATGACTTAAGAGTAAGGCCACAATACTCAGCCAGATACAACAACAGCTAATCTATAGAGAAAAGAGACAAAGCTATTGGCTTATTCCATGTGCTGGAAACCAAATGGAGATTTCCTAGACACGAGGGACCCAACCAAAAAGGACCTCAGGCCCTCCAGGATGGGGAAGGGAAGAGAAGGTGCTGTGGCAGCAACAAGCTCAATAAAGATAGAATATTTATTGTCGTGGCAGCTCCTAAAATGGAATGTGCATCTGTGAATAGGATTTGATTGAACAGGAAAACAGTCAATAGAACAGTGAAGTGGAGAGGAAAGAATGGATTTTTGTAAATGTCGTCTCTTACCTTTTGACCGCTTTCTGGAGCATGTCAGCCTCAAGAGATCCTCTTTGATAAGCAAAAAGCTACACTGGGGTAAATAAGTCTGTACTTTAGGAAACTCTTGCTATTCTGAGTATAGGCTATGCAGATGATAAAGACGAGTGACCCCTCTCAGGTGAATGTTTGCTTTATAGCAGCCCACACCCAGGCCACCCTGCCCTTGCTCTGGATCTTCCCTGTGGCCCACCCACAGGGGGCCTTCTCTCTGTGGAATTTTGAGTTTAAAACAGCATAAGACGGTCCTCTCATCTGTTTCTATAGAGCTGGAAGACTCAATCCCTACAGAAGAGAAATTTGGGCTGGAGCACAGTGCAGGTATCCTTCCCCTATCATTGACTGTCCCCGCAACCTCACCCCTGGTGTGTTCAAGGACAGCCTGGGTTCCTAAAGACTGTTCAGGAGTCCACTTTGGATGTCAGCTGTTAGGAACCAACAGGGAGTTGTCTCACAGGAGCCCTGTTCCCCCTAGGGATGCAGTCCCAGGCCCACTCACAAAAGCCAGTCCTAACTAAATCCCACTGAGTTACAGTGTGGTACAAAAAGAAAAAATGAAAGATTTCTCTACCAACCGCTGCCACTCAGCCTTCAGCCAAGCCTTGCCCTAACCTTTACTATGTCCTCCTTCCCCACCTTCAATTCCCATTCCCTCTATCCTGCAGACCTCAGTGAGAGGGTTAGGAGAAAATAGTGAACTAATTCTGCTCACAGTATGAATAAACACACAGTATGAACATTCTTAATTGATATCAATGGTTCTCAAAACATACCAGAACCATCTGGAGAGATGGCTAAACTTGGAGTTTCCCAGGCCCCACCCCTTAGAGAGTCTAATTACTATAGTTCCAAGTAGGGCCTATAGAAGTATGCATTAACAAGTCACTGGGGGAGCCTGATTCAAGTGGACCACAATGTGAGAAATACTGATCTGATTCAACCTCACCATCACTCAGAAGGGGACATGGAGATCATGCCCAGCTCTATTCATTAAAGAAAAGAGAGCTTGTTGACCTAAGTGAGGGTTTTCTTGGTAGAATTTCAGGCTCTGTGCAGTCAGACTAGGTAGCCAGACCCAGTGGGGAGCAAGCTCTGGAGTCAGATCCTATGAGCAGTTCCCAAATTTTCAGCCTCCTTTCACTTCAGAACCAAGGGTTCTCTCAAAGGTCTGGGTCATTTTTCACAGCTGCTTCTGTGTCAGAAGGCTGACCTGAAGGGAGAAACAGTGTGCATGGGTCATTGGTTGGTGAGCGGGCTGTATGGGCATGACAGATAGTGCACCTGCTGGCAGCTCATTATCTCTAAGCCACTTCTATTAGAAACTGCAAATGACCAGCGGGAAGAAAGAGAATATATTCAGACATGTCCTCTGCTCTCAGAGTATAAAATCAAGGTGTCCTAAGATAAGAGTGAGGAATTGGGGGGAAAAATCATCTGAGAATGTTCCTTCTTTCAAAAAGTCTTTAAGAAAAGCTCTCAATTCCAACTTTTGGGGATTTTGTTCTAAATGGAAACATATCTTCAATTTTCTCATGGAAGTCAGGCAAACAGGGTTTGCTTTTTGGAGGATGTTTTGTAGCCAACTTTGCTGGAATGCACATATTCCATAAAGCAAAGATGTTATGCTTCAAGATGTGTGGAACACTTAGGGTCCCAGCCCCCGCTAGTTACAGTATTAGAAAAAGAGAAAATATCCTTGGCTCACTAATGAAATAAAGCTGAGTTGAGAATGCATAGATAAAGGGTGGCCTTCCCTGAACTCCATTTAATTGGTGGCCATGGCAGAACAGGTACAGAGAAGAATGGGAGGAGCTAGTCCAATGAGGGGACTAAGAGCAGGAAAGTGAGAGGTTCTCCAACACAACCCATGATGGGTTCCTGGTCTCCCCATGCGTGAACTTGACCTCCTCCATTTAATTCTGATTGGAGATTAAATGTAGGCCCTAACCCCAAAAGATGATCCCAGCTAATCCTTTATATAGGCCATCGTAGAGGCAGCTGTACAGAATATCTGGGTTGAGACTTTTCTAATCAAAAATAATACCTCTCCAGGGTTATTCTGTCTCCCCAGGAATCATTTTAATAGAAGGAGATTCAGCAGTGCTAGGCAAAATTAGAAGCTTCTGTTTTCCATGACAGTTATGGAAAATTTCCGGACTCTCTATACAGAGATTCCTATGGCAGATTGAGCTCTACCCAGCTCAGCAAGGCCACCCAGCTCAGCAGGGTCACCCAGCTCAAAGGCCAGTTCCTACGTCCAGTGAACCTGAAGGGGCATTGGAGCTGAGGGAGGGCTCCCTGAGACCTGCCCACACTTACCCCGGGCCCACTGTACCACCCTGTTACTGAACAGTTTGTGACAAACACATGATCTGCCCTCTCATTTAATCTGTGCAACAATGGAATGACACAGGTACTGCTACTAGGAAACCAAGACACACAGAGATGCTAAACTTGCCCAAGATCACAGAGCTAAGAAGAGGATTTGAACAGAGATCTGCATGACTCCAAACCCATCCTCCACCTTTCGACCTGAAATTCCCTAGAGTGAGTCCCCTACTTTTCACGCCAGGGCCTATGCTCTGAGGTGGAAATTGGGTATGTTTAAAAGTTGCATTACTTTGCTGTGGCTATTCTAAAGAATACAGTACTAGATTCAGATTTGGATTATCATTGAAAACCTGATGATTCTACATATGTCAGCTCTAAATACGCAGCCTGTGATTGTCCCCTGGGTGAAGCAGCTTTCTATTCCAAAGTGTGTCCATTCATTTAACATATATTATGGAGCAGCTACTCTATGTCAAGTTCTCTGTTTGACTCTGGGGTCATAGGGATTAATAAGACAATCCTCCCATCCCTGAGAGATTCATAAACAAATATTTTTTTTAAAAAGCACCAACTATTACACCATATCATCATTGTCAAAGGGTACCTAGGCAGCACAGTGAGAAGGAAGCACTGCTTTGTCTGGCAGGGTGAGGGAGGGCTTCGTGGAGGAGGTGACCCTAAACAGAGAGTCTTGGAGGATGACTAGGGCATTCCAGCCTGTGCAAGGTAGAAAGGAGCAGGACAGTTTTTTGAAGTGATAAAGAAAGCAGCTTCCTTATCACCCAGATATTGATTTATCCAGATGTTTCAATGCCTCAGAATACAAGAAAACTCTGATAGGGTTTAGGAAGGGGATAGCAAGCACCTTTTCTGGCCATAAAGGTGGCAAGAAGCCCCCAAGATAGCCCAAGAAGCAGAGCCAAGGAAGTAGATGAGATAATGTATTCAAGCATAAACAAAAAGAGAAGGAATTTAAGTTCAATGTGAAGGCCATGGGGGTAGAATGAAGAATCTTTCGAAAAATAAGCTATTTCTAGGGCCTGAGGCAATAGTGATCCTTAATTCCATTCCTATCTAAACATCTGGAATCCCTGCCATAACATTTGTTGCCACCTTTATCTAGAAGAAAGTGTTGTCTTAGAACCTGTTGTACGTTTAAGAATAAACTTTTATAAAAAGAAAAAAAAGTATGTAAGTAGACAAGAGTTTGGGAAAATGGCAAAAGGTAAAATCTGATATTCCAGCAGGAGCCAGATTGTGAAGTACTTTGTAAAATCCTGATTGGGTGTTAAGGCCTTTAGAAAAAGGCATCAAGAAAAGGAGGAAGCATAATCAGCCTTGCCTTCAGAGAGTGCTGTGGCAGCTGTGCAAAAGGACAGGTGGGAAGGCGTGGAAGGGTAGGTCCATGCTTGGCCTGAGCTTGGTGCTAGGGATTGTATGGTGAGCAAAATCAGTCACGGCTCCTCCCTCATGGAACCTGCAGATGGTCGGAAAGACAGGGGTTCATCATAGTCACAGGAATGAGGGCATGTTACCAATTGAGAAAATGTTTTGAAAGAAATGCAGCTCCAAAGGATGCTGAGCTAGATTCATTAAGAGGCCACGGCAGGAAGCCAGGGTGAGAGAAAATGCAAGCCTGAACTAAGGAAGTGGCAATGGGGATGGAGAATGGGAAATGGAGACAGGATATTGAGGAGTTTAGCGTGGATAGGATGTGGTAAACTGCCCAAATTGTGGGGGACGGGGGGTAGAGGAAGGAGAATGTTCTTGGGCTTTGGACACTGGGAAGGCCCTAGAAAGATATAAGGAGGGAGTCAAGAAGAGTAAAATAAAAAGGAGGGCAAGGTCTCTGGTGATTCAGGAAAGGGACTGGGGCTTTGACCTTTCTAGGACCCATGTGCAGCAGAGCTGTAGGCGAACACTCAGATCCGCTTCCCAGAAGTTTAGGCAAAATCTGTGTCCTGAGGGACTGGAGGAGCAGTAGGGCCTGGAGATGGAGGAACTGTGCTGGCACCAAGGGCCACAAAGAGACTTGCTGAAGGGGTAAAATGGGCTCTCCAGCTATAGCGTGCATTGCAAATATAAGACAAGAACCTGAGACTTCTCTGGCTCAAGGAAGGGTAAAAGGGAGACAGTCAAATGAGCCATGTAGACCCAGAAATATCCAGAAGGAAGCAATGAGCCAGAGCAGAGGCCTTCTGACAGCAAAGGGCTATACCCCCAAGAAGGACCTGGCTGCAGCTGAGGCTGGATTATGTTGCCTGCCCTCGTAAGACTCACTGTAACCAATGGCTGAGGGAGAGAAATCAGGGGAAGGTCACCAGTTGGAATCGCAGGACTATAGCCTACCGCCACATTCTTTGTGCAGAGCATGCTGAGTGTGTCTGCTGGTGGGAACATGGAATGGAATCAACCTCCTGGGCTTTACAGAGGACAGATTTGCCCAGGATCCTGCATCAGTGTTAAAACATGGGCATGTCTGGTACAGAAGTGGCATCATCATGTTTGCTTATATTTTGAAAGTTATAATCTTGCCTTTCGTCTTATAAATTCAGGTTAGGCATAAGGTTTGGACAAATAAGAGAGCTTATTATGCCCATTTCTATGAGGAAAAACCAGCACGGGAAGGACAAAGACTTGATGGAGGAGATGGCTGTGGTCAATGATGGGGCACAGATCAAGCTCAAAGAGGCTGAGCAGTTGAAAATGGCCTTTATGTGTCAAAAAAAATTGTTTAGGTCTAGATCTCTAGTAAGCAATAAAAATATAGACCTTTTATTAGGCTACTTTAGAAGAAAGATCATGCCTGTTACAGCAGACATTCTACTATCCTATGTTTATTTATACCTTCTCCTCACATTTCTTCATGACGTGAATTTTAAAAGCCTGGTATCTTTGAGCACCTGGAACAGGCTGAGAGCCCACAGAGTTCTGAAGGAAAAGATTTGATGATGCACAGAAAATGTGCTCTTCTAGATGACGTCTTGGGCACTCCCCCCACCAAGTCCTCTAAAGGATGAAATCCCTACCTTTTTACTCACTAAAATTCAGTTCTAGAATGGAAATAAGGTTTAAACTGTCATTCATCAAAGTGACAGAGTGACAGGAAACTTGACTGTCTAGGGTTAGCTTTAGAGATATATCATAAGGGACAGTTGTTAGGTGGGTCTGAAACAAGCTGGCTAAGACCCAGTCACATCGTGCCTCAGGTTCCCAGCACTCAATCATTCATTGACCACCCCCTGAAAAAGATTACTGAGTCCCTACTATGAGCTGGGCACTGTTCTGGGTACTGACAGCAGAGAAGTGAGCGAGTCAGCAGGCCCTGTTCTCATGGAGACAAATAAGATCTGGAGATTAAATGCTGAGAACAAAAAAAGACAAACGCTTTACAAGTAATTAGGAGAGGGCCTCCTTCAGACATAGCCATCAGAGAAAGCCTACCTGAGCATGTGACAATTATGTTAAAGCCTAAAGGATGAGAAAGATGTTCACGTGGAGAGAAAAGGGAAGGGCATTCCAGGCATAGGGAAGGGGACACACAGGGCGGGAGCACTGTGCCACTGTGAGGAGGAGATAAAAAATAGTCTCCGAGGCTGGCAGGATTCAGATTACCAATGGCCCCGAGACCTGGGCTAGGTGACTGGATTCTATTGTTACCCCATGGAAAGGAGATGGGCAGGATCTGCTTTTTATTTTTAAAGGGTTATTCTGAGGATTGATTGTAGGGTAAGAGAGTTTTTTAGCCTGATGCTGGAGCCTATTACAATTAAGAAAGAAGGGGGGAAAAGAATACTAATAATAAAATGAGTAACATTTATTGCATATCTGTTAGGTGCCAGGCAGTATTTTATGTACTTCACAAGCATTCTATTAACTCATTTAATCCCCATGACAATCCTTTGAAGTAGAGGTTGTTGTTTTACAATGTTACAGCTAGGAAAAAAAAAAAAAAAAGAGGCACAGAGAAGCTAAGTTTTTTGGCCAGAAGCTCAGAGTCAAACCTGGTTTGCCTGACTTCAGAGCCTGCACTCTGACGGCCTGACCAGAGCCCCACTTCAACACTGGGATCAGGGACCAGGAAGCCAAGATGTGCATCAGGGATTCATTCACTCATTCAACAGACACTGGACTTATTGAGATCCTTCAATGAGCCAGATTCTGCAGTAGGTTTGAAGTTTCAAGGGTCAAGAAAACATAGCTCTGCCCTCAAGGAATAACAAGGCTACTGGGAGGAGAGTCTGGCACTCAGTATGAATAAATTCAGGCTACACAGGCTTTGTACATCCCAGTTCCTTGGCACTGATTCTGGGGCCAGGCCCCTTTACCTCTGGGCTATCTAAACCAAACTCCTCCTTTAGGACCCAAGATAAACCAAGAGGTGATTCAGAGGATACGAGCTCACAGGGAATGGCAGGGTTGAGGTTCGGACTCCCTCAGACATCTGACTCTCTTCCCTAACCTTCCTCAAGCCTGGTCCTGCTGCTCCTGGCCTCCAGATCTGAGCATTAGGGAAATACAGCCCTCTCGCAGGGTCTTTCTTTATTCCAAGCAGCTTCTTCCATCTCCCAGCTCAGATGACAGGTGAGTATTGTATTGTTTCTGCTTCAGCAGAACTCTAGCACACCAGCTATTGTCTCCTGAACTTGAGAAACAGCCTTTTAGGAGCTGATCCTCCTGCTTAATTTTAGCCTGCTACATGCAGATTTGGGTAGGTAACTGAACTTAACTGTGTGGGATGGGCGAAAGAGTTCCATGACACTGCAGGGAGGGCGTCATGGCATTCTGAAGAAGCAGCAATTTTCATAACAATCACCCCAACCCCTCGCCTTGTTGATCGGTTTGTTCTCTGAGCCCCATACACAACTGCCTCTTCAGGCAACCTGTTATTAAAGTCCCATTATGCAGGCGAGACAGACCTGGTAGAGAACTGATTACCTCGTCCCTGCCTTGTACTTGATAAATCAGCCCCAACCTTCACACACACACACACACACACACACACACACACACACACACACACCCACACACACACCCAGTGAGGGGAGGGTGAGTCATGGTCTATTCAGCATCAGTCACAGGCACTTTCTCTCTCTTATTCATTAGGAACACTTCTTATGCTACGGTGGTCTATTGACTACATTTCGGTCCCTTCCACTAGAAGCCAAGAGTCAAATATTGAAAGAAAGCAAGGTTGGAGAAATCAGAAAGAAATCATTATTTGCATAAAATCAAGGATTATGACAATTGTTGCAGATAGAAAGGAAAATGAGGCTTGTTCAGGAAAGTCAATGAGCCGCTGAATTATTAACTCCATTCGGCCCTTTGTGGAAGCGCCTGAGGGGTTGATGGGGTTGTATGTGTTCCTGAGTAAGGCAAGGCGAACGGAGCATCCTTGCCTACATGCTTATAGCATTTGCTCACCCTATAGGACTCACTTTAGATTGGGACCCCCACACACACACACACAAGGACAGAAACATGTCTGGGCAGCAATGTAGCTTTGTCAGCTGGTACAGTGCCTGGCACAATGTCGGAGTTCAGTGAATAGTTGGCAAATAAACAAATGAATAAAAATAATGGCTACCATTTATTGGGATACTATAAACTTAACATGGGTTATTCATTTAATCTTCACAGCAACTTAATTATTAGTGCACCATTATTCTTTTACACGATGAGTAAACTGAGACTCGAACAGGTTTTGTTAACATGCCCAGCCTCGCATAGCCACTAAATGGTGGAACTGGTATTTGAACCCAGGCATGAACTTTTGCTGTTCTTACTCCTCCAGCTATAACTGTAGATTCCTGTGACTCACATAGTTGAAGGAATCTATGGTAAACTCTGTAGATAGTCAGAGTGGATGGGAGGACGACATAGAACTAGTGGCTGCCATCCGTATCAGTAAAGAACCTCAGATTTAGCCTTGAGACCAGCTAGTTGACAGTGGGGCTTCTTTGTGGTGAACATAAAGGAAGCCAATTGCAAGACACTTCTTTTCTTGAAAGACAACACCAAACCCCAAATCCTCACAGTGACTGACTGGTCTTCTGCCCCATGCCCTGGGTCCCAGATCTCCTGAAAACTGTTGGTGATGATTAGTACCTGACTCAAAGAGCATCATAACATCACAAGACACTGGGGTTAGTTCCAGTGCCCAAGCTCTTGAGATCAGTAATTTACTATTGACTTCTATCCAAAACCAGCCTTCTCTCTGAAAATGTTGTTATAGGTTTCCAAGGTCAAGGTAACACAAGTCTTTTCCCACTCAAGGCAGTGAGGACAAGTTCCATTTATATCCTGCTACATATTAAACCAGAAAATGCCATGAGCATGGCATAGCAAGTTAATTGTGGAGCTCTGGTCTCCATAAAAAACATCAAGTTTTTATGGAAGATTTTCCCCCTTTCTCTTGAATGCCTGTCATTTTTGTATTGATTTTAAGAGCTCTTTATGTAAGAAAGACACCATCCATTGTCATATGTGTTGCAAATACAAATTCTTTCCTCCCTTAGTCTTTTTACCTTATATTTTTCTTACACTTTTAATGCATACAAGTAAAGTTTTATGTGGGCAAATCTTTCCCTCTGTAGTTTCTGAAACATGTCCCAGACCAAGATTATATAAATACTAATATTTTGTTCTAGTTTTTTGAGCATGTAATTTTTGAAACATTGAGCTCTTCAATTCCATTCATAATTTATTTAGTTATATGGTTTGAACTATAGGTAAAATATTAAATTGCTCACCACTTAGCTCAGCTATTTGGATGCAACTCAGCCTATTGGGTCCCCTCTGAGAAATGACAACAAAATTAGAGGTATGGGTATAAATGAAAGACCCAAGAGACTCCAGTGGTGAATCTAGTTGTTTTGGATGATTCAAGCCAATGGACTCAAGTTTTCTTTCTTACCACAACTCTTTTGCCCCATCATAAAAGGAAGTGAGGTCTATAAATGCCATCTAAAGAGCTTAGAAGAGATTGTTAAAAATGCATGGTTTGGCTAAGACCCCTTTCTACCCAGTCAGGTGCTGGCGATTATTGCTTTCACTCTGGCAATCCCAGTGAGTCTGGACCTCTTATAATTAAATTCTCCTGGAGATTGTGGCCAAATTCAAGTCCAGAGGCTAATTCTTAAGCTATAGAGGTCAAACAAATGTGAGGATTGTGCAGACGAGAGACAACAAATTGAATAGCTCACCATTCCAATCCTCAACAGGGGTGTGGGGGTGGGTGAGGTAGAAGAGGGGCAAAGGCACAGGTTTAGGCATCTGTAAATATTCTTTTACTGGAACACACACTGCTTAATGGGCCAGTTCTGCCTCCTTCACATTACTGACATCAAATGCCTAAGTGAAGGCACCAAGGATAAATCAGAGCTTAGTGGCAAAGTTTAGCAAGAAGCAAATGAGAAAAAAATACCTGCTGAATCTAGGCCATTTTCCCTAATCAAAATTCCAAAGATTTCCCCTGGATGTGTTCTATAATTGCTTGCTTCGTTTATGTCAGCCAAAGGTTTGCAGGGTTTTCCAGAGTAAAGAAGGGAAGATGAATCTCTGTAGAATGTCTCTCGGTTGCATATATGACTTATTTCCTAGCTTGTTCATGGTAAGTGCATAATCCTGGACCAGTAACTATCTGTCCGTCTGCGATGTCCTCCCATTTTCACCTGCTCCCACTGGGAAGGGAACAACGGTCTGAGTGATTATGTCCTGCCATCTCCTTCCAGTTTGGGATTTGGGGCTTACCTGGTGGTTTGAGATTCTGTCTGCCACCATAGCTTTCCACAAGGGTGATAATCGAACAATTGCTTCTTCATGGAAGACAATACCTGCAGTGAACCATGCCCCCACATTGAATGGAATCTTTTTTCAAACAAATGAAATCTGCATTTCACATGAGGAAACAGTTGTACCCCTTTCTCAAAATAGCATTAGGAGCTGGAGCTCTAAAGTAATGACTGATACACAGTGTTTACTTCCAAATCCCCAAAGAAATGTCTTCTCACTAAAACTAAAATGAATTAAATATTCTAAATTCATAGTTTGAAAAGAAACCAAAAATAAATAATGGCCACAAAAACCTACTTCAATTTTTCAGTTTTCAGACACAGGGATGAATAGGGAATGAGCCAAACAGCTGGCTAGACACACACATACACATACACACACACCCACACACACTCACACATGAGAAAGCTGAAAATTCATGCGAGTCAGAGTGAAATTGTTAGCCAAAGTGACAAGTACTAGTATTTTTGTACATCCTGTCACATAAATACCAATCCTTAAGAAATAGATTTTTTTTTTGAGATCTAGCTAATCCTGGCCACTTGTGAGTGAGTGTTGAAAA
This sequence comes from Macroglossus sobrinus, assembly GCA_004027375.1. Lineage (NCBI taxonomy): Eukaryota > Metazoa > Chordata > Mammalia > Chiroptera > Pteropodidae > Macroglossus > Macroglossus sobrinus. The sequence goes on along the minus strand of PVKZ01000533.1, from coordinate 264,199 downwards.
TATGAAATATTAAGGGGGCGAAAAAAGAAAGTGCCTTCTCATAATTGTACCAAAAATCTGGATGCAAACTAAAAGAACCGCTTAGCCATTCAGTTGTCATTCAATAAACGTGCATGTTCTAAACCACCCAACCAAACTTTCTGATTGAATTCTATTCTGATAGAGGCTTAGAACCACATAGTACAGAATATGGAATGTGTTTGGATCTTACTCTTAAAACCAGTGTATTTTGGTAACTTCATAGTCTCAAAAGCATCAAAGAACAGTGTCCTTAAAGCCAGATCTTCCCCAAACTTCCCTCAAAGCACATGCAGTGTCTGCCTTGAATGAGCTGCAGGGAGGGGTTTAGACGGTCACCTGGAGAACTTCAACAATAGGACATACTAAACTCACCACTCTCACTCCTGATAATTCAATCCCAGTTTAGGGGACTCAATGTGTGTGGCTGGCCTCAATCCCAGAGCCAGGGGGTAGTAAAGCATAGTGGTTAGAAGTACATACTTTTGAAAACCTTAGACATGCCTGGATTTGCACCCCACTTTCCAGCTGAGCACTACTGGAAAAGGCATGGAAGACTCTGAGTGTCAGTGCTCCCCTCTGTAAAATAGAGGTAATAAGTGAGCCAGCCTCAGAGGTGGTCATGAGGCTTAAGTGAGCTGCTTTGTGTCAAGTGCCCAGGAGGTCCCCGTCACCAATGACACCAGCACCATCAGCGGACACCAACCTCTTCCCCTTCACGTGAGGCTAGGTACTCTGAGAAGAGGCTCAAGACACTATTAAAGGAAGAGTGTGCTTCTGAGAAGCCAAATACCATATAAGAATACACATTTGCCCTGGCATTTAATTTAAAGTTTAATTACAAGATAAAAATGATTCCACAGCCAAGAGTTGCAATAAATCAACTGAATGGAAAAGAAAGACACTGCCCTATTTAACATTCTTTCAAAGTCTCCTTAGAAATCTGAATACCTCATTATTTCAGAACACAAGCACCACCATCAAGCCCCAGCCCCAGTCCAGGGTAACCAGTAACATCTGGGTAACGGCGATTTTCATGGGAAAAGTGTTAGCTGATGCAAACTGCCTGAAAGGACTGCCCATTTCCTTGCAGGGTTGAGGAAAGTTTTAAAACCTTATTTTGGTCCATCTTCGGCTTGTCTGAAGTGATCTCGGTGGTGCTGAAATATGACCACAAATTCATCGAGAACATCGGCTACGTTCTCTACGGCGTTTATAACGTCACCATGGTGGTAGTGCTGCTCAATATGCTTATAGCCATGATCAACAACTCGTATCAGGAAATTGAGGTAAGACCAGTTAACTGATTGTGCTCTCTCCCCCTTGGTTTAATTTAGATTGCTGTTTTCAGAACTGAAGGTAAATGACTTTAGAAGCCCAGGTGTTGTTTAATGTGAAGCCAGAACAGCAAACAACAGGCATTCTTCATGGATTGCTCCAAGAAGCACTTCCTGTCAACCAGCCACATGGCACAGCGGGCACCACATCAAGTGGCCCAACGAGGGCAAAAAGTATAGGGGTCATGAATCTTTCCTTTTACATATATCCCCTTAGGACAGCATGCAGGTGCCCATGGCAAATCAGAATGGCTGCATGTTTCAGCCCACATTCCCTTCTGACCCACATGCATTTCTTAAGCACCTACTGTATGCAAAGCCTGTGCTAGGCACTAGTTATACAAAACTGACTAAGGCACAGTCTGTGCCTTCAACTCAGTCGACTGAGAAAAAGAGACACATCAATCAACAAATTACAATGCCCTGGGGCCAGTGCACCCATAAAAGTCCTACCTGGTGCAGGAAGTGCAAAGCAGAGACTATGACTGGCTATAGGAGGAGGAAGCTTGCAGAGGTGATGCTTGAAGGCCATTCAAAGACTAATACAATTTTGCCAAACAGATAAGGGAGTCAAGAGAGAGCATCAGGAGGCAATTTATCAAAATCTAAAATGCACAAACCGTAAGCTATTGAGTGTAACTTTCTTTAAAACAGCAAGAAATTAACAGGAATCCAGTTAAATATATTATAATTATGATGTATCTGAACAGCGGGATACTGTGCAGCTTTTAAAAAGAATAAAGATGCTTTCCATATACTGATCTGGAAAGACCTCAGAGTTAGAGTATTAAGTGAAAAAAAATCAAATCACAGAACAATGCATATAGTGTAGTCTCTCTTGGTTTAAAAGGAAGAAAAGGGAATGCATGTTCAGTTTTGATTGTATAAGCATTTGAAAAAGAAAAAAAGCCTCTGCAAGGGTACACAAGAAACACACAGCAGGGGCGCCTGTTGAGAGATGGGGTTGGGGGTCATAGTAGTTGGAATGCCTTTCCAATTATACCTTTTTATCCTTTAGAAATCATATTATTGTTTTACTTACAATAAAGTTAAATAAATAAACTAAAAGTTAAAACAAAATAAAATGCACTAACCCTTTGACTCAACAGTTCCAATTCTAGGAATAGATCCATGCAGAAATATGATTTTGCACAGTTGTTCATTAAAAGAAAAGCTTGGAAGTAGCTCATCGATATCAGAATATTTAAATAAACTATGATACAGTATAGACTTTAGAATACCATACATAATACTGTATATACAATGAGAAGAACTTTTTTGTGTGGACATAGCAAAATCTCTATGATAATGTTAAGTGAAAAAACACAAGTTGTAGAAAAATATAAGCAGATCTTACTTGCATTAATACAAATACATAAAGAAAGAAAAAATAGAGAAACTTTTTACACCCTTGACCCTGGACATCCTCTGGGGAAGGAGTAAAAGGAGAGAGGAGATTTAAAAGGGGACCTTCACATGTACTTAGTATACCTCTGTACTTAAATATTTTTATAAGAAACAATTATTTGTATTTTTCATAGAGAAAAAAATAAAGACACCCCACCCCCCATTAGTCTGCTGGGTCTGCCATAACAAAATACCACACACTGGGTGGCTTGGACAATAGAAAGTTATTTACTCAGTTTTAGAGGCTGGAAATCTAAGATCAAGGTGTTAGCCGGGTTGGTTTCTCCTGAAGCCTCTCTCCTTGGCCACCTTCTTGCTGTGTCTTCACACGGCTTTTCCTCTGTGCACATGCATCTCTGGTGTCTCTTCTTCTCTTTATAATGACACCAATCATATTGAATTCGGGCCCCACCATTATGACCTCATTTAACCTTAATTACCTCTTTAAAGGCCTTATATCCAAGTACAGTCACATTCTAAGATACTGGGGCCTCAACATGTGAATTTTAGAAGGACACATTTGGTCCATAATACCACCCCAAAAGAAGAGTATTTTAAACGTAGAAACATGTGCCAAGGCAGGGAGTGGTGAAACGATGTGGTATACTCAGCACTGCAAGACTGTAGATTGTTCAGGGAAAAGTAGCAAGAGGTGCAAGGCAGAGGTGAGCTAAATCATGAAGCCTTAGCCCCACCTCCACCACCGACCAAGAAAATACAGTACTCCTTCGATAGAAAAACATATTTTTAAAAGTGTTATACGTATTTGGTCACTTCTGTGGATGAGCTATTGCTAACTAGTCCTTCCTGCCCTTCTGGGCCTCAGTTTCACCCAACGAGCACATCCTGCTTTGGTCCAAATGAATGTGGCATGTAAAACCACATGATTGACATAGGGGAAGACCATGACAAGAGCAGGCAAGCCTATGGCTTTCAGTGTCAAATCATCTCACCAAAACATGGTATCACAAGATGGAGAGAGCACACTGCAGCCCACACCTCCCCTCCAGGCTCTGGACTTCTCCATCTCAGGTGAGAGCATATATCTCCCACCCATCTCACTGGTGGTGCAAGGACCAAGAGAAGTGGAATAAGGCCACCAGAAAGTGCCCACTGTTCATGGTCACAATGAACTTTGATGAAGTATGTATTTGTAAAGCCTTCCATGAGAACACTTATTTATTCAATCGGCAGATCTTGAGCACGCACTGTGCAAATCCAAGACCCACCTGTCTCTGCACCCACCATGACCCACCAGCCTTGCGTCTTCATCAGTGCAGCCCAGCCCACGTACCCTGCCCACTCGCCTGCTCAGGAGCCACCATTATCCCTACTCCACCTGCATCGTCCCCTCTTCCTTTCTATCTAGTCCTCCTTGTCAGCATTTAAATAAGTCTCTTGATCTTAAAAAGTAACTACAAAAAAATTCTCCCTCGATCTCACTTTCCAGCTCTCAACTTTTTCTCTCCTGCTCTTTACTGCCAACTTTCTCAAGAATTGTTTATATTTCTCCTTGCCGCTTCCACTAATTGACTCCTACTCTTCTCCACCCCTCCACTCCTACCCATACTTGCCCTGGTTGAGAAATGCTCACTGCTTGGATCTCAGCTCAGACACCAGCCACCGGAGCAGCCTTCCCTGACCCCCAGGCCAGGCCAGGGGCCAGAGCACCCAGAGCCTCCCACGACCCTTAGCACAACTCTAGGTAAAAGATGAGCTGAGATATTGTTTAACATGCTCATGTAATTGGCCAGATTATGTGTTCCACGAGGGTGTGGACTGTCATCGCCAGTATCTGCCAAGTGCATGCCAGGCACACAGTAGGTACTGGATTAGTATTTGCTAAATAACTAAAGGTTGAACACTAAGCACTGTGTTAAGCGATCAAGATAAAAAATAATATTTACTGAGGGTTTACTAAGTGTCTGACACTGTTTTTCAGGCATTAACTCCCTTAATTCTCACCATCTATGAGGTAGGTATTTATTATTATCCTCATTTTACAGATGAGGCCCAGAACAGCTAAGTCACCTGGAATGGTTACACAGCTAGTAAGGAACAGAGTGGGGATTTGAACCCAAGCAGGCTCCAGAGCTTGTGCTCTCACCACTATACTACCCTTCCACTCAAGTCCCTGTCACACCTCTCTATTATACTGGGAATGACCTCTGCCCTCACAGAGCTTCCTGACAAAAGTCTAAAAGACCCATATAGGATGTTCCATAGACCAGGCCAGGTGCTGATGGGGTCTCTGCAAAAGCAAACATAATCAAGCCTGCCAGTAATGACCTTATATCTCGTGGTACATCCCTGTAGCCTCCTGCTGGTGTCTCCAGGGTGCCTCCCAGGTTCACAGCCCCTTGAGTATAGCTATGCGCAGAGGACTCCAGCACCCATGGAGCACATACACAATGCCAATGTCAGGATTATGTGAGGGATCATATCCATGTTCAGATGCGCAAGCCCAAGGCCCTCGCCTAAAGTCACACAGCTAGTAAGGGGTTGTGAGCCCAGGTCTCTCTGATCCTAAATCCCATGTCTGGCCTGAAACCACTCTTCTAGGTCAGAGGCCAAAGGGGCTGGCCTATGAAAAGAAAGAAAAAACATGCCTGCTACGCCTTAGGGCGTACGTAGCATTCTAGCACTGACACCAGGTCAGAAGTAGCAGATCTGGGGCTTCCATCTACCACCACCACCAGGGAAAGGAGCATGGCCGGATTAATCCCTTGGATTACATGTGCAGAATCTCTTCCCTGGCAGCACTCTGACCAACAGGAAGTACACTTTTTAATAAGAAATACGCCGTGGTGTCCAATATGGGAGCCACTTACCACATGTACCTATTGAGTACTTGAAATATGGCTAATCCATGCTGAGATGTGCTATGAGTATAAAATACATGCCGATTTTGAAGACTCGGCATGAAAAAAAATGTGAGCTTTCTCATTTATAATTTTTTTATGATTATATGCTGAGATGATAATATTTAGGGTCTACTGGTTTAAATAAAACATAGCACTGAAATTGCTTTACCTGTTCCATTTTACTTTTTACAATATGGTTCCTAGAAAATTTAAGTTTACCTATGCAGTTCACTTTCGTGACTCACACCATATTTTTGTGGGACAGCATTGCTCTAAAAAATTAACGTGGTGGTTGGTGAATAACTTAGCAGAGCTGTAATTGTTGACGGATGAGAAAATTAAACGGCAGTGAGAGAAGTTCTCTGGTAAGTGGCAAGAGGAAAATGTTGGTGAAAGCACCCACTGGAGAATAAGGGTAGATGAACAGGCTGAGGTTTTCAGTGATGAACCCACCAAGTTAGGTGAAGATGTTTAGGGATGACTATGCATATGGTTTCAGCGAGAGCAAACTCCCCATCTAGAGCGGAGAGAAGACCCACAAATGTGTCCATCAGAGTCCCGTTTAGACTCTGCTCTCAGGGCTTGTGGGCTGCGGCCCCACTCCTCGCATTGCACTTAGTCGTTAGATCAGGGCCTTTGACGGTAGGCCGTTGTTTCTGTTCCACAGGAGGATGCAGATGTGGAGTGGAAATTTGCACGAGCGAAGCTCTGGCTGTCTTATTTTGATGAAGGAAGAACTTTACCTGCTCCTTTTAATCTAGTGCCAAGTCCTAAATCATTTTATTATCTCATAATGAGAATCAAGATGTGCCTCATAAAACTCTGCAAATCTAAGGCCAAAAGCTGTGAAAATGACCTTGAAATGGGCATGCTGAATTCCAAATTCAGGGTAGGTAGCATGGTGTTTATGGGGCTAAGAAGGTGGCAGGAGCAGGAGGAGGGGGCTGTATGCGTTTGATTTGCGGGGGGCGCTGATACAAGGGGAGCCAGGTACTGGGAGGGACCAATGCTTTCAGACCAATGCACATCAGCAAAGCTGCGGCACCAGCAGAGGCTGCCTGTAGTGGCTCCCCTGCTCCTTGCAGCTCCTTGGAGAGGTGCAGCCCTGGCCCCAGTGAGGGAAACTCCTCAGTGGACTCAGAAGTGGAATAGCTCTCCCCAAAGTAGAACTGGAGGAGGATCTCTGGGAAGAGAGGTTCCTTGCCCATTATCTCCTCCTTCTGGAGTGTCTCAATGTTTATGATCATGTTAAAACTTCTGAGGAGGCCTGGAGGAAAGTGGCCCAGGCAACTTTAACTCAGTGCTTCCCAAAGTTGACCAAACCATCTGCTGTAACCTGTTGACATCCCACAGAACTAGAGTCCCCAGGAACAGTGTCCGAGGAAGCCAAGTAACAGTGGGCATTATCAATCTTCCGAGGGTCCTCTTTTTAGAGACAGCCCCAGATGTGGGTGCCATTCAAGTCCTACCATGTATGCGTGTATGTATGTATGCATGTATTATGTATTGTGTATGCATGTATTTTTTTTCCCCAGAAGACTCGCTACCAGGCTGGCACGAGGAATTCTGAAAACCTGACAGTAAATAACACTTTCAGCAAACCCACCAGATACCAGGTAATTACCCGTTTCTCAAGCATGGGCAGAAGTGGACTCAGTTAAGACATAGATTCAGTCACATGGTTGTGTCGTCCCCCCAGAACATAGCTCAACAAATGTTTATTGAGTGCCTACAATATGCCAGGCACTAAACTACTTACTGGGGATAAAGAAGAAAACAATAGGTTGGAGAAATGAAGAAAAACTGGGAGCCCTTGCTTAGATATGGTTATCAGAGGAGGCTCCTTCAAGGGGAGGGGAGTTAGCTAAGACCTCATAGATGCAAAGGAGGCAGCATGCAGAGCTTTCCAGGTGGAGGAAAATGCATCAGCAAAAACTAGAGGGGAGAAGCTTGGCAGGTTCAAAGCAGCTGGAGCCCAGCCAGCAGAGCAGAGGAGAAGGCAATGAGGTCAGCGGGGAAGCAAGGTCAGGACATAGATTTCACTCTGCCTTATAAAGGAAGGCAATGGGAGGAGTTTAACTTTGGGGGAAGAGAAGATGATACAATTTTATTTATGCTTTAAGACCACTTAACGGCTATAATGAGAGGAGACACATGGGGACAAGAGTGGAAGCAGGGAGATCAGTGAAGAGAATGGGACAGTCATCCAGGTGCAATGGATGGTGGCTTGGAATGGGATGTGGAGAGAAGCAGACGGATTCTGGACATAGAGCCAATGAATGGGACCTGAGGCATGCCAATAGGTGTGGGGTAGGGAGAGGCAGGATGACTCCCAGGTATTTGTCTGAAGCAACCAGGTGGCTATTAGTGTCTTCAGTGAGTACCTGACCTTAGACTGCCAGCCTGCAAAGTCTGTTATAAAGATTAGAAGATGACCTTTTATACTTGCAGCCCTTGCATTGCTTTTGGAAATTTCTGTATCAGTCTGAATCAGCCCGTGAGCCAGTGATAAATGTTAACTACAGGTTATTGATTATAAAAGTTCAGGCCATTCTTTTTCCACTTTCTCCTTCCCAATGATTAGCAGTGTCATCTATGCTGGTCATTTGTGTCAGGTGTAAATTTGAAGCTGTTCTGAGCTTTCCTTTGGGCTAAGAAGAGGCATCCTTACTTAGTGCCACCATCCCAGAGGGAGCAATTACGGATTAGGCATCTTCCAGACACAGGTCTCTAATTGACTCTCCATCTGTATTTTAGAAGCCAGCTGTATAGTTAGGACTTAAGTATACTGTTAAGAAATGGCTCAACTCTCAAAGTACTTCTAGCATTATCAGATGACATAGGCTAAAAACTGGCAAAGGAGAAATCTTATATTTGATCATGCACAAAATTGGGCCTGACCAGTTTGACCCACTTTGAGTTATTTTACAGGACAAATCCTTGGGTCAGTGGAAGAGTTTTTATTTCTCAGGTTCTCAGAGGAAAGTTTAGATTATCTGTGTCACTGAAAAGATAGACAACCATAACGGGCTAGGGCCAAATCTCTCCTGAGTTTTGAGCAGAATCCTTTCCAAGCAAGACCATTTTCAAAAGCAGTGTCAGGGCCATCCCATTTCTGTCTTCCATCAACATGGGTTGAGTCCTGGCAGCCTTCCATCTCCCTGAGAGCTTCCTGCTGTGATTGGTGACTGGTTGGTTTGCAGCTTCAGGCTACTGATGACTTTGGAAAGCTTGTTTATACAGTATTTTCTGAATCCACCATGAAAAGCCTGGGGCTACCTAGTCAAATTGTTGTCACAGGAAAGAAGAAAGGAAAACTGGATCTTAGCAATGGAGGACAGTAAACAGGAACAGAGATCACCTTGCTTTAACACATTTGTACTTTGTTCAACCCTGCTCAGTGAGGTCGATGCATCTTCCCAAGCCATCATCCGCTCAGACAGGAGTAAACGTTGGGATGACACAAAAGGACAGCTGGGAGCAGACTAGAAACTAGCCCTTGTGTTATCACACTCTATTTCTGAGAGAGGCATTGTCTTTAACCCCATTTACCACATGAGAGGACTGAGGCTCAGTGGCGGAGGTCACACCGCTGTCTGAGCTGAGATCTGATTCAGAAGGGCACCATCTTCCACTGCACACGCTGCCCAGGTGTGGCCCATCATCCCCTTCACAGTGTTGTACCACAGCCTGCCTCCAAGCCTGCCCTGCCCGTGTTTGACAGTCACTAGGAGATCTATCTGAGCCCTTGCAGCCTGAGGGGAAAAGGCAAGGAGTGGAAGGAGGTACTTCTGCTCTCACGGGAGAAGCAGAGTGAAAGGTTAGGGCAAGGATTTGACAATGGCTCATCTGTCCTCTTGGGCTCATGGTCGCCTCCCAGCTGCACTGCCCTCCTCCCAAAGCAAACTTCCGAATGTGCAGAGGTCGGGGGCAGCTCACTCCCTCTTTCTTACTATCCAGGCTTCACCCAGAGCTGCCACCTCACTGAGCAAAAACATAGTCAGCCTCTGTCACTGTCATGATTCTGAGAAATTCTGTAACATTCCCAATAAGAAAAAAGCCCCGTTGTTCACACACATGTGGGTTTGAGGCTTGCTCCCTCTTTCTCTTCTGCAGATCTGCTTGATTGCTCAGCCTTAGTGCTTTAGGTGTTTATTTCAAGCTTGTCAAGCCTGATTTGAGGGGGTCTCCCTGTTGTAAGGGAAGGCAACTACTTCAGAGGCTCTCTGTGCTTTGCTTTCTTCACCTTCCAGGAGTCGAATTGTTATTTTTCACAAAACTGGTTCCTTGCCTTTGCATTGGTTTTTCCAATCTGGGTTCTGTGGACATGAGACTAAACAATGGAACAAAACCATGATACTAGTTAGATGGCCAAAGTGTGCCTCCCATCAGAGGTGTCCTGTGACCTTTCCAAGATCCAGTGGGTCAGTTTGTTGGGGTGTATACTGACTCCACTTACTCACTCTCTGAGAGGTATACTTCCTTCACGGGCTCAGCAAATAAGCCACATCCCAAATGAACCACAAAATCCAGGCACAGTCCATCATTCAAATAAGCCCCAACCTTTATGATACAATCCCTTCCCCAAAACCCAGTGGGGAGCCCTCTTTTTCACCTTCTAGATGGCCTTTCCCATAGAGATCAAGGAAAATAAGATAGACAACTTGACAGTGCTAAAGTCATCTATTCAGTGTCAGTTTAACACGTCACCTGTCCTGGGATCCGTTTTATCCACTCTCTTCCAAATGTTCCTCAATTTCTGTTTTCCTCGGTGACAACATTGCATCCCTCTACTTTGTTTGCCATTTTCAACATACCATGTGTGTTCCTTCTCTTCCTTGTCTACGTCTTCAGCTGCCCCGGCTGCACAGAGAGGGTTGTCTCTTCCATAGAAAGATCTCCAGTTTTCTCTTCAACAGCAGTCACCAGAGGCCACTGGGCCCTTGGAGTCTAGGCAGGGAAAACTGTATGTCTCCTTCCCTGGAGAGAGAGAGGTCTCAGTGTCACCGCCATTCTTACCACTGCGTCTCTCAGCAGAAATTCTTTTGCCTGAGTAACATCACTAAATACACTCATCTCCAGCACTTGTTAAATGAAAGAGGCAGGGTAGGCCCAGTTGCCACCAATGAAGACATGTAAACTTAGGGATCCCTAACTTTACTGTCTTCATGAAGTGAACTCTATGGATCCAGAAACTTTAAAACCCTCAATTCTTGAGTTTATTCTTGAAAGGCAACAAACTTGAATTAGATCCCCTTAACTTGCATCAGCCTGAAAGTCTGCAGTGGAAGAATACTTCTGAATTCCTTATTCAGTAAGAATGTTAGATACTTGGGCATCTGGGTTGTTTTGTTTTTGTTTCTTTTTTGTGTTCCCATGAGACTGGTTGAGGACAGTTTTGTTTTATTTCTCCAGTTTAAAGTAAAAAAAAAAAAATTCATGAGTTACATGGAAAGGCATATATTCTTGTAACTGAGGTCACTTGCCTTATTAATGTCTATAAGAAATCTAATGCTTCAATTTGACCACTAACATGACAAGACCAAGGCATCTCTGAGAAACTGCGGCAAGAAGGCAACTTGCTAATTAACTGTTCAGCCACAATTCAGATTACAACTCAAACCACAGAGCCAAGTGGACCACCAGCTCACCAAAGGCCAAGGAGGGACAGCGCTGGCCTAAGTGGGCTGACCCAGAGCTTGCCATTGGAGCACCTTTGCCGGGTTCAATCCAAGCCTCAGAATCTCAGGACCAGGGGGCAGCTCCTCAACAAGGTCTTCATCACTGAAGCCACTGCGAGAGCCCCCGTTTGATAATAATAACGAATTAAATCCTCCAGCTCTTCATATCCCAGTAGTTCACTTCTTCTACTTGCAAGAAGCTTTTCCCGTGTCCACATAGAGAGAACTTAACAACCTGCCTGACGTCCCACAACTAAGCTGGGGACAGAATTCAGGTTCCTTCAATCTAGAAAATGCTGTCTCTCTCCCCTCTACTCTCAAGTGTGTGCAGGTGAACAGGTCACAGGAAGGGACAACCAAGGAGCAGGGAATTCCTTCCTCTTTGTCTTATTGCTCATCTCTTGCAAGATTGAGAAGTCTCAGCTACCAGAATATTTTTAAATCCTGTGATTTCACAGGAACTTTGGAATCACAACTGGCAAAATTCAAAGTTCACTCCCTGTGGTCTTACACTTGGCTCTATTCTTGGTGTCTCTTAAATGTTTGTTCATGCCTCATTTGCGTAAAGAACCCAGAGTCTGCGTATTTAGTGAACTTGCAGGCCAACCCTTTCCCTACAGCATGCCCAGGGGTGCAGAGTCAGGCATGTGGGTTTTCAGTGAAGTGATATTTTGGCAAAACTTCTCGAGGCCCAGCTGTATCTGTTTCTGCCTCTGGTAGGAATTTTCCCATGTGCACTGGGCTTGTCCTCCAAGCCTGGTTCTGACTCTCCACTCATGCACAGCACCACATAGGGACGCACCTCCACCTGGGCTGGCCTGCTAAGACCTCGGTACACCCTCTTGAGCACCGCAGGTGTTAAAATGGAAGAAAGTGTTTCAGAGCTGCAGCCTCAGAAGAGGAGACGACTGGCAGAGGCCACAAAGAAGGGTCGGGTCAGGCCTTGGACCCTCAAGCAGCGCCCATTCATCTTAAATGATTCTCTTTGGTTCAGCCTCCTGCCATTGAGTGTCCTGTTCTTACATCCCAGGGCCAAGTGGTATCAAATCCTGGAGGAAGAGGTTTAACAGAGAGACTGGCCTAGGTTCCCCAACTAGGCAGACACTTCTCAAAAGTGAGGCACCAGGCATGGGAGGACTCCCAGCAGCTGATTGGGCTCTGCAGGAGTGAGGGGCCATGCATATACCATGCCAGCTGCCTCTGTGCTTGGCCAGTCTTGTCTGATGCCATCCTTGTGTTCACATTTCAGAAAATTATGAAACGGCTCATAAAAAGATACGTCCTGAAGGCCCAGGTGGACAGAGAAAATGATGAAGTTAATGAAGGTAAGGGATTGGATCGTCTTCCTATAGCTCGATGAGAATCGGACATGGTCTCACCAGGCTAACATCCAGGTGTTGTCGGCAGGGCTGTGTTCCTGTCTGGAGGCCCCAGGGAGGCTCGGTCTGCTTGCTCATTTGGGTGCTGGCAGAAGGCGATTCGTGTGGTTGTAGGACTGAGGTCTCTGTTCCCATGCTGGCTGTCAGCTCAGGCAACTTGTAGCTCTAACCTAGACCACCCTCCAGTGGGCATGTCGCCCCTTGACCTCAGAACCAGCAACAGAACATCCACCCTTCTCGTGCTGTCACCTCTCTTGCCTCTGCTGTCACCACATCTCTCAGACTCACTCTTCTGCCTTCCTCTTCCACTTTTAAAGGCTTGTGATTAGACTGGATAAATCAAAATAATCTCCTGTTTAAGGTCAGCTGATTAGCACCCTTAATTCCATTTGCAACTATGGTTCCCTTTTGCTGTGTAACATAACACACTCACAGATAGGACCACAGGATCAGTACCTGGACCCATTTGCGAGGCGAGATAATCATTCTTCCTACCATATTGATGGCTACCTTGATTCGGTCTCATGGCCCTTGATTTCAGAATGACCCAGAATTCCCCATGTCATGGGCGTAAGTGCAGAGAGCTGCAGACCATACACCTCTATCAGATTCTGCCACTGCCTTGGTTGCAGCTGGCTCCGTCCTGTCTCACATCCGGGCTCTCAGAATCTGATGGCTCCACTGTTTCTCAAAGTACCCCTACCCCCTACCTCAGAGTTACTTGTTAAAAATGCACATCCTAGATCCCCCTGACCCAGACCCAATGATTCAGCATCTCTGGTATGGTGTCTAGGGATCTGCATTTTAATAAGAGCACCAGGTCATTCTGATGTACCCAGAAGTTAGCAAACTACATTATTTTCACTGTTTGGGTTATTTTCCAGTCTATTTTAAGCAGTTACTCTTAAGTAAAAAGCAAATTACCTTATACCAGGCAATTAATCTTCATGACACACCAAGGACAAATATTTGCTACCTAGAAACAGCCTCCTCCACAAATGAAGGCACTAAATCTCCCCCTCACTTAGGCCACCAGGGCCTACGAGAGAGGCTAGTCATCATTAGTGACCCTCCACTTCATCCTGGAGCATCATTCCTAGGCTGACACTGTCTAGGGGCCAAGCAGCTGCCCTTCTACCCACCCATACTTTTTGGTCTTGAACATAAAACTGCTAGGAGTCAGGCCAGCCAGCAGTATGTAACTGCGATAGGTATGTGCCTGGTAATAGAAAGTGAGGCTGCCCAGGTTTCGTGCCACTAGAATTACACCATGAAACTGGAGCTCAGTGGAGCACCAAATGACAAGAGATGATGTATGCATTTGTCAAAACTGACCTAACTGTACCTTTAAGATCTCTGCACTGTAGTATGTAAAGTCTATCTAGAAAACAGATATGAATAATGTGTCCCCAGGCAGCAGACTCCCATCTGAGTCAAGCCCAGTATTTAAAATATCGGAAAAGACCCTTTTGATGCCCCTTTGTGGTTAATAAAAAGACTCCCACAGCCCTGGCACACGTGGGCATTTAACCACGTGGTTCACTGCAGAAATAAGTTGAAGTCTCATCTGGTGGTCCTTTGCTATGGAAAAGGAGGCAGCAAGCCTGTCGCAGTGCTTCAATGAGGCAGTGCTGCCTGCATGGTCTGGATGGACCCTGCTCCGGCAAGGTTGCCGGGCCCCAAGTCTGTGTCCACCATGCCAAGTCTCTCCCTTCACACTTGGGAGTTTCTCCCCTCTGCAAATAACGATGACGAAACAAGTGTTCCATTTAATGAAGGTGGTACTTGGAATCTTGAAATCTGCCTTTAATGGCTCCAAAACCAACATTCTAACAATCATGATGTGCAACAGGTGATAGCAGTTCACAGCTCTGATCTTCACGCCTCCTTCTACCTCAGACCCTTGACAGCTTGACCAGGAATTGGAGGAGAAGGGTCTCAAAAAGATGATGTGTCCTTCAGTGGCAGAAGCTGGGTGGTACTTAGGTCAAAACAGAGTTCTGGTACCCTGACCTCCACCCCTGGTGGGCTGGCCCAGCAACCTGCGAGCCTGCTGGAAAGATGCACGCCCCAAACTCAGGTGGGATGAGCCCCTTCTGTTCACTCAACACTCACCAAAATTTCATCTGTCCTTGCAGGCGAACTGAAGGAAATCAAGCAAGATATCTCCAGCCTGCGCTATGAGCTTCTGGAAGAAAAATCCCAAGCTACTGGCGAGCTGGCAGACCTGATCCAACAGCTCAGTGAGAAATTTGGGAAGAATTTAAACAAAGACCACCTGAGAGTGAACAAGGGTAAAGACATTTAGCTGCCTACATGAGCATCTGTGACTTCTACCAGCATTCCAAGGCCAGGTTGAATGTCCTGGCCACCAGCCCTGGTGGGGAGGGGTCCCAGGCCCACTCCTCTAGGACTCTAAAGCACCATCCTGAGCAACTCTGCTGACATCTGCAACCCGGTGGCCTTCCTGGACCCAGAACTGTTGTGAATCTAGGCTCTTGGATGAGAAACACGACCGCAGGAGGAGGGGGGAAGAGCCCCCCATACACACGCATGTGTGTGACCGTCAGTCCAGCCACAGTGACATACGTCCGGTGGCCAGTGCAGGAAAAGGCCTTCTTGGATGCACATGCACCCTCCCACAGCACATGGCACGCAGCTCTGTCTGTGTCCTGGGAAGATAAACCAGTTCACCCCATGTGCCCCTTCTCTCCTCCTCCCTGCCACCCACACACATCTAAACAGAACCGGCAGGTGACCTGTGATCTATACTTAAGTGCCAGATGAGAACACAGATAGCCTAATAGTAAAATAGTTCTATTTGTTTATCAAAAAAAAAGGTTTAAAGATCTTAAATCAAAAATTGTACTGTAGGTAGTACTGTTCAGAGAACAACAAAATCCAAATAATGTATTTTTACCTTTATTATCTTGTATTTACTATTTTTACCTAAAATGGAAAGAAATAAAATTACCTCATAAAAGCCTGGGACCCTCTGCAAATGTGCTGCCCTCTCACCTCCTGCCATCCTGTCCCGGGCCCTGTCTGGGGGAGGCCTTGGGAGCCCACTGATAGCGCGTGTCTGGGAGGAGAATGGGGCAGACGCGACGGGGAAGGAACCAACCTCCTGAGAGTCAGGTGGCCAGGACCCCCACCTCCAAGCCCTTCCTTCTATCCCAGACCTAGTGACCCCGACCTCGCCAAGCTCAGAAAAGAGGCAAAGGAGATGGTGAGGGAAGCAGAACGTTTTCTCAGCCCCACCTTTCTCCTTCTCCCTTCTGTGGGAGGGGCAGGGTGGCCTGGGGGAATGGAGTCAAAAATCTCTCTGAAGATGGGGCCTAGGTGTGAGTGGGGAGAGCAGCCACCAGAGGGCACCCCAGTCCCAAACAATACCCATTCTGAGCTGGTTGGAGAAATGCTGCTGGATTCTAGAAGGGCCATGGGCCCCAAGGAAACACCTCCTTTGAACACGACCAGCTGGATGTAGCGAGTGAGCACTTACTTGCCTTGTACCAGGAACCCTGCTGTCAGCTCTGCATGTGCCAGGCCCCTGAACCCTCAGAGCAGCCCTATAGGGAGGAGGAGGATCACAAACTCAGATGCCTTGCCTACACCCTGGGAGGGCAAAATACGTGTGTGCGCATGCATGTGCATGTGTTTTATGTAGATACATGTATGGGGGGAGGCTTGTGTTTTGTGATATACATCTTCAGAGACAAAGGTTTTTTAGTTAACTGTTCTAAGAAAAGAGCAGATTAAATGGGTGATGAACAGAACTGGGGTGTTCCAACACTGAGGAGACAGAGAGGGGGGCCACAACAAACTAGACAGCTGTGCTCCCCACCTAAAGCAGGCCTCCAACACTCAGTCCAGCCAGCTGTCGCCATAGGAATACAGGCCCGGTTTTGCCGAATCTTCCCAAATTCCAGGGGAGGGGAAAAGCCCACATTTCTTGGCCCCTGGCAAGACTAAAGAAGATGCCCTAAAATGTGGCTCCATACCTGGGCCTTCCTGGGACCACCACCCTGTACTCAAACAAGAAGGAAACAGGTGTCTGACAAGTGCCGGGGGCACATTGCACTGTGTGTTTAGGAAGCTTTATAGACATGCACTCTCTCCGGGAGTTCTGCACCTGGGCTCTGTGTGAGGGCCTGTGGGTGGACTGCAGGGGACCTGCAAACCCTAAAGTGCACATCAGACTGTGCTTACCTTTGTGGTGATGCCCTGTCCTGGACAGAATACCTGCAGCTTCTCTCAAACACTCCTCATGGCCCCCCAAAGGCGGTAGGTGACAACTGAACTCTTTCAGGGGTGCTGATTCCGTGCGCACATACCTGGGAATGAGACATGTATGCTTCCAGCGGGGCCCCTTTTGAAGCCTGGACTATGAATAGGGAGGCTAAATGTGCTTTGTAGGAAGAGCAATTGATTTATCCAGGGGACAAATTACCGACACTTCTGGAAGATTTCCACTCACATCCTTCACTTGCCTTCATCAGAATGCTAATAAACACCTCTAAAATGCATTATTCAATTTCCCTATCTGCCTTCAACCAGAGGCAGCTTGGCAACCCCATTTATAAATCCTGGGGCACCCTTTCCCTATCAAAATTAAGTCTCAAATTTTCCCCTTAAGGAGATAAAGAAAAACAAGTCCCACTAAGTAATTAAAAACTGGAAAGGAAAACTAGCGCCATCCATTAGGCTTTGCACGTCTAGGGGGTGAAGGCAATCCAGAAATGGATTTGTGGCTGCCAGAGGGATGTGGGAGAAGAGAAGAAACCCTCTTTTGTCACAGCAATGGGAGAGGCCTTGGAACTGAGGGTTGGCAGAGCAACCAGCCTGGAGCCTGGGGCAGCAGCTTTAGTGATTTTCCAAGCATTCACTACCTCCCTCACTTTCCCCCATCTCCTTGGCTCCTATTGAATTAGCCAGGCAGGGAAGCAATTCTTGGAGAGATAAAACAGGAGAGTGAGGAGAGGAGTCTGGGAGGGGATTCAGGACACGCACGGGGAGGGAAAAGGGCTCAGGCCCTCCCTGCAAAGCCCATGGACACCTGAACTTGGCCATGTTCAAAGCACCCTATCCATCCCCTTACAGCCCTCTGCATGACTGTTATTCTTTGGTCTTTAACTATAATGTATGCATGTGACCTCTGTCCTCACTGCTGTTGGGGAAGCTCTGTGAAGGGGTCCGGGTCTGTTTTATCACCACTGTGCCCTGCACAGGGCCAAGGAGTAGCCACACAATGAATCCCTGCTGAACCCCAATTTTCTAAAATTCCTTTAAATGGCACCATTGGGCTCCAAAATTTTGGTGAGTTTGCAGGAAACACAAGCCGTCCCCGCTGCATCTCAGTGCAGGATAAGCAGAAACGTGTGACCTGCTTTCCTTCTTGTCACAGCATGGAAGGAGGCCCGGCTCTGACACCCTGTGTTGCTACAGAGCTTCTTCAGATTCTGTGCCCCACGACCCGGGCCCAGACAAACACGGGGCAGACCCGGCTGGGGTGCTGAGGGACTCAGGAGTGGCATCTCCGTCCAGGTCTCCGGGTAACCAATGGTTACGCAGCAAATTCTCCAGCGACTTGTCACCTTCTGATGACTCGTAATAGGGCTCCACAGATTCTAGTGACACTTCCTGAGCGAAAACCCCCAATTATTTCCTAGAGCTATGCCTAAAGGACGCGTGCTCACACACTTGAGGAAGCACAGCCGGCCTCCTCTGCCCATCACAGTGTGTCTCCCTCCCTCCCAGCAAGGCCCAGAAGACCAAAGAAAATTGGCCAGCACAGCCCAGGCTGTGTACCTAATGTGGGTATGACTCCATGAAAGTTTCTCCATGGGACCGCAGGCCACCGAAGGACATCTTCAAGTCTGCTTAAGCCCTCCCCGGGGGGCGGGGGGACAGTGAAACACCTTGCCCTGCTCAGGAGCACTCAGCATCTGGTTAAAAATAGGCGCCCCCCCCCCCCACACACACCTGTCACTCCTCAAAGTACTCATTAAGGCTTATGTAAAGTATAGAGTCTGAGGCTCCCAGAGGCTGACAGGAATTAGGAGTTTTGATCCACTGAGCAGGGAGGCAACGCCCTGTGCTATGTTTATCCCATCTCCTCTCTTCATCCCTTGAAGGGTGAACGTGCCAGAGGGAAGGGACTCTAGGAGAGACCCGGCAATGTAAATCAACTCAGGTTTGTGAACCAGGAAGCAAAGCCCTTCTGCCCTGGTCTGCAAACACAGCAAGCTCCCACAAGGCCACCGGCCTGGCTCTTCCTGGAGAAATCCCACCGGCCCTTTGGCAAGGATGTCCCCCTTGCTTCAGGTCGAGCAGCCAGATGTCCTGTGCCCTTTGCCTCAGGGAAGGAAGGACAAAGACACAGGAAAAATATAAAGGTGACCTGGGCTTGAGTTCTCAAAGGCCTGAGTCTTTAAAGAAGGGATAGGATTGAGGGAAGAATCCAAACATTTGAAAGAAATTGTGTTTGAGGAGCACAGGGCTCTCCCCTACCCCGAAATGCTCCCTCAGACTGGGGTGGGAGGGCATTGGAGGCGATGGCAGCCTGGCCCAGCCTGTGGAGGAAAAGTGCTACAATGCCTATAGAAATGGGGTCCACAGCTGTAAGGCCACCTCCTCACCAGCCGCCCTCCCACTGGCATTCTGGAGGCATGAGAAGGAGAGGGGAAGGGGCGTCCCCTAGCCAGGGCAGGGGCAAAGTGCTCTCTCATCACAAAAGATTTCAGAAGTGTAGATTCTATCCCCTCCCAGTGTCTGAGTCAGAAAACTGAGTCAAACAGAGCCCGCTGAGTGTTGACAAGGATGCAGCGTCAGCTTTGCTGACCATCAAGAGGCCCATGGGTCCTGTGGCACTGATCCCATACACATGCAGGCCAACGGCCCACCTGCCCAGCAGTGTGCTGAGGAAACAGAAGGCAAAAGAAGGTGACTGACATCCAAATAGAAGTTCACCGGTACACCTTTGGGTACCTGGTGCAGATGCAGACACTTCGCAGGCAGACAACACTTGCAAGGTTGTCACTTCCACTCACCCACCTCCAGAGGAGTATGTACTCGTGGAAAGGCAGGGGAAGGTGGGGGCGAAGAGGAGAGGGAAGAGAGGGAACAGGGCTTGTACTGGCTGTGACCCCCTCTTTAGCTGGAACTAGATCTCATCCCACCCCCAGACACACAGGCTGCCACTTGACCCCAACCCAACCAATCAGAGTACCCAGTGCCCCTGAAACCAACAGGACTCAAAACAGGGCAGTCATATTCCTGCCCTAAGGGAAGACGGGTATGTGTGTGTTTGTGTGTGCATGTGCACGCGTGCATGTGCGCGTGCATGTGCATGCGTGTGTGTATCCTGAAAAAGAGATATCCTTTCTTTCAGCAAGGTCACTGAACAGGAGAATGTGAACCTGTGATACCAGTAGACCCTTCCCCACCATAAAGACAGGGACTGTCTGAGAATGAAGTCAGAAATGAGACACAGAGAAGAGAGGAGAAGCAAGGTAGGAGTAGGCAAGAGCAAGTGGAGAGGGGAACTGTGCTAAATTCTTGCCCCTGAGGCCTTTCTTCCTTATGTCTGCGGAACTGTTCCAGAAGCCTTCTCAGCTTAGCCTGGGGGGGTGGGGGATGGGGTGGGAATTTGCTGAAGCTAGCTTGCTCTAGGTTTCTGGATGTCTTTTATATCCCCAGGGTCCTGATGGTCACAGAAAGAATGTAAGCACTTCTCGGCCCCACCCTTCCCCTGGGGCCGTTTTGCCTGTGGTTAGAGGAGCAAGGGCCAAAAAATACCCCGGGGCTGTTTTTCCTGAGACTTGGTCAGATTCTGAACAACAGATGATGGACTGAGCTGGTTAAGCAGGTCAAGAGCAAACCTACAAGGCAGGAAACAAAGCCACTCTGGACCCAGGTGATGAGTGAACCTCAGGGCCAGGAAAAGAGTCTTCTCCCTCCTCTGCCCAGGCTCCAGCTCTGGAAGGATGCAGAATGGGCATCCTAGGCATCTGTGGGGCACCAGTGAGGCACCTCACCACAGCTGTACCAGCAGCAAAGAGGCAGCCGAGGGGAGCGAGGTGACACTGTCATCACCCTTGTTTGAGAGGTCACCACTCAGACTCTAGAAATAACCATAGACCCTGTGAGAATAACCAATGTCTGGCTGGTGAGGTTCTTGCTACAAACACGAAATATACAGCCTTACTTTGGAGGTGCAGAATGGTGAAGGGGACTAATCGAGTTATATAAATACAACTCGATGTTGGATTGGAGGAGCTTCTGCTTTCCACCAGCATAGCTCACTAGAGTCACATGAATCCCAATGGCTGTACCGCTGACTCACAGGGTTTCTGCATTGGGGGTGCCAGGGGAAGCAGTGGCCACCTCAGACCTGAGCTGGGTCAGTCTCCAAGAGAGAGGAAGTAACTCTTGGATCATTTTAATGATAGGACAGAACACAGCCTGAGGCTGCAGGTTCAGCTCAATCAATCACAGGATACGCACTCCAACAAAACAGAACCCCTGGTATCTTCCTGATCTGCAGAACTGAATTAGAAGCCTCCAAAGCCTGCTGAGCCCTGCTGAAGGTGACCGTTCTGAGAGCAGAGCTGTTTTTTAGACATCCTCACATAAAGACACTCCTAGCACCATCACTGTCTGTCACCAACAGCGTGAACAGAACGTGTCTCCTGCACTTTGGCAAATGTCATGGGGGTGTTTTCTCATGACGTTTCCCCTCTAAAAACACACAGACATGTTTGCTGTGTCCTTCGACTTTGAGCCTATATGTCCCCAAGCCATGGCTCAGAGGTGAACAATTTCCATCGTGGTGGAGCTGCAGCGAGAGGACGTTATTGATCAGTATTCTAGTCACTCTAGACAGATTTTCGGTTTTCCTCCCAAAGGGTAGAAATATCATTACCTGATTCCTAAACACCTTCCAGTCTGTCCTCCCCCTGCCTGCACATGATGTGAAGGATGCAGCCTGAGGTGAAACTTTTCTCATCTTGAAAAACAGAGCTAGCAGTTTTAAACAAGAGCAGAGATGTGTAAGGAAACCAAGGGGACTGTCACGCCCCACACAGCCTAAGTGTGCATGTACCCCGGGGTCTTGGGACAGGTGCCCGTGCAACCCAAGGTGACGGGGCCCTGCCAGTCACGGCGATGCCCCCCACATGGTCAGAGACGAGAACGGGGATCTGGAGGTGAGAATGGGACCTGGGCCCAAGCCCCCTGCACTCTGGCAAGAAGGACAGGAGGCACACCTCCAGACACGCTCTCACATGAGTGCACCTCACGGCAGAGACCCGGAGACAACCAAGCAGAAGTGGAAGGCAATGACGTCTGTGGCTCCATCTTCCAGGAGCCCAGAAGCCACCTGCAGGGACTCCCACAGGCCTCTCCAGAGGCTACCCCTAGGAAAAGAAGGCTGGAACCAATGTGTAAGAGGCAGCAGCTGAGTGAAGGGACACGCTAACAGAGGGAAAAGAATAAACTGCTCACCCGCCAGGCCTCCGGGTCTCCTCCCTACAGCTGTGGTTGCCCAGAGGCAGAAGCCACCATGGGCAGGAGCGAGGGGCCTGCTTCTGTGTAACCTTCCCAAGTCACAGCCCCAGGTTCCTAGGTGAACACAAGTGCCTGGCACAGCAGCCATCCTGTGCTATGAAGTATCTGAGTAACTTCCCAAGAAAGGAAAATGAGGTTGTGGAGTGAATTATAAGCTCAGCGGCCCCAATGAAACGAGCCTCCCAGTTCGCCTGCCTTTGCTTCTTCCTGTCCTTCCATGGTTGCTAGATTTGGTCATGTGATCTGCGTGAGCCAATGGGACATCAGCAAGTACAGCACCAGCCACGGCTTGTCCTCTCCGAGGCCAGCAGCTCAGTCATAAAGAAACTTAGCTGGACTCCTGAACATTGAGAGGCCACTGGAGAAAAACGCTGGATGGCAGAAGGCTCTTGTCCTTTCCAGTCTAGTCCATTCCCAGCTGGGTGCAGCCACAGGAGTGAGCCAGTGCCACAGAACAGAAAAACCGACCAGCCTGTCAACCACAGAGTGAAGGGAAATAACAAGGGTTTGGTTTAAGCCACTAAGTTTCGAAGTGGTATGTTACCCAAGCAATAGATAACTCAAACAAAGGGACTGAAAGGTGGTGTGGGAACTTTTCACACCACACTCAGCCTAACCACAGGAGTGGCATCTCACCCATTTGCCCCAAGACAACGACTCACTCCCCTGCCCTAAGAATGCAAGTCACCGGTATTAGGGTTCCCAGCTGCCTAGGTCAGCTCTGCTCCACCCACAAAGAAACTGTGTTTCTGTCCACCAACAGAAACTCCCTGAAACATCTCTGGCCAACTTGCAGAAGGACGAACACCTTATTGAACAAGTTGAATGCAGCCGGTCAATGCGGCCATCCCCTCAGCTCACATATCACAGTGTGCAAAGGATTACAAGGATGCTGTGGACTCACAAAACAGAGGAGCTTGCAGGCTCACTGGAGAGGGAGGAGGCGAGCCTGGGAACAGGTAAATAGATCTGTGAGTTTTTTATAAGAATACTTGACAACACAGAGGAGATGTCACAAGACAGTCAGTGAATCATTGCCCAGCAGACAATAACACTCCCTAAATTTCCAACCTTACACTATCAGAGCACTTTTACATCCCTTATTTAATTAAAACAACCCAGCCAGGTGGGCAGGGCAGGATTCATTACCCAGTCTGCACAGAAAGAGCTGAAGTAGTGCAGGGGTCCTGCTGAGTGGGTGGGACCCCCATGAAACTAGAAGTTCAACCCCTGGGGTCCCAGACCCCCATGAATTAAACTAGGTGCCAAGCGGGTGCCAGTGAACACAGCTGAATGTGAGGGGTGTCCTTAGAATAGACACAAGTGTAGAGATACTGTCCTGGGAGGCAGCCTGGAAGAGAGACACCCCTTGCAGGGTCCCTGCAGTTCTAGACGCTCTTGTCTCAGAATCCCCAGGAACACCTGTTGATAATGTAGAACTACAGACCAGGAATGGGGCCTGTCTTTTCTGATGCTCCCAGGTGACTCTGATGGTAGACCACATCTGAACACTATTGACCCAGAAGTCCCCTCGTCAGGTGGCATGACCATCAGGTCACCTGGCTGGTGGGTAATGGGGATCTCCAGTCTTCACCAAGGAAGTGGGACTGATTCCATTTTGGAAGGATATGTAAGATTTGGACATGTAGAAAATATGGGGATAAAGCATTGGAGACACCAAGAAAAAAAAGGGGGTGTATGAACAGCTCAGTCTTACTCTAGCCTATGCTGCACATCCATAATTAAACAGCACCATTATGAAGCGAAAACTCAGTAAAGAGGCAGGAAACACTGACAAGGGTTTGGGTGATAGCATTCTGCAGGGGTGGCCGAGTTTGGATTTTGTCTCCTGTTTCTTGGAGGTGAGGAAATGTCACTCTGGCACTGGGGCAGGGTCTCCCCCTCTGTCCTGGGACCTCAAGGCCCACCCGGAGTCAGAGAACAGAGCCCTAAAGCAGACAGCCTGCCCCAGTGAGGACTGCAAGCTTCCTGGGTGTCCTGACATTGAACAACCTGGGGCGGGGGGCTTCATCCTCCATGCAGGCAGGTTCTGCCCACAGACATGGCAGCGAGAAGAGCTCCAAGCTCCTTCCAGACTGAGTCGGGGGAGAGAGGGGTGACCATGCTTCTTCCCACCACGACTAATGGGTGAGTGGCAGAGAGGGTTAAAACACAGGGCTCGATCCTGATATTCGAGATCCACCTTTTTTTTTCTTAAATCGCCCTTTCCTATTCTTTGTGACAGAATCTGAACCACTTCCAATCCGTATCAGAAGAAATTTGCTGTTTAAGTGTGCTCATAATTAGACCAGGTAATTCGCTTTTATAATCAGCATGTTTCTCCCTGTAGATCACTAAGCCTCTTCCTCCTGCATCCTGTTCTATTTTCAACCTGTCCCCTCTCAAGTGGGGATTCCTTAAAGGAGCCCAGCTGGCCTGTCATCCTTCCCCTTTTTCTCCAAATGGCCCTCTGGGCTGAGAGGGGGCCTTTTCCTCCTCTTGATTCAGTGTAAGGCTCTGAGCAAGGGCCCTAAGGGCCAGGGGAGCAGATCCCAGGAAAGGGTGCTATTTAGGGAGGTTGGACAGTGGAAAGGCCCAGCTTTTGGCTTGGCAGGGCAGGTGCAGTCCCTCCTGCTTGGGGCATGGTGGGAGGGACCATCTCCACAGAGCCAAAAATGAAAAGTGTCTCTTCGACCCTGGCTGTTCTCTCAAGTGGGTGCAAGTGACGTTATTGTCATGTCATCGTGAATCAGGGCCTTTGGCTCCGGGTCTCCCGACTGGGCCCACCACCTTCCTGCGCTAGCGCCTGCCAGGCCTGCTGGCAGGAAGGAGCTCCAGGGACCGAAGGAAGTGTGACGGTGGAGGCACTCAAGGAACAAGGACCCCAGTGAGGGTAAAGGAATAAAGCAAATTACTTTTACTGTTTTGTTATATACTGTTTTCTAAAAATTGTTCTTCTCATTACAAAAGTAAACCATGGCCACTGGAGAATTTTCCTAAAACCTCGGCACTCAGAAAGAGGAAAATGGAACTCGCCCCTAATCCCACCATGCAGAGATCATTATCCGCTTGTGGTTTTCTCCGTGTATTTATGTAAATCTTAATCTATAAGCTCAAGTGCGTAAGAAACATAACATTATCTTTCCTTTAGTTGATCTCGGTAAGGAACCCTCTATGCTATGCCACTGAAGCAATCCAAGTCTGAGTTCCTGGTCCCCACACCCACCCTCCTGGCAGAGCTAATGTCTGCGGGCTGAAAGTGGGTGGAAGGGAGGATAGGCATCCCATCCACAGTCCTCTGCGTGGGTGTCCACCAAGCACCTGCTTCCTGCAGGTCGCTGCTACTTGGACCCTCACTGCCATCCAAAAGACGTCCTCAGATGCCTCCTTGCCACTTTTGTGCTCTTGGAATACTGGCACAGAAGCCCGTCTTCTGTCTCTAACTGACTTGGGAGCCAAAGCAAGCTGGTGGTGGCCCCTGGCACTTCCATGCACGCTTAGGTGAGCACACTCTGGGGGCTTCTACCACCCTAGGGGTCTACCCAAGAAAGGTATTTGTGATCTCCCTCTGCACCCTGATATGCCAAACTATCTGGTTTCTGTCATGCTTCCCAAGGCTTCTCAGGGACCCACCAGTATCTAAGGTCTCCTGTCTCCCCACCAACGCTCCTCTCCTCCCCTGCCACCCCACCCAAGGTCAGGAATATCTCTTCTAATTTGGGAGATGGAAAATTCTGCCTTACACAGGGCAACCACATCAGATTGAGCAGTGTGCACACTGCACAAATGTGCCCCATGCAGGGACACTGGTGAGGGTACGACAGGAGGCTAAAATTTGTCCATGCCCTGCTACAGAGAAAGGCACTTTTTTGTAAATCACCCAAAGGTGCCACATGTTCTAGCCACAGGCCTGCCCTTACTTATCACGTCTTGATCCAAACCTTATACCCAGGCCCACATGTTTGAAACTCAAAGAGCAATCATTTGAGTCCTTTGTTAAATATCTCATCCCTTCTCTAAGGCAGTTAATGCTGAGCAGCCTGACTGCCATCTATCTGTCTGCAAGGAAGGATCACAGGTGTCAGGAAACACAGGGAACACCTTGGTAGTTAGTGCCTGGGCATTCTCACACACCCACGCACATGCATGCACACGCATGCACGCACACTCGCACACACACACGCACACACTCACACACACACATGTGCACTCCCAGCTCCAACTGCTGGGTTCAAATCTTTGAGATTGTGGCCAGAATCTGAATTTAAAAAGTTCCCAAGGTGATTCTGAAGGAGTGGGGGAGAGGAGGGACCATGAGGAGAAGCCAAGACCCAGTTCCTGGAGAAGTTCCCATAGCCCACGGCCACCCTCGGAGCCATGCAGGACGCTGCCTGTCCTGCTTGGGTGGGTGACTTCAGGCCCAAGCTGTGCTGGATGGGGGACTGTCATATCTCAAAATGCCCTTAACGCCCCCAAAGCATTTTGTTTTCCTTATTTGGTTCCAGTTGAGATGTTGAGAAAATCCACTCAACGCCTGTCTCTGGGGGAGTGTCAAGGCATTCTCAAGGAAGGGTCCAGGAGTTCGAGTCATCCCTCCCACTTCTCCCTTCCCTCAGAGAGCCTGTGGGCAGCTTCCTTGTGGGAATGGAGGGATGAGGCCCCTTCCCCAGCAGTACTGGGGTACAGGGACCACATGTGTCTCCCAGAAGAAACCTTCCAGGATGGAGACACCCTAACTTCAGCCCTGGGAGCCCCAGGGGAGAAGCAGGTCGGCTTTCTGTTGCCTCAGCATAAAATGGCAATGCTAATGTACTTTCCAATTTAGGTTTTAAAATGCCACTGAAAGGACAGCTTCAGTTCTCCCACTGAAAACTTTTTTTAAATAATCACATTTCCTCAAGAATCAGGCCCTGGGCATATGTGTCCTTCCCTCCCTCCCTGTCTAGAAGTGACAGAGCAAAAAGAATAGTCTCTCAGATTTTTTTCATGAGCAATGTGCTGCTTCTTTGGTCGAGGGGCCTCTCTCTGGCCCTACTCCACATCTACGGTCCCCCACCCAGCACTCTGGACAGTGCATCGTGATCTCTCCCCCTCAAAGGTGGCAGAGTGCAGGAAGGACCAAGAAAGACATGAGAGCTGTTCCCTGACACCGGCCAAGGGAAGGTTCAGAGCAGAGATAACTGGCTATAATGGGTACTTGTCCAATATTAACATGATTGGAATCCCTTGGAGTTTTATGGGAAAGAAATCAAGTTGTTTTCTGGTTTGCTTCTGTTGTGTTTAAACTTTGAGAAAATAAAACATAATTTTCTTTTATGGAAATTAGAAATAATGTTTTAGGAATAATTTCCTAATTGTTTTTGAAAGAATATGCTCCCAATTTTTGGAAACTTAGGTTTTTCTCCTCTTCCTAGTCAAAGACAAAAATCCTTCCCCATATTTTAAGTACAGATGGGGGAGCGACATGAAGAGTGAATGTTGTCAGGAGGCTGTCCCTCCTACCCCACCTTCCTATTGACATGGGAAGGGACTTCGAGATTTGTGCCATGAAGACAGGGTCTGCAGGAGGCCCATACCAGCTGCCAGGGGCTCCATCAAAAAGGTCTGGCCTGGTCTTTGGGGTGGAGTGTGTGGGAGTAAGTAGGGAAGGGGTGCCTGTGCACACAGGCCTACGACTCATTCCCAGATAGGGAAGTGAGGACCTCACTGCCCAGCCAGGAGCCCAGCTCAAAGCCTGTCCCTGCTGCAGCTCCCCGTCCTGGCCTAGCTCTCCACGGACTGCCCAGAGTGCTCAGCAGACAGAGGATGCACTGATGACAAGCGCTGGTGACACCCCTGTCTTCAGGTCCTCAATCCCAGAGCTTCTTGTTGACTCAGACCAAGTCTCTCCAGTTGGTGCTGCTTCCCATCATAGTGGGGGTGACAGGTTCCCTGGACCTCTCTTCTGGGACCTCCCAGCCCCAGGCACCTGTGAACCACATCACTGACTCTCTCCATGCCACCAACTGATCCTGTAAGACACCACAGGCCATGGGAACAGAGGACAGAGGCAGAGAAGCCCTTTCTGAGAGAGGAGCCCAACTGTGAGCATTCTCCTTAAAGAAACGGCTCTTCCTCTCCCCACATCATTTCTCCATGTATCCACTCCACAGACTAGACTGCAAACCCCTGGAGAGCCTTGGCTTAACCACTCTAAGCCCACCGCTGCCTACTGCCACTTAGAAAGTCTCTTCATTTCAGCTCCTGGGCTTGGCCTACTGGCAGTTCTAAAATGGTAATTCTAAAATGTAACCTTAAGTCACCAACCTCTGTGGTTGCCAAAGTGATCTGCTAAAACAAAAGCAAAGGCAAAAACAAAAACAAAGAAAAAAACATTGCAAGGGTGATGTTTAAGGGAAAAAAATGTCTGCAAGCAAGGGCATCATCAGCATTCACAGAGGAAGCAAAGGCCATGCCACAGCAGTCTAATATGCAGCCTCCCTCAACACGGGGCAAACCTGCCAGCAGTCACGAACTCCAACCTTCGCACAGCAACATGTCACCCTTGATCTTCACCCCAGCCCCTTGGTAATGCTGAGCAGTTTAATAACCATCCCCCTGGTGTGCAGAAGAAGTAAAATAGCTTCACCAAGCACCACAGTCCAGTGCGGCACAGTTTATGAAATCACGGAGCTCTAATGCTCCCAGTCTCCCAAGTTTCCATTAAACAGATGCCAAATGGCCCTGTGGTGGCAGGAAAAGCACCCTTGCCTCGTCTCTCTCGGGCTCTTAGGGAATAGGCTGACAGGAAGGGAACATGTGTCACTCAGCAGCCATGTAAATGGAGAAGAGGTCACTCTGGATTCCAGCCCTATGACCTCTGCCTGTCAAATCCAACCTCCAAGCCCCTTTATAATTTTTTTCAAGACTTAAATGTATGGGTACACAAAACTTCCTTAATGGAAGGTCACTCTGGCTCATGTAAAATGCTGTGTAAACTTCACCTCTGCATTCACTCAGCTCCAGCCTTGTTTAATTTCCTGCCCGGAGATATTCAGGGAACGTGACTACCTCTCAGGGCTCTGAACATCTTTCAGAAAAAAAACAAAACAAAACAAAACAGTTTTCTCACCACTTTGGGACTAAAAGACCCCCCAAAAAAGGGCAAGATACCTCCTCAAATTTTATCAAAAGCAAGGCAGTTGACCACATGCTCTGCCATGTTTCTCATTAGAAAAAGCAGCTAAGACCAAATGGACACACACAGGCTACAGAATCTGAGGCTCCCTTCTACATGACCTGGCTGTGTGACCTTGGCAAGTGACACCACTTCTCAAGGTTCCAGCTTCCATCTTGGGAAAGTGGAGGAGGTAGTAGTGCCCATTTCACACTGTGAGGAGAAAGATCACACTGATGCTCAAGGCAGTGCTTCGCCTGTGGAAAGAGATCTGTGAACAGCAGCCACTGGAACTGCTCTGCCATTGGAGGCAGCCATGGTCACAGTTAAGTATATGGACTCTGGAGCCTGGCTGTCCAGGTTCAAGTCTCAGCTCCACCATTCACAGGCTGCAAGCCCCTGCATGTGTTAGTTCTGCCAAATATTTGATATGATGATGAAAAGCAGCAGCTGTGGGTAAAGAATAAGCCAGGGATCCAAGGTTCAGAGACTTCCCTTCCACACACAACATGAGCAATGAAGTTGCTGAGACACCCACCATCCACACCAGACTCTTCGCAGACTTCCCCCTGCTCCACACCTACTTCCTGAATGCTCACAGCATGTTTCCAGAGAGGAACCAGAAATCATTTATCAAAAACCCCCATTTTATAGCCCAAAAGACTGGGGCCTGCCCCATTTTCACCTAGGACCATCCAACTGAGCTGCCCAGGCTTCCTGCCAATCCCTAGTGTTTTGCCTGATCTCATGGGTGGAGCACAGAGGAAGTGGGGACAGCAGGGCCATGTTACTCCCCACACAGACACAAAAGAAGCTCCAGGCAGGACCTCAACCCAAGCTCTTCAAGTCCCACAGTAAAGCCTTGCCAGGACCCAGGGAAAAACTGACAGTAGGGACTTCACCTAGATAAAATTCCCTCCTTCCAGCCTACATGCTAACCCTCCACATAGCTGACAGTGTTGGTAAGACCTGCTCTGGTTCACATAATGTCCCCTGGGATCTTGCTGGCTGAGTAAAATGCTGTCCAAAATAGGCCAGACCTTCAGAGAAGGGACTCCTGCCCCTCACTCCTGCCCCTGACCCACTTCCATGGCTACTGCATCACTGCCCCGTGGTGGCTGTCCTGTGCTAATGTGGATAAGCCTTGCCCCTCTCAGAGCTAGCTTTTCCATCTGGAAAAAGAGGGGTGGGGCTAAGCAACAGCCAGGTATAGGGGCTCAGGGTCCGATGCCCTTGGAGTGCACTGGGCAGGTCCCCAGGTCCAAGGCAGGCAGAGGAGGCAGTGCTGAGTCCTACTGGGTCCTGCCATCCACACACACAGCCCCCTTATCATCCAGGAAGGCTCCCAGAGGCCCATCCACAGGACCAAGAGGACAATGCAAAAGAAGGCCTCTGAAGCACGTCTGTAGCTCATTCCGTCCTCAAACACTCTGCAAGGTCAGGATTGGGGCCCGCAGTTTCAACATTAGACAGAAAGCTCACAGCAGTGTTCGGCCTGGGCTGAGCAGGGATTGTGAGAATGAGCTCTGGCCAAGACTGGTTTTACACAGCTTGGTTGCTCGTGTCATGCTTGTAGCCAGGTGTGAGGTGTAATGAGGGAGAGGAGAATAACTAATCCATCTTTCCACCAGTTCCTTCAGCCAGTGCTTGCCAGGCTCTTCCTATACACTGCATCCCTTGATGGGGAAGGAGGCACAGGGAAGAGAGACAGAGCTATGAACTTGGCTGGCCCTGTAAGGCTCTCAGAAAAGTGACCAGGCAACAAAGTTGGGACTAGTGAGGGGATGAAGAACCTACGGTGCAAATTGGAAGGAGGCATACTCACTCCTGGCTCTGAACTTGCAGAGGTCCCTGGGGGCAAGCATCTTTTTGGGTTTCATGCCCTTGGCTTCCCACCTGCCTCCTCTTAACTGAGGCCCTGCAAGACTGTGACAGTCCAGGGTGGTGGGTACTTCTTGAAAAGGGTAGAGGCTATGGTGGCCGGGACAGTGGTTCCCTTTCTAGTCTGGAGGGATTGGAAGTTTTCACAGTGTAAGTGAGGAGTTTGGACTCCTGGAAAAGGTGACCACTCTCAGGCAGCGGGACTGAGAGTCCTCACCACCACGCCTTAGCCAGGGCTGTCAAGAGCCGGTGGGCCATGGCCAGCATCATGTCCTCCTCTTGCCCCTTTGCCAGAGCAAAACGAACTGAGCAAGTGGGATCCTGGTGGCGGGAGCACACATGCCCTCAGGGCACAGCTAGAGAGGAAGGAGCCTAAGCCCACCAAACCAGTCCCAGCTTGCCTAGGAGTGCCTCTAGGGTCCATGTGCCCTGCTTGCGCTACCCAGCAGCCAGTGGGGCTCCATACCAACCGGGCTTTGTGGGGAGGAAGAATGTCGAGGAGGAGAATGAAAGGTGTCCATGCCTGGCGGAACCTTGTCTCAGACTCGGTCTGCTGTCCACAACGGTTTCTGTTTTGTACGTGCCTCTGTTAATAGGTCTGTACCCGTTCCTGTGTCCGTCAGTCTTTCCGACACCCTGTGCTTTTTGTTCCTCCCTCTCTCTGTCTGTCCCTCTGTCTGTGAGTGATGTGAGGTCGGGCAGGGGCAGTCGCAGCCCTGTCCTCTCTCGCCCTCATTGGTTCATAGCTGCTCCCCGGGGACAGCCTCTGCCAGTCCCGCCCCCCGCCCAGGACCTGAGCGCGCTCAGAGCCGCCTCAGCGCCCAGTCTCCAGCTCAAGACCGGAGCGCAGCAGCGCGCACGAGTGGGACAGGCTCGCCGCACACCGGGCGTTGCACAGGGACCCGAGGCTGCAGGACTGCTCGGAGGCTCGGCGGCCGCGGCGCCGCAGGACGCGGAGGACTCGCCTTCCTCGCCCTCGTGCACTCGGAGTCCCAGCGGCGGCGCCCAACTGAGACCCGAATTGCGGCCGCGCTCACCAGGCACCTCTCGCTGCCGCTGCAGCCCAGGGGCGCCCCGGAGCGCGGAGCCCATCCGAGCGGGGGGTCCGAGCCGAGAGGGCAGCTGGAAAACCTCCAGACGGGTGATTCGGCGCCGCGGGTGGACGCGGGGAGACACGGGGAAGCCTGAGGGGCGTGGAGCCGACCAGCTCCCGGCCCGGGGGGCTGCCAGCCCCGCGGCGAGGACTGCTGAGCGCGGAGGCGAGTGAGCGGCCGCGGCCGACTCTGCGGCCCCGGCGGCCCCGAAGGCACGACTCCGGGTCAGTCGCGCGCAGCAGGGCAGGAGGGAAGCGCCATGGAAGCGCCGGGGGGCGCCGGTCCGCGCGAGGCGAAGTAAGGCAATCCGGCCGGGGTCGGGAACCTGCGGGCCATGTACGGCGACGTGTTCAACGCCACCGGCGGCCCCGAGGCGGCGGTGGGCGGCGCGCTGGCCTTGGCAGCCACGGTCAAAGCGGAGGGCGCTTTGCCGCTGGAGCTGGCCACGGCGCGCGGTATGCGGGACGGCGCGGCCGCAAAGCCCGACCTGCCCACCTACCTGCTGCTCTTCTTCCTGCTGCTGCTCTCCGTGGCGCTCGTCGTCCTCTTCATAGGCTGCCAGCTGCGCCACTCGGCCTTCGCCACGCTGCCCCACGACCGCTCGCTGCGCGACGCCCGCGCGCCCTGGAAGACGCGGCCGGTGTAGCGGCGCAGCGAGCCCGGGCCGGCGGGCGCCGTGTCCCGGCCTCGCCACGAGCAGTGGGTGTGAGCCAGGCAGGACGGGCCTGACGCCAGGGTCGCTGGGCCCTGGGCCCCTGTCCCCTGACCCAAAGACCCTTCCGGACCTCGAGTGTCAATCTGGGCGTAAAGGGAGTAGGGGGCGTCAGGACTACGTGGGGTCCGGCTCCTAGTAGCCGCGGGGTAACAAGGTTCTGGGCCCCTGGCTGGGTCTTTCCTCCCCCGGACAGTGGTCCAGCCCGGACCTTCCCGAAAGACGGCGCGCCACCGGGACATAGGCGCCTTCCTCGCCGCCTGCTGACTGCCTCACTTTGCGCACGGAAGGGGAAGGCACGACCGGCGCGCGACCTGCCTGTCGGACTCCCAGGCTGTGGCTGTCTTCCCACGGCTGTCACCGCCTCCCCTACTCTTGGGCTCCGAGGACCCCGTTAGGATATGAGCGTGAACTCAGCGGGTCTTTGAAGTGGTGGCCCTCAGGGGCCTCGTGTCCTGGGGAAAGTGAGGGAACGCGGAGTTTCACTAGGTCCAGCCTGGGTCCAAAGGCTGTTTTCTCTGCGGGCACGGGCGGAGGGAAAGCCCCTTTAGAGGCACAGGGTCCCATCGGCAGCACCCTGTGGTCGGGGATCCGCGTCCCACATCTCCAGGGGGCCGCGTTCCTGCAATAAAACCTCACCGAATTAGACCCGGTGCTGAGAACGCTCTGGTCATTGGCTGCGCCTCTTTGGAAAGAGGGATCAGGGCAAGGCATCCCGCGCAGCCTGGGAGCCAGGCGCAACCTGTCTTTCGCCTCGCTGTGGCCCAGGTCAGTTTTAATGCTTCCTCTTCTCCAGCTTTTCTAGGGTTAGTCAATTATTTTCTATAGGAATTGTTTTCAGAGCCGGTCTCAAAAGAGGAATTGCTGCCTAGTCTGCTGGAAAAAAAAAAAAAAAATCCTGTAGTGAGGCTCCATGGTGACCTTTCTTTCCCTGTCTCTCCTTTGCTCTCAAAGCCTCCCTGAGCCTCAACCTTTTCAAGAGCCATTACTTGACCAGAACCAGCTGGTGATGGAAGGGCCTGAGGGTCAGGGGATGGGGG
Organism: Macroglossus sobrinus; assembly: GCA_004027375.1. Classification (NCBI taxonomy): domain Eukaryota; kingdom Metazoa; phylum Chordata; class Mammalia; order Chiroptera; family Pteropodidae; genus Macroglossus; species Macroglossus sobrinus. The sequence continues at coordinate 230,063 of PVKZ01000533.1, read as the reverse complement.
CAGCTGCTCAGCACTTCTTCCCAGAAAGCAATGGATGAATAAACCCCACTTGGAGGAAACAATCTCAAAGATCCTGAGAGGGAACAGAAAGATTTGAGATAACCGTGGTCATTTTCAAAGTGAACCTATGCTAAGGCATTTTTATGGGGGGTTTAAAATAGTTTCAGGATTCACCTGGCTCAGTGGGACACTGGAGCTTAGAGAATGTTAAACTGAAAAGGAGAATAGGTAGATTATCTAATCTAGTGGCTTGAAACCATATGGGGGTCACTCAGGTTTTGAGAATCTAAAGAACGCCAAGGACACCTGCCTCTGGCAGAATGCATACAGGCCCCCAATTCTGCAAACTGGTCTAAGGACCCAAGCTGAGGCTCAGTGACCGATGTGCTAGTGCTCAGGCCAGGGTTCCCACCACCACTTCTCAGCCATGCCCAAGAGTCCCCCTGGCACCTAACCTATGGAACAGCAGAGGTGAGCAGAGGACTACAGTTCACCTTGGGCCTCATTATTATTTATTTTTATTTTTTAGGCGGCACAACCCTTGGTTGACCTCACAGTTTGCAAGGACATTGTCAGCTTATAATCCCTTATTTTAAAAAAATTTTTTACGCCTACAGCACCTCGTCTTCCTAGGTGGTCTTCCATCCAAGTACTAACCAGGCCCAACCCTGCTTAGATTCCGAGATCAGATGGGATCAGGCTTGTTCAGGGTAGCATGGCTGTAGACCATTATTATGTCTTGAGAACTAACACCAGACAAGCCTTAAGGATACTAATTCTCTAATAACCTCACAGAACATTTTAGTTTGGTCTTTGGAAATGTAACCAAACCTCTCCGGCCTGCAATAATGGTAACCCAGATAATCTGTGTGATTCTTATTTGAGTGAAGACTCAATGGAATAAATGGAAGGAGGCATGAGGACTCCCTGGCTGGCATGATGAAATCACACAATGCTGATATGGGGGACCCCTCGGGCTGTGAGGGGTAGGAGACTCTTCATCCACATCTCCCATGGATAGAGCTGAAGGCAGTGTGCACAGCGGTGAAAAGCACATGCTCTGTAGTCTCACTGACTTTAAATCCCAACTCCACTGCTCACTGGCTGTGACCCTGTGCAAATTATTTAATTTTAGCCTGTTTCCTCATCTGTGAAATGAATACTATATCACCTAGCTCCATGACATAATACTAAAGGACCTAGCCAATGTAACATGTTAGAACCCAAATGTTAGCTATTATTATACAGGCTTAGACTTGAGGCAACACCACTGCTGAAAGGAGAAGCTGGCTCACAAACAGGATGTACCATCCCTGTCTACTGTGACCACAAACAAATGCAAGGGCTGGTCCTTGCAGGAGAGACTAGGAGTGGATGACTGGCTTGGAAGTCATCTGGAGTTCTTGGGCCAGAATCAGCTAAATCTGAAGGAGGGTGGAGATATAGGAGGCTTTTAGGATCCCTTAATAAAATACTGACCCAAGGCATCAAAAAGTTAAAGCTAAAAATTGCTAAGATGGAGACAACTTGGAAAGCATTCCTCTGATGCTTTGGGTTGCAGTGGCCTTGGCCAAAGGCTTGAGACTTCAAATGAACAGATAGATACTTCTGGAGGAAATACTTAAGTAACGGCCTGCACAGAGCTAGATTCTAGAAACCAAGCAGCGTCAGTGAGAGGAACTAGACGACGTCTCTGCTTTTTGTCAGCACTATAACCCTAATTTCATTCCCTTCTCTAGTCTAGTGCAGCCTAGTTGAACAGTAATGGGCCCTTGCTCATATAGAACCTAGCCACAGATTCTCCCCTGGAAAGCAGGGATGTGGCTGAGTTCATGTCTGCTCTCTACTAGCACACAGGTAAGTGGACTACAATGTGGTAATTACATTTAGATGAATATCCAGGAGGAAGTTTTATACACACACTTCATCCTGCCTTCTGCTCTTCCATAATTGTGTGATGCCTTGGAACCACCTTTGGAGAGCTAGCTGGCCACAGTAAACTAAAAATAGGACTAGGACCTGTGACATAGGTGTTTGGGCTGCAATGCTATAACCAGACACTGGGAGATGACAAGAAGTGTGAGAATACATTTCTGATGGCAGGTGAGGGGGTCAAATTTTAGGGAAGGTGATGGCAGATAGCAGAAACCAGGGAGAAGCAGCATACTGTAGTGACCAAGAGCCTCAGTTCTGAAGTGAGGTAATCTGACCTTTGGCCATTCATTCTGTGCATTGATCATGTTTCTGGATGTCTGAAAGCCTCAGTTTCCTCATCTGTAAGATGGAGATAATAGTATCTGCCTCAGGATTTATAACTGCATGAAGCACTGTAGGCAGTGTTTAGCTCATCTTTGACATGTAGTAAGTGCTCTGAATGTGACCTATCATTTTTACTAAATAGGGTTACCATTGCAGAAGTGTCTGCTGCAACACAAACAGCAACTGCTTTCCCTCAGTGACTTGTAGTCTTTTCAAAAGGTATGTGCTATCACAGAACAGTAAGAGGTCTGCCATTTCTCAGCAGGTATGCTCAGAGTTGGAGAGTAACTGTTCTAGGTCTTTTCTCACTCTACACTTTCTGCTAAACTAACTCAACCACACTCGTAGCTTCAGGTGCTTTTCAAATGACTCCAGACCCTATCCCTGAGCCCATTCAACATCTTCATTTGGATATCTCATAGGGAACCTCAAACCTAACATGTCTAAAAGTAACTTTTCCATGTAAATTAGATTCTCCAGTCTTCATCTCAGTAAACTGCACCAGTATCTGATTGCCAAAGTGAAAAACACAGGGTGGTCATTCTTGACCCCAAACTCTTCACCTTCCCACGTGCGACCTATCATCACTCTACTCCATCTGCTGCCCTCCATCTCCACCACACCACCGAATTCAAAGCCCAACATCCACTTTCGCCTCTTGCCAAAGCACACATCTGATCCCATTATCTGCCTTCAGCCTGTTTACATTCCAGTGGCTTCCCCTTGTTCTCAGAATTTAAAACAAAACCTTGGCTTACAAGATCCAGCATTATGTGCCCCCACCAACCTCTCCAGCCTCATCTTCTCACACTCTTCTTGTACTCTAGGCTCTAGTTACAATGGCCTTTCAATCCCTCACATTCCCCTGCCTAAACTGGTGGTCTCTCCATCTGACTAATGCTGTCTCATCCTTCAGGCTTCAACTTAAGTATCTCTTCCTCAAAAATGACTTGCCTGAGCTCTCAGATAAGATCAGTTACATTCATTCATGGCCCACAGTTCCCTTATCATAGATATTAAATATGCAATTCATAGGCTATCTCTCCCCTACTAACATGTAAGATGTATGTATGAGGTCAAGGACAACATCTACCTTGTTCATTGCTGCTTTCCCAATGCCGAGCATTGTGCTAAACACACAAAAACACGAGAACTGAAGAAGTGTTTGTTGCATGAAATACAGTGGAAAGACAAAGCTAGAGGTTAAGATAAATTTGTCTGTGGAGTCTTCATCTAAACACCTCACCTTTGACTTTCTGCCTTAAACTAAACTTGTATCAGATGAAATATTGAGTTGAACTTTCCTTACTGACTGACATTTTAAGTAGCCTGTTTCCTGGAGGTGGTAATCCATCAAGTTGTTAGCAACTGACATTTCTTATCTCCATCTACGTAACACCTCAGTTATTATCCTATCTTATGCCGAAGCTAAAGAACATATGAAAAGACAATTCTGCTCAGGACCATAAAAATAAACATTCAGAAAAACAGAAGCAGAGTCTATTTTTTAGTTTCCTTCTCCATTCCTGCTTTTTCTCCAAGCTCCAAAACTGATCAGATAACACTAACTAGATAGGAACTGAAAACTCTAAACTATGTTATAGCATCACTTTCCATGAGGCAGATGATCCCACCACAGTTCTGCTGCCCAACACAAAGCTTGACCTGTAGTAAGCACTCAGTAAGATTTGGTGAGACTAAGTGAATGATAAGTTATTAATTAGGTTACAGTCTGAACTGTTATAACAACACTCCCCAAGTCCATGTTTCTTAACCTTCCAGGAGTAGCACAGCTGTCATCCTCATCCCTTGGTTTCCACATCTTCTTCAAGGTAGCTACTCTAGCTCTTGCCATCGTATTTGCATTCTAGCCACTGGGAAGGGGGAAGGTGCAAGACATTCCTCTTTGAAGCAATATGCCGAAATGGCATGTATCATTTCTGCTCAAATCCAGTTGGTCGGAACTTAGTCAACGACCATATCTAAGCTGAAAGGGAGGCTGGGAAGTGTGGTATGCAACTGGACGTAGGGGTTCTATAATTAAGGAAAGGGAGAATGTGTATTGATTGGTAAACTTCCAGCAGCTTATTAAACAGACGAAAGGAAAGCACCATTCTTTTCATAGGAGGATAAATCTTTGCAGTCTTACTACTTACACAGTTTGTGCTTGCATTCATTATCTGCATCTTCACTGCTGTCAATAACTTGGCCTAAACAAATTCACAGAATTTTATGTAAAAAAAAAGATAATCAGGGAACATTTACCACTAATCCTAACTGTTGGCACAGTCTGTCAAGCCTCCCTATGCTTTTTCTCCGACAACCACATCACACTCCTCAGTAGAAGTAATCTTTCATTCTGAAGGACAAATACAGGGCACTACGTTGTCTCTCAAAGGCATTACTTGTGGAGTCGCACCTGAAGGCCTGTCCGTCATTCACAACAGTTGGGGATGACATTAGAGAATCTAAACCAGGGCACTAAAATCAAACTATAGGGCTCTTAACATTGCTACCCTGTAAGCTGTAAAATAAAAAATATACTTTTTTGGTTATTTTCTTTTGTCAAATATCAAGAGAAACTTGTGCCCTTGGACTTTCTCTGGGAAAATATTAATGACTTTATTCTATAGTTTCTCTGACATAATTCCAGTAATCATAACTTTGAAGCAAAGGTCTAAAAGTTCAAAGAGAATATGAGCATTCTAACTTCTTAGCTGAGTTTTCCCCTTTCTTCTCTTATGAGGCATGTAATAGATTAATTAAAAAGTGCTGAGCTAGAATCCATTCAGCGGTTTCATCATATAATTTAAAAGCTGAATTCTAGTTTTAAAAAACCACATGTTTCAATACTCTCATTCACTCAACAAATACTGGAGTGCTTACAAAATGTCTAGAACTGCTCTAGCAGTGGAAACACAGGTCTGGCCTCATATAGCTTATATTCCATGAGATAAGACAGTCTACTATAAACAGAGTGAAGAAATATAGTTAGATGTGATCAATGCTATAAAGAATGAAAAACTTTCTTCTCTCTCCTTAATTTCCAAGGTCTTTTTTTTTCTTCTTTCTGAAAATCTTCCCAGATTAATCCCAAGTGGGGTTTGTTGTTGTTTTTGGTCACTTCAGTACTCTCATTAAAATATCTGGATAGGTAGGCTTCATGTTTATACATTTTGAAAAGGTCTGCCATTCAACAAAATAAAAGGGAGGACAATGTTCTTTCAGGTATATAGAAGTCAAGAAACACTTTAGAACCAAACCAATTTCTCTTAGAACTCTTTCAAAAGGGGAGCTTTAGCTATACCCATAATCACCTAATGTCAAAGAAAGGACCGAAGATATAGCGACTACCATAACAGGTAAGGGTACACGCATACAAGTGTAGTAGTTAGCTATTATTTGGAGAGTTTTAGTTTGTACTTTTTCTGTGCTGTTAAAATTCTCTGAATTTATCTCAGATATAAGTATTTAAAATGAAATATCAGGTGAGGTTTTTATTGGATGGAGAAAGGGGACAAAGTATAAAAAAGCTTTCAAAATCCATTCCCAGACTTCAAAAACCTGCCTCAGAAAACCTCTCACAGGAATTATACAAACATTCACATGCCAGAATATGGATAATAAGAGTCTTAACCATCAGCCTTCTACTTCCCATCCAATATATTTTAAGATGGAGATGGTTAAGCAAGCTGCTAAAAACTCTTTAAATTTTCCCTAAGCCTCATTCCCCTTTCTTTGAAATAAAACCACAAAAAGTGATTAGATGAAAAGAACCCAAGATTTTTTTCCCCACAAAAATCAGTTTATTAAAGATAGACTTACAAATTCAACAGAACCAAAAATACAGTAATACTTAAAATGGGGGAAAGACTTTTTAAAAATGGTTCCTTCTTTGAACGATATATACTACAGAGCTCTGAAAAAGTACTTCCTTATAAGCTTACCCAGCCTGCTGACAGCCTTCTTTAAATGTTTATAAAATACTGACTGTATCAAAACTGCAATAATATGAAATAGCTTTAACCATTGAGTTTCATATCTAAAAGAAAATTGAAGCAGATGTCACAATTTTTCCTCTCATCACCTGAACTGTTTTGGCTAAAGCAATTTGAAAACTAATTATCTTAAATCTGAGAAAGCTGACACCTCTCACTTTCACTGAGATCTTTTGCCAGATTTTATGTTTTTGAAATATTCTTCTAAAACTGTCAGTGAAGTCGCTGCTAAATACCTTACTAAATACCTTATATTTGAAATAAAAAGGCATAAGAAGGAACTGATTTTAAGAAATGAATTCCTTTGATGAAGTTTTCTCTAAAGAAAATAAGAGCTTTTACATTTATTCTTTTGCGTTAAAATATTCAGTTTGAGTTTTTCTACTTTTCTACTGGGGCACAGATTTTCACCATCCCTTCCTAATGAGAATGAGTTTGCATTTCTAGTATACATAACACAGAGGTGGCAAAAGTCTGTACTTGGTAGAGATGATTAAACTGTGATTTAAAATAAAATTTAAGAAAATAAAAACAAAGCTAATGCAAAGTGGATAATCATGGGTTGATCTAAAGTGCAGCATCAAAAATAATTCCACTGAATCAAGGAAGTATAAATGTTATAATAATAAAAATATGAGTTCTTATGTGCCAGAAACTATTCTAAGTACTTTATTTGTATTACATTATTTACACTTTCCCCAATCCTATGACTTTTACTTTACAGGTCAGGAAATTAAGCACAGAGAGGTTAAATAACTTGCCTAACGGTACAGTTAACAAAGCTATGAGGCCCATGATTCAAATGCAGACAAGTAGATTCCAGAGCTAGCTCTGCTAAGAGCTATTGTATTTTCCAATACAGGTCAAGGCCTCTCATTTATTAGGATCTAGAGAAGGAAAATTAATGGTTAAACTAAAAAACTCCAGACTCTAGATCCAAATCCCTTTTCCAGACAAAACAAAACTAAACCAAGAAACACACATTAACTTTCCTACAAACAGAATAGAAAAATATTGATCAACCTGAGCAAACCTCATGCTGCGTGGAAAGGCATGGTGTTCCCCTTTTATATCACTAGTGCACAAACACAGATAACACAGCTGGTCACAGAAGCTGACAATGTCATCCTTTTTATAACTCAATGAAATAAGTCAAAACAGAGCACCAAACCCCCTTTCCCAAAAAAAGAAGTAAAATTCCACACATATTAAGTGGGTTTTGAGGTTTATTAAAATAAAGTATTAGCAAACAATATGCAAAAATGAAGTTCTTAAGAGTTATGGCTTTGAAAAGCATGATATAGTAAAACCTAATACATTTTTATAAGTATCAAAAGGATAACAGAATTGAAGCATGTTGCTAGAATTTCATTTTCTACAACATAAACAGAAGCAGAACAAATACAAATAAGCAGATCTATACTATAGTGCAGCCATTGGTTTGGTCTTTATCATCTGCATATGAAATATCTTTTTAAGAGAACATGGGTAGGTACATACAAATATCCAGTTTTCACAATTACAATCTTATCCAATTTTAAAATAAGTGATTTTCAAAATGCAACCTTAAACAACCAGGTTAAGAAGAAAACCAGTTGCCCAACTATTATCTTCAAGAGTCCCTATAATTAAAATACTTTATGAATAAATCAAAGCAACATCATCTGCAATCCATGGAATTAGAAGGAAAAATCTGACTCTGAAAGATTTCTTTTACAAAGAACTTCGGTTTGTCTGGCATCACTGGAGTTTGGTTATAACTATTAACAGCTAGTATTAACAAGGAACTACTTAATAATTGGGAAAAGGGGGGTTACCTACCTGTACACAAAATCCTGAACATTTTAAAAACAATCTTCAAATAAAACCTTAAATGACAATGGTATGATGATTTTAAGAATTTTAAGAACAGAATTATTTAGACAAGAACCATGCAAACCTTTTTCACTTTGCTATGAATGACAGAAGAATCCTGCTCTGTCTGGATCATTTTCAACAAAACAGCTCATCACTGGTTCTGCAGCAATTGCTACTCCCAGCAAATATTACAGCATAAGGTCATACTTATTAAAACAAAATAATAAAATTGATATGTAAAATCCCTCACTGTGGTTTTTGTAAACCATCTAATTTTCAGGTAATACTTCAATTATAATATGGTTGTATTTTAGAAGATTTGTTCATAACAAAGGCTTGACAAACCTCCTGTAGTCAGGACATGCTAAACTGCAATCCACTGAATTCCAAAGAACTATCCAAGTTTCTGTGCAGCAGGTGAAACATAGCAAAAAAGACTATCCTGAATTCTGACTTTCCAAACATGCATCTTCTTTGAGAAGAAAACCTCTCCAAAATCCTAACTGTATCAATGAGAAAAATACTGCTGTTCTGGGAAAAACGGGCATCAAGCCTGAAGATTTACCACCCCTTCCCCCCACCCCCAAAAAAACTGCCCTAGTTAGTATCTGAGGAGACCATCCATAAACCAATGCTTAGGAAAACTCACTCCCATAAAAGTCACCAAACACTTCTAAAACCACCAGGCTATCTACTATCTTAAATGATTAATGCTTATCTAGCTGATGGGTATAAAAAGGAAAACATACTTACAATCTCACCTGAGAGATTAAGTGAGGATTTAACTAAGAAGACAAGGGCAGGCTCTGAACCTCTTAAAAGTTAACAGGTCCAAAATTTAAGTCATCACTGGAAGCTGAATTCAGTATTTATCAATAGATTCTTCCTTCTTCAGGAAGTATAAAAGGTATTGATATATTTTAAGTAGGAAAGTTACAATGATCCAAAGTAATATTAAGCAAACAACTAGAAAAAGTATAAAGAAATGAATCTAAACTGGTATATTAGATGCTCTCTATAATAGAAGCACAGCACTTAAGCAGGTACTATCCAACTTTTTAGTCTCTCTGCTATTAGTAGGGTTTCCTTTTCTGTATAAACTTTCCCCTTCAGCAGAACACTATAGGGGAACTGTTTCCCACAGGTACTTCCAGGTAGCACTGAAGGTTTTATAATGTGAGCCCCAGTTCTTGTATTGACAATACATTTCAGATCTGAATACTTACTGATCATTTTACAACCTAAAAGAATGTCTTACCCTCAAATGTATGAAAAGTATAAAATGGCTACATCCTCTTTCTGTACTATTAGATGTAGCTTACTGAACTATCTAGTAATCTTACTGTGGATTTCTCCTCAGAAACCCAGCCAATTCTATTTTCTTATATAACAACAATAAAATATGAAAAATGATTTATATGCTAATGTACATATTTGACATTTTGACTGGTCTTCCTCAAATTTTCTCTAAAAAAAATATTAGTTTACATTCCACAACTTAAGCTAGGCAATATCAATCAGACCACAATATCTATTACAAAGAGATATTAGTTAAATATACTCCTTGTTTTTTTCCCAATCAATATCTTTTTGCTGTTTTAATTCATTACTGGGATTAATTTGATTCTATTCTTCTTTCTGCATTTACAAACAAATTAGTTATAATTTTATTATTCCTAGACTGTCTTTCTCAGCTGCCATATAGTAATGTTGTACATGCTATAAAATGTGATTATTTAACTGGTGTTAATGTTTTATAAACCTTTCTGAATGTTAAATAAAAACTTAATACTGTAATTTTCTGAAATGGTTTCTTTCAGAGGTATGGCTTCTTTTCACTGGCCAGTACTGTGCTTGCTTTTTAAAAAATCTTACTGGCAATTTTTCTTTCCCATCCATGGATATTCGGCATCTTAAGGAATCATAGAAGCAGCTAGATAAAGTTTTCATTTAAAAGCCAGGGATGTGGAGTTAACAACTTTTAGGAAATACAACAGGCTTAATACTTTGTGAAACTCTTAACAGTTAATAGCTTCAACATGGTCATTCGTGAGACACAACTCCATAGAGAAAACACAGAAAAGATCAATCACTTAAAATCCTGCTAATAACTATAAAGGCTATGACATGAGTAAAAATAATTTTTAATTAACTCAACCCAAAACATCAATAAAACAATTCGATAGTTTCTACCAGCTGAAGCCCACTTAAGTTGATTACATGTATCTGTCATTCAAGCAGGGTGATTTTTTCTACAAATTTGTTCCAAAGATTGTGCCATAAGCCTGGTTAAGTAAACCAATGATGTAAATTAAAATTGTTCTATCGCTAAGCAAATAATATCCTCTTATCCTCTTTCATGTGGTTGACACAATTATGGAAGATTGAGAATGCATGTCATGTAAAACGTATGTTTAAGGCTCAAGTGACTATCAGAAAGTATCCTCTTACCACCCTGTGAGCTGAAACACATATGGCACTTTATTTGAAAGAACTAAAACCATCCATTGGCTGCACTTTGTAAAAGCAATAAATAATGTCACAGAAAACATGAGGAACTGCATTCTCTTTTCCACAAAAAAAAAAAAAAAAAAGCATTTTCTTCCTTGTAAAAGCAGAAAGGGCAAGGCAGAAAGTCAAACCAAACTAACATTTGAAACAGAAGACTGATATGGCTCCACATACTTTCAAAAGGCACCAGAACACAAGCTTCTTCTGATAGGTAAATTAGTTCACTGTTTTCATGTCATGATTATGAGTCCAACTGACTGCTTCCTAGAAAAAAGGGGCTGAGTCCTTTACCCCACAGCCTTTAAGCATGATTGATTAAATGGATATTTTATAGTTTCATGTCTTTCTTCTCTGAGAATTGTGTTCTGGGAGACTAGCATTCATATAGGTACAAAAAAAAAAAAAGGACTACAATGGAGCATGGTAACTGAAAGAACAACTTTTAGGAAATACAACAGGCTGTATTTTTTGATACATGAAAGTTTTAAAATCAGCTATCTCAACAACCACTGCTGATTCATTTAAGTATCAGACTAGTAGTAGCCTCATCCTTGGGGCCAGAATGAAGAGGCTCCTATGGTTACAGTACACAGGTCCTTGCATGGAGATACTGATGCAAAACAAGTAAGAGCAATGGGTTTAAGGACATGATTTCCAAGATTAATAACATCCATAAAACTGGAATTAAAAAGGCACCTTAGGTTGGAGCTACAGAATAACAGTCTTATAATCTAGGTTGAAAATACAACAAAAGCTAGAAAAAGCATAACTTTCTACAATTGTAATCTATAAACTGCAGTGTTTGTTAATATAAAAGGGTACCAAGGAAGTACGGATGAGCATCTAAGTCACTTGAGTGTGTTTCACAAAAGGTTACATTAAAAACTGTCACCCATCAAAGTGCAAAATAAAAGATTAATGCATCTCAAAATTAGAGTTCTTGCAACACTGGCCAAAAGCAGCAAACATAGCTGAACAAGGCCGTGCATGCACTGTCACTAGCTATAAAGTAGTACTTATGACAGATTCCAAGTAAATGGCATATACTGAAAATCGGTTGTTGGCAATACTTTTTTTTTAAAAAAAGGAAATGTTTTACAAAAGATATACTGAGTGAAGTCAAAATACAACAAACATTTAGCTGTATTAAATGTAAATTTTATGATGTCATCTATAAAACTATCACTCTGCTTTTACTGAACACTACTTGTTAGAGCAGTGCATAGTGTTCCTTCAAATAGATTTTTTTTATACTTTCTTTTAAGCCCCTACTATATGCTTTTATAGAACCATGAATTATACTATTTTAAAGCTGGTGGGACAAAGAAACTGGTAAAAGTACAGCTTCTGGAGGATCAAGAGTGAAAGGGAAACTTTTCACTGTTTACCCTCCCATACTATTATAATTTTTCATCATGTGATGTATTACTTTTTCAAAAAAATTTAACAAATTTTGTCTTATTGTTGGAACAAGAAGGCAAAAGTGTGTTCCAGTTTAAAATTAATGCCAAGCTTTTGAACTGGGGCACGATAATTACTCTGCATCTTTCTCAACACTTTTGAGAGTTAATCACGTGAACATTAATACAAACAAATGTAGATTCATCGCAAAATATAAATGTATTGGTCACAATTATGTAGAAAAAAAAGCTGTTTTCCATGTAAGCTCACAGTATCTGTACTGAAAGTTTCCCTAAAATTAAAACAAGTCCACTAATAATAGAATTGAAAAGAATACTTCTGCACTATGAAACAGAAGATATGGGGTTCAGAGGAGAGCCCATCTGAGTGAGGACCTTATCCAACCACTGAAGAGGCCCATGAAGATGAATCTCAATCCAACATGGGGTGCTGGTAACATCCTGCCGGTGATATTCTGCTCCCCAACCCTATGAAAATGAACATATATCACAGTAAATCTCTCTTTAATCTGTCAACTAATCAAAACTAATTTTAATTTTAACATACTAACAAAGATTAGTAAGAGACATGTAGAATGTACTTTAAAATCATAAAAACAATCTTAGCATCATGGAGTAAAAGCAACACAGTAGCTGCACTATGGAAAGATATATAAATTTTTCAAATAACATATAATTCCCTTAATAGAAGAAACCCCCGGAGCAAGAGGTTTCAGAATATTTTTTTTAATTTTAGAGTTAATACATTGTAATATGTCATAATTTAAAAATTAACATTTCTACAGTGAGATGTATTCTCATTTAATGGGAAAAATAAGTCATATAAGTTCATATCAGATTATGTTACAAAAAAATTTTTTTCAGTTTTTTAACTATCAGAAAATGCATTATAGATCTAATTAAGGTATGCAAGTGCACTTAAAGTGGCAATCATGTATCAATTATCCCTTAAGATGAAAAATTACTGAGATGAATTGAGCTGGAATACTTTAGCCTAAAACTCCAAAGATTACACTTTTTTTCATTTTTATTTGTCTATAATAATCAAACTATGCTTTACTGCTTATAGTAGTCTTGGCCCAGGACTACTGGGGATGAGGGGCTGAGGGAGAAAGGATTAAATATGCAAAAGTCATGTTTCTATAGAAGTAGGGAAATATCTTCAAGACTCCTGATAAACTGATGTATGTAACAGACCTATAGCAAAGCAGCAAGGAAGCACTGGACTGTGGGACTGAAAGCCAAAACGAAAAAATCCACAGAGTATGTGACAGCTGCTCTTCTTGGGCTATACCCAAAAAGAACAGTGGATATAGTACAGGCTGCTTGAATATATCACTAAAATTCTCTCCAAATTTTGCTCATGAACTATCATCTTTGGAATGCCAATAAAATCTAGTGAAAAGTATATAATAATTTGAAAAGCTTTTTAAAACTTTTCAAATCCTTAGTAGAACTTAGATACATGAAAAATAATTTTAGTATTCTAAAAAATTCTTTACGTTACTCTAATGGGATCTAATAATAATTAAAAACTGCTAAAGCTAAAGAAGTTTAAAAAATTTTAATACTAAATGCTTTCTAGCAATTTAGTATTAAACTGAAATTCTTTATAAATTCAGTCTCTCTTCAATATCAAAATCATTATCAATATCATAAAATAAAATCTTAGGCTTACCATATGGTTAAAGTTATAAAGTCAAGAATTTCATTTAAAAATCTACTAAATCAGGTCAAAAGTAATTAGCACTTTTCATTTAACAAAGACTTTTTTAATTATATACTGAAGACATACAATATACATATTTACAGTGACTCATATGAAGCTACAAACTACAACCCACTCACCTTGACAAAACTCATTCGAATGGTGCACATTTTGGTGAGCTCATATACTGCCTCAAACCCATGGTTGACAGACTGAGCCAGAAGCTGCGCAAACTCTTGATTGTTAAAAATTTTGAGGCTGCAGCTGCTGGGAATCTTACAGACAGTGGTAGGATGAAAGCCATGATGAAAGTTGCAGTTCCTACTCTGTACAAATATGCTGCTGTCACTGAGACACTCTGCATACACCTCTCCGCCAACATAGTACAGATGAACACCTTAAAAACACCAGGTACAAGAGTCAACAAAGCAGCAGCATGAAGCCAAAAAAGGTGCAACCAAGAATATTCACTCATCTATAGCAAACTCCCCAGTCTTTAGATAGAAGGCACCACTAGATGGCCTTATGCTGTCAGAGATAATTAAGAGGCTGATGTCTGCCTAAATCTAAAATTATCCTCAAGTAAATAAGACTCATGCCTCATATTAGGTTATCAATTCTTAGGGGTTTTTTTCCCTCTTTTCCACCAATCATTTATCATCTCTTTGAAAGAAAGCAATTGCAAAAAAAAAAAAAAAAAAAAAAGCCAAGAAACAAAAAAGCACCCAATGACAAATCTTTTCAAAGGAATGCTTGCTGCTATCAACAATCATAGTCATTTGGCAAAGAGTTTTGTACTCCCTTTGCTAATGGAGAGGACAGCTGCATTTAAAAACAAAACAAAACAAAAAAACTTAAGGCACATAATGTAATTTCAGGTCACAATAAATGGCAGATTTATTTTACTTTCCTAAAAAAAATGTTTAGGTATTTTAAAAATACACATAAATGTGTGAATGTAATTTCAATATTAAAGATTCAAATACATACCTAAAGCTGAAGTTCCCAACTTTTAACTATGCAAATAGTGCTAAAAAGACCATCCTTATACATACATACCTTTGCACACATGTGAATCACAGACTTGTATCAGGCTGTGACATTAAAAAAAAACTTTTTTCTGAGCAAAAAAAAAAAAAGATCTGCAGAAGGGTCCTACACCTACATACTGAGGAAAAAGGGAAAACTGCGTCCAGAATTCAAGAATTCACCAAGTAGATTTCTCTTGAATTATTCTACTATAGTGGAAAAATGCATAGAAATGAGGCATTTAACCTAAAATATCTAGTTGGCAGTAAAATAAAAAAAGAATGAAAACTTTCAACTAATTTTTGGCCACAGTATTTTTCTGAATCTCTTCTATAAGAAATGGCACACAATTATAATTACGTACCTTTTGTTTTGAATTTGGACTAAGATGTTCTCAAATCAAAGAAGAAAAAAGCAGCAAGTGGTAAAAACAAAACTTCTTAAAGAGACAGGCAATACATTCTACCTGAGGCAGACTTCCTTCCTGACCACTTGAAACACAAGACTCTGACATTCCACTGCAGTGTGAAAAATTCTTTGTTATGGCAACTGTCTTGCAGGATGAATTATAAATAAAACCTTGTTACCTGAATCAAAAGGTGGGAGGGGTGGTAGTGAAGCCACTGAAGATATGTCACTCAAACTTGGTTTCCTACCTGTAACCCTGCTCTTCCAATGTAATGGAAATTCTTACACGCCATCTCAGCCCAAAATACTCCACAAACATATAATTATAAAATTCTTAAAATATCTGTTGCATATTTACTATGAGCCAGGCACTATTCTAGTTGCTGAAGATATTGCTGTTAATAAGGCAAATTTCTGAAAAGCTTATAAACCAGTCAGAAAGATATTCAAAAAATAAACATAGAAGTAATATAATTTCAGATGCTAACTACTATAAAGAAAAACTAAGCAGGATAAGGAAAAGAGGATTGATTAGGTCTTTACTTCAACATCTGCAACTTGAGGGCAGAGATCACACCTTAAGCTTCTTTGTATGCTCCAGCACCTTTCACAACAATGCATGGTACACAAGCAAACAAAACAGACTTCAAGTGAATGTAGAGAAATGACAAAATTACCTTTTCCAATATGTCGCCTAGTGTTTTCAATTGTTGAATTACGATTAACATTTGACAACAACCCCAAGCAAAATCTACTTTTGTTATTGGAAGGGTCTGTGAATCCATCTACTAACACACTAGTAGAAGATGCATGAAAAGCTTCCCCAACACGATTGTTTAATTCATAGTAAACAATTGAACACCAATGTTTGGGCTCTTCATAGGCAACAGGCTGAACATCTGTGAATAAACCAAACAGAAAAAATGTTTAATGGATGATTATCATAAACTCCAGATTCTTTTATGTTTCCCTTCAACCCAACTCAAGCACTATATTAAAAAGAAAATTTTCAGGTATTTCACTTAAGTTTCACTGTCCTTCCTAGCTTTGAGTCTGTATCCAAAAATTAAACACTGAAAAGTCTTGAATATGATGATTTTAAAAATTATACAAGTTACAGGCAACATTATATTTCAAATTGTTCTTTTAGTCTGCTAGAAAAAAATCTAATCCAGGTTTATATTAGCAATGACAAACCCATTTCTGCATTCTGATTTAACTATACCAGTATCTATTAAATTATTCTAAACAAAAATTTGAACTAAAAAACTAAGTGGGACTCGCAGCAAACTAGAATAGAGGGGAATTTCTTCAACTTGAAAAAGAACACTTACAAAAAAAACTATAGCAAACACATACTTATGAAAAACTAGAAGCGTTCCTGCTAAGATCCATAACAAGGCAAAGATGTTCTCATCACTCTTTTTCAACATTGTACTGGAAGTCCTAACTAAGGCAGTAATGGATGATTATAGACTGGGAAAGAAGAAATAAAGCTGTCTTTTTTTCCAAATGACATCAATGGCTACATAGGAAATCTGAAAGAACAGACAAAAAAAAAACCCCTTCTGGAACTAATAGCAAGGTTGTAGGATGCAAGGTTAATATACAAAAATCAATCACTTTTCTAAATATTATCAATGAACAAGTGGAAACTGATATTAAAACCTCATTACTACTTACATTAGCACTCAAAAAATAAAATATTTAGGTAAAAAAGTCTAACAAAATAGGTATAAAATTTTTAAAACTATAAAACTCTAATGAAATAAATCAAAGAACTAAATAAGTGGATATTCCATGTTCATGAATATGAAGCCTCAATACTGTCAAGATATCAGTTCTTCCCAATAAGATTTATAGATTCAATGTACTCCAAATCAAAATCTCAGCAAATCATTTTGCAGATATCAACAAACATATCCGAAAGTTTATATGGAGAGGCAAAAGAACCAGAAGAGCCAACACAATATTGAGGAAATAATTGGAAGACTGACACTACCCAACTTAAAGACTTACTATAAAGCTACTGTAATCAAGACTGTGTGGTACTGGCAAAAGACTAGACAAAGAGATCAAAAGAACAGAAGAGAGAGCCCAGAAATAGAGCCATATAAATATAATTAACCGATCTTTGACAAAAGAACAAGGGCATAATGGAGAAAAGGTAGTCTTTTCACCAAATAGTACAAAAACATTCACATTCAAAAAAAAAAAAATTAATGTAAACACAGACATTACACCCCTCACCAAAATTACCTCAAAACTGATCACAGACCTAAAGGTAAAATGCAAAACTATAAAATGTCTAGAAGATAACACAGAAGAAAATCTAGGTGATCCTGAATAAAAAGTGATGACTTTTTAGATAGAATGCCAAGGCATGATCCATGAAAGAAATAACTGATAAGCTGCATTAGAAATGAAAAGATTTCTGTTTTGCAAGACACTGTCAAAGGAAGACAAGCCACAGACTGGGAGAAAATATTTGCAAAAGACTTATAAAGGACTATTATCCAAAACATACAAAGAATTCTTAAAACGCAACAAGAAAATGAACCACCAAATTAAAAAATGGGTCAAAGTCATGAACAGACAGACACCTCACTGAAGATATTCACATGGCAAGCAAGCATATAAAAAGATGCACCACATCATGTGTCATCAGGGAAATGCAAAACAAAATAGCAATGAGATACTGCTACACATCCATTAGAATGGCCAAAATCCAAAACACTGACAACATTAAATGCTGGTGAGGATGTGGATCAGTAGGAAATCACATTCACTGCTGGTGGGAATGCAAAAAGGGATAGCCACATTGGAAAACAGTTTGGTGGTTTCTTAAAAACTAACCATACTCTTAGCGCATAATGCAGGAAAAGTGGTCCTTAGTATTTACCAAAAGCAACTGAAAACCTATGTCCACACAAAACCTGCACATGGATGTTTATAGCAGCTTTGTTTACAACTGCCAAAACTTGGAAGCAACCGAGTAGGTGAACAAATAATTAAATCCAGACAATGGAATATTATTCAGGACTTAAAAAAAAAAAAAAAAAAAGGAGCCATGAAAAAATATGGGGGAAACTTAAATTTAAGTTAAGTTAGTAAGTAAAAGGAGCCAATTTGAAAAGGCTACATACCTTTTCAAATTGATTCCAATTATGTGACATTCTGGAAATGGCAAAATTAAGGAGACAATAAAAAGATCAATGGTTATCACTGGTTAGAGGAGAAGAAGGAATGAACAAGCAAAGCACAGAGGATTTTTAGGGCAGTGAAACTAGTCTGTATGGTACTATACTGGTAGATACATATCATTATTCATTTGTTACAACCCACAGAATATACAGCAGCAAGAATGAACCCTAATGTAAACTATGCATTTCTGGTGATAATGATGTGTCTGACAGTGCAGGATGCTGGTAGTGGGGGAGGCCATGCATGTAGCAACTCTGTATTTTCTGTTTAGATTTGCTGTTAACCTAAAATTGACCTAAAAAATAAAGTCTGTTAAGAAAAAAAAATCACAACTAAGTAAGCATTATCTTTGAGTAAAAAGTGATACACATTTTAAATGTTAAGTGCTAGAAATGACTATGGAAAAAGATTTACATATAGTAAAAATACAGACAGTTCTGATTTATGGTCATTTGAATTAAGATTTTTCAACTTTACAATGGTGCAAAGCAATATGTATTCAGTAAAAACCATATGTATAATTTTGAATTTTGATCTTATCTCAGGCTAGTGATATGCAGTACAGTTCTCTTGCGTGCTGGGCAGTGCAGCAAGCCACAGCTTCCAGTCAGCCACATGGTTGCAAGGGTAAACAACGAATAATCTACAGTGTATTCACTGTTCAAGACGATTTTGCCCAACTGTAGGCTAAAGTAAGTGTTTGAAACACTACTTTATTTGCTTTGCAGCTAGGCTAAGCTATGATGTTTGGGTAGGTTAGGTTTATTACTTTTATGACTTAATGATATTTTCAAATTATGATGTGTATATGGGGATGTAACCCCTCTAGAAGTTGAGGACCACCTGTACTGACCAAATTCTTACTTGTGTACAAGTCAAACAATTCACAATGGGCACAACAGGTGGGAAGGACACATGGAAAAAAAAGGAAAATGGACAATGGGGTAAACATAGTCCACATTTTCAGAAGAGAGATAATATAATTTATGGGGAATTACCTGACACTGTATGTTAAGATTATTACATATATTGTCTAATTCAATCAATATACTAATAATTCCTGTGTAGATATTATCTCTACTAATTTTATAAGTAGGGAAACTTAGACTTGGAGATTTTAAAAAGCAACTCCGTTAAGCTGCAAAGCAAATAAGTAGAGATAAAGGAATTCAGATCCAGAAATTTATATTCTGAGATCTTTTGCTTTAAATGAAGGTAGATTCTGTGAATTACAAGTAAATTAGTATGATAAAATTCCTACATAAATTCTAAACCTTGAAAAGTCAGACATTATTCAGATATTAACAAGACTATTGGGAGCCTGAAATTTAACTGTTCTTAGGAATGTGGGGCTCCTGGAAACACAGTGTAACATAGTCTTTCAGTATTATCATAAACACATATAGCATACAAAAACACCATTCTTTTAAGAACTGTATGAAGTGGCAGTTACCTTACTTTTTCTAAACTTGTGACAACTAAGGAAGGTCTCAAAACAAAGTAGTTTTTAAACCACAAGGCGATACCACTTCACGCCCATTAGGATGGCTATTATTTTTAAAATGTGTTGGCAAGAATGTGGAGAAATTAGAACCCTAATCCTAATGCGCAGCTGGTGTAAATGTAAATGGTGCAGCTACTTTGGAAAACAGTTTAACAGTTCCTCAAAAAGTTAAACAGAAATACCATAAAATTCAGCGATTCTACTCCTAGGTATATAATACCAAGTGAATTAAAAAGCAGAGACTCAAGCAGATATCTGTACACCAATGTTCACAGCAGCATCATTCAGAGCAGTGAAGAGGTGGAAACAACCCCAAATGTCCATCAACTGATACATGGGTAAACTAAATGTGGTCTATACATACAATAAAATATTATTCCGCCTTAAAAGGAATGAAATTATAATACAGATTACAACATAGACAGACCTTGAAAACATTATGCTAAGTGAAATAACCAGACACAAAAGGACAATATGTTATATGATTTCACTTAGACGAAGCAACTAGAATTGGCAAATTCACAGGAACAAAATGTAGAATGGTAGTTGCCAAAGGGAGAGAGAATCAGGAGTTTAATGGGTAGAAGAGCTCTGTTTGAGATAATGAAAAAATTCTAGGAATGGACAATAGTGATGGTTGCACAACAATGTGGATGTACTTAAGGCTACTGAATTGTACATGTTAACAACAGATCCCCAAAGTACACAAAGCAAAAACCAACAGAACTGAAAGAAATGATTCAATGGTAATAGTTGAGGACATTAATCTCCCACTCTCAATAATTGACAGAACAATTAGAAAGACAGAGGACTTAAGAAAACATTACCAACCAACCAATTTGACCTACTTGAAATCCACAGATTCTATGATTCCCTAAAAAACTGGAATATATTTTTTCAGATGCATATGAAATATTCTCTAAAGTAGACCATATGCTCTGCCAGGTGTTGGCTAATGTTTTCTACTCACCAAATCCGGCAACATATAAAAAGCATTATATACCATGACCAAGTGGAATGACAATATTTTAGGTTTTTCAAGCCACGTATTCTTCTTTAATAACCTTTTAATAATCTAAAATCCATTCTTAGCTCACAGACTACAAAAACTTGCATAAAACAAGTCTCAATAAATTGAAAAGAAATGAAATCATATAAAGTATGTTCAATGTCCACAATGGAATTAAATTAGGAATTAGAAACAGAAAGAAATTTGGGGAATCCTGAAATATGTGGAAATTGATTTACATGCTATGAAATAATCCAAGAATTAAACAAGAAATTACAAGAGAATTTTAAAATATTCTGACTGAATAAAAATTAAAACAAAACATCAAAATTTATGGTATACAACTAAAGGCATTGTTAGAGGGAAATTAATAGTTTTGAACAGTTATGTTCAAAAAGAACGACTCAAATCAATAAACTAACATTCCATCTTAAGAAACTTTATAAAACGAAAAGCAAGCTGAACTCAAGCAGAATAAAAAAATAATAGAGATTAGAATGGAAATCAATGAAAAATCATAAAGTTGGTTCTTTCTAAAGAGCAACAAACAAAACTGACAATCCTTTAGCAAACCAAGAAAAAACCAACAGACATAAATTTCCAAAATCAGAAATGAAGACAGCACTAACAATTCCCACAGAAATTAGAAAGATTATAAACGATACTACAAAAAAACCTTAAGCCAACAAATTAGACAATTTGGATGAAATGGACAAACTCCCAGAAAGACACAAATTACCAAAACTGACACATACACACACACACACAAAAACAGATTCTGAAAAGACCCATATAACTAAAAAGGTTGAATCATTTTTAAAAATCTTCCCACAAAGAAAATTCCAAGCCCAAATTCTATCAAATATCTAAAGAAGAAATAACAATGATATTTTACAAACTCTTCCAAAAATAAGAGGGAATACTTCCCAACTCACATCATGAGACCATCATTACCTTGATTACCAATGCCAAAGAAGACATTACAAGAAAAATACAGACCGATATCACTTAGGAATATACAAGCAAAAACACTCAACAAAATTTCAGTAAACCTAATCCAGTAATATATAAAAAGGATTACACACCTTGACTACACAGGGTTTATCCCTGGAATATAAGAATATTTTCTGGTTTAACATGAGAAAATCAGGCCATGTAATATACCTTATTATTAAAATAAGAACAAAAAACTCCACATGACCATCTCAACAAGAACAGAAAAAGCTTTTTGACAAATTTTGTTAAAAATTCTCAACAAACTAGGAATAAAAAAGAACTAGTAATTTATTGGCTAGACCATCCAGAATAATGTTGACTAGAAGCAAAGAGTAGACCTTCTTATTTCCAATTGCAGGGAGAAAGCAATTCAGTTTTACAATTAAGTATAAGGTAGCTGTAGGTTTTTTATAAATACTCTTTAATGACAGAGAGAGAAAGAAAGAGGGGGAAGGGGGAAGGAGGTGGTGGGGCGCGAGCGAGAGAACAGGAGAGTGATATGTTAAATTTAGGCTGGATAGGAGAAAACAAGTTTTTATTCTGTGACAGACAACATGCTCGCTCCTGTATTTAGATGACTCTAAGGAATCCGCAAGGGCACATACAAAAAAACTTACTACTAGAACTAATCAATGAGTTGAGAAGGTTGCAGGTTACAAGATTAATATACAAAAATCAACTGTATTTTTATATACTAATAAAGAAGAATTCAAACATAAAATTAAACAAATTGCACTTACTTAGGAATAAATTTTAAAAGAGAAGCAGAAATAAAAATTTTATACTGAAAACTGAGATAATCTAAATAAATAGAAAGATTCCAAGTTTGTGCACTGGGAAGATGATGGCAAATCTCTCCGAATTGATTTAGAGATTCAACATGAACTCTATCAAAATCCAAACAAGGGTTTTAGGGAACAAAATTGCCAAATTTATACTAAAATGATGTGAAATTGCAAAGAACATAGAATAGCCAAACAATTTTGAAAAAGAAAAAAGATGGAGGACTAACACTTTAGTAATCAAGATTACGAGGTACAAATATGCAGATCAATGATTAAAATTGAGAGTCCTGAAATAAATGCTTACATTTATGGTCAACTGACTTCTGAAAAGGATGTCAAAGGAATTCACTGGAGAAATGATATCTTTTTCAACAAACAGTGCTAGAACCAACTGGATATCTACATGAACAAAGATGAATTTATATCTTTATCATACAAAAGGCTTAACTCAAAATGAATTATATACCTACATGTAAGAGCTAAACTTATAGAAGTTCTAGAAGAAAACCCATAACAAAATTTTCATGACCTTGGGATAGACAATCTTAAATGCAACACTAAAAGGATACTCTAGAAAATAAAAACATTAAGTTGGACTTCATCAAAATTAAAAACTTTGTGCTTCAAAAGATACCATCACAAGAATGAAAAGACGATTCAGAAACTGAAAACATTTGCAAATTACTTATGTGATAAAGGACTTCTATCCAGAATATATAAAGAACAATTACAACTCAATAATAACATACAACACAATTTAAAAATGGGCAATTGATTTAAATAAACATTTTACCACAGAAGATACACGAATGGCTAACAAGTGCATAAAAAATGTTTAATATCATTATTCATTAGGGAAATGCAAATTAAAACCACAATGAGATCACACTTTATACCCACTAGAATGGCTATAATAAAAAAGATAGACAATAACAAGTGTTAGGAGGATGTGGAAGAACTGGAACCCTCATATATTACTGGTAAGAAAGTAAAATGGTACTGACACTTTGGAGAAATTTGGCAGTTTTTCTTAAATAGTTAAACTTACCATATGACTCAGAAATTCCACTCTTAGGTATCTAACCAAGAAAAAGAAAAACAATGTCCACACAAAGACCTATATGCAAATGTTCATAACAGCATTTTTCTTACTAGCCAAAAACTGTAAACAATTCAAATGTCCATCAACTGGTGAATGGATAAACAACATGTGGTACATCCATAAAATGGAATACCGTTCAGCAATAAAAAGAAACAAATTACTGATACGTGCTACAATATAGATGAATCTTAAAAACATTATGCTAAAGTGAAGGAAGCTATATGCAAAAGACTACAGATGTGATTCCATGTATATGCAATGTTCAGAAAAGGTAAATCTACAGATACAGAAAACAGAATAGAGGATCTCTGAAGCTGGGTTTAGGAGTGGGGATAGACTGCAAAGACACAAGGGATATTTTTAAAAGGTTATGGAAATATTCTAAAACTAGATTGTGGTGATGGCACAAAATTTATATGGTACATAAATTATTTACCTCAATAAAGCCGTTTTTAAAAAGTGGCCAAGAAGTTAAAAAAAAAAAAAAAAAAGCAGACAAAACAGCAACAACAAAATAAATATGGTGAGTATTTTTCTTACCTCTGCTGGATATACTGGGCATAATTTGAGGAATCATGTTATTGCTTGTATCCATAGGCTGGGAATTATCTTGACCCATTTGATCATCTGGTGGCATATAGGCAGGAGGAGGAGTATCAGCTAAGAGGAAGAAAATGACACAAGTTAAATTCCCAAAAGAATAGTTAAAACCTTAACCTGCTCAGTTATTCTAAAGAGACATTAAAAAGTTCATAAATTTACCAACTGGGATTCATTATTGAATATCATATACAAAAATGTAGAATGCATCTTACAGCAAGGGAAAAGAAAAAAAAACAAAACAGCACCATTAGCTACTGAAAACCTACTTTAAGTCCATGTGTATTTGGTCCAATCCAGCATAGTAAGTGTTAAAATGCACTAGAAGAAAATTTAAGGCCAAGAATTTTCCCTTTATTTGCTTAGACTCATATGCTCAGAGAAAATGCAACTACTGGAAATCAATCTGAATTATCCTAGTTTGAATATGTATTAAATTATCAAGATCATCATATACTATATATTGTTATTTAAAACTGGAAAATAAAGCTGTACTCCTTCAAAATCAATACTACGAGCAGTTGTCTAATTCTTTTGTAATGTCCTAAAATCGCTGTTGTGCCCTATTAAATAGCTAGATAATTCTCTTAGGAAACAATGTTAACTAGAAAATCTTTTGAGTTCCAACACTTGTGGTTGAAAATCTTTGCAAAAGCTACAGTTATACTTCTTTGATTCAGCAAATTACAAATACTGAATAAAAATTGTCTTTCACCCCAAGGTTTATACAAGATATATTCTGAGACAGAGCTACAATCATCATTGAATCTAGGACAAAGTATGAAAATTATTTTCTGAACAAATACCTAATATTAGCAGCTGGTACATAACTACTCTTCCCCAGCCTCCCCCTCCAAAAAAAAAAAAAAACCCTGCATCAACTGATAATTTTGGTGCAGAGAAACCACAAAGAATATACTTACATAAGACTGTACCTGCAATAGGCACTCAAGTATTTTTTTTTTAGCATTTTATTTTATTATTAGTTTCAAGTATATTTATATAGCTTATGAAACACTCTCCCTGATTACTCTATCACCCCTCTGGCTCTGCTCATATCCATTATATCTAGTGTCCTCAACCTCCAGGCTGTGGACCAGTCCATGGCCTGTCAGGAACTGGGCCACATGGCAGGAGGTGAGCAGCGGGCAAGGAAGCCAAGCTTCACCTGTATTTGCAGCCGCTTCCCAGCGCTACCACTACTACCTCAACTCCACCTCAGATCATTAGGCACACTGGTCTCCAGTGTCAAAAAGGTTGGGGACCACTGCATTATATTACTGCTGACTACAATCCCTATAGTCCCCATCCCTGTGACCTCTATCAACTACTAATTTGTACTTCTTTAACTCTTCACCCCTTTCTCCCAGCTCCGCAACCCTCCCCCCACCTGTTGTCACCAGATTGTTCTCTATATTTGTGTGTAGGCATTCAAATATTTGATCAAGTGACATAAGATTTGTTCCTACAAGACATATCATTAACAAAAGCTGGAAACTTTATGAAATCTACTTATGATCTTTCTCCAGGCAAATCAATTCATCAGTTATCTAAAGATAAATGGGGTTCATTTTAACCTTCCAGCATTTAAAAAGATTTGAAAGCAGTGTAGTAAAGTTAAAAAGCAGACTTTATAGTCAAAGAAACTTGAGTCTGAACCTCCACTTACTAGCTTTGCAACCTTAGGCAAGGTACTTAAACTCTTGGGTTAAACTGGAATAATATCTATCTCACCTGGCTGTTCTGAAGATTAAATTTAATGTTTCTTTTACCACAGTTTATAAAAGGCACTCAATAAATGGTACTTAGTATTATGGATTATACAAAAATATCTGACTTTGAGTCCAAATATGGCTACTTCCATTTTTCTAAACACATGGTACTTGGCAAAATAAAATCCAATATTCTTCTGGAAATCAAACAATTACTAAAAAATACAGAGTCAAAAGTAGCTCTTGGCATATAACAGTTCATCCAGAGGGCCTGCAGTATAAGAACAATTGCAGATTCTCAGGGATTATTTTTTGTTATTAATAAAATAAATTCTTACCTGGAAGCTGAAATGGACTTCCTGGTCCAGAACTTGCTGGGGAGTTGGGATATGTGCTGCTAGCAGGGGAAGGGGGATAAGGGCTATTTGGAGATAAGGGAAAAGGAGTGTTGTTGGGCTGGTGGAAAGAATCTGGAAAAGTTGCATTTTGTGGCATGTGCGGTTCATTGTGGCTCAGGTTTCTAAACTGAACCAGAAGGCTGTGTTGTGGATTGAATTCATTATGACGAGGCACTAATACTGGAGGTAAGACTGAAAGACAAAAATCAAAAGTCACCTGTCAGCAATGACTAAAGCAAATATCCCATACACATTAAGGGGTAGATAGAAAGGATTCAGGTTAAGACTGTAAACTTATTAAATAATTTACTTTTATAGGAGGGACTGCTTTGTAGAACCCTGAATCTATTTACATAATAACTAAACCAAAAACTCTCTGTGCATTTAGCATATATAAAGTACTCTGCGAGACAGAAAATCCAGAAATGAAACCATTCCTGTACTATCGGAGATACAGGCATGTTTTAAAACCACCGTAGTAGAGAGAATTTAATGCAATGAGAGTTCAAGAAAGGTTGAGTACTTTCAGCTAGCAAGGAATCAAACAAAATATTGTCAAAAAGACAATATCTGACTGGACCTTAAAGAACTGGGAGGATTTCACATGGGAGGGCTAGGAGAATAGAGGAGATGAGGAGGGAGATAAAAGGATAAACAGTTGGCCTAAGCACTGAAATGAAATAGGAGGTAAGAGAGTGAAGTTGAGGTCAGCTATACTGATGTCCTGAAAGCCTCCATGCTTCCAATTTTGAACATTTCATGTTTCTTAGTTTGAGAGATCTCACAGTTTATGTTCTTCAGTAAAGTTTTCCCTGCACAAAACAGTAACATTTACTATGTAGAAGTCTTCCATTCAAAATCAGTTTTCCAAACACGACCATAATGAAAATATATACAACAAAGCCTAAACATTGAGATATATTTTTTAACATGTAAACTTTATTCAAACAGTCACTTTTTCTAAAGATCCAAGTGATCAATCACATACAAGTATCTGATACCTTTTCCTGTAAGAAACAGAAACAAACCTGACTTCTTTAAACTGTTACTGTAGCAATTCATGTCTTTTACAACTTTCCTATATTTGTCAATGTAATTTCACTTCTGAAAATATCACTTTGACATTGTTCAGCAGCAACAAAATCAATCTATCTTTACGTATTAACTAGGTCATACTTCCCCTCCGAGAAGCAGGTGAAAAATCAGAAGATCTTTAAATCAGTATTTGTATTGTTTTGCTTTTTTTTTTTGCGGGGGCGGGGGTGGTCTCTTCATTTTACTGAATAGTGTAGTAATTATCTGTAGTAATTATCTGGTTAACATCTGATTACAATTGTTTTGTTGTACTGCGTATTACCAACTGCTGTTCCTCTCACAGAATGATGGGACAGCTGCCAATAGAGAGTAGGGAGGGCATTAGACAGTAAAAATTTCTGTTTAGCTGGCTAGCAATCTGAAAGAGTTAAATAACTACTTAGAAATTCAGTCTAGTAAGAATTTCTTTTTTTTAAGGCAGAACTAAAATCACTGACTTCTCTCTCACTTCTATATTATCTATACACTTTTTCTTTAGTAATTTTTTAATCCAAAATAATAGATAGTTTAAGATAGATGTCACTAGAGTTATTACAGAAATAGCAGCTTCTAAGCCTTCTCCCATACTGCTTTCAGAGACAACAAATTTAAACTCTTAGCCATTTCTTCTAATACTTTGTGCACTGCTAAATAAGTTCATACTGCTATTATTGATTTGTCAAGCTATTATTTACAGACATTACGATAAATGAAATACCTTTCTTATATCATTCTATTCTATTCTCATTCCTCTTCTCCACAATAAAGTCACGTTAAAACTTTTTGGTTAAATAAAAAAATGGGCAGAGGATCTGAATAGGCATTTATCCAAAGAGGACATACAGATGGCCAATAGACATGAAGAGATGCTCAATGTCACTAATCATCAGAGAAATGCAAATTAAGACTACAATGAGGTGTTACTTCACATCTGTCAGAATGGCTATCAATAAATCAACAAGCAAGTGTCAGCAAAGATGTGGAGAAAAGGGAAACCTCATGCACTGTCAGTGGAATTGAAAATTAGTACAGTCACTATGTTACCTTATTACCCAGCAATTCCACTTCTAGGTGTTTATCCAAAGAAAACCAAAACACTAACTTGGAAAGGTATGTTCCTGTGTTCACTGCAGTGCTATTTACAATAGGCAAGAAATGGAAGCAACCAAAGTGCCCATCAACAGACTCGCTAAAAAAGATGTGGTACACATATACAATGGAATATTACTTAGCCATTAAAAAAAAAATGAAATCTTACCATTTGCAATGACTGCAATAACATAGATGGACCTAGAGGGTATTATGCTAAGTGAAAGAAGTAACTGAGAAAGGCAAATACTATTATGATTTTACTTACATAGTGGAATCTAAAGAACAAAATAAACAAAATGGAAACAGACTCAGACACAGACAATGAACTGGTGATTGCCATACAGGAGTGGGGTTATGGGGCTGAGTAAAAGGTAAAGGGATTAAGAAGTACATACTGGTAGTTACCAAATAGTCATGGGGATGTGAAGTACAGCACATTGTAATAACTATATATAGTGTCAGGTGGGTACTAAATTAATCTGAGTGGGGAAGGGATCACTCATAAATTATAAATTAAATGTCTAACCACTATAGTGTATACTTGAAACTAATATTGAATGCCAACTCTAATGGAAAGATAAAAATTTTAAAAAGAATAAGATAAGCAGCAGGAAAAAATGGCAAAGATAGGAACGGGCAATTCATAAAGAAATCCAAATAATAAACATAAAAAGATGGAAAAAAATTTTGGTTAAATCAATATCCAGATTTTATATATTATATAAATATTTTTCACTGTTGAGCTAAGTATACACAATTCTATTTTTTTCTTTAACAGTGCTTTTATTAGTTATTAGAACATAATTACAATTTATTGCCTGTTCCTTCATTTGTTTAATCTTAAGTATGTGCCACTAAGAGTTATATAAGTCCAACAGATCTGTCAAATTTCTATTAATATTATTTTCCAAATGCTACAAGTAAACAAAAAATTGATGGATTCCACAGAAATAGATCCTCCATACTTTTGCTCAAATCTAGAAAGATTGCTACACAAGTCTACAAATCTCAAGTCCTTGGTCTTCCCTTCTCCTTTGTTAGATCTCATTTCCTGGATCACCCTCAATTAGCTTCCTAAGAAAGGATGTAAGAAATATAAATTTTGAGACCTTCCATATATAAGATTTTCCTTCCTTTTTGTCTGTCTGCAGACAGATTCCAGAACAGATTTTTGGAGCAATGCTTCCTTTTCTTCTAGAATCCAGAAATGCACTGATAAATACACTACTCTCATTTCCAGTACCCTGCCTTTTCTCTCTGGGAGCTTAGAGAAATTTCTTTTTATCTGTAATATACTAAAGTCTTTTTTTATCCCTTGTTCTGGTTAGTAAGTCACTAGGCCCTTTCAATTTTCAGTTCTGGAAATTGTTCTAGTAGTATTTCTTTTATAATATTCTTCCTGCCATTCTTCCCTATGCTCTATTTCTTGATTATTATATTAGAATGACATTTAACTTGAAACTTATTCTAAGCCAGTTAATGTTTTAATCTAAGCACTTTTCGTGCATTAACTCTTCTAATTCTCAATTTAAAAACTATAAAGTAGGTATTATTTTTCCCATTTACAAATGAGGAAACTGGTTTAGTAACTTGCCTGTGGTCACACTGGCAGTATTGGTAAAATCAAGATTCAAACCCAGAAAGTCTGGTTCCAGAACCCATTCTTAACCAACACTGCCTGTTAAACAATGGACTACCTGGGTTGGTCCTCTATTTTTCTTTTCTTTATCACTATTCAGCTATCTTCCATCTTTTTAATTTTTTTTGTAATATTTTCCGGCTCCACTATATATTAGAAATGTGATCTTGTATGTTACTTTCTCTTTTAAGCCTTGGTTTCCTTATCTGTAAATTTATTAATAAACTTTAAAGGGCTTTAAAATGTTAATATCACTTTCTAACACTATGAAGGAATAACCTCATTGCATTAGAAAAGTGCCTAGTCCATAAGTTCATTACTATTACTTTAATACCAGTACTATAGTGATCCATCCAGTATCATAGATGCTTAACTTGCTTAAGCATACTAAAGCTATGCCCTAGTCCTTTCTATAGAATGAATCATAGCTGAGAAAAATAGAATACAAAAATTAAGACATTTCTATTGGTTGATTATAAGTCACACCCTGGCTATAGTTGAATATACTAAATTCCTAGACTTTCTTTCCAGCAACTCCTAACAAATATCAAGTTTGGGAATTTTTCAGACTACGTTTTTCTATTAAATTTTCATATCTTCCTTTGTTCATCAATTTCTTCAGGCTATAGCACTCCTTAGATTCAGTAAGAGATTGGGGATCATCTCAAATATCAACTGGCAGCTCTAAAGCCCTCAAACTTAACTATCCCTAACAGCACTATTACTATTCTTTTTGCTAGTCTCCACATCCAATGTTATTTTCACAACCTTTTGGTAAGATACTATACTGGGCTTATAGTATCTCCATGTGAAATACAGCATGGCACACAGACTCTAAGGTGGCCACCATCACCATCATTCCCACTCTGCGTATTCATCCTTGTGTATCCCCCTCCCTCTGAGTGTATTACTTGTAACTTCTAACCAAATATGGCAAAGGTGTCAAGATGTATAAGATGACATTCCATAAGAATATAATACACTTCTAGCAAGAAGATTCTCTTTTACTAGTTTTGAAGAAGCTGCTATGAATGTGAGCTACCTGGGAAAAAGGTCACATGGTGAGCAAATAAAGGTGGCTTCTAGTCAACAACTAGCAAGAATCTAAAAGCCAGCCTGCAAGGAGCTGATTTCTGTTAACAATCACATGAGCTGGAACACAGATCCACCCCTAAATGATCTTCAGATGAGACCCAAGGCCTGACCAACACTTTGATTATGGCCTTAGAAAGGACCCAATTAAGCCGTGCCTGGATTCCTGACCCACAGAAAACACGAGATCATAAATGTGTGTTAAGCCACTTAGATTGTGGTAATTTGTTATGCAGCAACAGATAACTGATGCACCTTGCTAGTATCTCAGTTTATAAGCATGAGCTTATAGGTGGTTTTAAGACATGTGACAGCATAAGAGCACACAGAAGAAAAATATATATAAATTCTCCAAGAATTGAGTTCTATGAAAACAATAAGCAAACACAGCCAGTGAGATAGGAGTAGTTTCAGAAGCCAATAAAGAAAAATTTGGAGTAGGAGGGAAGAAGAGCAACTTTAACAAGTGACACTGGGAGGGCTAGTAAAATCAGGACTGAGATGAGCTCTCAGAAGCAAGTCACTAGTGATCTTAACAAATCAAATGGTAGGGAAGAAAGACTAACTGAAAGGGGTATCAAGAAAGAATGTGAGGAAAGTAATGTGAAGATAATAAAAATGGAGACACCTATAAAAGAACTAGAGGAAACAGTATAAAAGATTGCAGGTAGGGAGATATAAAAAAATTCAAGACAGAAATTCTTTTTTAATGTTCATTTTAAAATGGGCAGTATTATGACAGGCTTGTATGGTGTAAGAAATAGTCTAATAGAGAAGGAAAATATAATGCTAGGGAAAGGAGTGATAACTATAGAATCAAAGTTCTTA
Organism: Macroglossus sobrinus; assembly: GCA_004027375.1. Taxonomy (NCBI): domain Eukaryota; kingdom Metazoa; phylum Chordata; class Mammalia; order Chiroptera; family Pteropodidae; genus Macroglossus; species Macroglossus sobrinus. The sequence goes on along the minus strand of PVKZ01000533.1, from coordinate 197,837 downwards.
ATAGACAAAAAAGTGGGATGTAGTACACAAATGGAGCTTAGGTCTTAGATAAAATAGAGACAGGTATTCCACAGGAATGGCAGCATGTACATATGACTGCTTACAGTGAATTAGAATAAGCCATTTAGGAGCTATATCATCTATACATAAAAAGCTCAGTTCAAAATCCAGCATTCCTTCTAACACTAAATCTTTAAGAATGAAACACGGGGCAAAGAGAATCCTTTAATTACTAAATTCACTTCACTGAAATTCAGAAAAAAGATTTTCTAATTCTTCCCAAGGGAATAAAACCTACCTGGACTCTCCACTCTCTTATAGTGGTATGGGTTGATACAAACTTCTTTTTGCTTAGATCCAAAAGGAAATTCACAAATATCCAATGGCTTTAGCTCATGATGACTCTGCAAATCAGGCCAGCGCCAAACACGGCAATATATAACGTGGGGTAAGCCTTTTCTGTGAGAAACCTGCAGGCGTCCATCTAAAGATCTGGGAATAGTGACACACTTGCTCGGCTGTCCTGGACTGCTCAAGGCTTTCTCCAGTTCCTCCATGGCACCCTTTTTCTTTTTTAGCTTTTTCACCAAAGCATCGACTGCCTTTTCGGCCCATTTCTCCTCTTCATCACCTTGCTTCCAGCCCAACAATCGCTTTACTGCTGGACTAGTAAAAGAAAACAAGCTGGCCATTGACGTCATTTGATATAAATCTTCAGAGACCTTCCTGCAACTCAAAGTCAATAGCTAGTGAAAGAACAGATGACAGGTGAAAAGTCATATACAGGTCCTAAACAGAAGTTCCAATTAAAAAGGGAGGAGTGACATTTATCTTCATAAGTGCCATAAGCTTCTTTCATTGGTTCAAGTCCTGAAAGAAAAAGGAGGAAAGCATAAGATCCCCAATTTAAATAAATGCAGTTTACATACATCTAAATTAATTTAAAAGTTTGTTATTTTTAAATAAGAGCAGAAATGCATTACAAGGTAAAACAACAAAACCTAAGTCTAGAAAGAAAAATTTTCTCTAAAGTCCAGTGACCATTCAATTCCTTCCTCCTAACATGAACAAATAATTCACTGGTAATGCCAAAATTTAAACAAAAGAAAAAACAAGTTGCTCTACCTCTTATGTATCATACAAAACATAGCCTCTAGACTTTTAATTCTTTTGGTCAAGTCCCAAAAAACAGGTTTGATTCTGAAGTACTTTTCTCCACTGAAACCCAAGCCAAACATAATGTCAATTTTGAACATATGTCCTATCTGAACCAAAGTCTTAAGAGAAATCTAGTTCTTCCCTAAGGTCATTATTCTCTTTAAATGTTTTACAGACTTAAAACATTTGGGTAAAAGCCATGGTTTTATTCAAGTCATATTTGATACAATTTTATTAAAGGTTGTCATCAGATAAAATGTACTAACACCTCAAATAAATCATAACACATCATGCCAGAAAAATGAGGTGTCTATTTTTAAAACTAAGAATGCTTAAGAGATTTAAAGAGAATAAATTCAAAGTTTAACTCAAAAACGCACAGTTTATAATTTTAAAATTCCTGTTGCCTTCTGTGATATTTTAAGCATGTTAAGTTAATGAACCTGCTCTGGGCAGACCACTACTCTGCATCATTAAGAAGCCCTTGGAGATGACGACAAGAGGAAATGATGTGCAGTGGCATTGCACTGATAAGAGTGAGTACAGTCCCCTGTGGTGACTACACAGCCAACTAGAGACAATGAGCAACTAGTGAAGTAGCGGGAGTAATGTTTGGAAAAAGGATGTCAGTAATAAAAGCTACTTCCTTTCTTGTGCCTAAAACTGCCAAGTAATTCTGCAGCTCTGCCTTTGACAAATTCCTAGCATCAGGACTATTCTGGACTGGGGTATATCTTCCCATAAAAGAATACATGTGCTCAGTTAAAACCCAGGCAGACATAAAGTAAAATAAAACTGAATTAAATTCAACAGATAATTACTGATTGCTTGTTATATGCCACATACTGTGAACAGCCATGATGGTGCTTTAAAAAAAAAAAGATCTCATACCAAATAGGTTTCATCTTAAGAGTCAACTAATTCAATCATGAACATATATTTACTGAGAGCCTATTAAGTACCCAGCACTGTTCTAGGTACTGATCAACTAGTAGTGGCCATCTAGACTGCTTTGTTGGAATCTTGGGGAAAGGGGTACAGGAAAGTAAAGGTACACTCGTTATTTATCGATAGTTATACCCAACCCTACAAAGGATAATTTTTGCCAAGCAAAACTGGCTACATTAAACTACAGATACATAACAAGAGAATAAAAGTACATTTTTCAGTAAATTTTTCAGGTCACAGACTATTAAGTGTTGTATGCCAAACAAACTGTAAGAAAGGCTGAACTCAGTTGTAGCTACATCAAAGACAGGATAAAAGACATCTGGGTCAGAAAGTAGAGGCATGGTTTGGTTGTCTGAGACGAGAAGGGAAATTTCAAAGACAAAAAGTTATAAACAAAAAAATATGTGGGCAAACATGAAAAGAGCATTTCCTAGAATAGAGAGGAGATAGGCCTGGCTGACTGAGATCTTATTCAGTAACAGCGGAATATAATGGAAGCTGCAGGGGTAGAGAATGCGTGTGAGAGAGTATGCATGAGCAATTGAGAGAGATGTTGAGGAAGGAGGAGAGGAGCTTAAAGATCAGACACTAGGTTAACAGTTAACCACTAGAAAGTACTTAATAAATGTTAACTACTAATCTAGTATCAACATCATCATCATCATCATCATTAAATACTAACCATATTATGTACTGAAAGGGGGAAAAAGGGAAACGTTATTTGTGTATGTAAACTCAAAGCCAAGACTAGAAGGTTACATTCTAAATTATTGCTGCAGCTTTCTCTGAGGAGAGGCATGGAATGGGAGAGAGGCAACAGACAGGTGTCCTGTGTGATTTGTTCTATGTACTTCAGTAGTGTTTTAATCTTATAACAAAGAAAATCTATGATGTATTACTTACATGATGCTAAAATTAAAAGATAGTTTAAAATAAATTATGGTGAATAGAATGGAGTTAACAGTGGTGGTACAAAAAGCTGGTGAAACTAATAAATGCTATTCAGGATGGTGGTTACCCTTTGAAGGGAAGGATAAGAGTATTCACTAGAAGGGAACCTGAGGGTTTCTGCCATCCTGGTAAAGTTCTGCTTCTGGCTCTTCTTAGTGATTAAATGGGAGATTTCAGTTTGTGAAAATTTGGCTGGCTGGATAGTTAAGATATGTACACTTTTCTGTATGATTTATAACTAATGGATGTATAAAAAGTCTGCAGTGGTTGGTTTCCTTCTCATTTTTCTATCATCAGTTCCCCGTTTCATGAGTAAACCCTTTTACATTTGTCTTTTATGGCCTTCCAGAGAAATTTTATACAAATACAAACAAATACAATCTTTTTTTTTTTTACATAAACAGTGGTATACTAAGAAGAAAAAAACGAAGCAGAAAAAATGTCTAATGTATTTTCAAGATCTTCCCGTATCAATATAGAAAGTTTCCACATTCTTTTCTGCTGCACAGAATTCCAGTGCAAAAGTAATCTTAAAAGTATATCAAACCATGTTATTCCTCTGTTCAAAACTTACCCACTGGCTCTTACTACACTCAATATCCAAATTCCCTAACATGATCTACATGATCTGACCTTTGGCTTTTCCTCCAAACTCAATTTTTATAAATCTCCTAATTTTGCACTTAACCACACCTGACTTCTTTCCATTTCTCAAGTGCTCCAAGGCCATTTCTGCCTCAAGGCCTTTGAACTTGATGTTCCCTCCCCTGGCATTCTCTGCGCCCCAGATCTTAACATGACTTACTCATTCAATTAACTCAGCTGCTCAAATGCCACCTCCTGAAAAAGGACTTCCCAGAACACTTAATTTAAAATAGTATACATCCCATTCCTACATCATTCTCTATCCCCTGATCCTGCTCAATTTTCTTTCATGGCATTTATACTAACCTGATATTACATTATTGATTTTATTTACTTATTATATGTCTCCCCCACTGAAATGTTAGTAGGCAGGTAGCCTTGTCTTCCTTATTCATCATATTCCTCTGGACCTAGAACAGTGCCTATTTATTAAATGAGTGACTGCGTAGTAAGTCACTTTTTTAAAAATTCATTTGTAAAACTATACACATCTTTATAAGAGGAACTGCATAAAAATTTTTAAATGTTATTTATGGATATAAATAATATATCCATATACTATGGGTATAAAAAGAGAATAAAAATATGTATGGAAATGATACATAGCAATCTCAGGATACTCAATACTGACTGGGTTGCCTCTGAGGAAAGAAGGATGAAGACTGGAAAAGATTTAGCTATGCTTCTTTTAAAACTAGATTTGAAGTAAATTTGATAAATCATCAGATGTTATTTTCTCTACTTTTCTGTGTTTAAATAACAAAAAAATTCACTTTTTAAAAACTAGTATGATGAAAACAGAAGAGGACCACAGTCTATCCTTTACGAAGTATATGACCATGACCAGTTATCACTCTAAGTAGGAACAATTCCTAAGTCACTGAAATGTTGAAGTAATAAAACAGCATGTGTGTATAAATGAGAAAGAAGAGCCAAGACTCAAATCCATCCCCTTTTGTGAAGACCCCAAATGCCCCAAACCACATACCAAGAATATATAATGAAAGATCAACTATACCTTAAAATTAAAGGTAATTTCACATTTTAAACCCAGGTGACTAACTAAGATAATGATAAATACATTAGCAGAATAAAGGACACTGGTTAACTATAGAGAAAGGGTCATGACTGGAGATATACAGGTTTGGCAAGGAAAAGATGAGAAAAAGATCTAAGATTTTGCACAAACACTGAAACGATAAGAAAAAAAATTAGTTTTCAACAGAATGAAAAGAGCAGCAAGTATATCCCCTGGATATTCCCTGAACAGTAGGGACATTCACTGGTAGAAAAAAAGGAGAAAGAGTTACTGATAAAATATTGCTAAAACAAAGAGCTTAGCACCAAATAGAATGGTACTGTACAAGATTAAATACAAGAGAGAATTTAAAGAGAATATGAACAAAGAAAAGGCTGATGACTCTGGTGAATGTCATTAGTTAAGACTTCAAGAGACTGGCTTTGTAAAGAATAAGGAGCATCAGATTCCAAAACCTAAGACTCAATATTAGTGTTTTCTTAAAACTAGCACTGGGAAAGGGGCAAGGACAACCCTTACATTCAACTCGTTAATTGGAATGATTAAAATTTTTAAAAACATTTAAAGAAATTCTTTCTAAAACTTTTATAACTTTCCAAACTACGTTAAGTGGTATGTGCAAAGAAATCTAAGTACTCATTTCTAAGTCTTAACTTACAAAGAAAGGTAACAAAATTCATCTCAAATATTCATTAAGCTAAAGATCAGACACATCAGATAATAAAATGGGCACAGCTTCATTAGTTATCAAAGAAGGTTTTAAAAAGGGAATATGAAATATCACTCCATATCTACTAAAAAGTACACTAAAAAGTGTTCATGACAATACAGAACTGGAACTCTTATACAATGCTAGTAGGAATATAAATTAGCCCAACCACTTTGGAAAATTGTTTGACTATATCTATCTACTAATGCTAAACATTAATTCCTATAACCAAGTAATTCCATTCCTAAAAAAAAAGGATGAATCTCACAGATATAAGAAATCAGATACAAAAGATTAACATTGTATCATTCCACCTATATGATCTTCCAAAACAAGCAAAACTAATCTATGCCTTCAGAGACAAGAATGTACTAAGAAAGGAAAAGAGACCCTTCTGGTGGGCTAAAAATTTTCTGTATCTTGATCTGGGTGATGACATAGATGTATACATATATAAAAGTTCATTGAGGTATACACATAAGATTTGTACACTTTATTGTAAGATATACTTTAAAAGGAAAATCTTTAAAAAATTTACTAGTGAACTGATCACATAAAATTAGTTCCATTCATTAGCATCTCCCTCACAACAGCTTATAAACCATGAGTGAAACTACAAAAAAGCCAAAACCGTAAGACTTCACAAGTTAAATGATGGCAACATTAAAATGATGCAATTTAATTTTACACTACTGCTCCACAAGCAATTTAATTTTACCCTATTGCTCCACAAGCAAATAAGTTAGTTACTGTTTCACAGATGCTGACAAAGGACATGAGACTCCTGGGTTACAAAGGACTTTATTGCTCATGGTATATATAGCAAGCACTCTCAGCATCAGGTTTGCGACTGACTCTCTTTGCCTTCAAGACCTGTGGGAGTCATGCAATATGACCCAGATAGATGGTGCTCCTGCAGAGGGTTTGCATTGAAGAGGAACACCAAGCTTCGTGAATTAAACACTTTTGCAGTAATCAGTACGCAAGTCTATTATTGTTTGTGGAGAAAGAATAACTTGACTATTAAAGAATTAACAGAGGTCCTTGGGGAAACCACTATATATATATTTTATGGATATTTTCACAAATAAAAATCTTCTTAATGTTAGTACCACAAATAACAAACGTAAAGGATGCTCTATCATGCTACTAAATTATATTGTGAGAAAAATTAAGCCTATCCATTCACACTTGATTAATTCTTTGTTCATTATAAGAATGCATGTTTACAATTATAACCTAATATTTTTCCAAAATTTTAATTGTTCAAGATAAGGTCCCAATCAGACCTTTTAGTCACAATTCAGTATGAAATACTGATCTGCATTTCAAACGGTTTAATTTTAAATGGGCTGTTTTTTCCTGAACCAATTATCATTAGTTCACAAAGACCTAAATACAGCAAGAGCTTTTCTTGATGACTTAGTTATATCATTATGAACCTCTGTTACTGCACTGTGCTGGAAAACCTCTATAGAAAGCATGGAACATTAGCAGCATCGTTACTGACTGAATAGACAAAAGTGTATGAATGATCTTGAAAAGTTACCTACATAGGTAGACTTTTGGACATCTGACTTTCTTAAAAGAATATAGTTATATCAAGGATTTCAACAGTTTCTACAAAATCAATTGCTAAGGCAAATACATTCCTTTGACAATGATAATACCACTAACGTTTACTGAATATTCACTATGTATGCCAATCACTATTAAGGACCTTATACGTATACACCAAAAATCACTAAAATCTCAAAACAGCCATATGAAATAAATCCCACTATTCTCATTTTGCAGATGAGAAAAAAGGCAAAGAGAAATTAAATGTAATTTGCTTATTTACATAGCTAGGAAGAAATAAGGCCAGGAACTGAACCCTTGGCAGCCTAGCTCCAGAACCTACACTCATAACGATACCCACTGCATCCTAAAAAGAAAGCCTCCCTGTCAAGGAATTTTATCCTTTTAACCAATTTCCCATTTAGGAAAAAAAGTGTCTCTCACTGCTGGCATTAATTTAATTTTACATAAACACACTATTTGATGCGGAAGCAAATCTGACTGGTTTTCAATATAAAAATAAAATATAAAAATTTTCTTGGGAGTTATTTCTAAACAGAACTTGGCTTTAATCCTAATGTAACAGAAATGTTAATACATAAATCTTATTAAACAAATTTGTCAGCTAACAACTGTTGGAGAATGATATTAGCACCATGCTATGTTTTCAAGGATTTGAATTATTACATGTTGTAAATGGAAATACCACCACTAAAAACAAAATGCTAGAAACAGAGTAATGTCATTTGTTTCTAAAGGGTATCAATATACTAGAGCAAAGCAAAAATATTTTTTAAAAGCGAGATATTTTGTGACAAACTTTGGGGGTAAGGTTAGGACTGTAATCCTGCAGTTATCTTGGGGTAAACGCTGCAGCAGCAAGCACTGCTGATGAGTATTCTCAGGGTATATGAGATATGGGTTAAAGATATTCTCTATTGGTCTTCATCTCCTTTACTTTTCCAAAACATTCAGATCATTCATTATATGTCATAAAATAAGATTATATAGTTTCAGAAACCAAGGATAATCCAGTTAAATGTGCTCACTATCAAATTGATTTTTTCATACCACTTAACATATCTCATCAACTTCTTTATTTTAACTCACTCTTAGTTGAGCTAAGTCAGTCAGTAGGTATGAAATGACTAATGTTTAACTACTATCACATAAAAATATACATTTATTATGGAAGCCTTTTCTTTTGGAGTTACAAAGCTCCAATTATAATTAGGATAGTTTTGTTACAGTTACCACTAGAACATAATTATCTTAGAAATCATGAGATGATACATTACTTTTTTAAAAACGTTTTTCAAATTATAAAATATACTTAACCATAATCATTTCATTAACATTTGATATACTTACCTCCTTACATTTTTTTCTCTGCATATACAGTCTCCCTACCTCAGGCCATGATTGAGGCTATATACCATAATGCTATTTGGTATTCCACATTTTCCATTTACCACAAAGACGATGTGCCATGTATATGCTTTTTTAATGGCCCAACCATATTTCACTTATTCACTTTCATAACATTTAATATTTAGGTTTCTAAATGAAATCCTTATATTGTGATTAAAACTATTTTATACTACTCATATGATAGGTCAATTTTCTCCTGTTATCTTTTCTATCATGTTCAAAATAACACCTTGGTCTGCAAGTTGAAATAAAATTATGAGTGCTTGAGATACAACAATAAGTTTTACTATCTTCACATAGTCCTTGGTTAAGAAATAATTTCTCACTGTGTATACAAAAAATAGAGTAAGATACTATGCTTTTTCTGATTTGCATATGTTAGCATATGTAATATGAGCCCCAAGTGAACTTGCAACCTTTTAAAATAATATGATTAGGTTTTCTAGTAACCAAAGGGTTTAATTTTGAATTGCTTAATGAAAAAGTTGGTTCAATTTTTCATGCACCTTTTTCCTTTCACTAAATAAAATGAATTTAGAAACACTGAAAACACCCATCCTCAATTCAATCAGCTGATTGTGTATATAACCACCCATAATATTTTTCTATATTATCTCAAACATCCTAGTACTAGAGAAACTCTCAAAAGACTAAACTGTGTAACTTGAGTCTTTACAGGTTACAGACTGCTGGACAATTAAATTTGGTCCTTTTCTACAATGCTTTCAGGGCCTACTGAGGCATGTCTATTTATAAACATAGATACACACACAAACATACATGTTAATGCATATATATAACCAGTGTTAACTTAATCTTATAGTCCTATTTATGCAACACAATTTACTGAGTGTACTTAAAAATGGCAAGCCACTTTTAAGGTCGAGCCTTAACTTTAAGAATCACAAATTAATAAACAACTAAGATGTGCCTATACCTATTTATAATACACAATAAATAATAGCAGATGCCCTAAGAGTGTAGAGGGTGCTAAAAGAAATTTAGGGGATGGGCCTTCAGGGAAGGGAGTATAGGATTCAAGCAGCATGAAGTAGCTATAACTCAGGCATAAAGAGTATTGTGAGTAAACTCAGAAAATCAGAGTTCTTATCTATCAGGATGGCAAAATACTACACTTTAGTTTGCTGGAACGTAAGTGGTAGAACAAGAGAACTGGTTAGAAATACACAATAAGGCTAATCTACACAGGGATATTAATACATGTACTGTAACACATAAGAACACCAGATTCAAAGTCTAATGAACTTGGCTTCAAATTCTGGATCTAACACACCTAAATCTTTATTTTTCCTATTTTGTATAGTGAATATCAGTTCTGAGAATTAAATGAGATAAACACTTAATTCAGTGCCTGACATAGTGTATAAATGGTAGAGGGGAACTAAAGTTGTTATTGTTGTAATAATCATGAAAAAAACTGATATCAGGGTGAAGATTTTAAATATATAGCGAGGCTACTTTATTTCAACAACTACACAAAGCCATCTATTTAAGAGGTACCATTATTTTATGAATCTGGAAGGAAGAAAAAGCTAAAAATTAAATGATCACAAAACGCTTTCTTACCATTTAAAAATTTTCTTCACATTATCATCCTTCTGCCATTAAGAATGTAAGTCTAAAGAGTGTTCCAATATTACCCCAGGATTGTCATTTAAGCAACTGACACCCATCCTCCAAGTTTTGATAATGGTGCTTGATCTTCCCAGAGGGTGTAAATGGAAGAAATGACAGCAGTATAAACAGCAAAGGCCAAGTTTATGCAAATGTAAATATATTTACCACCTAGCTAAATATAATATTCAGATGCCATCGATTGCCAGACATATCCCAATTTCATAGTTATTATGAGGTGGAAAAAAAACACGTCTCAGAAGAAATAAGGCAGCTCTTTTCTCCTCTCTCAAAGTCCGTCTGATGTCCTCCATCATCTCCCACCAGCATCTACTGCTCTTTCTCTTTTGTTCTCTTTCCTCTGACTCTCCTTTCTTGCCTCTTCTTTCTCCATTCCTCGTAGCTTCTCCCACAGTCCTCAGGGTTAATTCTGGAGAAGTCTGGCTACAACCTAATGATGTACAAACTAACAAATGAAAATGAACTTTTCTTCTACCTCCAAAAGGACTCAATTAGTTAGGACTGCATAATTTGTTATCTTTAGTGCTTTCAAGTGTTCCAGGGCTTGCTTGCCCTCTCAGTTCCAAGTAGAAGGGAAAATACATTTTACAGCCCAGCTACCTGAGACAAAGTCTACCAGCAGCCCCAACCTTTTTAGCACCAAGGACTGGTGCTCCTATGAGAATCTAATGCCTGACAATCTGAGATGGAGATGAGGCAGTGAGGCTAGCACTGGGGAGTGGCTGCAAATACAGATGACACTTCACTCGCTAGACTACTGCTCACCTGCTGCTGCATGGCCTGGTTCCTAACAGGCCACAGACCAGTGTCAGTAGGGAACCACTGCCCTACATGAAAACTTGGCTTCATTGTGGTTTCCTATTTGTGTCTCTGCCATCGTCATCCCAGGCCACCTAACACATTTAAAACCATCCTAAATTACACCATTAGGAACAATATGTATGTGTTGTTATTTTTAAAGGTGATATTTTTAGTTCCTAAGAAAACAAAAATCAGCAGACTTCATGGAACTTAAATCACGGAATTCTCTTCTTTTGCAATAAACTCCCATAAGAAGCTATTTCAAAAATTACTATTTATAAATATTAAAGCCTTATTTCAATAGCATAACTAGGGTCATAAGACAAATTCTGTTTTCTATTTTTTTTTTAACTTTTCCTGAGGCTATACTAAAACAACCTTTTAGAATGTTAAACGTCAAACTGAGCCTTTTCCTTAGTCCTATTATAGTAATGCACAGGACAACCAAGAATTTAATAAAACAAACACACAAATTAAACTGAACAGTGCCCAAGATATCTTTCAGGAAATTTCTATTTCTAGCTTAAAAACCAGAGAATCTCCCAAAATCTAAAATCCCATTAGGAAATACACAGGGTAATCTATGTAAGGTGAGTCAATTATCATCAATACTGTAGCTTGAGTGAGTTTAATTGAATCTAGTGAACACTTTCAAACTTATATCTATTTTGGGGGACCATAACTAGAACAGAGAGGAAGAGGAATTAACCCAATATAACTGGAAAACAGGGGAGGAAAAAGATTTTAGAAAGTATATACTGGTGGATAAGACTGCTTAAGAAAGAATTAACTGTGCTGTAAATGACTAGTGATAGACAAAAAGTGGAGGGCTTAGAAAGTATACAAAAAAACCTAGCTCTGACAGGCGCCCGGTCTCACACACAGCACACTTAGGTGAATAAAAGCCTTAAGGATAATGTGTGGAAAACTGTTCATCATATTAGCACAAATTTGGGGAGCAATTATCCAAATAGGAATATGACAATCTATAAACACAGTCCAATTGTTGATAAAGGACAAGAACAAGGAAAACCAATTATCATTTATTCTAACGAGGCAGGCGGGACTAGGAGGAGACAATTTGCTAGTTTGTAAAGCAAAAGGTTAAGGTACCACCACAGAATGAATGCCAAACAGGGTTGGGAAAGACTGAATTCAAGGCTAAGGAGTCAGACTACTGGAAGTAATCCTATGTGCAATGTGAAGTTCTACCTAAGCAGAAAGATAAGTTCAAAGAGCCTTTTAAGGAGACAAAAATGACAATAGCACATAATCAAATAAGAGACTTGGGGTAGAGGGGACTAAGAGGGAAAATCTAAAACATGCTAGTAATCCAAATGTGAGAGAGAGAGAGATACCAGAGCAGTGGCACACAGGCCAGGATACTGATAGTAGCAGAGATATAGTTACAGAAAAGATATGAGGGACACCACAAATAAACAATTAATTAATTGGACTTGGTGACCATCTAGAACTGAAACAGGGGCAAGCAAGAAAGATTAAAGTTTAAAAGCTAAAAGAATAGGATACAACACTTACCTAAAGAGAGGAATTCTAGTTATAGCCAAGATGATGCAAGAAGTTGATGGTGGAGGGATATACGGAAGCAATCCCTGACGCACCCCAAGAAGATGTGAACTTAAAAGCTCAACAGAGAAGGAATGAATATAGATCTGGAGGATCATAGGAATAGAAGTAAGCACTGAATCTACAAGAGCAGATACTTGATTTATTCAAAATTTAAAGAGTACCTAATAAGCCTGGAATACTCTGCGCTAGGAACTCAGGCTTAAAGGACACTATCTATAATCTCAAAGATCTTAAGAGGTAATAGGGAAAAAGAGAAGGTGCTATGAAGAGATTCATATGCTGTTTAGCACATCACTTAGTTTCACTCTAGATTTATTTCCATATGACAACCGACAAAGATAGGGCATTAAAATAGAGTCAAAAATATGCACAACAAACCCAGAAGGTCAGTAAAAGAGCAGACAGGAATGTGTGCTACTTCTTGCAACAAACTTGGAGGGACTTAGGAAAATAACTATAAGCCCATTATCTTCTCTTACCTTGGCCTTTTTTATAGTTTACTTCTGGTTTGTGAGGACCCGACTAGATGACCCTCTCATGGAGATGTTTTGTCATTTCTTACAGAAATGACTTCAGAGCTAGAAAGAAAACCAGGATAACAGTAAGATTTAGATATTTTTTTTAAATCCTTAAAATTTTTCTGAAAAACTGCAACTACTGATTGAACAATAACACATAGAAAGGGACCTTGGAAATCCAAATAAATGCAGTGGTACCTCTGTCATAAATGAAAACCTTATAAAATTAAGAGATATCATTCATTACAAAATGCTCTATCATATTACAAAACACACACTCACATGCACATCTTACTTCTATTTCAGCTTAAGCATCTCTTCTTCAGGGAAGTCCTCTCAGACCACCCTGACTACATGAAATTTTCTTATTATACACTATTACTGCACCACATACCTCTATTTTGTAGCACTTAACATACCTATATTTTTACATTTATCTGTTCATCTCCCCAAGAATGTAAATTCTCCAAGAATGAAAATGAGAGGAGCTATATCTATTTTCACTAATCACTGTAAGCCTAGTGATACATATGCTTAATAATTGTTTGTTTAATGCATGAAAGAGAATGTGTATAGAGCTTTTGAATGAATATTAGGGGTGGGAAAGGGTTAAGGGGTACTTTCCACTTTCTGCTGTATACAATTCTGTACTTTTTAAAATAAACATGTATTTCTTGCATAGTCAGGGGGAAAGAAAACATTTTAAAACCAAACTGCAGCTGTACCTCCACATATTAAAATACTAAAGTGGATTTAAATCACAAGTGTCATTCATATTTCAAAAGAATGCTCTCCAACATATTTAGTTACACAAATTTAGAAACTGAAATTTAAGAAAAATCTATCAGAAACTACAAGTACTTTCTGTTCCCAATAAATATTAGTAAGACTTCATTTCTCCAAAGCATTTACCTTACTGTATGGAAATGTCTTTTTCACCTCAGAGATTTTACAAATGCCATTCTCTGTCTGGACCATGATCATCCCATAACTCTATATATAAAGTAGGTTTTCCCCAATCTCTAATCTAATTCTATGTTCATCTCCTTCATTGTGTTAACCAATTTGTAATTATTTGTTGGTTTACTGATTTTGTCTCTTCTACTAGAATGTAATGTCTAAGAAACAATACTAAGCAATTCAGTGAACTTGTTAAATTCATTCATGTATTTTCATTTAAAAGTAAATTTATTGAGGTAGCATTCTAGGAGCTGGGAATATAGAAGTAAATAAAGGGGACCAAAACCCTTGTACTCATATAGCATACATTCCAGTGTAGGGAGAAAGATAAAATAGAGTAAGTGACATATTATATAGTTTACTAGGTAAAAAGAGCGATTGAGAAAAATAAAGCAGAGGAAGGGAGATGAAGAGGAGAGGTGTAATTTTAAATAGGGTGGTTGAACTGAAATTCACTGAGAAGGTGCCAACTGAGTCAAAACTTTAAGGAAACAGGAGTGAACCAGGCGGGGGTGGGAGTATGGGGGAAGCTAATACAGACAACACAAAGATCCAAAGGTGGGAGCATGCCTGGCACACTCAAATAAATGCAAGACCAGTGCCTCCTGAGAATAAAGTGAACAAGGAAGGAGAAATAAAAAATAGGGTCAAATAGGTAGGAAACAAAGACTGGATATGCTGGATATAAGTGCTTTGGCTTTCACTATAAGTAATATGCAGACCCATTTGAGAGGTCTAAATGGAGACATTACATTATCTAACTTATTGAAGAATTACTCTGACTGATGTGTTGAGAACTGGGGATGGGGGGTGGTCAGGAAGAGTAAACACAGGACTAATTCAGAGTTGCAATAATCTAGGTGACGGATAATGATGGCTTAGACCAGGGTTTTAGCAGTGGGGTGGTAAAAAGTAGACAATTTCACATATATGTTGGGAGACAATAGGTTTCCTGATGGAAAAGATATGGGGAATGTAAAAACAGAGGAGTCAACATCGATTCCAAGGTGTCAGCCAAGGTTACTGGAAGAATGGGATGTCATCAATTGATTTGGGTAAAGCTAAGAGAGAAGATAAAGAAAGATCAGCAGTTACATTTTACTTACATTAAATGTGTGAAGACAATATTTTTAACCTTAACCAGGCTTCCATTTCAAATGAAGTCATGTTAATATAAAGAGCCTGGAGGTCCTGTTCTTACCTCAGGTACTTCAGTAGGAACTCCTGACCAACTCCCGTAAACACACACAAACTACACTCAACACTCTCCTCCAGAGAGACAGACACAAAGCACACACTGCTCATGCCCAGTTTCCAGGGTAAATTCAAAGAAACAGCTATTTCACTTTCTGCTCTAACATCTCCCTAATTGTTTTCAATCCAAAATAAAAGGCAAACAAACCAATCCAAAAATTTTACCCAACACTGTTAGCCAAACAGAATCTTCTGGGTACATCAACCCATACAAATAAATGCCCACATGGATCACAACCTACTATCATCTCCAGCAAACTGTACAAAAGTATTACAGATGGGGATTTTAAAGAAACAAATTCCTCATAACCATCTCACAAAATTCAGATTTATTAGGTTTGAGAGTAGGGACCTAACTCCCACATTTTTAACAAGAGTCCCAAGTTATGAAGCAGGTTTGAGAACCAGGGCCCTTAGGATCACATGCAATGGAAGAAAGTCATTTGCCTATATACTACATCCAAGAATAACTTTTTTGTGGTTGATGGGGGTAAAGCTTTAAAAATATCTTACCCTGTGGTTCTAATATCAATAGTAGTCACCAAGTATCAGCAAGAGTAGACAGCCCCCACTCCTGCAAACCAATCTTAGATCCAGGTATACTATTACTACAAAACATGTAAGCCACAACCATGACTGCAGAGAAGATAAAGAAACCAAGAACAATTTACCTACAAGCATTCCTAGACTCAAAAATCAGTCTTAGGGAACATCTATAAGGACGAGGGGATAAAATCATGAGTACCACAATCATTTTCCTAGAGAAACACTTAAATTACCACTTTTCCCAAATTGTGGCTCCCAATTTCCGAACACATCAAAAGTTTTCATAGTGGATGAGAACCATACAAAGCCATACAGAAGTATGGACTTAAGATTCCTGACACTTCCCACAGCATAATCTTCTTGCCTAGTCTCTTTGTGCCCACAAAAACTCTAATCTTTTTTTATCTCCCACATTCAGACTTTTGTTTCCCAGTTTTTAATCACTCTTTAAACTTCACCTGCTCCTCTAAGTCCTCTAATTAAGTAGAGCGGGATCTAGATGGATCACTCACCCCCACAGAGCCTGCAAGATTTCCTACATTGCTACCAGATGTGTTCAAGTTTACTTGTATAGGCTTGTAGGCACAGGAACAGACACAGAGCTGGTCAATCTTTATAGTTCTTTCCTTCAAATTATAAAATCGTCAAGGGTAGATACCAAATCATTACGTCACAAAATGTGTCTCTGGAGCACAAAGTGCTAACTTGTGTACACATACTCCGACACTTTATGAAGGTGTTTCCTAGATACCTCACATGCACTCCAAAGTTCAGGTCACCCACTCAGAAGAAAAGGGAGCAAATGTGGCTCTGGGTACTTTTTCAGCTCTAGTCAGCATTCATTTAATTTACACCTTCACATCCAAAGAATGGAAATGGCCACTAAGTTAAGTAGGCACTTGAATGGGCAGAAAGATGTGAATAAGGGGGAAAAAAGAGACTAGCTCTGAAATATTTCTGCAGTGCTCCCATCCCCTAGGAATACACAAACTAGAATAACTAGATCTCAAGTTATACAACCTACCAGATAGGTGCTAGGCAGATCCTAACACATCATGAAAACAAAACTGAACAAAACAAAACTTGCCTTGAAAGCACTAGCCATATTCTGAGATCATAGTTACATATGAAAAGTGTAAGACTCTTCTCAGGACTCCCTTTGCTATGCTCAGGGAAAGGTGGGATAATGACACTAGTTTTTCCTATTATTTTCAATAATAATGAAAATAACATATATGGAAATCAAAAGGAAAAATCCGGCTAAAATCTCACAACAGATCAAACCATTTCAAATTTCCATAAGTATATAGAAATTATAGGCAGAAACTGTGTACTACAGAATTAATGAGTAAAACTGTTTACAAAACGTACTTTAACAACTAGTTTCCAAAAGTGAATTATAATTACAGTACTGCACACATAGGACTGTCTAATAAAGAATTATTTATTCTAAAATATTATCACAATCAAGTTAGGAATACTGTAAAATTAAGAAGTATAGTCACTGAAACCACCTCTCTACTAGAATGGAGCCAAAAATCTCATCTAGCTGCCCAAGGCAAAAATATATCAAAAAACTGGAGCCCAAATCTAACTGATTATTTAAGAATAAACCAATTAAGCTGTAATTTGCCCCATCTCTGTAAACTAATAAAAGCTATCAGAATATAAAGGTAACCTATAAGAATGGAAAATTAGCTGATCCTAACAATCATCTAGCCTTTAGCAATTTTTTGAAGAGAATTTTATATCTTAATCTTCTAACTACTAAACATATCTATCCGAGTCAGAGTTCTAGACAACGGCAACAAACTGAATAATCCAGCACTAAAAATTTCAATTACTATTATTCTATTGACTCTGGAAGTGGAAAAACAAGGTGTAAAAAGACATGGCTAGGCTTCCTGGGATCATGGGAAAGCACACTATCTCTGTGCAGCCTTCTTGGGTCCTACCTCCCAGATACTCCTTTCAGAATATCTAGACTGGTGGAGATAAGAATCATCCCTCAGGCTGCCATTGTCCCTCACAAAAGGAAATCTTCTCTAATGGCTTTGACCTTAGGAGCAGACTGGCTAACTCACAGAACACTAGAAGAGAACAGGGAAGACTGATAAACCAGAAGAATAAAGGCAGCTATATCCTAAATGTATTTAGTGAGCTCTGAAATTCACTCAAATAAATGTGTGGCTCACTGCCTAAACCAACATATACATCTGGTAATAATAAACACTGATAAGCCATAAACAAAAAGGGTTTTCTTAATTCAAAGACTCTCCAAACTATTGGTAACATTAAAATTTACATAAAACACAAACAAATGTGTGAAATGTATTTTTAAATAGTATTTCAACTTGAGTTACTAAGAAACAAAAACTGCTGTTTTACTAGTCTTCAAAACCGAAAGAAGCCAGTACCTTTGATTTGACCAAATCACAAATATCTTTAGTAGAGAGAGAAAACGTAATGCCTCTGTAATACAAAGGACAAAAAAGATCATCACTGCAAATCATAATGTTTGGGTTCATGATGAAAACAGGAAACAGACAGGCTGTCCAGGTATAATTACGGTTATAGACTAATGAGCCTTCAAGGTTCAGCCAAGAATTAAAACCCAGTGAAGAGGGTAAGCAGAAACTTGCCTCTACCTTCCAAAAGAAGGCAACTTTTAATAATACTCCCAGCAACATGTTACATAACCAACAATAAACAACAATCTGATTCAAACCTCATTAGTAACAACATTCTGCCACTATCTCCCACTGAAATTAATAGCTGACTTTGCCAGAGGGGAAAGAAATGCAACACATATCAATCTACCCATTTCTGTGGCGCCTACCACAGTGAACCAGACAGGTTAGATAATACCACCAAACCTGCACCGAATATAAGTATTTTATTTTCCAGTTCACTGCTCTCTTCATCCTTTTAACTAGATCATATTATATAGATGCATTTAAAACCTAAGAGGAAAGTCAGTCAAGGTTAATCTAACTTTTACTGCCCATTTAGGCTATAATCTGAGAAAAATGGAAGCATAAATGAAGAATGGATTTTTGTGACAAATGTAAACGGGTATCATACCAGCAACTGTGTAAAAAGGAAAGAAAGGCATACTGACAGCAGCAATGTAGAGGGAAGGAAAGGAGGATGTTATATACAATCATGCAAACAATCACACAAAAATAAAAAATCTAAACATTATATGTATAACTTTTATGAAGGTTACATTTTGTTAACTTGTCTCTTATGAGTTGTTTTGTATTCTTAACATAATCTCTAGGTTCACCTCTAAGGCATAGAGGGGAAGAAAAGTTAGCATAAAATGAGTAGAAAAAGAGTGTAAAATAATTTCAGATCCTTACTTAACTGAATTTGGAACCCACTAATTTCATAACAATATTCAGATCAACAAATCTGAAACTATCACACTGTATTTGATACTGTTTTCCCAACAGATAACACTGCTTTGATACCTAGCAGAAAATTTTAACTACTTGGATTGTTACTATACCTAATGGGACTAAGGTTTTCAACTTTTCTGTTTTCAAATGAAAATTAAAAACAGATTCACTCTGGGCAATTTGGGTACTCTAAAAATATTCAAGTACTCTAGTTTATAAAAAAGAATTTTAAAAACAGCAACCCAAGTACCCTTTCCTCTCAACTTCAATGAAGCCAAGCCACAAACTCCACCTCTCCAGTCTTCGTTGTTAGATAAGAATAATTTGGTAGTACTAAGCAACAGGCATGATGCTTAGTGACAAATCCAACCAGACTTAAAAATTTTTCCAAAGAAAGATAAGGTAAACAAGATATACTTAGCACCACACCCAGTTTCAACGCAAAGGCAGCCAGGAATGCTCCCCCCCCCCCCCCCCCCCCCATCTAGACCTCCAGCTGGTCAGGAAACAATGTTTCTACAATCAAGATAGAGATCTGGCCCAGGGTGTTCAGGCATTCCTCACCTCCAAGGCTGGCCTACAACTCCATTCTCCAGAGCCATCAAAACCAGAATTCAAACATTTTGTTAGGAAGCCGGCAAAGGTCCAAATACCCGACTATCCTGACCCCAGTTCTTTTTGCAACCAAAATCTGTTTTGGCTAAAGAGCATGCTCGCATTTAAGACGGGCGCCACATGGGAGTTTTCAAATCTTAGGCTCCAAACTCCACGTAATAACAGCAGCTGAAAGGGGAAGAGAGGAAAAAGTACTCATACAGCAATTAAGGATCGGGCAGGGGGCTGAATACCATGAAGGCAAACAGACATTGCTTGGCATTCTCCTTGCAGCAGTGCAGAAGTTTACATGAAGCAAAAGAAATCTTTGCAGTGGTGAAAACTTGCATGGCCAGTGACAGAAACCGGGTCTAACCACCAGCTCAGGGCAGTAGCAGGTCACAAATGCCCAGAGTGTAATTCTCACCGATAAGCGTGGATCCTTATCTCTGAAACACAAAGCGACGGCGGCAAAGATTCATCGAGCCATTGGACGGCTTTACCTCGCAGCGCTCGGCCGAGCACTGCACTCGTACCAGGGGTGTGTATTGAGGGTTGTGATAAGATGAGGAAGAACAAACCGCTCCTCTGAACAGAAGTGAGGCCGGGGACCCCTCGAGTGCGTCCCGAATGTCTCCCTGCACAGTAGGGGCGGTAACGACGGCGCCGGGACAAGGACCAGCCTTGGCCCCGCCTCGTGACGCCCCCGGCCGCAGGCGAGGCCTCCGCAGCCAGAGGGGCCGCCCCATCCCCGCGCGCCGGGACCCCAGCAGGCCGGGCCTCGGCCTACCTCCCGCCCCGCAGGCCCGGGTGGTTTCCGCTCCGCCCGCGGCCGAACGCCCCCGCCTTGGCCCGAATCCGGCCTCCAGGGTCTGAGGACGAGCTACGTCCGGGCAGAGCCTGCAGCCCCCGCTCCCGCTTGCCCGGCCACCCCGGGGCCCCACGCTCACCCTCCGGCCGCCTGGGCACACTCTCCCGGCGCCGTCGCTGCGCTTCCCCTCAGTGCAACTTTATTAGCAGCTCCGCCACGGGACACGCGCAAGGCGCCCGCTCGCCCAGGACCCGGATGAGGGAGGGAAGGAGCCGGGAAGGACTCCCGCTGGGGTCGGCGCATGCGCGCAAGCGGCCGAGTGACCGCTGAGGGACGGGGGCAGGTCCGCCTCGTCCTGGCGGCTGAAGGAAGCTCCGCGTTTGGCTCCGCGCCGGGAAACCCTGGTTTCCGATCAGCCCGAGGCTTCTCTCCTCAATAGCCAGGCCCAAGAGTGAGAGTCGGCTAGCTCCCACCACCACAATAGCCACTAGTCGTCTGCACTAACCAAAACGACCCACATAGCAATAAAATTGTCCTCGATATGGACAACTTGGACAACTGATTTTCTCAAATATATATATATATTTACACTATATATATATAGTGTAAATAAAGACATCATAGGATACAACTTTGCTACTCGTTTTGATTAGTAATATAAATCTGAGAGAAGGGTGTCCTCTTTCTGTGAAAAGTAGTTTCAAAACAAGTTTTTGAACTTCTCGCCGTTTCTTACTAGATGGAGCCCTGAAACCCTTCCCAGATGGAAATCTTGGAGCTTCCTCTATCACCCACCTTTGCAGGCCTATGGAGTGCCCACCTCAGAGTTTCCGAAGAAGGACTGTCGAAACCCAGTAGCTCAAGATACATATATCCTCCACTTTCTGGGAGGATGGGAGGATATGCAGTGGGGACTCAGCCTTTGGACAGGAGGGGCCACGGAATAGCAAGCAGACAGACCATCCAGAGGCTGACATCTCTCCATTCCACCTCCTGGGGCAAGAGCCTCTTTTCTCCAACACTCTCAGCATTTCTCAGCATTTATTTCAAAATAAGAGTAACTATTATAAAAATAACTATTAAAATAAAAATATAACTATTAAAATAACTATTATTTTTATTTTAAAAGTTCATTATTGGTTTTCCAATATTCCACTATAGGTTTCTTTTCTAAATAAATTAAGTAAAAATAAAAAAAGGTTTATTGATACTAATTTATAAGAGCCAGAAGAGTCCTAATATGTACTATCTTCCTCTGAAATGGATGTGAGAAATGTAAATTTTATAAAAGTATTATTCATCCTGGTTCAATTCTAATGGGATGTCATGCTAATTTCATGTTATGATTAATAAAAACATTTTATTCACAAAATTAAAATTGAAGTCATTTTTAATGCTCTGTCTCATATCCTCAACCAAACCATCATGAAATCCTATTAACTCTACCTTCAAAATATATCCCATATCTGACCATTTCTCACCACTCTATTGCTACGTTCATAGCCTGAGCCTGGGTCATCTCACTTGACATACAAATGGACTGCTGCTATTTTGCTCCAGGCCCCAGTGTATTATTTTTTCTACAATAAAAAGACAAAGGAAATTTTGCAGCAGTCTGCATTAGGGTGGCCACCTCAAATGTGGACAGAGGCCTGGTAAGGGAGTGCAGTGGACAAGGGTAGGGAACCAGAGGGTGTCTGCTCTGATCAAAGGGGGCAGCTCCAGTCAACTGTCACTCCGGAGAAATGTGGGAATAAGGACCTAGTGTTGGCAGGTCTTCTGATTTTTCAAAAACAGCTGGAAATCTGGACTTTAACGCAAAATTCCCAGTTTTATATGTTTAGCAACTTCTTTCATTATTTCTTTTTCTCTCTCTTTCTTAGATATTCAGGAGGCCAACCCTGTCCCAGCCAAGCAAAACAAATCCATAGGCCCAATTTAGCCTGCTGGCCATCAGTTTGCAATCTCGGGTCTACATCTTAAACCTCTTTACTACATCATAAACATTGTGAAAGTAAAGTATGTGTACTTTAACTCTTTGTCACACTTGCTGATTATTTGTTGTTAATTCAGAAGTTTCCAGCCCCTTGGAAGGCACATATTTCTGGAGTCTGCATGGGTTTACAACTCCCAGAAGTGCCTATAACCCTGCCTTGGAGGATGCCTTCCCCACCAACCTCACCCTCCTCCCCCACACCCCGCCCCAGAACTGATGTTTGCAGAGTGCTTTGTTGAACACTGTATGACATACAATTTGTTAAATGTTTTGTGAACTAGAACCCATCCTCACTTCAAACAGCTAGTAAAATTCTTTCCAAAACAAACTGTTTGCTGTATTGCAGTCACTGCACATATGTAAGGAACAATTTGTAATTAGAAGATTCCTTTCAACAATCACATTTGGAATCTCAAAGCCAACAGTTTTGCTCTCTGAACTGTGTGTCCACATACTGATCATATCAACTTGAGACTTCAAACTCTGTAAGTTGCTAGGTGGGCTCAGCTTGGGTCTTAAACAGGAAAAGATGATAACATAGAAGAAAGGAATGGAAACTTTGACAGCACAACAGATGCCCCCAAAAGACTGAGAAATTATCCAGACCTCCAAAGGTATAGAAAATCAGACCAATCACTAAATATCTATATAGTCAAAAAGATATCAGACAGCAAATGAACAGGCCTGCCAGAGATGGAGTAAGGAAGCCTCTGGTTTTGGCAATCAAATGGGATTTAAAACCAAATGTATAACAGGATGATCTGAACAGACAGATATAGTCAGTGGGGTATCAAAATAGACAAACTGCTTTTTTAGTTTAGCATCTACCTGTCCAAGAAGATTAGATAAAAGCAGCTTTGATGCTTGATTTTAATTTACTTGTCAAGAAACATATTTCTGGATAATTTAGGCCTTAATAAATATCTCTATTCCATCCTTGGCTGTAGCTCAGAAGATTCTCTCGAAATGACCAGTGCATACCCAGTAGAAATGAAAGAATGTGATGATGTTTGGAGCAGTCACCCAGCATAGAAGGAGCAGTGAATGAATGACATCATGGAGATCCATAAAGGATCCTAATAGCCTCCTCAAGGACTTCTCACTTCTTCAGACAGACATGGCAAGTACACATCAGAGCCAGAAATATCTAAGTTTGTACGACTCCTCTAGACAGTGTCCTGGAAATGATAAAACTTCTTTCCCAAGTTCTGAAAATTCTGTATCTGTTCTTCAATTGCCAGACTACTCCACCTTCAATCCTTAGTATTGGAAACAGTGCAGAAGCCAGAGCTAAATTGGGAAGAGTTATGAGAAGAGTGAACTCCCAAGGAAATGATGTGCAAAGACATAACCCACGATCCAATCAAGAGAGAGAAAAAAAAATTGTTATGTTACAATTTTCAAAAGAACCTCAGGTTAGTTTTTAACAGAATGAGCCAAGGTTCTCTGCCAGCCAGAGAATACACTAAAGTGATTTTATTCAACATTTGAAAGTATTTTTTTCCAATAAAATTTGAGTGTTATGATGTCAAATGCTTCCTTAATAATCCACAGACCCTTATTTTCACAACCCATAAGTTGAGAATCCTACTGGACTGGAAAAAGGAAAAGGAAAGTAAAAAATGACAGCTGCCTCCACTAGAAGCACAGAAACCTCGAGGACACAGACTCCTCAAAACTTCAGGGTTGGATACCAGAGACTCCATGAGCCCCCTGGAACAAATATTCACATTTTTGTGTATATACCTATTCACTAATTTTCTGCACAAAAATTCTACAGCATTAATCAGATTCTCAAAGTGTTTCCTGATCTCCAAATGTTTACAGATGCTTAAAGCAGTGGTTACTTCATGTGAGGTGTAAATTTAATGTGTCCATTTTAAGTTCTCTTCTCTTTTTCAGAGCAATATAATTGGGAGAGCCCTCTCTAGGGAAGACTGCTTAAGGGAGAGTGTAGAAACCCAGCTAGCCTGTCTCCAGCCATCTGCTACATTAAAGAAGGCCTCCTATGGCTGGAATCCAAAACACAAAATTAAAAGGGTTGCTTGCACCCAGAGTCATAAAACAAAGAGGCTTTCTAAAGCAGGGCTTGGAGCGAACACTCATTTCTTCTGACTTAAGCAGCATCTGTTCCTCATGCTGGCAAACACTCTCCAAGTTAACTCAACCGACCTGCACAGTTCTACATTCTCAGTTTTTATTCTCAGAGATGGAGTCTCAGAAAAGCCAAACCACACGTGCACTCTGCCACAAATTCAGAGCAGCAGGTGAAAATCGAGGAGTGCTGTGGAATTAGAGATAGGCTAAGGAGATAGAAACTTCTCTTGGATGTCCTTTAACTGTATAAATCTTAGTTGTGAGAACTCTGAAGCCAGACTTCCTGGTTTGAACACAGTGTTTCACTTACTGCCTGTGTGAACTCACACAAGCTTCTTAACCAATCTGTGCCTCAGTCTCCTTGTCTGTAAAATAAGGATAACGGTAGTATCAATTTAATAGAATTACTGAGGATTACACGACTAGATTTGTTAGGTGCTTAGAACAGTACCTAGCACATAGTAAGTGCTATATAAGTATTTGTTTTTAAAATATGTATTTTCATTGATATGTCAGCAAATATTCTTAGCAAATTCATTTGTTACATAAAATGTGTATTCATTTCATCTGAAAATAGACCCTCTTTTCTTCTTACTTTAATAGATGATCTCATTCACTCTGGTACTATTGCAGATAATCCCCAAATTTGTTTCCATCTTGAACTTGACTAAGGAACTCCAAGCCCTTAAACTACTCTCTTAACATCTCTACTGGACTGCAGATTTTGGATTTTGTCTGCCTACCATACTCTCCAGTCCCCTTTCTCCTGTTTCCTTTGTGATAGCATTCCCCTCTTCTATTAACCACAGTACCAGACATCCCACCCAGAGATGGGCATGTGGCTCAGGAGGGTTATCATACCTCATTATTTCTGCTTCGATTTTGGTTTTACGTTTGCTCCTAAAAACATCACTTCATTTTCATTTATTTTTTTTAAATCCCTTAATCAAATTTTAATACATAATAGATTGCCACCCTACCTCCTTAGAAGAAACTCAGCCCTTAGATTTAGCACTCATTCATTCATCCTAAATATTTATGTGGTATCTACCATGTGCCTGGCATTGTGCCAAGTACCGAGACTACTAATTTAAGTGACACTTGCTCTGCCCTCATGAAGCTCACAGTCCCCTGGAAGATTTGGTTGTCTTCTGTCACCAAGATCCTTGAGTACTTGAACATTTTTAGAAAAGGCAGAGGCCAAAATTTCAAAATCTCTCATTTCAAAGTTATAAACTCAGGTTTTTACAGGGGAGGACACTCTAGGTAACTTCGAGGAGGCCCTTGTTTTGTAAAAAGCTCCCACATATAATAGACCATTCAGTCACGAAAATGTAGAACAAAGACCCTTTTCTGCAATCGAGTTTTTAGTGCTAAGTTAGTACCATCATTTGAAAGGTTGTTACAGGCAGGGCTGCATCCCTCTAGACTTCATTTCCCCAAAAGGTTTCATTGCTAGGTATGGATTCTTTTAAATAGCTTTACAGTTTTTATAAAAATATTGCATGTTTGTTGGAAAAATTAAAATTATAGAGAAAAGGTAAATTAAAAAAAGTAAAACGTATTTGAAATCACGTGAATAGAAATACCCAATAAGTTGATGTAACATCTTGCCAAACACCTTTCCGTGCATATAGTAATGGTGAATATTGATTAAACACATACTTTATGCTACGTATGAGCAATGTGCTTTGAATATTTTATTAAGCACTACAGCAAATTTGCAATGCACTTACTATTACAAATATTGTCATCCTCCTTTTTCTAAATGAAGAAACTAAGGCCCACCTCCGCTCCACCTACCCTAAGCCATTGAAGAACTAGCTGTTATGAATGCTTGCATTTCTACAGCCTAATTGGGCCTACAACTCCCAGAAATGTTTCTAACTCTGCCTTGGAAGGTGTTTTTCTTTTTTTATTTTTTTTAATTTATAAGAATTGGTGTTTACAAAATGTTTTGCTGATCATTGAAAGATATAACAGAATTTGATTGAAATATTTTGTACACTAGGCCCTCTTCCTCACTCCATGTATTCTGGAAAATCTTACATTCTCTGTTTTCTACAACACAGTCTCTTCCAACTTTTCCCATTATCCCCCTCTACCACCCTCCTTTCCCCTGTCATTAAAGTGGTCTCTGCTGTACCCATTGCTCCCAACTTACAATCACATTCTCATCAACACACCTCTGCTTTCACAGTAACCTCTGTGGGAAACATGCCCTGCTAAAGCCTGTCCTACCTTTCCTTCCCAGGTCAACTTAAATCCCTCTTTCAGGAGACCTGCCTGGTCTTCAGGAACCTTTTCGAGGTGCTTGGCATGATGGGAGCTACATAAGAAGGAAAAGGGGTATGCCATGTAGAAATGGTAAGAGATGAGGGATTTCACAGCCATTTTATAGACAAGGAAATGAAGACTCAGAGAAGCAAAGTCAATTCCTGAATCTATACAGATGATAACCAACTAGTATTCAAATCCAGATGAGTCTGATGCCCATACGCCTGCTCTAAGTACTATACATAATGCCTGTTCTCCTGTCTCACTCTCATTGAGGCATTCTAATCATTTGCACGTTAATAAAATGGTTCTGGTGGATCCTATGATAATAGTCAGGGAACCACAATACTCTGTGAACTGACCTGGAAAAAACAATAGGTTACAAAGAAAGAGAATGAATGAATGCCTGGATAAATAAATAAATGTGTCAATGGATACAACTGCAATTTCTAAACTAAATCTGTGTCATTTGGTGATGGTGAAGTCACACAGAGCAAGTAAGCCATAAAACTTTGTATTTATTCTAACAGTCAGGTAAGGGCCTGAGCAAGCTCAAAAGGCCCTGAGTGAATGGGGTTACTGTTTCAACATGTTTATCTTGAAGTGTAGTGAAACCTATTAATTCTATTTGTATAATGACTAATGCCTCTGTGGATGTATCGTTTACAATATGGTGGCATTACTAATGTGCCACATTAAAGGTGATGTGAACTGATGAATCAAATCAGTTAAGCTCCTCTAAGTCAGCTCCAGCTACCCAAGTCACGAGGTATAATGTTTCCACTGCACAGAGGAGCCATGCTAAGCAGTCCGGAGTGTTGATCTCAGCGGTGTTGCTTCCGCAAACCTGTTTTTGTAAGAGCCCTATCACACTTTGTACTGAAAACCAGAGTTTAAACATTTTAAAATCAAGGTACAAAGTTAACAAAGTCTCCTGCCCTGAATGTGTCAGGTAGGAGCCCCCTGCCAGGTCATTCTGCCCAAAATGAGATGTCTGAACTCCAGTGTGGTCCTGACTATGTCTGATGTCCTGGTGTCTGAGCAAACACCATCTGGAGACTGCTTCTGGTTTTTAAGACCACAGGAAAGAAACCTATTTCTCACATTGGTTAAATATTTATTTGACTTGCTTTTGATTATTGGATGAGTTTCCATTATATGCCAGGCACTATAATGGTAAGGAAATTGTTCCGTACATTTTTCTAGTCATGAAAAATAAAGATGACCAGAGATACAGCTATCAGTAAGAAAAAACACCCACCTCTCTCCTTGAACCTCCCTCCTTATTTCTTCAGTCAGTTCCCTGTTCCTATCTCTGTTTCATGATTGAAACCTGCTTTCTGATCCATTTATTCACTCAAAAACATTTCTGGACTGTCGTGTTCCGGGCCTTCAGCTCGACACTGAAAATGCATTAGAATGCAAAAACAGGCCAGGCCCCTGCTCACACAGAAAGCAATCAAGTCAGGAAGACAGATGTAAATTGCTCCCTCTCTAGTCTGACAACTAAGATGAAGCCCAAACACTTCCTGGACTCCTTTGATCAGCATTGGCTGAGCTAAACTTTTTAAACTGCAATTTTTTTCCTTCCTCTACTCTTCTCATTATCATCAACATTATGGAAATACATATACTCATGCCTTACTTGCTTTTTTTTTGTTTTTGCAGCTCTGGTGGAGCCACAAACAAAATGGAGTAACTATAGGCACCCAGACACCCAATCTCCCATACCTGCATTGACTCCTGAAGGATTTAGCACCTGGGATGCTGTGATTACCACTGACTCACAAACAGGCCACATCTTCACCCATCGGTGACATATCACTTTAAGGATCCCAAAAGTTCTGGAACTATGAGGGTGCCATGAACAATTTCATCAACAGGCTAATGGTCCACAGCTACATAAGCAGATGAGGAAAACAGACACTAGACACAGGTTTTTGTGCTGAATGGTTTCTAGCTGCTACTTTTAGAGACTCTTGAAGCCTTACCGAGAAACCAAAGATATCCTTTCTTTTTTTCCCGCATAGTACACAATGAGGACAAACACACAGAGAGAGAAACTCATTTCTTATACTTAGTTGAATTGTTCTCACTCCTTAAAATTGAAAGGAAGGGATGAACTTGAGTTACCAGTGGTCAAGGATACATATTGTAAGGCTATCTGGCAAGGAGAGTGGTTTCCTTGGCCATGAAGGGTTTCACTCTGATCCCAAGGCTACCAAAGCTGGGTTGTCCAGCGGGCTTCTAGAATAATAGTCTAGGGCATGGCTGGGGATTCAGCCAGTCCTAAAATGACACTCCTTTTTTTGCACTTTTCCAGAATTCCTGGTAGGCAGATTTCTCAAGAGAAACTCACAAATTTGTCACTACCCAAAATGAATTCTATTGGGTAGAATTTCATGTCAAGCCTCCTCAAAAAGTATTGGCTTCTCTCATGCCCAGCTCATTTGCAATTTGGCAGGGACACCAGTCTTCATCTAGGCAAACTGTGGCTAGACCTATAAGGTTGCTTTCACTCAAGTCACATGGCACAAGTCAAAACTGCTCTTCCAGAAGTGGCTCAGCTTGCTTTCCCGAAAAGGTTACGGTGGGCATGGCAGACACCTGAACTTCCTGGACTTCACTTCTGCCAGACCAGCACACAAAGTGAGGCCCAGGTGATCTGCTTGGTACAAATGGCTTCTTCCATACAAGGCATTCATTGATTTATTTATTCATGCAAGAGTTCATCATACTTTTACTAATAGCCTACTATATGACAGGCTTTGTGACAGATGTCAGATGCAATGCTGAGCAAAAGCAGATCCAGTTCCTGCCCACACATATTGTATAACCTAGTAGTAAAGACAGGTATTAATCAAATAACCACACGGTACAAAAAAGAACATGGGCCAAGGAGCTCATAGAACCAGGGGGCAGGGAGGATTTCTCTGGTGAACAGGTGCTTAAGCTGAGATCTGAAGGATTAACAGGAGTTAATTGAGGGTGAAGTTTGGGTGGGGACAAGGGTAGGGAAAGCCCTCTGGGCAGATGAGGGAATAGTATGAGCAAAGACCCCGGTGACTTGGGAGCATGGTGGTGACAATGTGAAACTGAGGGAAGTCCAATGTTTGACAGAGAACACAAGGGGCATGGGCCTGGAGAGGTGGGCAGGACCACCTGGGGCTTTATAGGCCATGGCTGATGTTTTGGACTTATCCTAACAATGCATTACATGTCAGAGCTGGGCCTCAGGCGAATACCTTCCCAGTGAGGAGAAAGGCTGGCAGCATCAGAAGAGTCAGGAGTAGAGAAGGGAAGGAAATAGGAAAATGGGGTTACTCAAAAGACGAGCTCTCCACCAGCATCTCAGGAGCACTATCACTGTCTCACCCATGACTTCTAGCCAAGGCTAGCCCAAGACCACTCAGTCCCCCCGCCCCACCCCAACCCCACCCCAGCTGGCACTCTCAATGCCTTATAAAGGGCAGGAGTGAGATGGGTGTCAGAGGAGCTAAGAAGGTTTGTCTGGGACAAACGGGCCCCAGGGAAGACTGAGATATGCTACTTTCACCTTCTAGAAGGTGTTAAATGTCACTTCCCTCTTCTGGAGTGAGGAGCAGGAGGAATCTTCCATGATTCCTGGATGGCTAGACATCCTGGAGCACCTGTGAAAAGGTCTATCGTACCTGAACTTATCCTGTAATGTAGAGGAGGGGTAGGGACACATGCAATTCTTTGATGTGGTGCTTGGTACGTAGTGATACACAGTAGACCCACAGTAAATGTTTGTTAATTGAATTCTAATGCAAAACATACACAGGGCAATTTTATTTCCATAATATTACCTTGAAGGGTAGGAACACTCCAAATTAACAAGGAAAACAATCCCCTTTATTGTCCTCTGAGTTGGAGCAGCTGAGTATTATAAATATTTTAAAAGGGTAGAGAAGTCTTGGACTAAATCGGGGCTCCTGCAGACTTTGCTCTTATTTTTTTAAAAGACATTGATTTTTCTGTTTGTTTGAATTGTGAAGAATTCATTTATTTTGCCCAGGTCAGTGTTCCAGCAAAGATTGGCACCCAGACAAGTTTTCACTGTAGAAAAGGGTCTCTTGGCCCGTATGTGGGTAGGGCAGGGGGAGCGTGTGAGTGTGTGGGGGGTCCTCTCCTCTCAAGTGACCTTGGAAGGCCCCTGGGTCTGGCTAGTGGTCAGGGGTCAGCAGATTGGTTCAAGACCACAGGGTGATTTCTGTAGACTTTTCCTCACGTTTGGCCTAGGGAGGCCCCATTTAAATGACAGTAGAGGGGAAGTAGTGTTTAATGAGGTTGTCTCACACAAAAAAGGAAGGTACTCAATCACTTACTTGTTCATTCTCTGCAGCCAGGACCTGGAAATTGGACCCAGAGTGAGGCTTCACTGGTGTGGGGGAGGAGAACTCAGATGCCCTGCCTGCTGTCTCATTTGTAGTTTACCTGGAAGCCCTGGGCTCTCTCCTGGCCCTTTGCAAGGTGAAGCCCTGGTGCTGTATGCAGAGCATGAGGACCCTTCACCCGTTCTAAGGGTTTGTGATCTTCAAGAAGCTAAGAACCTTTTATCTTTATAAATGGAATTCTTCACATTTTATCTCATCTTCCAAAAACCCAGATGTCCATGGCCTCATTCCTGTCTGATCATCACAGTACCTCCACAAGGAGAGCCCAACATACAGTGACTCCATGAATCCATGAATGAAGGTGACAGACTAGGAACTTCCTGTGGGGTTGGAAGGTGGCTATCCCTGGAGATATGTGCTCCCTTTGAAGCGGAACTCACAGTGAGGCACTTTCTACCTGCTAGGCTTGGCCCTCTGCCTGTGTCACTGCTCAAGGCAAATAGCTCCAAGATTCTAGTCCCAAGAGGCATCTTCAGATGCTCCCAGAGCCCTTCATGGCCCCAGACAAGGATCTTGATTTTGATGGAAGCTTGTCCACCAAGCAAGACTGGAAGAGAGAGAAGGCTCAGGGGTCTTGAGGGAGCCCTTCCCATTCCTCCTCCATAACTGGCAGCCCTTAGCCTTGGGGAAGTAATATCAAAGGGGCCTGCCAGTTTGATCTGGGACAAAGAAAATTAAATGGTAAAGTGTCAGGCAGGAAAGAGAATCATGGGAAGAGAGGGAGGCTTGGGGTTCATGAGTTGAGTGTAAGGACTCTGTGTGGCTAAGAGAAAGCTGGAGGTCCAGCAGAAGGCATACCAGGAAGTGGGTATTTTGAGTCCACCAGAGGGAAAGGAGCAGAAGTCGACAAAAGCGAGAGAAAGTTCGGGTTACCTGGCAGAGAGAACTCTTTAGGCTTTGATTTGGGAGCATTTTGGGTTCAAGAGTGAAAGGGTCTGGGAGTCTAAGCCTCTGGGCAATGGCCCGAGTTTCCTGAGGAAGGAAGGAGTCCCAGGAGTCCGGACAAGGAGCACTCAGTATTGAACCAGACAGTCTGGCATTTCAGATTCCTGTCCATTAAAAAGAACAAAGATTAAAACTAGACTAGGCAAGTGCACATTTTATCATGTTCATTTCAGATGCTCTTCATCTCAATTTCTCATTGTTTCTTAATTAGCAGGCACTTGAGTCAATTCAACTCTCAGTGTCTCTTAGTAAAGGACTGAATAGTTAGTAAAGAGAAGGATCTAATCTTGTGAGAAATCCTTTAATTTTGACAAGTTCACCCTTCATCTGTTTCTAAGTGAGATATTCAGAAGGTGTGTGTGTGCGTGTAGAGGGAGTAGCTGGTGATAGTCATGTGTATCTTCATTAAAAATCATTTTCTTTCCTCACTGTCCCCTTTCTCATCCCTGTTCACTTCTTTCCAACTTCCTTGCTGCCCACCTGGCTCACAACACCTTCCCCTCGAGTAGTGTTCATTCCTCAACACCCTCCACCCCTGACCACTCCTACTCACCTCTCACCTCGACAGCACTTCCTTAAGACATCCCTTCCTGACTCCTGCCCCCAGTTTAGAGTAGTTCCTTCATTTTAGGTTCCCATAGAACTTGCTTCATTTTTCAGAGCACAGACGTCCCTTTGCTCTTATACACTCAGAATGGTGATTATTTGACTGAAGGTTGTCTCCCTCATTAGACTATCAGCTCCGTGGAGTTAGACACTCCTGTCCATGTTCCCCAGCACATCCCTGGAAGCTAGCACTGGGCTTGCTCCCCAGCGGGTGTCCCCCAACTCTGTAACTCACACCCATTATTGCTAGGGAAGTAAATGCTCTGGAGGGCTACAAAATGAGTTTAATGCCTTTTTTCATGCGGCGACTTTTTAAATATTCAAAGGTAGTTCACACGATCCCCCACCCACCACGAATCTTTTCAATGTCAAAAAGCCTCAGATGGAGAGTTCTGGTCTTTCCTCAGAAACAACATTAAAGTGGTAGAAGCTATCAGATGAGGCTGAATTAAGGGAACCAAAGACTTCCAATCCCATGCCAGCTTTTCAATAGGTCCAGCTGATTTTACTAAATCAATAGAGGAACATATCCTATTCCCCCGACACAGGAAGCTGTGGCTCTAGAACACCTGATGATGCCTTTCTAGGAAGAACATCCCTTATGGGTGAAAATCAGCAGATCATAAGACACTATGAGCAGCACTTTCTTGGCCATCTTGTTCCCTAAATGGTCCCCAGTGTGCAGGCAGATTTTTCTTGTCCAGCTCACCTGAAACCAAAACTTGAAGAAATATAGGGTCATAGGGGGAAACTTGAAAGTTTTTCTGGGGCCTCTGGGAGGAAGGGAAGAAGGAAGACCTGCTGTGCAGAGTTCTCAGCCTGTGAGATGGATTGGGGCCTGAGGAAGCCCTTCCTCCTCAGCTGGCTCAGACCCAGACCTGTCCCCAAGGGGAAGCTGTATCTGACCACAGCTTCTCTGGGCCCCAGCTCCCTGAAAGGGACAAGAAGGGGCTGTCTCTGTATCCAGGCAGCTGGACCAATACTTCCTGTGCTCTGAAGCTCAAAGTTTCCCTACTAGGAAGCAGCGCAGAATGGGACAGTCAGTGTCTGTCTGTTGCCTCATGGGGAGCAGACCCTTGAGCTGCCTATACTCCAGGACCCAGCAAAACTTGACCACTGCCTACCACAGATTCTACAAAACAGCTCAGGTCAAACTATCTCTCCAGACCTTTTCAACTGCGCACTAAACTAGCCGAATGCCCTGAAGGCCAAGCATGCATGCAGCCTCAGCCCCTTAGATTTATTAACCCTTGGATTTATTTATTAGATTTGTTTAGGTGCATTTCCTTAATCATCTTTATTTGGTTTTTGAAATTCAGCATTAATATATCTTCATTGTGAAGATGTCAAGCATTATAGAAATAAATGCTGTAGAAAGTGCAGGTCTCTGGTATTCTTCCTGCTTCTCCATCAAGGTAACAATTGTTGGTAGTTTTATGTCCATCCACCCAGATCTCATTTCTATGCATATACTAACAAAAGGGATTTCACCACATTTAATATTTTGCAATCTACTTTTTCTACATACTATATATTTGAAACCTTTCCATGCTACTATAGTCTATATACCAAACCATCTCAGTATTTTAAACAGCTTCTATAAATGGATTTTTGCATTCTCTCACTGTCTCTGTCTCTCTCATCCTATTTGTTTCTGTGATTACAAACCTGGTATAGTGAATGTTTTTGCAACTTTGTCCATTTGGAGTGGCACTTGGGTTGTTTCTGATTCTTTTCTATTACTGGCATGCTGCGCTAAAGAGGCTGGTGCCTCTGCCTCTGTGGGTGCGTGGGCACATTTCTGTGGGACAGATTTCTCGAAGTAAAAGTTGAGTTAAAGGGTAGGTGCATCTTTAGTTTTAAAACGTACTGCCAAACTGAGCTCTAAAAAGGTTATGCCCAATTTTACTTCTACTGGCAGTGTATGAATCACTCAGTTGTGCTTTAATGTTGTCCTTGGCTTTACTGGAGGATGTGCTAAGACACAGCACATGGACTCCGTTCCTGCACTTGCTGTGGGATTTGTGTCAGCACAGTATATGTGACATCAGTTAGCACCTGTCACAAAGTCCCACTGTAGGCTGCACATAAGCAATGAGATGGTCCAAAAAACTTCTCAGAAGGACTTTCTGAGAAGCCCTGAGACAGAGGTGGGATGGAGTAGGCAGAGAGATGGCTGGGGAGGCCCCTGTGTCCTCTCTTATCCAAAGACTATATCATTTTTTCTTAATGGGTGTTCCGTATCCCCCCTAATGTGCACACGCGCGCGCGCGCACACACACACACACACACACACACACACACACACACACGCACATCTCCCAGGTTCCTGAGCCCTCCTGGATTCTATCGGTTGTTCAGGTAAATTGTCCCAGGTTCACTGAAAAGCCCACTACCTCCCTGCCTGGCCCTGCAGGTGGACAAACACGCAGTGAGCTCACAGTGCAGTGTTATTGTGTGGTTCGAAAAAGAAACAGCACTTCTATTGGTTTGAACTCAGCTGCCTTGTGAATCATTTTGTTTTTAAAATCCTCTACCATTCTGTCTACTCAGCCTACCTCTCTTTGTGTGTTGCAGGACTGCTGTGAGAAGAATGGGCATTTGATCCGTGTGACTAGAAATGATTAGAAAAAGAAGCAAGGTAGAAGCCCACAAGCCATAAACTGGGATTAGTCATTACAAGACAAGAAGGCTCTGAAAATAGCAATTCATCACAAATAAGTTAACACTTATTCGGTGCTTCCCATATACCTGAGGCCATACCAAATACATTTATGTATATTTTATATTTTACATATTGTATATGTTCATATATAATTTTACTTAATTCTTTCATCAATTAGATGTGAATTATTTTCTGAGTCTAACTCAAGTTAACTAGGCAGTCTGATCCCTCAGCTCACTCCTTTGAGCTCTCCT
Organism: Macroglossus sobrinus; assembly: GCA_004027375.1. Classification (NCBI taxonomy): domain Eukaryota; kingdom Metazoa; phylum Chordata; class Mammalia; order Chiroptera; family Pteropodidae; genus Macroglossus; species Macroglossus sobrinus. The sequence continues at coordinate 162,001 of PVKZ01000533.1, read as the reverse complement.
GCTCATGCAACACAACTCTCATTTTATAGAGCATTCCAAACATGTCATCTCATTTGATGCTCAAACAAAGCAATGCTGGGAAGATGGATATTAATGTACTCATTTGACAGGTGGGGAACCTGAAGCCTAGAGATGCACCTTGTCTGAAGCCCTATCCCCACAGGAGTGGTAGAACTGCAATATGAAGCAGGACCCTTGACTTTGGGAGTTTTCACACGACACCCCAGTGGAGTGTCTATCCTTAGGTCTAGGGTATCTCCTCAAAGCACAGGGTTTTCTCAGGGCTTGAAACCAGGCACTGAGCCATCACAGGTGGCTCCCAGCCAGGTGACAGGATTTGTAGACAAGCTTGGTCTCTGCCTACAGCCTGGTATTCCTCAGGCAACTATTTTCACAAGCCATTGACATCTTGGTTGGCTAGAGAGCCTGGCTCTCACCCATTGCCCACGAATTGAACTGCTCATTGGTCCATGGGTTTATGAGTGTCAGCTGCTTTTTCTCATTACCACTTTCAATTAACTCATTGTGCTAAGGCCCAGCTAACAGGCCCCCTGGAGAGTCATTTACATTAATGTGGGGGCCCTGGATTCTTTCTTTTTTTTTTTTTAGAAGAAAAATTCAGGTTTTGTGAAGTGAACAATTAGAAACATCAGGGCTACAGCCCCTGGTTGTGGGCCCAGGACAGAAGGGGCACACATTTCCCACAGGGACTCTGCCAGGATAAGGTGCTCTGGCTACCTAGGAAAACTCAACACATCCTTCAAGGTCCAGATCTATCATTCTTCTAGGAGGCAGCCGAGGCTGCAGGACAAAGATTCAGGTGGGAGAGGAAGCAAAGTGCTATGTGGCTTCCTGAAGAAGGCACCCTTCTGTCCTGTCGGGACTCACCCCCTAAGAAGCACATTTATAGTCTCCCACTACAGAAGGATGAGAATCAGAAGAAAACTGAGACTTATTAAACGTCTACTACATGCTAAGTGTGAGAGCCCTCGTTTCACATGATATCTATGTGAAATAAGAGCTGTTATCCCCCTTTTATAGGTAAGGAAACTCAGGCACAGAGATGGGCAATGACTTGACCAAAAGTCACAGATCTAGGAATGGTGGAATGGGGATTTATACCAGTAAACACAGACATAAGTGTGGAAAACAGGGGAGGGTGAGGAAGATGGGGTCACAGGACTTTTGTGCAATTGCGTGATAATTTCTTAAAATCCCTTTTTAAAGGTTTCCTCTGATGCTCCACCTGCTTTTTATACTTTTTTTTTTTTTTTTTTTTTTTTAGGTATCACTTGCTCTCTATTTCCTGTAGATAATCCAAGGGCGCTGACTTGAAAACCACAGTCTTTCTGGGTATGTTTCCTCTTATGTTTTTTAAAAAGCAAGGCTTCTGCTTCTCCTTCCCCTCAAGGTGTTTATTGGATGCCTGCTATACAAAGGCGAGAAAAGCCCCATCATTGCTGCTGCTAATGCCTAGCTGGGGGTTATAGATCAGAGTGACTCTGACAAAGAGACCCAGCCAACCATTCCAAGAACAGAAGGATGAGAGGCAGAAAGTAGGCAGGTCAAGCCCAGGCCTGCGACTGACATCCTTCTTTTCTGGAAACATATCAGGGGAGGTCTAAGTAGAGCCAAGAGTGGGCCCTTGAGCTGGGATATCCACTCTGCCATCGACCAAGGGACCTGGGGCAAGTCCTTCCACCCAGGCAGAGCCTCAGTTTTCCTACCTGGAAAGGGAAGGAACTGGATGAGCTGCCCTCTCAGTCCTCTGCCAGTTCCAAAGTCCTCTGCTTTTTGTCAGAGAAGATCTGGGTCTTCTCATTACTCTAGAAGATGCAAAAGCTGCCTTCACTATTATTTTTCCATACCCAAGTACTTTGATAGTAATAGAATTTCTGTTTATTTTCCTTTACATGTCATTTTAAATTGTGAATGTAAAATATCTCTGTCTTCGATCAAGACCACCTATTTTTCATTAGATTTGAATTTGGTAATGGACCAAGTGAATCCAAGAGCTGAACTGCTACCTGGCCTACCCACACCCCCTCCAACAGCTACCAACACTGGACTTACTGAATAGGGTATATAAATACTCGGCACATTTGCAGCTGTTTGCAGGCTATCTTTGTTTGTCCTCTGGAGGGTGTTCATGTGCATGAGCTAAAGGAGATGAAGCATGAAGAAGCTGAAAGATCTAACGGAGAGGAAAGGCCGGAAGTTTACAGGGAAGATGGCTAATCCTTGCCAATGGGGTGAAAAAGTCAGACATCTGGTTGCTGGTTGTGCTTCCTGCTGAAATTCAGGGCAAAAGGTCTTCTACAAGTTTGGGTCTGGGCAGGAAGAGAAGAAAGAAAGTAGGAGGGTAAATGTGAGACAAAAGTCCTGCAGCTGGAAGCAGGAGAAGGGGCAGGCAAAAATAACTGTTGAGATATATATATATATATATATATATATATATATATATATATATATATATATATATATTTGGCCTCAAATCTTCTTCCAAGAGTAGGAAGGAGATTTGGCACAATATTCAAAGCAATCCAGCTTCCAGGGAGTGAGCAGTATCTAGGAGGCCCTTACAGGCTTGCCCTTGGCCAAACTCCAGGTTTTCGGGAGGAGCTGCAGGGCTGAGATCCAAAGTCCTGCCAGATAATAGAAGCTGGGAGTGAACCTGGAATTCTTCATTAACAGTGCAAATTATGGAGAAGGAAAACAAACAGCTGGATGCTTTGTGTGTGCCCCTGGCTGGAATAATCTCTTACTTTCTAGTAGCACTTATGTTTTATGTTTTTATAAAAAACAATGTCCCACTTCTGATTTTCATCATCTCATCTCAGTGAGGAATAAGCAAGTTGGGCCTAGGATATTAATTCCCATTTCACAGGTTCAGAAAAAAGAAGTACTGTTGACCCTTGAACAGCACAGGCTTGAACTATGTGGGTTCACTTATACGTGGATTTTCTTTTTCAATAAACATACAGGTGGTCCTCTCCGTATCCTCTGATTTAACCAAAGTAATTAAGGGATGATTGTATTTCAACCCACACCGCACAGTCTTAGGAGGCCCTCACTAGGCCTACAGGCCCATACTTTGCCTTGAACACCTTATGTCACCAGGAATTGTGTAGAAGCTTGAGCCCTGTGTGTGGGCACCTGTAGCTTTCTGTCCAAGATGCTGCTTCTGGCTATAAAGTATAGAACCAGCTCTTTATAACTGAGAACTTCCAAAGCATTTGGTAATAATTGCTAGTCCAATGCCTATTTGTGTCACAACCAAGCAACCTAATTATAAAATTCATTTTTTCTAGAAATGAACTTCAATCACTAGCTCTTAATTTGTTAATAATTATTGAATCACTACTATACAAGTATTTCAACTTTCTATGTGTTTGAACAGGTTAATGATGCAATATCAGGGAAAATAGTTGTTATTTTACATTTGAACCTTCAAATAAAAGTGATGAGTTTGCCTTCTATCCCTCCTTCCATCCATCATTCAACAAGTATTTGAGCACTGTGCTTGGTGCTGGTGATACAGCCATGAACCAAACAGGCATGAACTTTGACTTCATGACAATACAGAAATTAACCTGTTTTGAGAAATATAATGCTCTCTTCAAAAATGCTTAGAAGAAAAGGAAAGTGCAATGGAACAGAAAAATTAATAAGAAGACCTGTATTCGAGATGGGGAAGGAGGCCAGGAGGCCAGGAGGGAGAGCACAATGAGCAAGGGAAGGGAAACAGCAAAGGCCCTGAGCCTGGTGGGAGTGTGGTGGGGCTTATGAAGGCAAGAAGCCTTCTGTAGCTCTGTAGGCTCAACTCTGTAGGCTCAACCACGAAGTGCATTCAGCAACACATTTTGGAGGATGTTTTTACTGTGATCCTCAGTTTTCTCATCTGTAAAGTATGAAGGGTGATACTAACCATACTGGATATTTGAAAGAATAATTGGGTTCCAGTCCAGTAAGATGGAAATCCTAAACTGCGGTGTGTAAATGTGTCTGTATCATGTGACCAGGCTTGCTTCATCATAATGTCTCATTGGTGTTCCTCGTTGGTAGTTGGAGCACTTCGCTTGGGGTTTTTCCTGCCATGAAAGTATTAAATGATCTGTAAACAAACACTTGAGAGGTTGCACTGCAAAAGGACAATGTAGATCTTCAATCTGGCACCACTTCACCCTCCTATTTATTGTTTGCAAGCATTCCAGTGCCAATGGTGGGTGTCCAGCTTAAGTAATATACAACATTGGCCTTTGGAGGTAGAAGAAAACTTCTTTCTGGTATCACTTCCTGCCACCATATCAGAGAGACATTTTGGAAACTTAGGAGACAGACTGAGATGAACACAGACAAGTGTTCTCTCAACCGTGTGCTGTCTGATGCCCCCCTCTCCTTTGAGCTCCACTCCTTCTTTGAGAATCATGGGATCTTGGGTGGTTGGTATTACAAAGGTAGGGGTGCTTTTATGTTTTCTAAGAATTAGATTATATTTTATATGCTGTTTTAGAGTTTACAAAACCCTTTGATGAAACTCATTTGAAGGCCTGACAACTCCGGGAGACAGTCAACCTGACATGTTTTAGCTTACCACCCTGTTTAATTGTTATCAGACTTTTGTTTTCAGCCTCTTTCCCCATTCCTATAAATCTGAGGATACCTGTCCGTCTTTTTCACTGCTGTGTGCATGGCACTTAGAAATATGCCTGCCCCATAGGAAGCAATCACTAACTATGATTGTATAGATGGGGCACCTGAGGATGAGCAAGGGGTAGTGGCTTTTCCAGGTTTAGGCGGGTATTAGGAAGCAGGGCCAGGATCTTTGGATTTCTCATCTAGGACCTTTTCTGGGATACTACTCCTCTTTCTATGGTATAATCATAAGCTCAGAAATACGTGAAATATATCATGTATCTGAAATATCTGGAATGGTTATCATAATAGCCTACTCTTAGAATCAACTTGATCTTTTGTTTCCTAAACAAAGGGGTTAGAAACTCTAAAGTGGGAAGGAACAGTAAGGGAAGGCCACAGGATGACATCAAGAGAGAAGCAGAAAGACTGAGCTGTAACCTGCAGCTCTGAGGGGTTGGCTGGCTGGAGTCGTTTACTGTAGGAGAAAATTGCACCACACACTCTTGTAGCTCTAGAGGAGAACATCCCTGCATCACAGCATTGGATAGAACTTTCCAGAACATTCCAAGTCAGGAAGGACATGCCACAGACTGTAAGAGTGGTTACCTGGAGCAGAATGGGCAGACATTCACTTTTGACTTTATAGACTCCTGCATTGTTTATGTTTGTACAGTGAAGTATATTAAGCATAATGAAGCCAAAACACTCACTATATTTAATATGTTCTATTTAATAAGCCTGGAAAATATGCACTTCAGTTGAAAACGTTTCCATAAAAAAATAATTAAGGTTTAAAAATATAATTAGATATAAAGGAAAGGATCATTTTCATGGGCAGGTCAAGCTGCTGCTGTGAAATAATAATGCTTAACATACATTGAAACCTTGTGACATGCCAGGATCTATGCTAAGCACTTTGCTTTCTTATCTCATGTACCTCTCATTATAACCCTAAAAAGCAGTTTCTTTTATTATCTCAATTTTGCAGGAGAGTTGAGCTCATGGGGTTAAGAAACTTGCACAAGGAAAGCTACAGAGCTTGGCCTCAAGTTCGGACCTTTCTAACATCAAATCTCAAGTTCTTAAACAAGTGCCCTGAACTACTGTGCATGCGTGTGTGTGTGTGTGTGTGTGTGTGTGTGTGTGTGTGTGCGCGCGCGCGTGCGCGCACTCATATACTATTTGAAAGGGGTTGTGGCAGATTAGAGGTTCAGAAAAGTAACACCATTCTTCAAAACAGCAGGCCTTCAAAAATTCTTCCCCTGCTCCCTGCTGGTTACAGATGTTAATTAGAAAACTCCTTCTCTTTCCAGCTGCCCACTCCTCTTCCCCAAACTTGAAGCCCTTAGCACCAGCTCACCCCATCCCAGAAACTCACTGCTATCTCCTTGTGAACAAAGGGCACTAACACCATCTTCATTTGACTTAACTTTTAATAATTCTTATGTATCCTCCAAAATGTTTATCTCATTTATCTGTTTGTCATTTAAAAAGCAGCGTATGAAAGTGGCAAGATATTTCCCTTCAGATCCAAGAAAGAATTTGGATACTTTAGCCAAATTCCTAAGGAGCCCCACGGTTTGCTTCGTATCTGTATGGTGGAATGTGACCTTTAAATATGGAGATGATTTTTATGGAGAAAAGTTTTGTTTACTGAGACAAATTTTTAAAATGAAGACAAATTTCAAATATTTTCTAATTAAGCCACTTGCTTTATATCTTTGAGATGTGACCTTGATCTGCAGTGTAGCTCCAGCAGAAGGTGCTAGGTACTGCCTGGGCTCAACAAAATGAAAGATCCAGTTCCCTCCTGGAGAGAGGGAGCTTTTATTCTGTTGGATCAATCTGGATGGAAAAGGTTTAGAAAAGATGACTACAACTCTCATACCAGGAGCAATGGCTTCCAGCTAGTAGAGGCAAGAACAATCCCCATCACCTAGAACCTCTCTAAACTTCATCAGCTGCCTCCTCTATAAAACAAACACAATTAAAGACTCATAAGGTTATTTGGGAGGATTAAATGAGATTAAAACATGTAAAAGCACTTAAATATTGCCTAGCACAAAGCAAATTCTCAAAATAAACTTTAGTTATTACAGTCTCATTAAAGTGCCAAATATTGAATAAATAAATCATGCACATTGTCACAATATGGTAGAGATAAGCACCACAAAGTGTAAGGTGCAATAAAAATTGCTAGGAGGACATAACCTGGCCCTGGTGGTTCAGAGAGAACTTGGAAGAAACAAAGGTAAAACTAAAACCTAACGGGTAAGAAGAACCCTTCAGATAGGAGGCTAGTACTGTTCAAACTATGCTTTGCAAAAAAATAGCTACATCAGAATAATCTTTAGTGCATAGGTATTATAACTTTTTTAAAAAATTGCAAATGTAAAAAGCAAATATTTTTACATTATTATTGTTTTATATTTGCATAACTTTGATTAATTAGGATAAATATATTTTCAAATATTTATTGGTCATTTGAGTCTTCCTTTAATTATTTTATTTATGACCTATGCCCAAGTTTCTTTATTGAGAGGGTCTGTATTTTTATTATTTATTTTTAAAACTCTTTATAATTAAGTATATTAACCCTGTCATATTTACCATAAACATTTTTCCAAATTTGTAATTTATCTAAAATTTTGTAATAATCTTTAAACTTAAAAAAATATATATTGAAGTGTATACATTTGCTATTGTTGATGTTTTTTGTTTAGAGATTTCTTGCCCCTAACATCAAATAAACACTCACTATATTTTCTCTTTTATGATTTTATTTTTTTATTTGTATATTCAATCTTTTAAAAAATTTCCACAATATTTCAATTATGCTTCATTGGTTCTAAATCCACTTATTTTAATTCTTACTGAGGATAGCCTACATTTGTTGGAATTAGTCCCTATTATTTATCCTCAGAGTAGATCATTTCCTTTCTCATAATCTTTATTACTTTCTCCATTTCCTTTGCATTTTCTAAAGACTGCTAAAGTTTATCATCCATGTCAATGATTTAATTTTCTGGGCATGTAGTTTTTTATTGCCTCCAATTCAGATGATTTTAATCTTACCATTAATATATGAGTTTCCTTGTCCTCCTTATATCTCTTTTCAACTCATTTTTTTTCCCTCATGATATTCTACTTCCATTTTGTAGAAGCTATATTTAATGAAGGTGCCAGTTTTCTAAAATTTTCTTCTGGGTTTTGCCATAAATCATTTCATCGTTGCGTTCTTCCTCTGAATTTTTAAGCTGTTGTTTGTTCCTGGATCCTTCACTGGGGTTTTAGTTGCCCCTTGTCAGATTCCCACTTCTCCACTTGGTTCTGCACCAAGAGAGAACTATGGGGGCAGATAAGTGGGCTGATTGCTCCATCTCACTTATCATGAATTCACCAGTAGAGTAGGTGGCTACAACAGCTCTTGACTCTATTCCCAGTGTTCAGTAGGAATAACTCATCATTTCCAGCAGAAAAAAAAAATAACTTACTTAGAACACCAACTAAATATTTATATAATCAAAAAATCTTGATTGAAGTGAGGAGTAAAGGTCCTGTCTCAAGGCAAATTTTCTTTCCTTCCCAGTTCCTGGCTCTCTGATGGGTTAAATTGATGGGATAAGTGAGAAATGCAAATCCACATCAGGCACTGTTATGAAGATTTCTTCTCTCTTCCTAATTGTCTAAGCATTACCTTGGGACCTCAGCTCCTTAAAACTCCCCATGCCATCTCTTTCTCTGGTGCCCACCCCCCAAAATGTCATTCCTCTTTCTGTGATTTGCAGTCTCTGGATGAATGTAGGAAATGTAGCACTGGAGGGGGTGGGAAATGGATGTCCTCAGAGGTCTTCAAAGGAAGCCTACTGGTGTTCTGAAAGACCTACCTGACTTTATGACTGTTGCAGAACCCCAGAGGGGTAAAAACGAGAAGAGGCTGCTGAAGATTCTTTCTGCCTTCTTTCTAGAAAGCAGGGATGCTCTGTTTCATGGGTGAAGCAGGATTGTCATCATTTTTTCCTCTACCCTGCTATGCCATTAGCCCAGTATTTGGTGGAAATTCTTCCCAAATTCAGTATCTAGGGTAGCCTACATTTATTATGAGCCTAGGGCCTTTTCTGCACCTTCACAGATACTTTGGTGCGAAACTGGGACAGGGGCTGGTAAGAGGCTGCTTGCTTGTATTTAAAGCTGCAAGTTTCAAGGATAATGATTTATCTGGGGACCACAGGACTGCTCCTGTCTCATTTATAACAATAGTCTTATATTATTTTTATATTTAAATTTCTCTATATGGCTATTTTTATATATTTCAACCTTTTTAGTTTATAAGATATTCAATATATTATAATTTATATTGGGAGGATATGCTCCGATATTTTTACCAGTAGACGTAGTTGTAATTAAAACAGCATGATCTATAGGATACACTAATACTTCTGGCCCAGAAAGTTTAAGTGGTACCCTCTCTCCCTCTTTCATCAATCCCTCTGGGTCCAGGCCCCAGGAGAAGAGGAGGAGGCAGCCTGAGTAGCATCCCTCCTGTCCCAGATGCCCCAGTCAGGCTCCTTTCCCACCCAGGGCTCAGACACAGGTGTGAGGGTCCCCGTTTGTTTTCAGTTTGCTACAGCCGTGACCTTGCTTTAGGATATTATGTTCTGTTCCAGAGCCCAACAGAGTCAGCATTTAGCTAATGAGCACCATATTATTGAGAATGTAAAAGACCCATTGTTTCCCATCCTGCCCCCGCCCCCCTCATGGAGGAACATGGCTTCCTGAGGTAAATTAATTTGTGGAAGGAGTCAGAATAACTAATTGCTTTACAATGAGCAATGCTTTATGCCAGCCAATGCACAGAGTGGGGCTCAGGGAAAATATGACATGGTGTATTTTTTAACTTATACCTTTGATGAAAAAAATTTCTGAAAGCTTTTACTAAAGTATTTAAGCTGTGAACTCTGAATGGTTCTAAAATGCTCCTCTGCATTCTTCCTCATGCTCTTGGAATATCTTTGGAAGAGATACAAGAGGTAGGGCACTAGAAAAAAGAAAACAGCGCATTAGGATGGTGGGACATGGCTCCCTACACTCATGGGGCAGATAGTTCAGAAGCATCTGGCAATGAACAGGGACCTGACTTCCAAAGAGACGAGTCACTAATGAGGGAGACATCAGAGAGAAAAAAACACGTGTGTGTGTGAGTGTGTACGTGTGCCTGAAATGTTTGATGAACTAGTACTTTTTTACATTATAAAAGTAATTCATCTTTGAGGTGAAAATTCAAACAACACAGTGGAAGTAGGTGAACTTGGTTCCATAAACTGTCATAAAACCAAGTGTATATATATATATATATATATATATATATATATATATATATACACACACATATATATATACACACACACACACTATATATATACATATACACATATATACTATATAATATATATAATATATACTATATATAATGTTTATATTATATATTATATATTATATATAATATATATAATGTTTATCTTCAAATTAGGCCTTTTATTTAAAAATAAGAGGAAATTATTTTATAACGTATTTAAACTAATAAATCTAAACAGTTTTCAAAGCCACTCTGGATCCTCCTTTTCTTATCTTCTTTGAATACTTTTGAAAAAGAAGCCATTTTTCAAATAAAACAACTGAGGGAATAGAACAGATGAAAATTTTTAAAATAGATAATGGAAGCATGGCACATAGTAGATACTCAATAAGTATTGGAATATCTGTTTGTGAAATAAACCTATAATACTTGTTTTCCAAGCTTGCTTCTGTAATGTATCCACCAATTCTTAGAGCTCTCCAATAGCTTTCAAATAAAAGATGTGTGTGTGGGTGTGAGAGAGAGAAAGAGAGAGATTGTATTGTTTGCAATAAAGAAGCTTAATCACTATCTGGATTAATTTCTCCTCCCTTCACCCCATCTTCTCACAGAAATACCCATGCAAACATACAAAAGACCATATGAATATTTCATTAGAGTAACGGACAACCAGACTACTGAGCAAGTAATTCTAGACATCAGGAAGACTCTCTATCAGTGACAGCCTGGATAAAGCTCACAGGTTGATTGCTAGGGCCATAGGTAGAAAAAAAGACAATGGGAGATTTCCATCTGGCCTGTGTCATCCATCACTTGTTAGATGTCACCTTCCCTCACTAAAGAAAGGAGCCACACCATCACCAACCCCAGCACAGGCATGTCTTTCTAGGCACTCAAGCAAAAGAGAACTGTTGTCCTACAAAGCAATGGAAATCAGGCTTGTGTCAAACTTTTCTTCCACAATACTATACAGCATATCTGAAGCAAACCAAAACACTCATTCATAAAGATCTATGCACCCTTATGTTCACAGCAGCACTATTCACAATAGCCAAGATATGGAAGCAACCTAAATGCCTATTAATAAATGACTGGATAAAGAAGTTATGGTATATATACAACAAACTATTACTCGGCCATAAAAAAGAAAAAGAAAAAAAAATTCTACCATTTGCAACAACATGGATGGACCTAGAGGTTATTATGCTGAGTGAAATAAGTCAGACAGAGAAAGATAAATACCACATGATTTCACTTATATATGGAATCTATGGAACAAAATGAACAAACACGATGAAAACATACTTACAGATACAGAGGACAATCTGGTGATGACAGAGGGGAGGGGGGTTGGGGGAATGGGAGAAAGTGGTAAAGGAATGAAGAAGTATAAATTAATAGTTACAAAATGGGTACGGGGACGTATGGTACAGCATAAAGAATATAGTCAATAGTATTGTAATGGATACATGTTGAACCAAAGGGATGATAGAGTAATCAGGGAGAACACTTCGTAAATTATATAAATGTCTAACCAATGTATTGTATACATAAAAATAATACTATATATATTTATACATGCAATATTATATAGCAGAAGATTATGGAACAAAATCATCAATGTTTCGAGGAAAGAAAGTTCACAGCCATATTAGGGAGGGAAGCCGAGTCCCTAACATGCACCTTTGAAGGAAGTTCTTATGAAAAAAGGGCAAGAAACCTCTAAAACTGAAAACTTTAAAGATACAAACTGAAATCTCCAAAAACATATTTTAAAAAACTAACCATAGACTTAGAAAAGGAGAACAATTATTGCTTAGAATAAAATTGAGTTCTGGAAAATCAAATGAGGGAAACATCCAGAGGCAAAAACCAAAGTAATGCAAATCACGGGTATGAGATAATATATGTAAAGGACAGCTCTGGCAGATCTGGTATGCAAATAACAGGAGATCCTTAAGACAAAAGGCAAAGAGAGAAAAAAACAACAATTAAAGAAATAATGAAAAAAAAAAACCCTCAGCTGTAGAAAAACTTGCATTTTAGGAATAAAGAGCTCATCAACTTTCAAGTTGCTCAATAAACCTCAAACTAACCATATCCTAGTGAAGTCACTCAAATTAAAGAGAAAATTCAACATGTTTCCAGGCACAGAGAAAGCATAATTACAAAGGAAAATGAATCAGAAACAGTTATCTTAGATTTTGAAAGAAAAGGATTTTATTCCAAGAATCTTATACCCAGCCAAGTTATCATTCATGTATAATAACGATTTTTCTGGATATGCAAGGACTCGGAATTATACTCATGTTTTCTTGGGAAAAGTAATGTAGGTTAAATTTAAATCAGAAAAATAAAGACTACAAGGTAAGGTAAGCTGAGAAGTACAAAAAACATTTGGGAACATGAGCACTATAGCATTTGTGGTTGAATCTAAAACCAACGATGAGAATGTGACTGGGGATATTGATATATCAATATTAATGTTAAGAAAGATGGGAAGGAGCAAAAGCTTTTGAATGAGGTTGTCAGAAAGGAGTGTCAACAAATATTTCATATGAGATATAACTAATTTTAAGTTTCTTTAGACAAAATGAAAAGTTAATGCTATTAGAGTATGTGCATGTAAGTGGATATATATGATTGATGGGACATACAGCTAAATATTAACAATAGATCTATAGGTTGATAGGTAACTTTCTTTTTTTTAAGTTTAGAAAAATAATGGAACAATAAAATTCCACATCTGGAGGCAGGACAAGTTTCGCATACCTTAGGTACTAGGGCTCTGTTTAGTTTGCCAATTTCCCTCTGGGGAATGACCCTCTGGAATTTTATATTCCTATTTTCTCATCTATGTGACTGGGTGTGACTGATCCTGGGCAATTGGACTGCTCTGTCCTTCCGACAATCAGTTCAGGGATGGGTATATGATACAAGTGGAGATTCACATAACAATCTAGCTCTTTTGTCTGAAGTAGCATGAGGCCATCTTTGCCTGTCCTGGAATAAAGCCACATCCAAGTAAATCAGTAAGGAGGAAGAAGGGAAGAGAGGAACAGAGAGAGGACAAAAGACTGAAAGAGACAGACAACTGATGACAAGTTTGAACCTCTCTGCCCTGCTCGTTTAATCCTTAGACTCCTCCTTTGTTTGAGTCAAAACATTTCTCTTTTTAAGGTAAACTAATTTGAGTTGGTATGTCACTGTTAACTAAAAGAATCGTCACTAAGGCGATGCCCCAGCCCTATAGGTTCAGGACACATTTATTAAAATGGCAAGTATGGGTTTACTTTAATCAAGAATGCTTTTCCTTGTCAGTATATGATTTCAGCCCAAGGTAAAATTTTCTATGAAAGCAACCCTCTGTATGAATAAAGAGAGATCTGGGGGCTCTTTCTCTTATTATCAAGTAGTTTGTGTGTTCTGCCAAAAGTATTCTTTTGGGATGGTCCACTGCCCTCCTCAGGCCCCAAATCTTCATCTGCACTTTTCCTAAATAGAGACGCTTGCTCATAGAAAATCTGCCTCCACTCCCACTGCCCAGACTCATCTCCTCTTACTTTCCTCCTCCTTACTAAACTCCAGATACCATGTTTTTTTCTTTCTTAAACTCAAAAATGCCAAATTTTTACCTTACCCTAAGGCCTTTACCCATGCTGTTCTCCCTGACTGAAACTTTTGTTCTTCTGAGACTCTCTCCTTCTTTCACTTGACTGCCTCTTTATGTATCCACTAAATACTACTTGTAGTATTCCTTCTTCCTGCTTCCTTGACAATCCAATCGTGAGTTTGGCCATTAAGACATTGGACAGTTCCTGGAACACAGGAGGAGGCTGGCTTTCAGAACAGGGCATCTCTTACGAGGCTTGCCAATGAGACACTGCATAAATTAATGGTCCTTGCACTGACTTAAATAGAATAATTAAACAGAAAAAGAAAAAAGAATCAAGGATTATTTCCAGGAAAGCTCTGGAGTCTGGTGAGCAAATGGGTAGCATGGAGCTAAAAAAGGCTCCATGTTTCCATTAGTCTCTTGCAGACATTGGCCAGGACTCACCTGTTTTTGGGCCACTGTTTAACTAGATTAACTGGGAAACTCCTGGCATGATCTGATTTATCTTCATGGCATGAGAATGGTACCCATCAAATTCAGAGGATGAATTAGAAACACTTAAGCAGCAAAGCTGGAGAAACTTCCTGAGGAAGGTATTGGACTTTCAGATTAGAAGGGAGGAGAGCTTATAATATAGGACCATGGTTTTCAATGTTATAAGAATTTTTGTGTTATTTTGCATTATTTCTCACAGTATAAAATAAAGCCAGAGCAAGGGCTTCAGAGTCGGCAAGACCTAGGTTTAAATAGGGCCCTGATACTTATTGTTTGGCCCAAATCAAGTTGCTTAACCTCTCTGGGACCTGGGTTTTTTTCTCTCTGAAAATGGAGAATAATATAAGAACTTACCACATAGGGTTTTAGTGAATGAGTGGGCATTAAAATGTCAGAACCAATGCAAGCACTGAGTACAGTGCCTGGCACATAATGAGCATCCAATACCTGTTAGTTATTGTTGTAGATGTAGGTAAAATATCTAGAGTGGTGGGTGTCTGGACATAGCAAATATCAATGAACTACTGCTATTCTTTTGGGTCCAGCAAAGATGATATTCAAATATTTAACAACCCTAGCACCAGCCAATCAGAAAGAGGCTAAGCACTGACCTACTGGTGGCTAAATACGTGGGCAGTGAAGAGTAAGGTACCACGGAACAGAGGTGTGAGGGAGGCAAGGATGGCTGCAATGGTGGGTGGTCATTTTGGGAGATATGGACAGTGGCTAGTTACCAACCAGTTCAGAAGTATTTTTACATTTAACCCCCAGGGTGGCTGCACTAGTGCAAACCAGCTCAACGTCAGCCCTGAAGCCATACTGAGTTAGATCCTGTGGGATCTAAACCCAAGGGCATGGCTGGTCTCAAACAGAAAATCACCTCTGAATGCTCACTCTCACCTCCAGAGTCATTGTCAGGCCTCTGCCTCATCTTCTGGACCCTTCTTTGGTCACTTCCTGCACAAGGACCATCAACAGCCTCAACACACAGTGACTTGCAGCCTTAACATTACCTCCACTGTCACATTTTGCAGGGACTGTCCTCTCCCTGGAAACCCTTAGCAGTCCTTAAGGCTCCCTCATGTTCCCCTTCCACTCAACCTTACCAGGTGGAGGGGGATGGCTCCTACCCCATCAGCACTATAGCAGCCATCTCACAGCCCTTGTCTGTCACCTCACAGCCCTGCCTGAGACCCTCAGAGGCCCTGAATATTTGCCCCATTTCCCACTTTCTACTAGGGCTGCCAGGCCCTCTGGTGGTCAGAGGCGGTAGGGCTGGGTCTGCCTTCCCAAGCCCAGTTGACTCCTTCAGGAAACTGCCAGTCTCTGTTTTGAGCAGAGAGAAACTTGTCACACCTCCCTGGGCCAGGACACCTTCCCCCTTGCCAAAAAAACACACTCCAATTGTGCTTAGCCAATAACCTTTCAGTCCTGGTTTGCAAAAGCCTTCAGGACCCTTCAAGTTGCCTGAATCTTCTGAGTCTCCAAAAAAGTAAATCTTACTTTCTCTTTATTCCCAACAGTCAGCTATATATAGCTCCATGCACAATAGCTAACCTTGGAGTGCTGAACTCTTGGATGGGCTTGGCCTATTGTCTGAACACCCATGCACGTGCAGCCAGAGCCCACAGCCACCCGACTCCGAGCTGCCTACAGGGAGGGGTCCACAAGAGAGGGAACAAGTTCAGCCATTTCAGGTCCACACATCCTGGCCCTGCCACTTCTTAGCTGTGCAATTTTAAATAGCTAACTTGAGCCCTCTGAGCCTCAGTTTTCTAAACTGTTAAGATATTGTAAACTTGTAAGGAGGGTCAAAAGGATTACTGTATGTATTTGCCAAGGATCTGACTCGGGCTGGGGTCATGGTGGCTGCTAAATAAATACTTGCTGTTTACTCTATTATCTAGTGACTTTCTGAAATCTCTGGGTGTTTGGACAATTGAGAAAAATATCTTCTTCCTCTGTCTCTCACAAACACAATACACTCACATACATACTCCAAGAAGGCAGTTTGCTTTTCTCTTTCTTACTGTTTAACTTTTATCCACTGACGTCCAATCAGTAAGCTTGTTCCTAATATTTCTTCTATCACCAAGCTTGTTCTTAATGGAGTAAAAAGCAAAGTAATAGGGAGGTGCATATACTATGGGCCAATATACTAAATGGCTTTATTGAGGTATAATAGACACACAATGAAACACACACGATAGATTTTGATGTATACATACATCCACAAAACCGCCACCACAACCTAATAGTGAACACATTTAATATTCCCTAAATATGCCCCCTTTATACTTCTACAATCCTCTTATACCAGGTAACCATTGTTTTTCTTGCGTTTTTCTAGTTTTACATAAATAGAACCATATAGTATGTACCTCTTTCATTTGGCTTCTCTATCTTAGCATAATTATTTTGAGATTTATTCATGTTGATGCATGTACCAATATTTTATTCCCTTCTACTGCTGAGTAGTATTTCATTATACAGACATAACACAGATTATTCACTGACCTATTCATGAAGATTTAAGTTGTTTCCTGTTTGGGGAGATTATAAATGAAGGTTCTAGAAATAGTCATATACAAGATTTTATTTCTTACATATGCTTTCTTTTCTCCTGGGTAAATATTCTCCTAGTAGTGGAATAAATGCCTGGATCATGCAATATGTGTATGTTAAGCTCTTTAAGAAACTGCCACCCGTTCCCTTCCACAGTGGTGGGACCACTTTACATCAGTGTATGAGAGGTCCAGTTCTTTCACATCCTTGCCAGCATTTGGAACAGTTAGTCTTTTTCATTCTAGCTATTCTAGTAAATGTGTGGTGGTGTCTTATTGTGGTTTTAACTTGCATTTCTATAAAGACTATTGATGCTGAGATATTTTTTTTATCATGTGCTTTTTTGTCATCCAAGTATCTTCTTTGATTAAATGTCTGTTCAAAACTTTGGTCCATTAAAAAAAAAAGATCTCTCTTCTTACTATTGGGTTTTGAGCATTCTTTTATATTCTTTTATAGCCTTTTATCAGGTATATAATTGCAAAGATTTTTCTTTTAGTCCATTTTTTTTAATTCTCTTAACAGTATCTTTCAAAGAACAGAGTTTTAAATTTTGATAAAATTCAATCTATCATTTTGTATCTTTTATGAATTATGCTTTTTTAATGTCATAGCTAAGAAATCTTTGCCTAACTCAAGGTCAAAAGATTTTCTCCTAAAGGTTTTGTGGTTTTAGGTTTTATATTTAGGTCTCTGATCTATCATGAGTTTTTTGTTTGTTTGTTTTTGCTTTTTTAAAAAATTCCATTTTGTATGTGATGGGAGTTATGGCTCAAACTTCATTTTTTTTTTTTTTTGGCCATATGGTTAACCAATTGTTTTAGTTCCATGCGTTGAAAAATTACAGCATCTCCATTGAAATGCTTTTGCCACTTTGTCAAGAATTGGTTGTCTAGATATATCTGGGTCTGTTTTTGGAGACTATTCTGTTCCATCAATCTATTTGTTTATCTTTATGCCAATATCACATTGTCTTGATTACTGTAGTCTTAAAATCAGGTAGTGTTAGCCCTCAAAGTTATTCTTCTTTTTTCAAAGTTATTTTGGCTAATCCAGGTCTTTTCATTTTTATATGAATTTTAGAATCAGCTTGTCAATTTTTAACAAAAAAAGCCAGATGAGATTTTGACTGGGAGTATATTGAATCAACAGGAGACAACAATAGTGAGTCTCTTGACTCATGAACAAGGTATGTTTCTCCATCTATTTAGATTTTTAAAAAATGTGTCTCAGCAGTGTTTAATAGTTTGCAGTCTATTGCTCTTGTACATATTTTGTCATATTCATCCCTAAATAATTCATAATTCTTTGTACTATTGTAAATGGTATGTTTTTAAATTTCAGTTTCGGTGATTTACTGCTATTGTGGAAATACAATTATTTTTTGTGCGATCTTGTATCCTGCAATCTTGCTAAATTTGCTTATTAGTAGTGGTGGCTTTTTGTAGGTTACATCAGATATTCTATGTAGATGACTGTGTTATTGGCCGACAAGAACAGTTCTACTTCTTCCTATCTGAATTGTATAACTTTTTTCTTCCTTCTCTTCCCTTCCCTTTCCTTCTCTCTTCTCTCTTTTCCTTCTTTTCTTTTCTTTCCTTTTCCTTCTTTCCTTCTTTCCTTCCTTTCTTCCTTCCTTCCTTCCTTCCTTCCTTCCTTCCTTCCTTCCTTCCTTCCTTCCTTCCTTCCTTCCTTCCTTCCTTCTTGACTTAATGCACTGACTAGAACCTTCAGTATAATGTTTTTTAAAAAGTGGCAAGAGCTGATATCTCTGTTTGGTTATTGATCTGGGTGATGGGGGGCGGGCAGGCAGGGGCAGGGGAGAAAGTTAGTCTTTAGCAGTTAGGTTTGATGGTAGATGTAGGCCTTTCATAGATGCCTATTATCAGATTAAGGAAGTTTCCTACTCTTTCTAGGTTGCTGAGTGTTTTATTTGTTTTAGTTTTAATTTTTTAAAATCAGGAATGGGTGTTATATTTTTAAGTGCTTTTTCTGTACCTATCTATTACTGTGATGCTATGCTTTTTGTTTTGTGATTTTTTTTATTTAGTTTTTTAATATAGTGAACTATGTTGATTGACTTTCAAATGTTAAATGTTCCTGGGATAACCTCACCTGGTCATGATGTATTATTCTTTTTATCAATTCTTAGATTCTATTTGCTAACATTTTATTTAGAATTTTTTGCATCTTCATCATGAGGGATATTGGTCTGTTGTTTTACTGCAATGAGTTTTTCTGATGTGGGGTTAGAGTAATGCTAGCCTCTTAAGAGGAGATGGCTTTCCTTTGTCTGTGGTCTGTTCTTGGGACTATGTCCTGAGAAAAAGGCCCACAAAGACCCTGAAAGACACTCAAAGCCATTTTGTCATCCTACAGAGCAGTGGCCTATACACCTCTTAGCCGTAAGGCTTTTAAAGTCTGAATTTGTTCCACAATCATCTTTGAAGAGATGGACACATAGTAGATGATATTTAAGGGTGTGCTGAAAGGATGAGCCCACCAGCCAATGCCAGCCAGTGTAGATTTCTCCACTGAGAAGGACCACCAGGCTATAAGCATGGGTGGTACCTCCCTTGGACAACATATCCTTTCAGACTAGTGGAAGGGACTGTTTGCTAACACTCCCCTCACCAGACGCTTCCCTTCTTTGAGCCTGATACTAGCCATGCATCCTACTTTGCCTCTTTGAGCCTCAGTTTGCTCATCCAGCAAATAATAGGGTCAACCACACAGACCATGGAGAGAATTACTGAAGTGAAGGTATAGAAAACCCCTGCCTTCTGTCTCTTTCCCTCCACCCCAGGATAATATCTCTGGGTAAAAGCTACCCCAGGAAAAGTTTTTATTATTGATCACAGGAGGGCATCTAGAGTGAAAGAGAGCCAAAACCCTGGAAAGTATGTCCTGCCTTATCTCCTACTAGCTCTCAATGTCAATTCTACTCCTGCTTGTTAGTATCATTTATTTATTCATTATCCATTCATAAAACAAATGCTGAGTGCTTGCTACTGCCAGGTTCTATGGCAGGCACTGGGAGACAGGAATCAGACAAGGACCATATGTAAGACAAATACGGTCCCTGCCCTCATGACACTGCATTCTGCCACCCTTGAAAATGTCTGGATTTACATAGGTGTGTACTTGCTGATGGAGGAAAAACACTGGATGATGTGACAAAGAGTAAGTTTGAGTGGGAGGTGGGGGAGAAAAGAGGTGGCCCTTTAGACAGCATGTTCAAGGCAAAGCCCTCTGAGGAGGTGGCATATGAGTTGAATGTTAAAGAATGAAATTGGAGGGTGTGAGGTATCTGAGAAATAGTGAAGGAGCTAGAAAGGGCATGCTTGAGGAACCAGAGAAGGCTGTGTGGTTGTAAAAAGAACAAGGGAAGAGCAAAGGGGCACCAGGTAACACCAGGAAAATGGCGTCTAGGTGGATTCTAAGAATGAGAGGATTTTCAGGGTTTTCAACAGGAACTGATATAATATGCTATATGGTTTGCAAAGATGGGGGATTGCCTCACTTTCCAAGGACATTTGCCCACCAGGGGGAGCAACTGGAACACACCCTCTGCGTCCTCACCTTCCTGCAGGCCAGTTCTTATTCCTACACTCAGGCTCCAAAGCCAGGGCTTGACCAGATCAGGGACTAAGTAAGGATGGAGAGGAGGGAAACAGTTACTATGGTAATTGCTTACTGAACCTACTATGTGCCCGGTCTGAATGAGGCTCATTATTATAGGATAACTTCCCAGGCCTCCACCATACATACTATTAAAGACTCATTTTTGGATGACAATTTGGCAATTAGAGTTTTAAGTTTGTATGCTACTGAGCCCAGCTATTCCACTTTGAGGAATTTATCCTCAAGAAATACGTGTCTGTTTTCATGAAGAGGCTTGTGCAAAGATGTTCATTGGAGCACTATTTGTAAACTAGTGAAAAAAACAGAAACAACTTCAATGTCCAGGCCTACCAGAGGAATGGCAAAATAAATCACAGTTCATGTACTTGTGGGGAGCTATTATAAACAATGAGAGATCCCAGACGCCGTCGTGGAAACATCTCCTAGACATGCTGCAAAATTTCCCACAAAGCTGGTAGCGTCTGGTCTCATTGCAGTAAGCAAAACACAGCCATAACCAAAATAAAGCTATTCAGTTTTATTTACTTTCATATGTAAATTTATGGGAAGAGGAGGCACAGCAAACTTTTAAAAAATAGCTGTTACCTCCAGGGAAGGGGGTCAGACTGGTAGCTGGGGTTAGATCAAAGGTAGCTCTCATTACCTGCATGGGTTTTAATTTTTCGTGTAGTTTTTGTTTGATACAAAATGAATATAAAAAATCATTAGTGAAAAGCTTGCAATTGAAGTCGCCCAACTACGAAGTGAGGGAGCTCGGATTCAACCCACGTTGGGGACTATAAAGCAGTTTCTAGTATAATACTGTCCTACTCTCCCCTTGAGTCAGTTGTCACTCACTTAACAAATATTTATTGAATGTATGCTGTGCTAGGTAAAGGGAAACAGCCCAAAAGCAAAATGGAAAATCTCTGTCTAGTAGAGTTTACTAGTTGTTTGAAATGCTTTAAAGCAAGACAGGCAGACAGACAGACCCTGCGAGTAACTCTTCCCCTTTCCCGAGAGTTCAAACTGGTTCTGTCCCTGAATAATTGTGTCAATTTTTGTAATTCCTATACTTCAGTTACTTAAAAGCTCTGAGTCTCAGTTTATTCATCTACAAAATGGGGCAACAGCACCAATCTTGTAGAATTTCTGGCCATTATGAAGTACATACTTAATCCAGAGCTTGGCATTATGGTATGTGCCCAATAAATCAGGGACATTATTATCCTTGAGGTCCCAGTCCCTTTGTTAGCAATTGTCGGGGGAAGGTCTCCATCCAGCTTTTGAATCCTCCCAAAAGAATGAAGTGTACACAGGAGGCAAGGTGGGGAAAGGAGGAATGATTCACCCGACTTTATCCCTCACAGGAGTTTCTCATGAGCTATGAGACTTTAAAGTTTTTGGCTTGCAGGCTCCATCCCCCGGCCTGGGGCCCTGATAATCAATCATTCACCAACTCACTCATCTTCCCACCCCAAAATCATTTGCTGATCATAAATTAAATCCTGTGTCCCCAAAGCCCAGCTCAGGGCCTGACACAGAGGTGAGCAGGTCTGGCCTCAGCACTAGGTAAGCTCCCTGGATGCTCCTGGGTGCAGCTACAGAGAGCCCTGGGCTTCCCGCATCTGCTCAGGGACAGCACTAAAAATTTCTAGGAGGAGAGCCTGGGTCACCTGGTTGCACGACCCAAGAGGGCGACCTGTGATCTGCTCACCCGCACTCTAGTCCCTCCTCTCGCTCTGTGTATTCTGGTCCCTTTCTGTGGTCGGGGAACCCAGAGGCCTTCCCTGACGCCTCAGACAAACTCTTGGGACATCAAGCAGGGCAGAAGGCGGGACCCAGTGACGCAACGGCTCAGAGGTGGAGCAGGCGTAACCCAGCCCCTTCACGTCACTCCACTATAGTTTAGAGGCTAAGATCGCTCCTTGCCTCCCGGGTCGGCTTTAGCTCAAGCGGTTACTTCGTCATGGCAACAGATCCCAACCATGGGGTTCGAGACCCGCGGGTGCTTTCTGACCCTTTTGCTCCGGATTCTCCGCTCTGAATTCCATACAGTTCCTCTCTTTGAGGATTTTAAATGTGTCCTCTGTTACTCTTCATTTTGCCCAATTACTTAATTAACCGGTTGAGTACTCCTGGATTGAAGTCAGATATGTGATGGGTGGGGGGTGGGGGAGGAAGGCACACAGCAGGAGGTCAGAGCCTCAGGAACTCAGGGGTAGTAATCACGGTCATTTACTAATTTATCCTTAGAGACTATTTTCTTTGTGCGTAGAAAGTCCACAGAAGCTTACTCGAACTACTGCTACTGCTGACACCTCTCCCTCTTGATTCTCCAGCCACCCTGGATTTTTCTTTCAAGTCCTTCACTGCTCCCAATATTCTAGCTGGTGGCATGTGCCTGGGCTTACTCGCATGGAACACTCCTTAGCACGCCTCCCTCACAATGAAAAGATTTCTCTTACCCTCCCTTCCACCTCTTACTGGTTTCCTTCTTGGCACTTGCACATTTCTAGACATTTTATGTGATTTTGTTTAATGTAGATCTTCCATCCCCTGTAGAATAGAAACCACAGGAGGGCAAAGACCTTCACTCCTCGCCATATCCATGGCATCCAGGAGTTGAGGCAAGACTGAGCACTGTGTGGCTGAGTTAACTCACACGAAGGCACAAAAGGATTTTTCACATTAAACTCCTGTAAGTGGAGCTGCAGGGTCAGGATTTGCACTGTTCAAGTTCTTTCTGGAAAGCTTGGTCTGGTATGAGGAGGCGGGCTTGATTTTCAAGGAGGAAATGCTGCAGTCCCAGGGGAGCAGGAGCTGTCACTGCCCAGGGGGAGTTGATCCTGGGGGCGTTCTCAGGCTACATCTCTGTCTCCTCCTCTCGGTCGAAACCTTGGACCAGCTGTCCAGCCTTGAGGTCCACCCCGTTTGGCTCAGGAGACATCCTACGTGCTTTTGATCATGCCACGTTGTCTCATGCTTCTGCTTCTTTGCATGACCCCACCGCCTCACTGCACGCTGCCTGCCAGCCTCGGCTCAGGCCTGGGGGCCGTGCGGTCCCTCAACCCATGCCCCATCCAGAGAGAGTCCCCCAGACCAGTGGCGCTGGTGGTCCTGACTTTAGGTGGTTCCCTGCTGTATCTTGAGCCGGCAGGTGCAGAGAGAACCTTCAGAGGCTCATGCAACCCCTCTGCTCCCACATGAGCCCCCCCCACCCCAGACCCCTAGAGGAGGCTGGGAGCAGCAAACCATTCGCCCACAAGCGCCTCCATCTGGGGAAAACAGTCTTGGCAGTGAAGGAAAAGCCCACACAACTACCAGACCTTGAACCTTGCAAGAGAGAGAAACTCAGCTAAACAAGAGGGAAACTTGAGCTGGACCTAAACTTGACATTTTGGTAAAGGCTCATTTCTTAATTTTCCATAAAGAACACAGATTACTTAAAGTAAAACAAAGCAAACAATAAACCCTTTCATGCTGTGGCTTCGAGGAGGACTCCCCCACAGGCAGCATCTGAAGATCTTGCTAAAACTTCAGATTCTCTGGCTTCCAGCCTCAGACAGGAACAGACAGGTGGTGCCCAGAAATCTGAGGCTATTTCATACCCCTGCTCCTCAAACCTCTACCCAATTGATGGCCCTGCCTTATATTTTGTGAGTTGGTGTAAACCCAGGAGAATTTCCTCGCTGTCCCACCACCACAGCCAAGGCATGTGTCCCAAGCTCTCTGCCTACTTTCTCTCTATTTCTAGTGGAGAAAGTGCCTAGGCATTCATCATAGGTGACCCCTCCCCCGACTCCAGATCCTAGCCCTTAACTTCTTTTTGCATCACCAGCCTCTCACTACTGAATTATTCCCATCAGCCTACAAATGTGCCTTAATATGATCCATCTGGGGGAAATGAATATGGTCTCCCTCCACCAAAACAAACCAAAACATACACAAACAAGCCCTCCAACACACCTCCGCATCCTGACAACATCCATATTTTAGCTTTTCATTCTCTTCTCAGCCCATGCCAAAAGGGCTTTTCTTTTTACCAGTCACTAGCTTTTATCTAGGCGACCTCAGGCCAAACACAATGGTCAATTATCTTTCCTTATCTTATTGCAGTCCAGTAACTTTGGCTATATTTTCTCCTGCAAACTTCTTCCCTCCCTTTTTTGTCTCATTCACTGTCCAGTCTGTACTAGCCCCCTTCACTGGCTTCTTCTCTCTCAGAACTCAAGGGTTGGTATGACTATTCGATCCTCATTCTCCCTTTGTGAACTTACTCAGCCCCAAGACATTAAAACTGTCTCTATATTGATGATTTCTGAGTGTATATCTCTGACCTTCAGTTTCTAATACCCAGTTGCCTACCTGAAATTTCTCAGAGACATTTCAGACTGGATTCACCAGAATTCTCGATCCCCTCCCACTCACCCAAATCGATCCTCCCTTGTCTTTCCCATCAAAAAACAGCAGTGCCATCAGTTTGGTTGCTTAAGTCAAGAATTTGGATGCTATCTTTGATTTTCCTCTTTTTCTCACTCTGCCAAATTCAATCCACTAACAAGTCCTTTTGGTTTTTCTTCTGAAGTAGATCCTTAATTCAGTCACTTCACATTACCACCGTGCCTTTCACCTGGACTCCTTGACAGCATCCTCCAGGCTCCCTGCTCTTTTTTAGCACCTTCCAGCTCATTCTTGGCACAGCAGAGCTCATCCTTTTCAGTTTTCTATTATGAAAATAAGCAAGGAGATACTTGAAGTTACTGGGCTCATATTAGGATTCAGAAGCTAGCTGGTCTTGAGGGGCATAAGGAGATAACCCGAGTCCACTCGAATCACTAAATCTGACCCTCAGGATGATGGCTGGAGACATATCTCATCTCTTTAATGCAGGAGCTTCAGGCAGGAAACCACTGGACAGTGGAAAATGCATATATTTGGCAGAGGATAAAGTGGAGATAGTGTTCTCCTCTGCTCTGCCTTCTGTGACTACCTGTGTGTTTTGATTCTGCCTTTGTTTCAGACCTGACACACAGCATCAGCTTCTCTTCTCTATCAAGAGACCTCCCAGTGGGGTGGGGCTGCACCCTGCTGCATGTTTGGCTCATCTTGCTAGTGTCCTGGTTTTTAAAAGCTTCCATGCAGGATCAGGCAGAACAACTGGGATTTTCCGTGAGTGTCTCATGACCTCCCCAAAGCCCACAGGTGGGGAGTTGGAGGGCCTGGCCTGTCTTCCAGTAAAGAAGGGGCCACTTCTCCCCGCAGTGGCCCAGGGCTTCTTACTCTTTCTTGCTCCTTCAGCCTTCAGCTATAACTGAATCTTCCTCTCTTCAGGGGTCAGGGGGCTCCAGCTCAAAGAGGCTCAGTCATTCTGGGTTCTGAGTTTAGAAGGCGACCATTCAGAAGTCCCCCCCCCCAAACCCTGTTGAGAAGACAGTAGTCCCCAGAATGCAGCAATGTATCCTTGAAAAGAGTACCTGGTGACCCATCTAGTGGGAGAAGAGGACCCTGGCACCTGGCCTCTCAGGCAGGCATGGTGTTGGTGGAATGGGTCTCTTCAGGGTAGAGAAGATCCCACCAATCCCCAGAGCTAGACCAGTCAAGCTGTTTCCTCCATCCTTCTCTTGTTTTTCCCATCCCCATTGTGTCCCTGGTGACAGAGTCCGATGATGAGATGGCGAATAAATGCCAAGGGCATAGATGAGTCAAATGGCAGCTGTCCCAGGAGGAGGACATTCAGAACCAAAAGGCTTTTCTCTTTCTTTCGCTCTCCTGGGGCTGGTATGGATGAGGGTGGGGTGGTGGGATAAGGTGGAGACAGGTGGAGTCAGTGGGGACTCACTTAGGAGACACAAGCTGGTGAAATTTTTTACATCACAAGTGGACTTCTCCTTTAGGACCTTTAACCAAGCACCTCCACTCAGTTTTTCACGAACGCAGGCTATAGGTAAAACAGCCCCACTCCCCACATTCATTCCCACCCACAGCCCCACAACTGGCTGTGTGACCTGGGGCACACAACGCTTTTCCTGAGCCTCAGTTTATTCATCTGCAAAATGGGGTTTACAGATAATATAACCTACCTCATAGGTGAGAAAACATTAATTGTAAAGATACCATAAACTATATACATTAATTAACCATGCAAATGACAAGAAAAAATTCTGAGATGTTCTAAATTAAAATTACAGTAGCCAGAGAATGATAGAACAGTTAGCTTGCTAATCATAGTGGACCAGCTCTGACTAAAGACTGCCCTTGTTCTTGTGTATTTGTTGGAATTTAAGATCAATTTCCAAGTGACTATTTCCATGATTATTCAAAAGAGAGACTAGTCAGGTGCCATCGAACCCCAGGGGCCTCAGCTTCTTATTTGCACATGAGCTTCCCAACCTTCTGCCCACAGCTAATCTATACGGTGGACCCTTCTTCTCTGGGACTCATCTGCACCTAGGCCAGGACTAGCCCCACTTCACCTCCTCCTATCCCCTGGTCCCCAGTGTCTACAGCTAATGTAAATTCTTTCAGAATGGCTTACATCTTTCTCCCCCTACCTTATGTATAAAAATGCTTGCAAAACTGCAGAATGATGGACATGTCTTTTTTACATAGCCAGGTTGCTGGTAGTTTAGATGCCATGCCCCAAGACCAGTCTCTTCCTCTTCCTCGCCCCACCCCAGCCTTCTCCTCCTCCTTCTTCTCCCCACTTCCTCCTCCCTCTTTTTTTTTCTTTTCTTTTCTTTTTTTTTTTTTTATTAGCAATGGCCTAATAAATACTTTATTTTAAAAAGATTTGCAGTCCTGGAAGTTAAATTTTTTAAACACATGCTTGTGAATTAGGATACCATTAACTAATATAATAAACAGTATTGCCATCTATTCTCTGTTTGTAGCACAGCTGCTTGACATATAACAAGCATTCAATACATATTTGTTGAAAGAAAGAATGAGTGAATGTTCAGTATAATCTCACACCCTCCTTTCAGGGAGGTGCTAATTTTCCCTATTTCCTCAGGCCAGAGAAATCCCCACTGCTTTCTAGAAATGGGTGTTTAGGCTCCAGAAACAGATGCGTTAAACTGAGAAGAAAAACCAATCCAACAAACTTTGTATTGCATCTCCCTGGCTGTTGGTGAACCAACAGATAGACATCTGGAGAGCTGTCCTGGCCAGATCTCATTAAAATCACAGTCAACGACTTTCCTTTGAGAATGTTGCTTCTACATATTTGCATAATGATACTAACTTGGTTGTCCCTGGCTCTGTCAGGAAACTAGAGAATTCATGCTGGGTCCAGATGTGGCTGGCAGAATCCTAGTCTATTTTCTGCTCAACCCCACCTGGCCTCCTGGGTCTGGAGCACAGACTGGGAGCCAGGCACCCTTTTCTGATGCCTCTGTCCCAGAGATGTGACGCAGTCCTCTAATAGGGTTCTTAAACTGTCTCCTACATCAGAGTCACCTAGGAGACTTGTTAAAACAGCTGGCTTCACCCCCGGGTTTCTAATCCAGTAGGTCTCAGGTAGGACCCCCAATTTTTTGTTTCTAACTAGTTCCCGGGTGATGCTGCTGGTCCTAGGACTGCACTTTGGGACATTGGTCTAGGGTTGTTCTTCCAAATCTGCTGGGACACTTACCACCCAAAGTGTGTCCCCCAGATCAGTAGCATTGGTGTCACCTGGAAACGTTTGAAGTGTAGAACCTGAGGATCCAACTCAGAATCTTCATTTTAAGAAGTATAAAAAGCACAGCGAGGGGACAGGGTAAATATGAGAATTCCTGGGCTTCCTCCTGGCCCAGCTGAAACAGAATTTCACAGTGCAGGTCCGACAATCTGAATATGTAACAAGGTCCCTAGGAGTACCTCTGCTCTGCACATTAACATCACCAGGGGAGATTTTGAAACTGAGGTCTAATTCCCTTAAGATAAATTAAAATCAGAATCTCTGGCACTGAGGTCCAAGCTTCAGGAATTTAAAGAGCCCCTCAGAGCATTCTAACATGCAAGACTGAGAGCCACTGACCGCTGTGCGTGTGTTGCTGGGTGCACGCCTTCTGCTTGGCTACTGAAGTAGGGATTAGAAGAATCTAAAGTGGGAATTAGGTCAGAATCTTGGCTTCATCACTTATTTAATGATGTCTCCTTGGGTAAATTACATAACATCTCTGAACCTCAGTTTCCTCCTCTGTGAACTAGGACAATGATAAGATAATAAATGAGAATATGAGTGTAAAATACCTAGCTGAGACTTTCAGTGAGAAGGGGCTTTGATTATTATGATTGGCACCAGAGAGTAGGATTGGATTGGAAGAACTCCAGGGCCCTTCGTGACCCAATCTCTCTCACTAGCCATCCCTATGGCCACCCTTGGCTACTATAGGACAGAAACTTGTAGACTTTTAAATGCTTTAAAATGTAAAGTTCCTGGTTCCTCAAAAGCCCAGTGAGCTTCATGGACTCAGGTTACAGGGATCATCCTTTGTCAGTAGAAGGCAGTCCCACTGTGTGTGCACTGAATGCCAGAGGGCAACACCTAGCCCACCAGGGGAGAATGGCAATGTGTGGGTGAGGGAGGCTGTCAGTCCATGCAAGTTCCACACCCCCACTCTCAGCAGCTCTCTTGTGGGTCTGGGACAGTTTTAGGGGTGGGATTCATTCTACTTCCTAGAGGAAAGGCCTTTACCTACACAGCAGGACCTCACAGGGTCTGGCCCTGAATCCCAGCCCCAGAGACAGCATCTTGGCCCAGGACTTGGGCTTTCCACGGAGCAAGGGCAATTCAGAAGCCTCTGCAGAAGCTGAGTGATGAAAATAAACTAAATTCACAGGATTATCCCCAAATATGATATTTCTAATGTTGAAAATGCAGTTAGAAAGATAATTAAAGAGCTGGTTTAAATGTCACTGGTTTAAATGCCTAAATATATTAATTATTTTTTATTACTGTTTAACAAGTTATCACAGCCTTAGTGGCTTAAAGCAATACCCATCGATCACTTCACAGTTCTGTGAGAATTCTGCATGGACTCGACTGGGTTCTCTGCTCAGGGTCTCATAGGCTAAAGTCACAGTGTTGGTGGGTTCCTACCTGAAGGCCCTGGAGAAGGAAGCATTTCAAAGCTCATGCGGGTGGGTGGCAGAATCCAGTTCCCTGCCGGGGTTATCTCTGAGGTCCCCATTCCCTTGCTGGCTTTTGGGGCCGGAAGGGGTTGGGGATTGCTCTCTACTTCTAGAAGCTCCCTCCCTTTTCAAACCAGCAACTTTGCACTCAGTTCTTTTCAGTACTCAGATCTCTCTGACTTCCTTTTCTGCCACCAGCTGGAAAAAAAATCTACTTTCAAAGGGCTGCATAATTAGATTGGACCCACCTGAAGAATCTCCCTTTTGCCATCAGGGGAACAAATCAGGGGGTGAAGGTCATAGAAACCATGGTAAATTCAGCCTACCACGGTGCCTGCTTTGTCTTTATTTTAAAACTTGTTAATAATTTATTTCGGCACAATAAAGGAAGAGTGCAATTTGTTATGTATCTTACATTTCCCTCAAAAATAGCTGGAAGGGTCTTCTCCAATAATTTGACAACGGTTATCACTGGTTGTTAGAATTATGGCTAACCTTTCTTTCTGTTTCTCTATATTCTCTAAAGCTTTTGCAAGGAGAAAGTGTTAATTTTGTAAAAAAAAAAAGTTATCTTCAAAAGCAAAGGAATTTGATTCTATCGGATGTTAAAAGATACTAAATTAACACTAATCTAAGTGGTGTGATGCTGGTGTGAGCACAATATGTAGATCAAAGGAACAGAAAATGTGGCCCTAAGACACAAGCTGCTATGGCTGAGAAGAAAACACATCTCCAGGAAGGCAGCACAGCATCATGGGGAAGGAAGTAATTGTTAAATTTCTGGTAGTGGGAGAAAAATTTGGAGGTGAAATTATGCATTGAGACCCTGAATTCCTATTTTATAGTAAATCAAATTTAAATTAGATTTAAAAGGTAATAAGAAAATGATAGACACCTTAGAAAATAAAAATAAATTGCAAATATGATTTTTCTTAAGCTATAACTATTAGAAAGATGATATAATTAATTTTTGTTCACTGGCATAAATTTCATGATTTCCAAAAACAGGTGTAGGCTACTGATAAACATCTTCGAAGATTTTTTATATTTTTGGGGGTATTTCTCTTGGTTCAATTCTTCCCAGTATGTAAATTATAAACCACAAAGGTGTTTCCACCAGTGTGGATTCTGCCATTTTGAAAATGTTTTGTGTTCTGGGTAAAGGTCAGCCCACACCCGACATTGGCTGGGATTCTCACCAGGGTATGTTTGCTGAGGTGGACTACATATAACCTCTGTGTGAAGGCCTTTCCACGTCACACCTGGTTTTCTCGTTGTCAGGCTGCCACTGTGCCACTGTGCCACTGAGGAATAGACTCTATGCCCTGTTGCAGGCTTTTAGAAACTGCTGTGGTTCTATGGCCTACTCATTCTATATTTATTGACGACTTGCTGTGTGTCTAGGTAGGTGCTTGAGGGGCAGAGGACTTGCTTGCTGCACTCAGGAAGTGGGCAGTGCTGCCGATTTCAGGTCTACGTGAAATGTATTTTAGAGTAGGGCTCGAGGAGAAGTGGTCAGTCATTAAAACCAGGTGTTGCAGGTATCTGTGCATTTTCCTGAGGACAGAGTCCCCAGTTTTTATAAGGATTGCCTGGTTTTATTAGGAATCCCCACTCTAGGCTGGAAGTCAATAGGATCTGAATGAAGGCATTGCCTCTCAAAGGAAGAAGGCTGGGTTTTCAGGCTGCTTCTGGGCAGTTCAGAGACTATTTTTCCTGCATTCTCAGGCATGTTCTGAGGAGTTGCTTTTGGCATGAATAAAGAATGAAAAAAACAGGTGTGCTTACACCTTAGCCCATTTTCACTCTCCTCCCTCCACCACGTTGTTACTAAGCCTTAATCTCCAGCAGGGCTGTTCCCCTCACCATCCACTTCCGGGAGCCCTACTGAGAGCTGGCATTAGGGAAAAGTTCCTGCCTGCTGATGACTTTCTTGAACTTGAATTATTTAAAGCTGTTGCCAAGAAGCCATAGGGACTCACTGGCCTGATTGAAAGGAAAGGGAGTGGTTTTCCATCTGTTCACTCAAAAACTCATTTTTACCCAAATGAGGATGTTTAATCAGATGACTTACCCTGCTGTTCCCAAATCTCAGGATTTCTTCCTTCTAACAGGACTGAAGGAAGAGGATCCAGGAAATGGGGAAAACTCAAAGCATGAACTTTCTCCCCACAGGGGCTAGATAAGAGAGTTGGGTCACCTGTTCAGGATGAAGTGACCCAGTCAGCTGTGTAATTAAGTAGCCATTTTTCTGTTCTCTAGACCCAGATGTTCTCCTTGACCAGAGGTCTGCTGACCCATGGGTGCCCTCTCTGTTAGGGTGTCTTCTTAGCCAAAGTGGTCAGAAGCAGAGCTGGGTAGGCAGGCTCCCCTGGGGATAGTGATGCCCACAAGGCCACCCTCTGCTTTTCTATGGGAGACCTGAGGAGAGCACTGGGTGTCGGCTTCCTCCAACCCACATTCAGAGAGACCCTAGAAGGGTACCCCAAGTGTCTGGGAGGCCTCCTCTTCCTTTTCATACAGCAACAGGGGCCTGAGCCCACCTTCCTGAATGAAGGGACCATTTGTTCTCTGGAAAACAGGCCCTGGAATTACATCTTTTGAATACTGTGTGCAAAAGTACTGGTACAAAGGAGTGGGGCAGAATCCCTACCACATAGCAGCTCACCCCATAGCAGGGGAAAGCCCAAAAGGAAGTGGAAAATTACTCCATGTATGTTATTAGGACTGTGATGATGATGAATGCACAGGGGAAGGAGGGATGGGGCTTCTGATCCAGGTATGAAGGGCGAGACTGAATGACTTGATTATTTCCAGTTATTTGTTCACATTTAAGGTTCTCAATCCCTGAAAATGGCATCCTTTCAAACACTCAAACCAGAAAATATACCCTTCTCACCCTGTTTCCCTCATTCTCCAAATGCAGTTCTCTTACCTCCCCTGAGAATGCTCTTGTCAAGGTTACTGATGACATTCATGTAAACAAATCCAACAGCACACCAATAATTTGACACCGTTGGTGTTTCTTCTTCCTGAAAGGCCCTCCTATCTTGGCATCTGGGAGTCCACATACAACTTCTCAGGCCCTTTTGCAGGTTTCCCTTCCTCTGTCAGGCTTCTAGATGCCAGAGCAGCCCAGGGCTCTGTACTAGGCACTCTTCTTTATCTACATTCTCTCTAGGTGTTCTCGCCTAGTCACTGTTTTTGAATAATATCTATATTTGATGACTTTAAAACACCCATCTCAGGCCTGACCTCTCCCCAAGCAATAGACTTAGATATCTATACAAAGTGCTACAAGTTTAATGCAATCCTTATAAAAATCACATGATTTTTTTTGCAGAAATAGAAAGACCCATTCTAAAATTCATAGTTTTAACCAATTGTGAATAGCCAAAACAATCCTGAAAAAGAACAGTTGGATAACTCATACTTAATGATTTCAAAACTTACTACAAAACCACAGTAATAAAAATAGTGTGGTACTGACATAAAGATTGACATATAAACCAATAGAGCAGACATCCCAGAAATAAATCCTCATATATATGGTCAAATTATTTTCAAAACAAAATGTGCCAAGATAATTTAATGGGGAATGGACAATCTCTTGAATAAATGCTGGAAAAACTGGATATCTACATGTGAAAGAATGAAATTGGACCATTATCTTATACTATACTCAAAAATTAACTCTAAAAGGACCAAAGACCTAAATGTAAAGCTAAAACTATAAAACTTTAAAAAGAAAACATAGGGGAAAACATTGGATTTGGCAATGATTTCTTGCATATGACATGAAAGGTATAGAGAACAAAAAAAAAGATAAATTTTAACTTCATCAAAGTTAAAAATTGTTACACATCAAAGGACACTATCAACAGAGTAAAAAGGCAACCCACAGAATAGAAAATATTTGCAAGTCATACATTTTTTAAGGGATTTATATCCAGGATATATAAAGAACTCCTAAAACTCAACAATAAAAAAGCAAATAACCAAATTCAAAAATGGGTAGAGATTTGAATAGTAATCTCATCGAAGAAGATATACAAATGGCTGATTAGCACATGAAAAGATGCTTAGCATCAGTCATTATGGAACAAAATGAAATCAAAACAATGAGATATCACTTCATAACTCTTAGGTTGGCTATTATCAAAAAAAAAAACCCCAGAAAATAGCAAGTGTTGATGAGAATGAGGAGAAATTGGAACCCCATGTGTACTGCTAGTGGGAATGTGAAATGGTACAGCCACTGTAAAAAACAGTATGGTAGTTCCTCAAAACATTAAAAATAGAATTACCATATGATCCAGCACTTCCACTTCTGGGTATATATCCAAAAGAATTGAAAGCAGGAACTTGAACAGATATTTGTACACCCGTGTTCATAGCAGTTGCAGTTATATTCACAGTAGCCTGAAGGTGGAAGCAATCCACTGTCCATTAAGGGATGAATGGATGAACAAAATGTGGTATATAAACAATGCAATGTTATTTAGCCTTAAAAATGAAGGAAATTATGACACATGCAATAACATGGATGAAACTTGAAGACATTGTAAGTAAAATAAGCCAGTCACAAAAGGACGAATACTGTATGATTCCATTTGTATGAAGGACATACCTAGAATAGTGAAACTCAGAGAGAGAGAAGGTCAAACAACAGTTACCAGGAGCTGGGGGTGAGGCAGAATGAGGAATCAGTGTTTAAATGGATATAGTTTCAGTTTTGCAAGACGAAAATAATTCTGGCGACTTGTTGCGCAACACTCTGAATGTACTTAATGTCACTGAACTGTACACTTAAAAATGATTAAAATGATTAATTTCATACTGTTTATATTTTACCACAATAAAAATATGATCATGGCACACTTCTCCCTAATTCTTTTCCCCAACTAAAACCCTCTAGTGGCTTCTGATTGTCCTAAGGATAATGTCTAAAATTCTTACCACCATCCACAAGGCCTGGCATTGTCTGCTTCTCAGATATCTCACCAGAGGAATTTTCTCTACTCTCTCTGCTGTGGCCACACACATCCCTAGCACTCGCCTCAGGGATGGCACACTGTTCTTTGGCCCAAATTCCCTTCCCCAGCCCCCTTATCCCTCAGGTTCCCATGTCAGCTCCACTGTCTGTCCCACTGATGGCAAGCTTCATCTGGCTGGCAGGGACAAAGCAGCTGGCTGGGGTGTAGTTCGCTCTGTGGGGCCAGCCCCCAACAGGCCTGAGGCAGAGCTGGAAAGTTCCTGTGAGCAAGCACACAGCCTTCCTCCCCAGGTCCCAGAGTCCTCTCTCCCCACCTGGGAGAGGGTGTGGAGTGTGAGTTATCTATGCTTGAGGCTGTCTTAGGCCTCTTAGGCCTGTGGGAGAGAGAGAGAGAGAGAGAGAGAGACAGAGAGTGAGTGAGTGTGTGTGTGTGTCCCACTGCCCCATCACTTATTCTCTGAACTGCTTTAGTCTGGGCTTTGACCAAAAGACCCCATGGAGTGGATGCTTCTTTCCTCACCAGGCAGGGATGGCCAGAGCAGCCCCACATGACTTCTCTGGAAAGGGCGTTGGGCCCATCCCTCATTCCATGGCCTGCTCTCCTGGCACTGGAAAACTTCTGAGCACAATATTCCAGGCAGTTCCTCTCAGAGCATGACACAGAATTATAGTTTTAAACACAGAAGTATTTTCCTCTGCGTGAGAATCTCTTTCCTCTCTTCTTTGCTGTCACCCATGTGGCTGAGGCATCTATGGCTGTGTGGGCCCCCCTCCTGGGCCACCAGCAACATGTAAACAAGTTATGATCTAGGCTGTACAAGCAGAGACCAGGCTGCCTGGGGCTTCTCAAGAGGGGTGAGGTTTTCAAGCCCTTACCCCAGGACCCATGTCCAACTTGCCCAAGGCTGCCTGGGGGCCTCCTCAATGGACTGTGTGGTGGGACAGAAGGGACAGAGTGGGTAGGGTTTGGAGTCACTTGGGCCTGATTTGTGTTCCAGCCTTTTCATATTCTGTGACCCAGCAAACTGGTTTACCTCTTTAAGCTTCCATTTCCACAGCAGTAAAATAAAAGTTCTACTAGCACTTACCCATTTTATAGGACTGATGTCAGGTGTAGAAAAATTATGCATTTAGGCTCAGTGCAGTTCCCACAGCTGAGCTGTCCCGTCAGTTGGACAGGTCAGGTCTAGACATCCTGTAGGCAGATGGCACATCCCGGCCTGGAAGGACATTGGGCCCTCATTCTGAGGGTCTTTGCAGTCCTCTATATCCCAGAGGCCTGGTAGCCCCAGAATGACAGCAGAGACAGAATGGACCAAGCAGAGAGCCCCTTTCCCTTCTCCCTCTTTTTCCTTCTCCTGGTTGGTGCTCAGCAGTCTGGGCTCAGACAAGGCCTAGACAACCTCTGTCTGGCTTGGGCTGCCCTCTGGCCTTCTGACCGAGTGGGGCACAGGCAGGTGTACACCTCCCTCCAGCAGTCATCCACCTGGAAACAGCCAGGGGCTGACCCCTCAGCCCTGGAAGTCCATCTCCAGATGGTAGCACCTAATACTTAGCCGGACCCCCATTGTTAGGGACGTTGGGTAGGGCAGGGCAGAGGTCAAAGGGACAGATGCAAGGGGTTTGACATTTTTAAGGAATCCTGGGGTAATTTTTATTTAAAAATAAAGATCTTTAAAAGTTACAATAGTCACTTCTTTGGGTTCCAATGTTATCTTATAAAGTCCAGGTGTGTGTTTTGGGTGCTTAAAGTGAAGCGGAGCTGTAGCGTACCTAGCATGAGCTAAGGCATCACTGGCAGCCCAAGCTGGTTTGACTGCTGGGCAGTGAGCAGGGCAGAGCTGTGGAAAAGTGACAAACAAGGAACATACTGGCTGCCTCTCTCACCCTGTCTGACAGCTTACAAGGTTAGCTCCTTCCACTCCCCTCATCTACCCCCACTCTGGGAGCTCCTGGGTGTCCCGGCCCCCAGCCCTGACTTCCTCAGACTCTATTATCTGCACAGAACTACAGAATTGTTCTTCCAAGTTCATGTGGATATGCAGGAGATTGTGCCATTGGTTGCTGAACGATTTTCTAACTGTAGAATAAATGAATGGATGACTTTATTGGGTGACATGTAATGTGCTTTTCCCCAGACTGGAGGCTGTGGAAGGGAGGGGCCAGCTGCTAGGCCATTGCTCTATTCCCAGCGGTGGGCAGGCCAGCAGTGGCGCTGTAGACATCACCACCTTTGGGTCATTGGGTCCATTAAATGTAATGAGCTCTGCCTGCTGGAGTTAGTCAGCCTTGGCAGAGTGAAGTGTGGGAGGGCAGGGCTGACCCATTTTCCAGACAAGTGTGCTGCCTTTGGAAAAGACACACCAAAAAGATTCTCAGCTGTACTGATCCTGAGCAGTTTTAGAGCATGAGAATACCACCAATAATACCTAATCCTGTGCCAAGCAATTTATAAGCATTGTTTTGCTTCATCTTCACAATGAACCTCTGAAGGAGATGTAGTGGTCATTCCCATTACAGACGAGGAAACAGAGGTACTGAGAGTACTTAAGTGCCAGATCCAAGGCCACAAAGGAGGGAGCAATGGTGCCATGGCCACACTAGCCTCTCAACGTCAAGGATGTTTTAAGATGCAGAACACGTAGAGCAGGAGAAGGGATTTAAATGTGGGTTCGAATAGAGGGTTTGACCTGGGAAAACCAGGACTTGCTTGCTTGTCAAATGGTCTCTAGGGGGTGAGGAGGCTTGGGTTGCTGGCCCAGCTCAGCCATTTTCTGTGTCCCCAGTGGTTCTTCCTTTCCTGAGCCTCAGTCTCTTCATCTGAAAATGAGACTATGGGCAACTACATCACAGGGTCACAATGCTAGAAGGAAAGACAGACGCTTCGGGCCAATGAGAAGTAAAGTGCTGGTGAAGTGAACACTGAGGACTCGAGGCCCCAGGGCTGGTGGAAATGGAAATGGACGTAAGTTCCACAAAGACAGGTTCAAACCCCATGTGTTGTCGGGGTATGTGAGGACCAGATCAACCTCCAGACTCCCTGCTGAGCTGCTCTCAGGTACAGTCTTGGTATTCAGCAGCATCGCAGCCCTGAGGAACAGAAACCCGCCCCTGGTGAATGCCCACACCAGCACACAGTCCCTATCCACACAGGCATGTTTCTTTGGTTTTATTACAAACACACCATGGCTCTGCCACACCTGGGAAATCCCGGGCTTTGCATGCTCTACCTACCCTCTCTCCTCTACCTGGACTGGGCCACATGGAAGTGTCCAAGCCATGTGTAGGCTTGAGACACGTTTGACAGAGCAGTTCAATTCATAGCTTATAATGACGCCATTTCTCCAGCTGTGAAAAAGCTTTACAAAAACCTTGCCAGGACTCCCACATGACGCTGGATTGCTTGATTCATATTTTGGGAGCTCCACAAACTTCGGCTCCCTTTTCCAGAGCACTTGGCATAGGCAGGAATTCCACATTTGGGAGAGGTCCTTTCTAGAAGTAAATGTCAGGCAGTGACATCCAGGTCTCTGTATGCAGTGGGTGAACAGCCATGTTCAGGGGGAACAAAACCTAAAAGTACATCTCTCTCTCTCCTCTCCCAACCCACCCAAGGCTCAGATCTCATTATGGTGCGGCCCATGTACGTTGAAGTGTGCTTTTTGGTTTCAGAACAGTCTCTTTGGCAAACAGAGAAATTGGCGAGGAGCTGCAGCAGTGCTTTCCCTCTGTGGTTCTTTGTACTAATGCTTCATCCTCTCTAATAACCGCTGATAGACAGGGGCTGAAAGAGAGAAGTTTGAAAGTTGAAAATAAGGCGGGCTTCCCCATGTCGGTCTAGGACATCGTCAGATTCATGAGCACGGGGGCCAGGCAGACTCCTACTGCCACTCTCTCCTGCACCAGCAGGTGCTTTGTAGTTTGTGAAACTTGCTCTCTTACTCAGTGAGGTTCTGAACTAGGATTTTCTGCATCTACCAGCTTGTTCTTTTTTTTTTTTAAACTCCTACAGCACTTGGTATTCCAAGGTGGTCTCCCATCCAAGTACTAACCAGGCCTGACCCTGCTTAGCTTCTGAGATCAGATGAGATTGGGCACATTCAGGGTGGCATGGCTGTAGTATGTCTACCAGCTTGGAACTGCATCCTCACCATGGGCTCCTGCCAAGACCCTGTGCAATATTCCCAGGCTCCCAAAGCCAGACACTCACATCAGCCCTAAAAGGTAGGTACTCTTATTATCCCCATCCTAGAGAGAAGGAAATTGGGTGTTCTGCACCCGACCCCCAAGGCCTGGCCTGCTTTATTGCACTGTGATGTTTTTATCTACATACGGCAGATGGTAAGCATGGCCTGCTTGAGGGTAAGGCCCAAACAAGTCTATAGGGAATTCAAACCCAGACCAGACTTACCTAGTTTCACAGAGCTCTGGGTTGCCTGAAAGAAAACATAAGGCATCAGGTTTTCTAGTGAAAGTTATACCTGCACCTGCTCATGGCAGTGGCTTTGCCCACTGCCACCTCTAGTCAGAATGAATGTTAGGGATGAGAAAGAGGAAGGGGGACACAAAACTGCTGGGCCCTGGAGAGCCCCTCAGTTTGCCTCAGCAGCCCTGAGTGATGTGCAAATACCTACCAAGTCGAGTCTGAGGTGGACACTCCTGAGAGACCCCAAAGCCTGGCTTCCACTGAGATAGCAGCCTGGAGCTTGGGGAGTGGAGATTGCACAGGGGGTAGCTCTTGGGAGTAGGAGCTCAGGGACAAGAACTTTTGCTGAGGGTCACTAAGGAGACACCTCTGTTCAGAAGTAAAGTGACATGTTCCAGCTGCAGGCCTCTGGGTTAAGGACCAACTCCTGCAGCCTTTTCTCTTAAAATGCAAACTTGTTAGGTGCCTCATATTCGCAAGGGGCTCTACCTAACAGGAAGCAGCAAAGGAGCCTGAGTGGGGGCTCCTGGGCCCTGGGGAGCAGGAAGAGAAGCATGGAGAGAGTCAGAGGGTCTGAGAGAGAGGCGGGGCTGAGGCAGGGCTGAGGCGGGGCTAAGGCAAGGAAGGGATGCTCCACACACAGCCTGTTCTATATCCAGAACTCACACTATTGCCCAGAAAGCCCCAGCATCACCCAAGAGGGACCATGTCATGGAAAACAGAAGAGTGACTTGGAGGTCCAGGCTTAAGGCAGGCCAGGCCACCATAAGGCAAATTCAGGATGGGTTGCTCTCCTCAAACAGATAGATTCTGGAGCTGTATCTGTTCTCACAGCAGTGGTTTCCTCACGAACTGGTGCTCAGGGGCCCCGGGTTAAAGGCTTGGGCGTTGCCCACAGAAGGAGCAGGGGATGCTTGGGATCTTTGCCCTGAGCCTC
This sequence comes from Macroglossus sobrinus, assembly GCA_004027375.1. Taxonomy (NCBI): domain Eukaryota; kingdom Metazoa; phylum Chordata; class Mammalia; order Chiroptera; family Pteropodidae; genus Macroglossus; species Macroglossus sobrinus. Next base: position 122,228 of record PVKZ01000533.1, on the reverse strand, counting down.
ACATAGGCTAGGGCTAAGGATGCCCCAATGGGAGTGGGAAGAAGTTTTGAGACTATCCTGAGAGAGCTGCCAAGAAAGACAGGGGTCCAGAGAGCCTTCTCCATGGGCCCAAAAAGAGGACCCAGGGCTGCTCATTTTCCAGGCATCTTACCCTGGAAAATGCTGATGCCTGTTTGAAGATTTCAAGTGCAGAGTCTGCAAGTTCATCTCCTCGTTCCTGAGGTCTGTTGGCTGGAGAACAAGGAAAAGGCAGCTTCGGTGAGAGAGAAACTATTAGTATGTCATTCATAACAGCTATGAGAGGGGCATTGTTGGGCTTTCTGGCTCACATTTTCCAATGAAGTTTTCCTTTATAACTTTCCTAACTCAGGGCAGAATTTGGCCCATGGGGAGAGAGTGCAAAGAGAGATGAATGCACAAGTGAGGGCAGAGCCTGGCCTCAACTTCAACTTTTCTGGAGGTAAAGAGAGCTCCCAACAGGCGCAATGCTGTAAGAAGGGTGCTTTGAACCATGTTCAATGCATCCACATGTGACAAACAACTGGGCTGTGTCTGAGTGGGGCTAAGACAGGCAGGAAATTCAGCAAAGAGAGATCTGTCCTTGTGTTCCTTGGTATAGCACCTTTGAAATGACAGTTCCTAATTCACTTTCAATCAACCATAGTGACGCTGTCCACGACAGCTCAGTTTGCATGTCATACTTTATTCTTACTTTTGCTCAGAAGAGTTTTTCTATCGAACACTAGCTGCTATGTGCAGAGAAGGGCCAACTGCAGAGTGAGTGGGAATGGGATACGTCAGGGCCTTACCTGGAGGCTGTAGGACACTGGAGATGGCATAGACCACGCCATTTGTGGCCATGATGTCAGATTCAGCAACAGGTTCCTTATTGACACACACTGCGTTGTTTTTCTGGGAGAAAGAGACAACAATTGTTGAACGTAGAGTATATTTATTTCATTCATTCAGCAAATGTTTACTGAGAGCGTCTAGATGCCAGATCCTCTGCTAAGTGTTGGGGATACTCTGACGAAAGGAACAGTCCCTGGTGGGTTCATTATAATCCCTTGTGTGGACTCAATATTGTAACTTACTAAATGCTCGTGTGTTATTCACTTTGTCTTCACAGCAGTGGATATTGAGAAGGCAGATATTAATGTTCCACTTAGCAGAAGAGGAAACTGAAACTCAATAGAGGCCAAGTGTCTCCTTTAAACTAAATAGGTGGGAAGGATGGGGACAGAAGCCGGGCCTCCAGCTCTGGGTAAAGCGTCTTTCCACTTCTCCTACTTAGGATTTTCTCACAGGAATCACACACAGAGTAAATCATTCAGGTCTTCCTGAATGACCCAAAGAGGAAGGGGGAACTGAAGCCTGTGACAGACAGGACCTGACACCCTAAATCTAAAATCTGGGAGACTCTGAGAGAACCTGTGTAAGTCAAACAAGTAAACAAGTCATTGTATCCCTGCCTCTCTGCATGCCTTCTTATGTTCTGGAGAGAAAGTGAGCAAAGGGATGGCTGAGGTCAGGAGAGAGCAGGGAGCAGAAGCTGAGCCAGCTGCACACCGGAAGAGTGGTCCCCCCACAGGGGGTCAGTGGCCTTGCTGGTGCAGCCGAGGAGGCCACAGGCAGCTTCACAGAGCTGGGCTGCCTTTGAGTCGGGGTCCTCTGAGGCAGCTCCAAAGTGGAATGTGTATCATCAATGCGCAGAGCAAGGAAAGACCCATAGACCAAGCATCAGAAGAAAAGCCTCTTGGGTTGGTCTGGTTCATGGTGCAGCTCAGTAAGCCCTGAATTTGGTGGGGTGGGGAGTATGGGAAGGGAACTGGAGACTGATTTCTCAAAGTACACAAGTAATCAATTGCCTATCATCTCCTTAAGGGAAGGAAGATCTAATAGCCTTACCCAGATGTCAATCAGATGCATTATTCCACTGCAAATCTGGAAGTTCTTATTCACATTTAAGCACAGTCTCATTTGATTTTCCTGAAAATCCTTTTCTATTTTCGTCCTTTCTATAGACAACATGTATTCAGAGATTCAAGATGTGACTTAAAGACTGTGCATGTATCTAATGCCATTCCAGGGATGAGATGTACCCCTGGAAACTTGCTAGCAGAGCAGAGCCAGCCTTTATGTTTTCAGACACTCACCGAGCTGACTTCTAGCTTGTCACCTTGGAGAGACTTCAGCCGCACCAGGGGCCCGATGCCTCCGCTAACCAGGATTTCGTCGCCAATGTGGTATTTCAGGATGTTGGCAAGCTCCTTGGCATTGCCTGCAGGTTTGTGGGAAAGCAAGCAGAGTTTAATCCTAAGGTCGGTAATTAGTATGGTCAAGGAGGGCCCAGAGGAGAAGATGCAAGTGGTCACCCCTGAGATGGAGAACTCTCTGCCTCGCTAATACATACTCATTGAGCACTCACTATGTGTTCAGCCCTCGATCCCACCATCTGAGTAATGACCAGGGAAACGAGGCTGTAACTCTCCCCTATAGTTGGTGGGTTGCTCTCTGTGATGCTGAGAAGGAATTAATCCATACTCCTCTGTGAGCATGACTCATGTTTCCATGAGCTAAATATTTGCTTGGAAAGCCAGGGACATTTCCAGCACTGGCATCTGGGACATTTCATCATCAGCGTGGCTCCTGATGGTTATAACACAGTAGTGAAATATTTACACATTCTATTCTCAAATGCATATTCTGAGACGGCTATTTCCTGAAGAGAGAACTTAAAAGAGTCGACAGCTGCAATCTGGAGGAGCTGTGGAGCCGATGAGGTCAGGCCGAGGGGGGGATTCCCACCGCAGCGTCCCTCCTCCTCACGTCTGGGCATTCCTTCCAGGCCACATCAGCTTCTCCACCAACTGGGGAAAGCATCTGATTGCTCATAAAGGTGCACAGGCATTTCCCAAATTAAGTGTGGGAGGCAAGTCTTCAAGTTGCCAGCTGCCCTTTCATCTCCATCAAGGCTGCCCCTGATACTCACATTACCAGCCAAATGGCTGGATCTCCCTAGGGCTTATGGATGGCTATTTCCAGCTTCTTGAAACTGAGAATGGAGGAAGTTTTAAAGCATTTTAGAGAATTCACTTGGTTACTGACAAATCCATGCGATTCAGCCACCAGGTACCAAGTGATTTCCAACATCCACAATCTGGAGCTGGCAAGAGTTCCCTTTTCACAGAAACACTGCCTGGAGGTGCTGAGCCAAGTTGAACTCCAAGGTGCCAGGGGCCTCCCTCTTCCGAGATCTTTAACACCTGGAATGACTGCTAACACCTGGCCAGCTCTCCATCCCCCAGGAGTGCTGGGGTCTAATTGTGCCCACAGGCCTGAGGAAGGGCATGTTTGGCAAGCTTTGCCCACTCTGCTCCTCTGCTCCCACACAGCTGAAAATGAAACAGAAGTTGAGCAGGCTCAGGCCACCTGGGGACTATTCCATTCAGCATGAACTTCTCCCCTCTACTCAGGAATATACGCCAGTATCATAGATACAGGCATTCATTTAGCAATAAAGAAATTAAACAGGACACAAATCCAGCTCACAGCTGCCTTCAACCTGAACTTTCTATTCTGTTCCAGAGCAAAGAGAGAGATACAGACTATGTGGGCCCCAAGGTTTGGCCTAAGTCCTTCCTTCTTTCCTCCTCCTCCTCCTCAGGCTCACCTTTCTGTGATGGGTGGAAGTGTCTCTCATGGGCATGAAATCAAAACTCAACATCACAACCCCATGACACCTCCCCACCAGCACAGCCATTACTGATGAAGGTCGTGTGTCCAGCATCATGGGGAGCACCTAATTTAATCCTCGCAACACACTGACCAATGTTCTCCTACAATCCTCGTTTTTCTAATGGGAAACCGGAGGCTCAGAGAGGTTAAGCAACTTGCTCGATGTCAGTCAGCTGCTAAATGCCAGAGCCAGGATTTGAATCTGCTTTAAGGTAACCTGGGAGCCCAAGCTCTTTACTGTTAGATTTCCTCTCAAACATCCTCAACTACATTTCTCAGGGCCATGACTAGCTTCTCAGTATAAAGCTTTTATCCTGAGGGACAGCTGATGCAGGTAAATGGCTTCATTATCACTGTTCTCAGAGGTCCTGAGTGGAAGCCATGTCTCAGTGACTGGGCTTGTTATTATCCACCCTGAATTCCTTTCTGCTCTTCTCTGCCTTGTTTGGTACCCAGGAAGGCTGACAACTGTGAAAGGTATTTTTCAGGCTCCCTCACCCACACTCCTGAAACCAGCTGGCAGGAGACCTGACAGGCGAGGGAAGAGAGTGGGGCTGAGGTATGTAGTGGCCACGGTTCTGGCAGCAGCTATACGTGGCTCTGACTCTGTCCTGTGTCCCTCGTCCAACTCCCCAGGCCTGGGGCGATAAAGGTTTCCTATGGTTATTGGTCCCTGGGTGCCATCACCATTTGCTAGTTCCTTCATTCTAGAAGCCAATAGTCTCGTCATTAAATTTCTTTCAGTCAAACCCTTTGTAATTTGCCAGCTGTTTCCTGCTGGAACCCTGACCGATACAGTTACTTTGAAAAAGCTGAAAAATGTACTTGGCCTTTACCCAAGAGTTTGTTTAGTTCTTCTGGTGGCATGGCTTGGAAGGCCTCATCCGTGGGAGCGAAGACAGTGTAGACCCCTTCCCGGTTGAGTGTCTCTGTCAGCCCTGCAGACTGGATGGCGGCAACCAGCATGCTGTGGGTATGCACACAGAAAATATCACCTGCCTGTGAAGGCCGTCATATACCTCACCACTGAGGGCAGGTGGAGTCCAGAGCACTGGGATTCACCGCCCCATCAGGCACAAAAAGGGACCACTCTGGTCTGTATCTTCTCTTCTAAATGCTAAGCTCAGTTAGATGGCCAGAAAGCAGAGGCCAGAGGGGGAAGGAGGAAGGCAGAGGCCAGCGGCATGGACCCAGAGACTGGCTGAGCCACTGGGCCCTGGGGATGCGATTCTGGGCACGGCAGAGGGTGCATGGTCTCCCAGACTCTTGTGCAGGTGGCTGAACTCAAGTGAAAGGAAACACTCAAAGTCACAGCACCCAGTGGTGAGCAAGGAAGTCAGAAATGGAGAAAAGTGAGGCAGGGAGCCTGAGAAGGAGTGGTAAGGAATCTTCAGGTGCAATTTCATTAGTAGATACTGTGCAGAGTGAGAGTCACATACACTCAAAATCAGGTGCTCTCAGCTCATGTGGAACTTTAAAATGAGAGCATGATGTTTTCCTTGCACTTTAGTAGAAAGGATGCAGTCCTTCCCTGCTCCCCATGGATGTGAGGATGATGTTCCCAGAGGTAACCCTTCTTTTCAACTTCTGCTTTCAAGGTAATCCTCATCCTTCCCACATTCCCAGCCTGGAAGGCCACGTCAGGGTGCCACTAGTGCTCACTGACCCCCCGAGGGCGGGAGCGACTTGACAGATAGCTGAGGCCCAGCATCCTCCCCGGCATGACCACCTGGCAGAAGGCCTGCCCTGGGATAGGGCTAGTTACCTGAAGCGATTGTCTCCCTTCAGGACATCCATGACGGTCCCCATTGGGGGCGTCAGCACCCGGTCCATGGTGAACAGGGTCCCGTACCTCCCCGTCTTGTCGTGGGCAGCGATACAGCTGTTCTCGATGCACAGGCTCTGCACAAAGAGGGTAGGCAGAGAGAGGGCAGGTTATCCCCCCAAGCAGAAGCCCCCTGACTTGTGCTGATGGCTTCATCCACAAACATCAATAAATATATATAGGGGTGGGTTTTCAAGACCAGGATAAAATGGTATATTTTCTCCAGGAAAGAAAAACATAAAAATGGTGTTCTTTAAAGAAAAAAGGGTTCCAGGGGCCCCAGTAAACTTACACAGAGGCCCCATAATGAGAATATCATGTTACATGTGAGGTCTATCAATACTGATCAAATAAATAGATGGAGTCTTTTGATTGATTTATTTAACAGATGACAACCATCTCTAGTCAAATGTTGCTGACTGGTCTCAAGCAAGGGCTCTGTTGTGTTGTGCTTCCTGCCTGATATTCCAGAATAACCACTGGGTTTGAAGAGAGAGAGGGGACAGGAGAAGAGAGAAGAGAACCTTTGGACCAAGGAGGGCTGTGCCTCAGTTCAGGGTTTCTCTTCACATAAGCTGAGGGATCCCTCCCTCCATCCCTCTGCCCTTGTTCACCACTCTGAGTTCCGGGTGGACCGCTGCCTCTCCAGCAGGTCGGACAGGTCCACTCCCAAAGGCCTCCAGAAAAGGAGCTTCTAATCCTTCTGCAGGACTCCATTTTGATTTCAGATATACTTTCCAGAAATTCCTCCTTTCCTTATTAGAAACCATTTCTCAGGAAAGCTCCTGATTATTGAGCACTTTTTTTTTTTTAACCCTAAAACAGCCTCCAGTTTTAGAGCTGAGACAAAGAAGGAGCAGGATTTAGGACCCAAAACTTACATTACGATAAACAAAAACTCTCAGTTTTTTGCCGCCCAGAGTGTCCAGGGTCTGTCCGTGGTACAGATATTTGGAGGCCAGCTGATCTTTGATCATGTGGTTCATAAGCAAATTCTTCATCCGGGCATCAATGCGAGGGGTTCCATCTGCAAGATAAGATGCTGTCAGGCATGCTCCAGAGGTGAAGAGAAGGAGAGGCAAACGCGGAGAAAAGCCCGGCCCTCCTGGACTTTGGAAATGGAGACTGAGAAATTAGGTGAAGCTGCAATATTCCTTAACATCTGGCATCTTCTATGAATTTTTTTAAAAATGCAAAAAGGTCCAGATAACCGAGAAGGTTTGGAGTTTTGCCCTACGAGGGAGGGGAAGGCACAGATACAATGTGGCCCCCTTCTCCACCTTTCCTGTGGCCAGAACACAGCTGTGTCTTTGCTCTGACTGCTGACCATCATACTGGCAACTGACCCAGCAAATAAAAAGGCAAGGGAGTGCTCTGTTCTCCCGATAGCCGCAAGCTCATGAATGCTGAGGACCAGAGCCCCAAATGCATTCTCTGCTTTGCAAAACGTAACAGCAGTGCCTCTTAAGCTCCTGGTGAAGCCACATCTGCTTTCAGTTGAGCTGGGTGGGAGTGTTGCTGTTCCACAGGGTGCTATAAATCAGGGAGGGTACTGCGGAGGTAACAGTTGGGCAGCTGCCCCCTGCGACACACTCACAGGGATGCTGTCCCCGCATTACCTTTGAAAACAGAATTCAGGGGGGCCAGGAGAGTCAACCGCTCCTTTCCAGAGAGATGAGTGCTGAGGCCTGCTTGTCTGAAAAGGTCAATGGCGGTGGAAACATCAGACTCTGCAGCCAACTCAAATAATGTCTTGGCTACAAGGAAGGAGAAAGTAGGTTCAAAAGTTAAATGTGCTGTTTCCATTTATCGTTTGTCCACCCCAAAGCATGACATATATCAGCAGGAATGTCACCTCGTGAGTCAACAACCCATCTGGGGTACTGTGGGTTCGTGTCATCAGGGGACAGTTGCCCAGAAATCTCACTGGTTGGGGAAGTGAGGTGAGGTTCAGTTGGGCAGGGGTCAGCCTCTGACCCACCGCTTGGTCAGGACACTTCCTAATGCTGGGGAGGAAGGCAGCATTGTCTCTCATGGCTTTGGAATGGCAGAAAATGCCAGTGACCACACCCACAGAAAGTGTTTTTTTTCTGGTTTGGTTTTTCCCGTGAAATTTCTTCACTCACGGGCAGTAGACCTCTCTGAGATCCCAGAATAGGGCTAGGATGCTGAATGAAACCACGCCAAAGTCCATTTGGTCATTTCTTCTAGGGTCTATGACCCTGAGATACTTGGGGTCTATTGAGAAAGCGATTGCTCTGAGTTTAGCAAATGGCCCTCAGTGCCCAACCAGAGCAGGCAGATCGTCCGAAAGTCTTCTGTGATTGAGCTGTTTCCTCCCCGAGACAACTTCAAAAGCTCTCTACTGCCTCCAAGATAATGTCTGGACTCTCGTTCCTGTAGCTCAAGATACTTCACAATCTGGCCACAACCCACCCGGTGCCCAGGTCTTTTCTCCTGAGAGGCTGTGAGCTGGGTTTAGGCAGAGAAGTGGCCCCAAATATCCCTGAGTTCCCTTGGCCCTGCCACCCTGGGTGGCAGAGGGGACAGTGGGCCTGGCAGGACCAAAGCCCGCTGAGGCCTGGCTTACCTGAGTCTGGGATGAGCAGCTCGTCAATGTGGTGGATCACACCATTGGTGGCCAGGGTGTCTTTATTAGAGATGATGGCCTTCCCATTGATGGTGAGCATGTCCCCACTGCAACCCACCTCCAGCGTAGTGCCCTGCAGGGTCTCCACGGACAGCCCAGCAACGATGGCTTCGGCACACATGGCTGACTTCAGGATGTGGTTGTTCAGCAGATCTGAGGGCCAAACAGAACACAGGCAAGTCAGTGCCACTCCAGGCTGACCTCGGGGGAGGTGTGCAACCTGCCTGAGGCTGTGAGGATTCTGTTCTCATCAATGCTGACCTTCAGGCTGGGGTACCCGGTGGCCCAGACCCTCCTCTCCTCCTTTCTGCTATCCATCTGAAGCTAGCCAGGGCTCTATGGACGGACTGCCTCAGTTTGAATCCTAGCTCAGCCACTTATCAGTTGTGGGACCATGGGCAAGTCATTTACCCTTTTAGAGTCTCAACGTCCTCATCAGTCAAGTGGAGGTAAGCACAGCAGTTATCTCCTAGGACCAGCATAAGGATGACATGCAACTGCGAATGTGAAGCACCCAGCACAGTGCTGGACAACACTGAGTAAATGCCTAAAGGAGGTCAGTGGTTAGCTTACTACCTTCAGGGGGACTTCCCTTATCAAGATCTGAACTTCAGGGATAGGGGAAAAACTCAGATGTGTTTACCCTGGGTCATTTTATCTATTGACCTTTATAAAATTATAAAATGTAGTTGGAAAAGTTAAGAGCTGTAATAAATAAGGCTTTGAATTATTTGTACATTTTGTTTTTGTTCATTTTACCCGAAGGCTACTAGTCTCCAGGCTCTGTCTTAGGGGTTGGGGATAGTGATTCAGTGAGATACAGTCTTTGCCATCCCATTCTGCCCTCCCATAAATCATAAATACAATCATTTATTTACTTGTCTTAGTTTAGGGATCAGACAGGGGCTGGGGCCCTGAGGAAACTGTAAGGAGCAGATGAGGGGGCCTGCTTTGGCCCCTGCCAGGCAAAGCAGGTTCCAGCACTGCTGTTCACCAAGGTCACCAAGGCCACCAAGGCCACCAAGGCCCTTTATCTCACATTCTCAGTGCAGAGGTTTGAGTTTCAATTTGTCCTGACTATGGGAACCAAAACCCCACTGTCACAGGCAGGAGGAAGCCAAAGCCTTGCAGAGTTGTCACAGGAGGAAGCTTTGAGGCTCTGCAGAGTCATCGGACTTTTGCAGAAGTGTCATGGGCATTGAAAGCCAGTGCTGACCTGATTCAACCAGTGGGAAGAGAAAGGACAGCAAGACCATGATGGGAATGAAGCCTTGGGTATTTAGCTTCTCAGGGGCAGAAACTGAAGGCTTGGGTGGGGTAGGGCTGACCTGTCAGGGTCACTTGCAGGGTGAACAGCACCAGGGCTGGAAGCCAATCTTCAAATGGGAGGACACCAGCTTAGGGCCGCATCTTGCCTGCCTGTCAACCTGCTGGTAACTAACAGGAGACTTTTAGGCAGACTCGAGGCCCTCTGCTCTCCAGCTACCAGCCAAGCCCCACACAGAGGACTCTTGCTTTGAGCAAATGGGTGTCTGAGCAGGAAAAGGCAGATGTACAAAAGGGATAAATTAGCGGTGTTTTTTTTTTTTTTTTACTTTATAATAAGGAGTTCTGATATCTACAAGATCAAAATGTACTCTGTATAAAACATGTTTGGGGGTGGGGAAACATAGTTCTAAATGGAAAGCTATACACACTGAGATGCGCCCACATCTCACCTCCTCCCAGAAGCCTTCTGGACCCCTCAGGCGCCCCACCAGTGCATGTGCCCCACAAGTGGCCTCACCCCACGATCCTGGGAGTATCTCTGTCATAATGCTCACCACATCAGGTCTCAAGGACCTGTTTTTAAGTCTGTTGTCTGTTTTTAAGTCTCTGAGCCTTAAATGTCCTTGAAGGCAAAGGCTGTACCGTGTTCATTCCTGTGGCCTGGCTCCCGGCACAGGCCAGGCATGTAGAGGCGCCACGACACCTGGACATGGCATATCTGCATCTGTGCTTTCAGAAGTGTGCTCTTTCCTATCCCTGCATGGCTGCGTTGCAGGGTATCAGAAATGCATTGGGCATTTTATATAGTACCTTTCAAAGGTGGGTTTAAATAGATTAAAAAGAAATGAAGTTATCCCTGGATTATATTTGAAAAGAATAAGTGTGGTTGGGGTATACAGGAGACCCGGGGCCTAATCCCCTTTGCAGGACACTTGACATCACCTGGTAGCAGCTCAGTGGCCCTGGAGCTAAAGAGGGAAGGGTAGGGAGAACATGGAGCCTGGCCCCACTCCTAATCTCCTCACACTATCCATCCTTCCCTCTCCTCCAGCAATAATTAATGCACCCCCTAACTCAGCAGCTCACTGAGGACATGAGGGAGGACCCAGTAATGAAGAGTCAAGAGTTCACTAATACCAGTTTTTAACTATTATTCTGGATTATCCATGAGGCCCCTGACCAGATGCAGAAAATGTTCAAGGGTCAGCATGATGATTCCACTTCAGGGATGCCAGGACTTTCCCATACTGCCTTGTTCTGGCTTTGATCATTTGGGCCTTTAACCCTCTCTGAGTCTGGCCAGGGCCTGCTTTGGACCTCCAGCTATGCCTCTCGCCTCAGCCTGACTGTGTCCCCAGACAAAGCCTGCTGGATTCCATATGTGTGCCTCTGACCAGGGTTCTGCTCTGGCCTCTGCAAAGGTAGGGCTGACTGGGAACAGTGGGGCAGGATGGCAGGCAGCATGTCTATCCTGACACAGGATTGCAGGGGTAATGTCTACTTTTGACGAGAGCAGGCCTTGGGCTCAGGATGGCAGTTCCAATGAGGTGACCGTAGGAGCAGAGGGGTGCTCACCTCTCAGGGCCTCTGGGTCACCCAGGATGCGGTTTAAGGTCTCAGCAGGGATCTTCTCGAAGGCCTCATTGGTGGGGGCCAAGAGTGTGAACTGGCCATCACCTTCAAGCAGGTTGTTGAGCCCGGATGCAGCCACAGCAGCCTGTGGGGAGGGGAGAGGATGGAGCATTCCCTGAAGGCTCTGGGATTCTTCACGGACAAGGGGCACACAGCCTCGCCCGTCCTTCCTCAGAGGGCTCAGGCTCTTGCAGAAGCCCAAGATGAAAAGACAAGCTGAACCTAAGTTCACCTCTTACCATCACCTCCGGAGGCCTTGCTTAGCCTGAGCTCCAGGCACTCTGGCCACCTCCCAGTTACTTCTTGTGCCTATCTCCTTTGTGCCTTGATTCCTGTGACTCTGCCCTTCCCTCTGTCCTTTTCCTCTCTTTGCTTCTCTGACTCCTATTTCTTCTTTGGGCCTTGACAAAAATGTGCTTCTAGGTAGTCAGTGTGGCCTTGCCTCCCACCCTCATCCCACCCCCAGCTCTGTGGGAACATCATGCCCTTGTAGACCCTGACTTGCGAGTGGACCCAGGAGGAAAGTAGGGGGAAAGCTTAGACAGCAGTGTCCCCAGGGCCCTCCAGAGCCACTTCCTGAGGCCACCTCAGTGTCCGCCTGGCCCGGGGGTGTTTGTCTCTGTGTTGGAGATCTCCAGGGGAGGAGCTACCCCACCCCTACTTGGTGTCCTTTGTGGTCAGGAAGTCCTCCATGAATCAGGGCAAAAACCCTGACAGGGCAGCTGGTGTTCACTTCCCCTGAGGAGCTGTTGCTAAGAGGAACGCCTGCTCACTACTCCAGTTATAAGGCAAATGTCTGCTGGGCAGTCAGAAGCCAGGCCAGAAGTCAAACTTCGGCTCCCATGTCCACATTGGTGGCTTCTCTGCTGGCCTGGGCTCTAAGGAAACATGGGGATGGCTGGAGCAGGGGTCTCATGGTGGGAACATGTGGTCAAGGAGATCATGCAGCCTGACAGGCCATTTAAACTAGCCCCACACAAGTGAACCACCACCTAGGAGGAAGAGTCCTCCCACCTCTGGAACCTGCCACGCAGGCTCAAAGGACCCTGTCCTGGTACGGCCACAGACCACTGAACTTTCCAGGAGGGCCAAGGTAGGGAAGGCTTTACACAGGAGAAGACAGGTGGAGGGAATTCCACAGCCAGGATTATGATGTCTCCTGTGGTCAGGTTGAGGGTGTGATCAGCGGATTCTCCAGGTTTATGGGCATTCAGAAGAACTTGTTCCATGCCCCCTAAATGCCCATGAACATGGACACCTCCTCTGCTCCTCAGCAAAAGGAGCCCCTGTTGGGAGGCGGTGTAGGCTGGGCCTCCTCCCAGGGCAATGCCTCACCCGAAGGGTCTCGAAGGTGTCCTCAATCTCGATGATCTGCTGGATGTTGTTGGTGATGGTGGAGATGACCTTATCAATGAGGTGCACCACACCGTTGGTCGCGTGGTGGTCAGCTTTCAGCAGCCGGGCACAGTTGACGGTCACGATCTGTCCCGGGAAGAAGTGGGGTCGAGCAGTTAACACATTGGAAGCACTGTCTCGAAGCCCCAGGCAGGAAAGACACAGCACAGAATGTGAGTTCCACAAGCTGTGGGACCCAAGGACCCGAGGAGAAGCAGGTGCAGGAGGCAGAGGATTACCTACAGCTCATCTCACCTGCGGGGCCAAACCCCAGGGAGCAGCACCACATGTGGGCCGGGAGAGGGCTCAGAGTGGTACGGGGCAGTGCCATGGAACAGGTGATTCCCTACCCCATTGGGATAGTGGTGGATCTGGATGTCCGAGTTCTGGTACATGGAGGTGAGGGCCATGCCGTGCTTCAGCTCATCTGTCAGGACCCGTCTGTTCACCATGTGGTAGCGAAGGGCGTTGAGCAGCTCGATGTTGACATTGCTTACCAGGGAGTCCAGCACTTCCTGGAAGGGAGGCCAGGGTGGCAGTTAGGGGCTGTGGATGCCGCATTCAAGACATGGGTCCTTGTTCCCTGGCAGAGATACTTCCGAGGCCCCCGTAACTCCAGGTCCCCATTTTGCCAAGGATCCCTCCTCAGGAAGCACCGAGGTCTGTCTGTCCAACTGGACAGATGAGGCATTAGAAGCAACCTGGTGAGGTATATTTTAGCTCAAGTTCCCTGGTTTCACCTGAAGGTTAAAGGAAAAATTTTGCAAAACAGTGGGAAATCATCATAGTCTCATCCTCATGCCCACCAGCCCATCTCTCTGGGGAGTAAGGCAGTCCCCAATAAGAGTCCCCTAGACATAAGGAGGTCATCTCACAGCTGACAAGGAAGCCCAGGCCTCATTGCTGGGGGCGAAGATGGTAAAGCTTCCAGGCCCTTCCATCTCGGGCCTCAGCTTCTCCGTTCGGTCTGTGTAAAGCTGAGTGGTGGTCGATCCAACGACTCCCAGTGTCTCGTAAAGGTTTGAGAGCGGTAGGGCTGCAGGGGCAGAGGACACAGGAGGCATGAGCCTTTGGGGACTACCCCCACCAGACCACACCCTCCCTGGCCTGCAGAGAGGATGGCACACCTGCGGGAGAAGTGTGTGGGAAGGCCCATGGATGGCCTACTGTTGGAGAACCTGAAGCCTGTCACATGCTTCTTAAAACACCTTGGTCAAATGCTTCCCTACCCGAACTCAACCAGTTGGTAATTTTTAATCATTTTAACCACAGCAGGGCAATGCTTTAGTTCATAGGTATTTAGATAATATAGGCAATGTACACCTGAAATAGGAATCTTAATTATAAACTAGTCTTACAGATCTATGTATTTATTGAAATCAATTCCCTAGAAAAAGAGAACTTTACAAATCTTTGTGTTTACAAGTAACAAAACATCATCTCCTAAAAGGAGCCTGAAGTTTAGGTGGGCCTTCCCCTCGCACAGGAGCTTCATATTCATTTTACGGGGTGTGAAACTAAAGCTCAGAGGCTGAGCGCCCCTTCTGAGGTTGTTCTCCTTTCTCATTCTGTATTTCCCACCTGTCCTTCCACTTAAGTGAGGAACGTCATGGCACAGCCCATGCCAACTGCAGCTCCCTTATGACCTTGGCACCAAGCAAATTACTCACTTCCTTTTAAGTCTTGGTCTCATATCTTATCTAATAAAATTGCAAATATTTCATAGTTAGGAAAAAATCCTCCTCTGCATAGTTCCTGGTGGTGTATGGAACTAAAGTAAGGGGGCCAATGAAATCCACAGGTGCCACTCAGTCCTTGGTCCCACACGGCCATTTCTGGCACCCTTTGCTGACCGTGAGTGAGCCTGCCGGCCCACTGCTCTCCTGCTGCTGTTTTCTGTGGAACTCCAATAGGCCAAGTTTCGACAAAGCAAGGTAGGAGTGGCTTAGTGTTCTCAGCCCAGCCAGAGACCAAGCCTATGCCATCCGCTCCCTAGCAGGGTGATCAGAAATGCTGGCTGTGTTTAGAAATACTCCCAGTCAGAGCCAACAGGGCCAGGAGCCTATGCCTGGTGAGAAGCACAGGCAGGTCAGAACTGGAGTCTGTTCCCCATGCCTAAAGGAGGTCGGCTTGAACAGGAAGGAGCAGTGTAGGAAACTCAGTTTCCAACTGCCATCCTCTGGCCCCCACATGGTCTGAAAGGCCATAGAGCACATGGGGAGAAAGTCCACACAGCCTTATCCTTTAAACCTCCATTCAGACTCTGCTGCCTTTTACCTGGGTGTGCCTCTCTCCTACCTCTGCCCTCCTCCTGCACCAACAGGCAAGGCCTGGCTACTCACCTGCGGGACAGCCCTTCTCTCCTGGGACCTTTTCATATCCAGGACAGCACTCGTAGCTGATGACTCTGCAATGAGGTACACACATATGTAGTGTTAGGCAGGGCTTCCCCCGTCACATGCTATTAGTCTTCTGCAGGAAGAATGGCCTCTACTGACAAGAAAAGGAAATGGCAGGTAAAACGTCCTGCTTGCGGGGGAGATTATTCACTAAATCATATCTGTGCCTTTCATTGGCAAAGAGCTTGTCACTCCTCCTCAGCTTTGTAGAATGTTCCCAGTGCTTGCTATCACCTACAACCATCCAACTGGGAACCAGTCAGATGACGGGGGCAGCATATGCAGCAGTGAGATTCAAAAACATACTGGGAATTTATCTGCAATGTAATTCATGGGGACCCAGTGGTCGGCACTCCTGAGAGGCAGCAGGAAGGAGCAGAAAGAGTCCTGGACCCATTTTAGCTCTGAGGCTGCCACTAACTAAGGGACCTCTCCAGCCGGTCCCACCTCCTCCTGGGTCTCAATTTCTTCATCTGTAAAATGGATGTACACACTATGTGATAGTCATGGGATTAAATCTCTCGTGGCATTCTAGCTCTTCCATTTATTAACCAAAAAGGGTAGTGTGTATAGGATCATCAAGGTTTTATCAGTCTTCACAATCAAACTTTAAAACTTTTAAAATTGAAATCAAAACAAAAAAGTTTTTCACTTCTTTAAATTAGAACAAAAGTTTAATCAATGAAAACATTATAGGGGTTTGAATCAAAAATATACAGAGGATTGCAGAGTGAAGCGCTCACCATCCACCCTTTCAACCACTCCATCCTCCTTCTAGGTGGCAATCAATATTGCCAGTTTGCAAGATTCTTTGTATTTCGAGGAACAAGACTGGCAGTATACCATTTTAAACTGAAATCATTTGACAGAGGAACAAAACTTTCTCTTGTTCTTACTCAGACCAGTCTACCAAGGAACATTTACCCGCTTCTAGAAGTCTGAAACACAGCATTGACTAACCCAATATTCTGGAGAAGCCCCAAGACAGAATTTCAAATATCATTGCAAGGAAGTAAGTGTTCTCAAAGCCTACACTTCAGACTCACTTCACACCAAATCCCCAGGATCTGCCTCAGGCCACTGTGCACCTTTAGTGTGAGCATAGCCCTTCTCTGCAGCTAGATGCAAACAGCCATGTCCTGCCCCTTCCTTTCTTATACATGGATGTGCTCTTTGGGACAGGAGAGAATTCAGACTTTGACTGCAGTGGGTTTTACTACTGAACTGCTCACTCTGGGCTCTCACAGACTGTTGGATGACATCACCAACAGGTGATGGGAAGACAGGGAGGTAGATCCGGAAGAAATCAGGCTTTGGGGAAGGAAAGGGTACTCTCAATGAGCCTGGACATTCTGCTCTTATTAATTCCACTGGAGTCCCCTGGGGAAGCTCTGGTGAGTCATGAAGCCTCGCTCATGTTATCCAAAGTGGTGTTTCCGAGATGGCCAGGCTAGGATTCTCAGGCTGCCAGGGAGCCACATGTATCACTTGGCCAGAAAGGTTCCCCTAGGAAATGGCTGAGTGACATGCCATGCACATTCTTCTTCGCCCTGCTCTTTCCATCCTCCTGCCTTCTTTGTCTCCCTTTGCTCCAGCCCTCCCCCCATCCTTCCTATTTAATCTTTCATCCATATACTTAGAATGGTTAGTGGGCTGGTGTTCTTAGGACTCAACTTGACCAACCTAAAACTTTATCTTCGGAAACTAAAATAAGATTTGATTGATATACAACCTTTCAAAGGCAGCACAGTGTAATAGAAACTGTACTAGAATTAGGAGGCTTGGCATGTGATCTATCAGTAACTACCAGGGTGACACTGAAAGCCCATTCTCTCTCTAAGCCTCAGTTTCCTGATTTATAAAATGGGATGAAGTGAAACTAGATGATCTATAAGTTTCTTTCCAATCTCACATTTGCAATTCTGGTCAATGGAATTATTTCTGGATTATTTCTTTCAAAGAAGTAGACTGCCAGCTTCCCCCAGCTAATTCTGGGGAGAGATCCAAGCCTTGAGCCCACAGTACCAGGAGATGCCCATGCATGAGATCCCAGGCTTTCTCTGATAAATACCAGGGTTCTGTGGCTGGGGTAGGGTAAGTGGGATCAGGCCAACTCCCCCAAATCTTAGGTTCTTTCCAGAAGTTCCTGGGTGAAATTCCATGGCATTGGAGAAGCACAGTTAGAGGATGGGTCTTCTAAAAGCCTTCTTCATTTCTGGGGACCCCCATATACATGGATGCTACATACTCCATGCCTTGGAGCCCTGAGCCATGATGGCCGTGTTGAGTCATGTGACTCAGATGAGGAAGATTCTTTTTCCACGGTGTCAGCATCTGAGTTCTACCCCCAGAAAACCACATGAGAGCTCAACAGCTCAGCCGGCCTCACCAGGATTTCATTGAGGACAAAAGAAAACCAACTCCCCAAGTGTGAACTGGTTCCTGTAACCAAATGTGTGTGTGGAGAAAGGTAGGGGCAGGGGTAAGGGGTGAGAATGACACAGGAGAAATGGGAGGGCTGAGGGGCTGGGGAGAAAGGACAGAGCTAAGCAGAAAATCTCAGCGTGGAGAATGAGACTTAGGATGAAATCAGAAAGCTACAAGGGGTCTGAAGGGCCAAGGGGTTTCTTAAAATTACAGGGGGGGTGTAGGGGCCAATCTAGGATGTTCCTCGAATTTCATTGAATCCAATCCCATTCCCATTGCTCTTGACAATACACATATTTGGGGGAAAGCAGACTGATTTGGAAAGTCTGACAGTGAGAGGACACAAGTGTTCTCTCCAATGTGATGAGAGCTAACCCTTGTCAGAATTCACTGTGCCTCTCTGGGTGGGCTCTCTGCACCCCTGTCTCCCAGTGGGTGGCACACTACCCCTGGCAGAGACTCAGTTTCCTAGCCAAAGGCTTTTTCATTGTTCTTTGCCAGGAAGTCTTCTCCTAAACCTATCACCCTGCTGACTGCTCCCTCTCCTGCCCTCCCTCTGCCCACAGTGAGACATCCCTGGCACTCTCTAGGTGCACGGGTAGAAGCCATGCCTCTCAGCTTGAGCCTGGCAGCCCTATAGGTTGAGATGCTTCCACAGCTGGCAGGTTCCCTGTCCCAACAATACCAGCTCTCCTCAGAACCAGTCTGCATGGCCCCAAAGAAGCAGAGGGCAGCTGGAAACTGCAGACTGGGAAGACAGCCCATTGAGACACCTCTTAACCAGAACTTTCTGGATGAGCAGCCCCTGTTCTCAGCCTTTATCCAATCATCCTTGTGCCACTCTCCTTGGGCTCTGGCCTGGGGGAGAACACACATGCTGTGGGGGGATGGGGCTGGGGCAGTCATGATGCCATCTTTCTCGGATGAACGCAGCAAAGGGTAGAGACCACAGGAAGAACCTATCTGTGTCTCCACAGTTCCTGGGCCTCCCTGAGCAGAGAAGACCCATCTGTTGGTCTCTGAATTGAATCTCATTAGCAAAAGCCGTTCTAGTTAAAGGCTCCTGGCTCTCCTTGCCCTGACACAGTCCAATAAGTAAAACCCCTAGGTCAGAAAAAGCATATCTTCTAGGGTTAAGAGTCATCAATATTTTTGTTCTAGCTTCCCTGGTCAGAAGAACAGTTTGAGGAAAAAAGTGAGGGAAGCCACCCAATTTAGAAGGGCATTTAACTGGAGGCCAGGGGCAGAGTAAAAAGACAGTGCCAGTGCAAGGTGTAAGAATAGGGATATTTGAGAAGCCCTCCTCCAGTCCCCTCCAAAATTTTTTACTGATGATTGCATAAAGGCAGAAGTACTGGTGTTTCTCTCCCGTAATCATTTTCCAAGAAGTTAATATAGTACATTAAAATAATCACTGTCTCCCAAGTATCCTTCATGCTTTTGGCTGGCTTTGTGGCTGTAAATGCTCTAGAGATTAACTAGACCCTGGACATAGGTGGAGCAAGGAATGGAGTCTGAGAGCCGGTTTCCTGTGACAGAAAGTAAACTGTTCAGTGTATCATGATTTCCAAGTGGAGTCACAGAACAAACAAAGACCGATACTGTCTAGACATTCAACATGACCCACAGACTGCCTGCCTGGAGTGGTTCATTTTCTGCACTCCTGGCCTTGGAAACTGAGCTGAGCTTTCTTGAGCTTCCCAGTAGAAAATAAAAATATTGAGCCCCTGGTGAAAAAGGCTTGTTTCAACCTAGTGTCCAACCCCAAAGATCCCACCACTACTACCCCATTCACCAGCACAGCTTGGTTAGTAGTGAGAGTGAGTCTTCAGAAAACGTAGTTACGTTTTTCTGTGGTACTCTGCTTCTGAGCAGACATGACCCTTAACTTAATCATGTCTGCAAGGTCTCTTTTTCCTTGTAAGGGAACATGTTCACAGGTTCAGGAATTAGGATGTGGGTATCAGAGGGGTTTCTGGATGCTTACTGTGTCTCCTCAGTTCCCATGCCCTTCATCATCGCACTAGAGCTGTTGGCAAGTCCCCTTGTGGCAGATCAAAATAACACCAGACTGTGGGGGAGCAACCAAGAATAGTTTGGTGACTCTGGGCCAAATGGCCTCTGCAGACCCTGAGGCCTTCCTGGCTAATAATCAGACTGATCTGATAGGGTGATTGTAAAAATTGAATGAGCTTACACAAGAAAAACACTTAACAGGTGCTTGGTATTTACTAAGGGCTCAGTTGTTGAGCTTATTCTTAAGTATAAACTTTAAAATTGAAATTAGGTTAACTTAATTGAAAGCAATGTCCTACATGAGGCCATTGATGAAATAACATTGTAATAAATAAATCCCTTATAACACATCTATATAACTCAATAGACAGGGCCTGTATTAGTTGCTCACCATCGCTATAATAAATTATCACAAATTTAGTAGGGTAGAACAACACAAATTTATTATCTTACAACTCTGGATGTTAGAGTCAGAAACTGGCCTTACAGAGCTAAAATCAAAGGCAGTATGTATCCCTTCTAGGGGTCTAGGGAAGAATTCATTACCTATCTTTTCCAGTTTCTAGATGCTGTCTGCATTTCTTGGCTTGTGGAGGCATCACTCCAATTTGTTTTCATTGTTACACCTCCTTCTCTGACTGTGATGCTTCTGCTTCCTTCTTATAAGGATCCTTACAATTACGTTAGACTCACCCGATAATCCAGGATAATCTCCCTTTCTCAAGACCCTTAACTTAATCATGTCTGCAAGGTCTCTTTTTCCTTGTAAGGGAACATGTTCACAGGTTCAGGAATTAGGATGTGGACATCTTCAGGGGGTCATTATTTCACCTACCACAGGGCCTTACCCAAGGTGGTACATGGATTTATGGAAATACTCAACAGAAAAAAATTCTATGTCAGCTAAGCTGCCTCCTAAGAGTTTGCAGAATGAGACAGAACCTTCAGGAAGCCCTGCCTAACAGAGATGTTTGGTTTTATGAACCCCTGGTTTGGGTGGATGTAAAATCTCAGCTATTTTAGAGATTATCCATGGGTCCTACCTCTTTGCTAGTGCATAGGGAATATGAAATGGGGAACAAAGTATTAGTGTGAGTCTGGGGACAGCCTGGCTTCCCTAGATGTCTTCTCACCATCTTCTTTTTCCCCTCTTAGCATCAAGGTTGTGGGATACAGGAAAGGGAGGACAAGGAGGGCTCTTCTTCAATTTCACTGCCATGTCCCTGGCTGCCCTGCCAGAATGAGATCTACTGGAAAGAGCTCTGTTGGCTGATGGAAAAGCTCAAGCATACAGCAGCTGGCTTTGGTGAAAGTCAATTTTCTAAGCTTTAATACAGTGATGAAGAAGTATTATTTCAGCCCCTGGGCAAAGCAATGCTTGCTACTAGAGAAAGGGGAATACCCTGCCAGCGCATCTTGGCTCCAAAGAAGGGCTATTGCACTTATGAAATGTGTTGCTTGTGAAACAACTTCAAGACTTTTGGAATGGACAGCTGCCACCCCAACCTGCCAGCTCCTGCTGGTCTCCCGGTGCCACGTTTATGATGTCTGAGCTCCTGCAAAGGCTATTACAGCCCCAAGATGTCAGCTCCAACTTGGCTGTTAAGTAGGCCTCCCTCTTGCCGGGGTTTGCACAAAGGAGGCCTGTCGTGAGGCAGCAAGGCTTCCTGACCACAATTTCCTGCACCATTGCTCAAGCTGCTGCATGTAAAAATTTTATGGTTACTGATCAGACTGGTACCCGAAATCAGAGTGGGATGCTGTCTCCCTCATAACTCTCTGTTTGATTAGCTATTGTATTACTCTGGTGCTTTTTAGGATCTGAAATAAAAGCTAACTTGAATTTCCAAGTAATAAAATTCACTCAAGTCACTAAATAGAGGCCGACTAGTAACCACTTTCTGTAATAAAATCCATATGTCGGCTTGACAAATAGCACCAAAGATTCCATTTCTTCTTTTTGGAAATACAGAAAAGCTATTGTCAGAGGACAATGTAGTGTCCCCTAAGGGGAGTGTTAAGTATGGCCCCCTCTAATTAGACGTGGCTCCAGCTCCTGGTTCTCTGTGTGACCGGACACTGCAAAGTCTCACTTGTTTGCTCTCAAGTTTAAATTCTCCTTGGTCTTAGACCCCTTGGTGATCTGTGCTGCCCCCTTTCCCTTGACACTGCTCCCTTTCAACCCGATGCATACTTCTGCTCCAGCCTTTCCCCTGGAGTCTTGCTGAGAAAGTTCCCACTGCCCAAGTTAGCCCCCCACTGAGACAGTCTTTGCTCCAACCACCACCATGCTCCCCATTTCTCAGTCTGGTCCTCACCCAAATAAGGGCACCTAGGGACCCATTTTCACCAGGATGACATCAACTACAGCCAGCACAGCTCTTTCCTCTTCCCTTCCTGACCGCCCATGGCACTTAATTCCTGGGGGTCAGTGGCAGCTCTGACACACGTCACGGACCTGGGTACACAAGTGAACTGCAAGGCTGCTCATTCTCAGCTTTCTTGGGGACAACGAAGAGGAGCTCCACAGCTTCCCCTTTCCCTCCCTGAGTTCTCTGGACCTCTTCCAAGTCAGCTCCACCTTCCTGACAGGCACGTGATGTTCTAGGAAGGGACCCTCTTGTCCTAGATCATGAAGTTTTATATCAACTCATGTTTTTCTATCTTCATTTCCTCTTTTTGAAACTGCCCAAAGCCACAGCCACATTAAGAAGTCGTGTGTGCATAGCATCCCCTCTGACTTTGTAAAGCTAGGCCGATGGCTGGGACCTAGCACTGGGCTCTGCCTGACTCCACTCTACCCCCATCCTCACCCCCCAATTCCTTTACCCGGTGCCTGGGACGCCTTGCGCTCACCAGTGTGAGGGGCTGCAGCATCACAATCATCACACTCTCAGAGCCCAACTTGCCCAGAGGGGAAGACAGTGTCATCAGGACACTGTGCCAACACACTGCTGTGCTGCCTGTGCCTTGTCCTGGCACCTAGGTGGAGAAGGTTGCAGGTACAAGAGCCAATAAGCCATGGCGACTCACCATCAACAGCAGTGTCAGTCTGGGAACTGCCGGGAACATTATCAAACTACTGTTAACTCGTCAGGCAAATGCCTCAACATTGGACCACCTGAAATACCATGGCCAGTGTCACACCACTGCCAGCTTGACATCACAAGCAAGTCCCATTTTTAGGGAAATTGGAACTAACAAAGAGGTAGAGCCCTTTGAAAGCCAGAGCTTTGAGATGCGGAAGAGCAGTTTGCTTGTTACAAGTGCTCTGGTCACCTTCCAAAAAGCAATTACGTGGGGCCTGGCTGGGTGTTTAAGTAATTAACTGTTTATTTGAGTAGACAATATAGGCACATGGGAAAAATCAGAGTACCAAAAGTATTTTTTTGACGATCACCATGGAAGGATATGTGGTTCAGAATTTGTGCAATCTCTTTTTGTTCACAGCAGCAAGAATTATCACTGGGTATTCATTCACCGAAGCTGGAGGTATGTGTCCTTTTAGCTCACTTAACCCTCAGCTTTGAAGCTGGCTTTGGTCAAGTCAGGAGCCAGCTGTGATGAACCTGCCCTTGACAGGCTCCCAGGGAGCTGCTGGTCTCACCCCAGCTCTGCCATGATCTCTAATTTCTCTTGAGTCACACTAGGATTGATAACTGCCTAACACAATCAGGGGTACAAGTTGGGATATTTCTTTCCATGTACACTGTAAAGAAAAGAACACGTTCTCTTCCTTCAATTAGTTATGAAGTTGGAGGAGCTGTCTGCTCAAAAGCAATGTCACGAGCAATACATTTAAAAACTCCTAACGTGGGAAAGTGTTCATGATAGTAGCTTAGAGTCTCCTAATCCTATTATGCAGACAAGAGGAAGGTCAGGCCCTCACAAGTGGCTCGGGAGGTTTTGCATAGCACATCTTCCTATCTGTAGGAGACAGCCAGCTTTGAGATTTGTTGCCGATTGGCACCAAAACAGATTAGGTTTCCAATGAATTCTGTTAGAACATGCATGCCACCTTGTTTCCATCAGGCAGCCCGAGGTTGGGGTGAATGCCACCTCCCTGCATGCTGAAAGAGGCACCAACAAGCCCCACTAAAACCACACTGGTCCACACCCCACTGGCACACTCATTTCTATTTGTGTGGCCTAGATTTACAAGTTCTAGGGGTAACAGTAATGGCAGGTAGCATTTACTGAGCACTTACTATGTGCCAGACACCTTAGCCTCTCACATGATTATTTCATTCAACCCTCAAGACAATCCCAGAATGTTGTCTTATTGTTACTCTCTTTTTACAGACGAGGTAATAATTGAGGGTTCCAAGGTGAAGTACCCTGCCCAGGTAAGTGGCAGAGCCAGGGTCTGAATCAGGAAGTCTGAGCCTATGTTCTTAATATGCTATGCTGCCTCGTTATGTATTTCTTGGCACTGTCAGTCTTCTGGGGTTTTTACCTTAGGACTGCAGAGCAGTCCTTTCCCAGAGTCACATGCTGGTGGCTTCTCCATAATGATAACATTTGTATCATTTAGTGAAGATTAAGCAGCAGGCAGATACACACACACACACACACACACACACACACACACACACACACGTTTCATGTTTCTTGTAATCTCAAATCAGCCATTAAAACTGTATCCAAATCTTGTCAGGAGCCTTAAAAATATAAAACTGGCCAGCTTACTAAAACGGCCACTCCCAAGCACACGGTTCCCTAACATGTTTGCACATGCATCTTCATGGCTCCTAGGCAGCCTGACCTTTCAGAAGGCTGGCCCAGGACTGGGGGTAGCTGCAGCTACCATACATGGAGCCCAGACTCCTCAGAGGCTGGAGGGCTTCAGTGGTTACAGACACTCACGTGGATTTGCCACAGATTTTCCTCTGGTACCACTGCTTGCAGTTGGTGAAGTACTTCTTGTTGGTGCCAATGAGCTTCTGCACAGCACACACATTGGGGCTGAAAACAAAAGCAGCAGTGTGAGCAAGATGGTTGGCACATCCTGTCGGACCTCCTGGGTCATTAGAAAGTTCTAGACATGGAGAAGATACTGTCATCTCAGCCTTGGTACCAGGGGGTAGACACTGGCCCTCCTGGACTAGATTTCCATCAGCCCCTGGCAAATTCCTCCCCTTCCCAAAATTAAAAACTGTCAAAGTATATCACACATACAGACCTAACTTCTTCATGTAAATATCTTTCTTTGACACTAATATTTGGTAAGTGTAACTAAAAGCATCTTAAAAGTTTTAGATTGTGTTACAGACTGAGAAAACTAGCTAAATAAGAGTGGCACATTTACTAAGCAAAGAAGCTTTGTAGGAAGTCCCCAGCCTGTCTCTGCATCTCCACCTCACACTGAGCCAAAATGTCTATAGGCTCTAAGCTGTCATCCCAGTGCACATGCGTCATGAAGGGAGGCCAATGTCCCAGCCCCTGTACCTCCCAGGCAGCTCCATATGCAGACATACTCTGTGTCTCTAGGCCAGTTGCCTGGCTACTAAACACAACCAATCAGAGTGCCCTGCTGTAAACCAAAGGGCAAGGCCAGCTGCCATCAAGACCTGGGTAGGAAACACTCTCTCACTGAACTCTCAGTCATTCACACTTAGGCCTCAGCTCAAGTCCCACTTCCCTCAGAAAGCCTTCTCCCAGTGCCCCGAGTGACACTCGTCTATCCACCTCTGACCTGAGAGACAGCCCTTGTTTGACCAGGGGTCCCATAAAAAATCCTAAAATTGACCAGGGTGCATATGTCTCCTCTCTTCAACTACCCTCCAAAGAACCTTGAGAGCAGGTGCTCTGTCTCATTCTTTATTTTATATTCTAGATGAGGCTAGGGGACTAGCACCAGGTTAAGGTAAAAGAACAGCTTGAAATGAACTTAAATGAAAATACTGCTCCCAGGACCACCCAGTTCAGAAGGATCCTCAGGATTGGCACTTATGAGTGCCAATGATCGGATTCTGATAAGAATCCTTCTTCCCCAGAGCCAGGGCGTTCTGCTTTTGTATATTTTATTCTAGTGTACCAAGTCCTGACCCAAACCATGCCCAGGCCATGTGGTAGCAGGGCCTTCAATAATAGACCCTGGGAAAAGAAAACAGCTGTGGCTGTGTGGTGACAGTTGGAAGGGGGTCCTCCTGAGCAAGCAGCAGGCAGTTCATCTGACTGAATCACAAGTCAGAAGACAGCAAAGCGAAGAGCCTGAGGGCTTTCACATCACCACTGTGCATAGAGAACTTCAGTTGTCATCATTCTTTCATATCCATTTTTCTATAACTTAAAAATGCAAACAATAGCCACCATATGATGTGCACAGTATTTTTCAGGAAGACACTGATACTGCAGTGAGAGCTTCACCTGCCATTCCCATCGCATCGGCTATAAGACCTTTACCAATTCTCAAATACTCAGAGCCAGGTAATTGGGTGACAGAGCAGGCTGATTTTTTATATCTCAGCTCTATCTCTTCTACTTTGTGGCTGTCACCTCTTGTCCAGTTTGTGGTTTGGTAAGCAAAGGTGAATGGGCCAAGGAGCAGAGTAAATACTAGTGAGTCAGTATATGAACCTGAGGGCCAGAGGAGTTAAGGCTGGGACAAAACTACAGGTTGGCAGGAAGAAGAGCCTTAGTCTTAGCTGGGTCTGGCCAAGTGCCCACAGCAACCAGCGGATTCTAACAGATCCACCTTGCTTATCTGTTTGCTATCTGGGATTCCCAGGTTACAGCAGTCCCCAAGTAACCTCTGGAGAGCTCCTGCTGGCAACATTCCAGTCCTAGGTGTATAACTTCAGAAATTCTTCTATCTGACCAAGTAGGAAACAATTAATGTCACATTCCCTGCAACTTTCCGTAGGTGTTTGGCAAAGTCTCTTATGAGTATGGCTGCTACATTCCTCTGTGGAGTGTGTTTCCAAGGCTGCTGCCCTTTGCGACAGGAGCAGAAGCTGGGGGTCACTGTGGCTTGCTCCCTCTCACAGCAGGGTGAGAGGGAGTGGGCTGCGAACATAGAAAATTGATGCCAAAGTTTAATCGAAATGAGCATCCCATTTCTGGAACTCCTGATCGAAGCATAGCTGCTCTGCTTTTCACCTTGGATTTGAAAATCAAGTGCATCGGAAAATTGAGTCCAGTTTTGGTCGTTGATATTCAGAAGGGGACTGCATATTTAGTTCTCTTTCAGGATTATTTTTTCCTTCCCTATTGCAAAACAGATACAGCTGGGAGTCAAGAGACTACATCATAGTCACGACTCTCCTGACAGCTTTCTGTATTTGGACTAAGTCCCTCCATCTCACTAAGCTGTAGTTTCTCCATCTGTAAAACGGGAACATAAACAATAGATGCAAAATAGGTGATTTGTAATAAAGGGCTTCACACAAGCACGGCACCTCTTATTTCTTCCTTCACATCTTGGATCACACTGCAGTTCCTTAAAATAGTGAACAGATTTTCCTTCCCTTATCATCAGTATGCACTTTGAAGGGCTGGAGCTTGAACAAGGTTATCCATTTCGCACAGGGTGCCACACCCACGTGCAAGGCCAGGCAGCCCTGTAGTATTTTCAGGGACAGTTAGATCAGCGTAAATGCAATTACACCTGCAACCATACTGTCACAGGTTGCCTGTCTGTGCATCCAGACTTTACTGGTTGAGGGCATGCACACGTGCCTTCTTAGACCATTCTGCCCATCAGAGGTCATAATGAGCTTTCCAACTGCACTACAAGAAACTAATCAAGAGGATTAGCCTGCAGGTGTGTGTGTGTGTGTGTAGGGTAGAGAGGAAGTTGATCTAATATCTGAAATTCATAATTTACATTTTAAAAAAACCCTCTTTTCTGGCTGGTTAATGTCTCTTCTGTGTTCTGAAGAGAAAGGTTTGCTATAGAGATGGTTCTTGGTGGAGCCCTATCAACACCTGCAGCGAAGCTCCACTGTCCTGTGCACAGACACCATCCTGGGTGACTGTACTGCAGGGCATAATATCTTCTGACATAATGGCTAAGACACAGAGGGAACAGAAACCTCCCAGAAGATACATAAAATAACATGTTTCATTTGCTAGAAAGGCACAGGACAAAGGTGAGCTGGGCAGACAATGAAAATGCCAGTTGCTCACATTCTGACTTTTATGTTTCATTCCCCCCTTGTCTTTCCGACCTGCCCCCTTGCCCTTTCGTACCAGCCTAAGTCAAAGGTGATACTTCCACTTCCATAAAGACCCCAGGACATGCCAGGTGTTCTCTTTCCAGGAGAATACTGAGTTTGGGGCATGGCCTGGCTTGATTTCGCTTCGTGGAGAGGCCAGACTCACTCCCTGCAGCCCTGGGAACCTAAAAGGCCAAGTAAGTGCACAAGGCTAGAGGCAGAGGGAACCAGGATAAGTAACCAACCGCAGAGAACTGCTGGGTGGAAACCAAGGCTTTCTAAAGTCCTATGAAGTCAATTCTATTATCTCTCCCAACAGTGAGTTTTGATCTGAGTACTTTTTTGATCTGAGATCTTCCCAGTCATGTGGAGGTCTGGGCATGACCTGGGTTTGAATGTCAGACCCAGTGGCATTTGGGCTGCTACACAATGACTCTGTCCACACACGGTTTTACCTAGTTGTGAAGGAGTTGGTATAACCAGGTAGGCTGGAAAGGTACGGCAAAGCCTGGCTATGTGTGAGTGGGATGACTTAATTGGGGATTTAGGAACACTGCCCATCTCTGCCTGGGTTTGCCAACGTCTTTACCAGGTCAGACCCTCTGCCTGGGTTTGTCTCCTAAAGCCAACACATCTTCAGTGTCTCAAAGAAATATCTGCAATGACACTGTCCCAAATTTATAAACCCAGCTATTGTTTTATGAGAGGTTCCGTTCCTAGCTCCAGTGTCTACTGCAGGACCTTGGAAAAGTGGTATGTCCCCTCTGGACTCAGCTTTCCCATCTGTACAATGTCTGTGAGGCCACAGAATTCTCCTCTTCTTCATCTTGGCAGGGGAGGAGATGCCACACTGCCTTTAGGGGCCTGGCTGTGCCTGGAGAACACTGTCTTGTGCTAGGTGGTGGGTGTAGCGCCTGGCCAGGTGAACAGGATTCTGGGGGCCTTGAGTGGCCCCAGCTTGTGTGGCCCCAGTGGACGAGGACCTGGCTGGACTGGTATATGTGCACTGCTGGGTGGGCTTCCTCTCTGCCCTGGCCAACACCCAAGGTGATTCTGGGCAGGGCTGCCAACTCCTCCCACCTCCTGTCTGTTGGAAGGCGATGCTGAAAGCCTGAGTCTGGGGGCACTGGTCAGCTCTCCCACCCACTTTCTACAAAGCATCCGCTGCTGCTGGCTTTCCCTCCATCGTTCCCCGCCTCCCTTCCTCCGCCTCGTGCAGGGCTGGTCCCTTCAAGTGAGCGCCCCACAGCTGCCTGCATTTCCTTTGGGCTTTGTCCTCGCGCGGGCGCCCCGAGCCAGTCCCTCCGCCACCCCAGGGGGCGGCCGGCTTACCCGTGCTGCCGGCCCCGGAGCCGGCTGTGCTGCAGCACCAGCTGGTAGGGCGACCTGGCGGGGCCCGCCAGGGTGGTGGTGGGGCCCAGGGCCAGCGCCAGAGCGAGGGGCACCAGCCGCACGAGGAACGCCATGGAGCAAGAGGACGCGCTGAGCGACGGCAGGGGCAGTGAAAGCGCCTCAGCCGCGGGCCGGGCTAATAAGCGCAGCGAGGGGCGGGGAGGCCCGGCGGGCGGGTGGAGGGCGGGAGCCCAGCGCCCGGCCGCCCCCGCCCCCTGCCCGCAGGCTCCAAGCTGAGCGGCTCCGCTCACTGTCCTCGCTGCCCAGTCCTCCTCCCTGGGCTCCCCAACCTGCTCCTGGGCCCCAAGGCTGCAGGTCCTCAGGGAAGGAGAGGTAGGCAATTAGGAGCGGCTGTGCCCGAGGCTCTCCACAAGTCTCACTCCCTCCAGGAGCCTGCAGGAGCACGAGCCCAAAGATCCCTCCTCACTGGACTTAAGGCTACAGAACACAGCCCCAGGTAGGGGAGAAGCAATACTGCTCTCCACCAGCCTCTCTCAGGCAGACTTGCCTCTGCATTCCAGAAGTACCCTACACTCCCCTGGGCTTGCTCAGTGAAAGAGAATTAGTAAATGTTATGATTACTAGAACCCGAAAAATGTGGGACAGGTTTTGTTAGACTCCTGGAAACTGTAGAGAAGGGTGGGGCCCATGGCACACTCTCCTCCTCTCTCAGTAAGTATCTGTGCAGCACTGCAGCCAGACTGATACTGCGAAAAGATGGAAATGACAAGATTTTTTGCCCTGGAGGAGCTCAAATCAAGTAAACAAATAGTCACATGGGAGGGAGGGATTCACCCAAATACCTATGAGCTATCTGGCACTGTCAGAAAGGTGGGTGGGGAGACACAGATGGATGAGTGGATAGGATGCAGGCTCTTTCTGAAAAAGCTCACAGTCGGGAAATTTTGGGGCCATGCAACAATGTGCCATGGAGAGGGGCAGCCCTGGATCCCCGAAAAGGCATCAGGCTCTGACAGGGTGACACCTGCCTTTAGGCCTGAAAGGTGACAAGGAGTTAGCCAGGCAAAATGAGGTGTACATTCAGGGAATTCAAGTTGTCCTGTTGGCTGAAGCACAGGGAGGTGGAGTCATAGGTAGAGGTGAAGGGAAGGCATGTCACAGACCCAAACTCCAAGTCCTGCAGGTGATGGAGAAGCATGCAAAGAACTCCATTGATATCAGGAACAGCCTATGAGAGGATTAGATAAAATAAAATGTGGCAAGACTTGAGGCAGGAAGTTCAAGTGACCAAGAAGGGACCACAGTAGTGGAGGTAGACGCAAAGAGAGGTGGCAAACCAGAGGAGTGTCTGCGGTAATGGACTCAGCAGAACTTGGAGGCTGTCCAGAGGGTGTGGGAGAGGAGGAGGAGTCGGAAATGACTAAGGTGTGATTGGCATGGGCATCTTGGTAGCCGCTGGTACCATTTTAGAATGAGGGACACAGAGGCAGGTGCCAGTTTGCCAGGAAAGGGCAAGTGGTTTTGGACATACTGAGTTGGAGGTGCTTGTGATTCTTCCAGGTACTGTGAGCAGCAGTATATAAGGATCTGGAGCCACAGTGAGAGATCTGGAGTAGAGATTAGATGTGGAGTCATCCTCAGCCTGTAAAAAGCCAAAGCTGGGGGAGCAGATGAATTCTCTTGGGGCGGGGGGAGCGCATGTGTAGCAAGAGGTGGGTGATGACAGATGATAGAAAGGAGGCATGGCAGAAAGCAGCCACTAAAGAGATGAAGGAGTGCTGACAGGACAGCAGGAGGAAATGGGGAGTATGAGCCCCAGAAGGAGGGAGCTGTTAGCAGCAATGCTGCATGCAAGATAGATCCAAAGAACTTCTGCTATGTCTCAGAGAGGCATGGGGGATTTGGCTGTGGAGAGCAGGCAAGCTGAAGCCAGATCATGGAGGTCTGATGGAGAGACAGCAAGTGTGTATATAGATGATTCCTTCAAGAAACTTGAAAGGGAAAGTTCGGGTGGTGGGGGGAGACAGTCAGGAGAGGCTTGGACATGTTAGGATGCTGATAGAAAGGAAGTGGTCAATGCCATGGGGGACAGAGAAAGGGAGGGAGAGAGGAAGCAGGAGTGGAGTGGGCAGAGCAGTGTGTGGAGGTGAGGCTAGAGGAAAGGCAAGGTACCCAGGGAATGAATGCCACAGAAAGCCTGCCTTGCAGGATGGTGGAGGGAGTGGAGAGGAGGGGACAGGTTTCAGGGGAGTTCACTGGTAGTAGTGACTAGACTCAGAAACCCCTACCCCCCCAAGCCCCGTGGAAGTGGGGGGCAAGGGAGAGGAGGGAGTCAGAGACGACCTATAACTGGGAAGACTGGGTGCATGTCAGGCACACTGGCGAGGGTGTGCAGTGGGTGCCTGTGAGGAGGGAGGCATGCTTCTGGTGTGTTCACATCATGCCTGATGGCTTGCTGCCTTTCCAGGTGGAGATATGCAGGAGGAAGGTACCCACAAAGGTCTGGATTTCAGGGGAGGTGTGAGGACTGGAGATGCAGATTTGAGTTACTGTACTAGCAGGTGGTGACCACCGAAGCCATGGACTGGGCGAACTCCCTCAGGAGCAGGTTTTGGAAAAGAGCAGAAGAGGAGGAGATGGCCGGCTGGTGTCCTGGGAAGCACCATCTAGAGAGGGTGAGGGGAAGCAGGGAAGGAACCTTGACCGACAGAGGTCTGGGGAGATCAAAAGAGATCAAAGAAGAAAATTTCAGAGCCACCATCGTTGCTAGAGGGTTCAAGCTGACCCTGTTTATGAGCAGATCCTAGACTATGGCTGATACTCAGAAAACCAAAGACCAAAAGGCCACAGAAAGTTTTCTGGAACTTTCTGACTCTAGGTTGTATCTTCTGCACTGAAGACTAGGGGATATTCTGGGGTGACTTTGACCTTGGAGAGAGTCAGGTCCTTCCCTGATGTATTCCCTGTCTCCTCCCTTCCCCATCTCCCCAGAAAGACGAGGTGGGACAGTCACTCTCCTGGTTTCCTGTGGGGGCCAGTCCCAGTGCTGGAGATCTCTGCCACTTTGAGGAAAATGCTTCAGTCTGGGATTATGGGACTTTCCTGAAAGCAACTCTGAGAGAGGAGAATGCTTCTCTTGCTGCACTAGGTTCTGAGTTTGGGCTCCTGGGATTTAGCTGCACTTAATCTATGCATCCTTTTCCTCATTGTGGTGTTATCATTTTCTTTTCTTTTCCTTTCCTTTCCTCCTTTCCTTCTTTCCTCCTTTCCTCTTTTCCTTCCTTCCTTCCTTCCTTCCTTCCTTCCTTCCTTCCTTCCTTCCTTCCTTCTTTCCTTCTTTCCTCTCTTCCTTCCTTCCTTCTTTTCCCTCCCTCCCTTCTTCCCTCCCTTCCTTCCTTTCTTTTTTTCTGGAGTCTCAGGGAAAAAATTCAGAGCACAGGATAGCAACAACTATTTTGATGATTTCCACATCAAAAAATCCTATCTACAGAATCCTATTCTGCTCAGCCAGTAATCATTCAGAGCGATTCTACTCAATGAGGGCATAGGTATATTCACTAAGATCAGGAGCTGGGAAGGTTGCACTGGCTTGGGGTGAGGTCTGAGGGCACGGCAGCTTCCGTGGATTGGCATCTGAGTCTGAGCTGCTATAAAATGGCCCCTCGTAATCAGTAATCAGTTGGGGTGGTCCTGACCAGAAAGGCAGCTATAAAATGGCCCCTCGTAATCAGTAATCAGTTGGGGTGGTCCTGACCAGAAAGGCAGAGTAAGATATAATAATAAGTTTCAGAAAAGAATATACACTGAGAGAGGACAAAGTAGGCTTTGGAAACTTTGCTTGATGGTTTAGGTTTGTGGGTCCCCCAGCCAGGATCAAGGTAGATTGCTGACCTTGCCTAAACAATGGCATTGATTTAGCAAAGCTTCTGAGTGAAGGCTCTGGAGGCAGGTATCCTAAGTTCAAACCCCAGACCTGCCACTTATAAGCTGTGTGGCCTTGAGCAAATTGTTTAACTTCTCTGAGCCTCAACTGCCACTTATTTCCTAGAGATGATAATAAAACCTACCTCAAAGAACTCTAAGGTAGATTACAAGATATAATTCAAGTAAAGTGGCCAGCGCATATGAGTTGCTTACCTCTTTCCCTCCCCGGTATTTGCTCTGTATAATAGAAGTCACTGAAAAGACGTGATAGTTTGGCAACTATAGAAGTAATCATCTGAAAATAATTATTTAAATGATTGAAAGCAAAACATTTCTGTTTCAACGTGATCCCTTGGCACAGGACATTGGGAAAGCTCAAAGGTATGCAAGCTAGGGCTTGAAGTTTCCCCTGGGGCTGGAGTGCGGGCTGCATAGTAACTTCAGGGGAACCTTAGGGATGATGCCCCCTGCATTTAAGAGCCTAGGAGCCCTCCCGGCCCAACTCTTTCTCTAGCAAGATTCACAGGCTTTGGGCCAAGTAAGGTAATCTCGCTATAAAACCTCCCTCATCTGTAAAATGAACATTCAATGACTTGAGTTTTTCCATGAGCTCAGAAAAGTGATTACAGTAATATTTCATTTACTGTTTAGATGTTAAAAAAAAAAAAAAATCCACATCTAAGCCCTACCATTGCCCCCTCTCCAAAACCAGAAATGCAGAACCCCATGAATGTAAATACTTTCTCCCATCAGAGACTGCTGCTGGGGGTGGGGTGGGAGAGGGGTGGTTGTACCATAGCACAAGATGCAGCTAGAGGAAGGAGTAGGGTCTTCCATCCCCCAGTGACCCAGGGCCAACCAGGCCTAGCACTACTCACTCACTACAGGACCTTTCATTTGGGAAGGATTTTTTTTTATTTCCATGTTAGATAAACTGAAGAGAAAGGGAGGTTTTTTTGGAACAATAATTGCTAGACTTTTTCAGGCACTTTATAAAAATGACTATTTTCACATTCTGCAGCTCACATGTGATTGCCAAAAACAGTTTAGTTTTTGAAAATAACTCTGTTGAGCTTGACAACAAGCCTTAAACATCAAGATGAATTAGTAGTTCCAACAAGTTTCCCACAAAGGAAACTCAGAAAGAAATCGGTCTGGGTCTGTAGGCGGGAAGGCTGGCATTTGCAGCCTGGCCAACTGCCATCCTCTCCAAAGTCCCATCAGTGAAGATAGATGACACAGTCAAAATAATTTCCAGAGGGCACTTGGTCTTCCTAACCTGCCACCATGTAGTGAATTATAGAGCTCTTAAAATTTAGTTCCCTAAGACATGCTAGGGAGAAAGAAGGGTTGGTTTTGGCATGAGATAGCCAACATAAAAAAATACATGAACCAAATTTTGGGGAAAAGTTCCACTCTTTATATGACACACAATACTTTACATACAGCAATTATCTATCAACCTAACAAAAAAATGCAAAAAACACCCTGTTTACTAAAATTAAGAGGTGACTATAGTGCCATTTAGAAAATTTGAATTTGGTTTTCAAAGATTTTCCATAATTTTGCTGCTTAAAATACGGTCTGCAAAACTCCCCACCCCCACTATGCCCACCCTTGTACTGAATCAGATTCTATATTTTATTAAGATCACCAGGTCATCTGTGTGCATGTCAAAGTTTGAGAAACACAGGCCTACAGGATTATGTTAAATACCTATAGTTGAGTTTCAACTAGGATTCAATTTATGTAAAACTTTTCAAGAAATATAGCCGGTGACAAAAAATATATATACCTGAAAAAATGTACCAATGAAATGACCACACTGGAAATCTCTGCTTTCCCACCCAGTCATTGGGTATTCATTCAGTGTCCTCCACATACTGAGGAGAAAAAGAAACTTGTGTTTAGTCTGGGTCACCGTCGATTCTCCTCCCCTTTCAAAGCCTGCAAAGCAGGGCAGGGTGATCCTCAGGTTTGTAACAGCAAGAACTGAAACCTGCAGCTTCAGGCTCCTAAATCTCAGAGGACAGAACAGTTGTCACAGCCCTAAAATGGTATTAAGTCCCCAGTGTTTACTTTCCTATATGACTTGCTATTTTCACAACTTCTCCAAACACTGGCTTTCTTAATAAGGCATTGCCAAATGCTACTACTTGCTGGTTAGAACCCAAATTTATTTTCCAGAGAAACTGATTTTTTCATAGTAGAGTTCCATTGATTTGGCTCAGATAAAATATCTTAAAAGAGAAGAATCCGGAGGGACTTTGAGGTTGCTTCAATTGTCTGACCTCAAATACTTCTATGGAGTGATGCCCACAGTAGGCAACTTACCAGATAATTGTGGGCTTGAGAAGCAAAGCTTACCCACGCCTTTCCTCTGCTTCCCTCAAGTTTTCTTGCATGGAGGGCAAAGGCCTCTGAGAAACAGATACCACCCAGCCACAATGCATTCCAAAATCCAATAATCCCCATGGTTCCTTTGTCTTCACTTCTTTAGTCTCATCAGTGGCACCGCCCAAGGTTGGAAAGCAGTGTGCAGCCAGTTTTGTCTCTCTCCCTTCCTGGCCTGCCCACATGCCAGCAGTCACCAAGACACTACAGGTATTCTTTCCAAATCTCTCCATGTTTCTATTCCCCCATTCAGCACTCGAATAGCCAGATCCCCTCTCAGCCCCCGGCCATCCATGTTCCCCAACATTGTCCGTCTTATCTTCCCCAAACACCACTCCTAGCAAAACACTGTTCTCTTTGGACATTCCCAATGGCTTCTACTGTTTATCAGAGAAAATCCAGACTGCTCTGCCTGGGTTTTTTTTTTTTTTAGTAAACATCTTTTTTTTTTTCCTAGTTGAAAAAGACTCTACACATGCACATTATACAACGCTTGGAAAACACTGAAAAGGCTAGATAAGAGGATAAAAATTATCCATCCATAATCCCTATATCAAAAGATACCCAATGTATTGTCCTCCTTCTATTTTACCTGGCCTCTAAGTCCCCTATAGAATTTCTCCTTTTGATTAATCAGCTGCCTGCCCATGTGTCCCAGTGTCAGCCCTGGCTATGCCTTCTCTGCCTTGCTGGCATACAGCTCACACAGCTTCACCTCTGCCTCCCCTGTGCAGAGCACTGGACTCTTCTTTGTCTGCACTTATATCTATAATACCCTCCCTTCAAGACCAGCTTTGCTACTGAGAAGCTGTGTGTCCTCAGGCAAATTCCTTAACCTTTCTGGACTGCTGTTGTTTTCAGCTGGTCTCCCTTCCATGGAAGGCTCTCCTTTTTGATGTCTAAGACTTCTAACCTTTAGTCCCTGGGTCGGTCATCACAGTTTGCACCTGTGCTTCTTTTATAACCCTTTAATAACTCAGCACGGAACCCAATTAACAGTTGGGGATTCATTAATGGACTTGGCTGTATGTGTTTTGAAAGGTCTGGCCTAAATCTCTTCAATTCACACCTACTCTGGTGGATTGGTCAGGACCAGACGAAGATGAGCACTGCTTTGGGTGGCTGCTCCACATACACTTTGGACCAGCCTGACCAGTGTGGCCCACCAGGGCAGGCAGAGGCTCTGAAGGACCTTAAAGAGCATTGGTCCTGGCTTCCCTCCTCAGCTTCCCCAGCTGGGTGTTCAGGAACAGCAGGAAGAAGCTAGCTTCTTTGGAGCTCAGCGCTCCCAATACCATATCCCGATCTGTCTGTCGTCCATTGCTAGGTGAAGACAGAGCCCCCACTTCCTCAGCTAAGGGGCTGTGCTGTCATCAGAGAACAGAAAAAGAAGGGCGGCTGACACTACCTTCTGAGCTACAGCAGCCATTATAAGAGCCATGTTAAATGTCCCTAATAAAGTGCTCTTATGCTGACACCACCCTGCCTTACCTCAGATTGCTCTGGACATTCGAATCCATAGTATAGAAGGTGATTTGTGCAGGCCAGAGAGCTTGTGAGATGAGAGCAACAGAATTCTGTCTGCTGGTTTTAACATTTGGGATGTGCTCATTCTCCAGACCAGAACCTTTTTACCCTGAAATGAAAGGACAAAATTAACCCCCATGTGCGTATTCCATGATACTCATACTGACTTTCCTGGACCCTCCACTGCCTCCTCTCCCCATCCCCCACCCAGAAGTCAGGCTATGGGCTTATGCAAGAGGACTGGGCCCATCCCAGAGAACAGGGCCCAAGGGCACCAGCTAACTGCAACACCCCATCCCCAGCCTTCCCCAGCATTTTCTTCCTTGATCCCATCTTTCATTCAGAGAGCTCCTGATAGTTTGGCTGGACATGAATGGGGTAAATGCTGTGACAAAGGGAGGCACAGGAAGGGGCTTGGATTGCTGCTTCTCAAGACTGCAAAAGCAGGGATTAGCCTCTGAGGTCCCCCCAGATGACGCTGTGTTTGGGAAAGTCTGTGAGCTTGAGAGTGACAAGGAAACAGTCAGAGGAGAAAAACAGATATTTGCATGCATGTGCACACACAGAATACTAGCCTACTAAAGAATAATTATAGCTCACCAATGGCAGGGACTATTCTAAATACTTTCTGTGCCTTAAGTCATTTTATCCTTAAAATAATCCTATGGGTTGGGTATTGTTATTTTTTCTGTTTTACAGATGATGAAGGCAAGGCCCTGGCAGGGGAAGGAACTTGCCAGAGTAGGGACAAAGCTAATAAGCAGTCGTGTCAGCATCTGCACGGAGGCAGCCCCACTCCCAGTACCTGCCCTCCCTATGCCACTGCGCGATGCCCCTCTCCAGGTAGAGTAGTTGCACATTTTTTTAAAGCCTTGGAACCTTCTATCCTTTACACAGATGTTCATGGAGCGAAGCCCCGCACGTCGCCAGCAGCCACTCTGGTGAATGAGGCAGCCCTGGTGAGGAAAGAGCCTGCAGAAGGCCACTCCCCTCTGGCCCCACACAGGCAAGGAACTGAGCAGCTGGACCACTATTTATTTTCACCATGAAATCAGTGTCCCTTTGAGTGGATCGGCCAAGATTATTGACTAATCCTCAACAACTTTGCCTAGGCCACTCCGGGCCTACAAAGAGAGTGCTCCATATGGATTGCCTAGTGAATCCAGTGAGCCGTGCTTTGCAGGCACAAGGGACAAGTTACCAGCTAAGTGCTATGGCTGCTCCTGCAGCCCTGACTTTGGCCTCCTCTGAATCATCCTATTGCAGCATTCACGTCCAATAAAGTCTCTGGAATTTTCAGTTAAATAAAAAGAAATGCCACTCAGCTGGTTATGGGCAAGAGGGGAATTGCTTTTTTGAATCCGTGGGCAGTACCTCTCTGTCTTTTCCCAGCATCTGGGAAGGCACCTGAGGGGGTCTGCAGCAGTGACACTGGTGCTCCCGGGGCTTGGGACTGTGCATTCTTCAACCACACCCCAATTTACCATCACATAGCCTCTAGGCTCCAGGTGCTAATTAAGGGTCTCAATTCCTGTAAGATTCGTAAACATACTGAGGCAGAAGCCAGCGAAGTCCCACCACTCCACCTCGATTGTCCAGTGTCTTTGGCAGCCTTCCATGCTTCAGTAATGACTACTGTATGGCTCTGGTTGGCTAGGTGAGCCATTTACTTTCCTATTGGAGATGGACTAACATATACTAAGCGTTCACTATTTATCTTAAAGTGCCATAAAAGTACAGCCACATCCTTCTTATCCACATGGGATATGTTCCAAGACCCCCAGCAGATGCCTATAACCATAGTTGTAGTACAGAATCTATATATACAATGTTTTTCCTATACATACATACCTACAATAAAGTTTAATTTATAAATTAGGCACAGTAAGAGATGAACAACAATAAAAAAATAGAACAATTATAACAATATACTATAATAGTTATCTGAATGTGGTCTTTCTTTCCGTCAAAATATCTTATTGGCGCTGTACTACTCACCTTTCTTATAATGTGAGATAGTAAAATGCCTTTTTAAGTTGAAAACTTGCACCGTTTCACTTAAAGGAAGCATATCCCAATTACCAAAATCACATCACCACTGTCACACTTTGAGGCCATTATTAAGTAAAATAAGGGTGACTTGAACACAAGCACTGCAATACTGTGACTGTTGATCTGATAACAGAGGTGGCTACTAAGTGACTAACAGGCAGGTAGTATATACAACGTGGATGTTCTGAATGAAGGGGTGATGCACCTCCCAGGTAAGACGAAGCAGGATGGTGCATTTCATCACACTACTCAGAATGGTACACAATTTAAAACTTAAGAATTATTTATTCCTGGGATTTCTCATTTAATATTTTCAGACCGTGGTTGACCACAGGGTATAGAAACTGAGGAAAAAGAAACTGCAAAGAAGGGGGGAACTACTGCATGTAAAATAAGAAATGAAAGATAATTTTTTTGGTCCTTGGCACAACCCCACATGTAACAAAACTTCAGCAAAGCACATTTAAAAAAAAACAACTTTTATTCCTTG
Source organism: Macroglossus sobrinus (assembly GCA_004027375.1). Taxonomy (NCBI): domain Eukaryota; kingdom Metazoa; phylum Chordata; class Mammalia; order Chiroptera; family Pteropodidae; genus Macroglossus; species Macroglossus sobrinus. The sequence goes on along the minus strand of PVKZ01000533.1, from coordinate 82,978 downwards.
TTTAATTACTGATCGAACATTAATTATCTGTGCTTTAGAATTCTTCAAACTAATGACATAGTCATTTTATTTAACATTTAAGACAATAAAATCTCAGGACAACCAAAGAATTAAAACACCTGGGGTCCATAAAAAAGAGTTGCCTACATTAATGAGCACATTCTGAAGGTAATTTGAGTTAGTCCTATTGTTCTACCTCATTTAAAAAAAAACACTACTGAAAATGCACGGACAGCCAGCTTGCTCCAGAGAGTGATTCCAGACTAATTGTACAGACACTTACTAAACTCATGCTACATGCCTGGCAGAGGGCTGCAGGCAGCAGTTCTAGAGATGAGTCAGTCATTCTCTGGTCCCGAGACAGTCTAGTGGGGGAGCCAGGAGAATATACAATAAAAGAAGTGCCGGATACAGGACTCTATGAGACAGAACTCCAAAGGGAAGTACCCAACCACACAGCGGGGGGTGGGGTAGCATAGGGTGGGAGGAGCAGCAGGAGTCAGGATTCTTCCCAGAAGAGGTGATTCATCATCTGGTTGAGAGGGAGGCCAAGTCAGCAAGGTAGACTGCAACACATCAAACAGAAACCGGAGACAGGGTTAGTACCAGGGACAGACTGCTGGTCTGGGTTTCTGGTTCTTGTTAATGCTTTATGTAGTCCAGAGATACAAAAGCCTGAAAGAATTGCTCTTCTGTGCATCCATTCTTAGTGACCAAGAACGATGCCATACTAATTATTCTATTTAAGATCATCTCTCCCCCTTTTCCCCACTGCCGCCCTCCCCTTCCCACTACCTTTCATTGTATAGAAATCTACTAAATATCCTATGGCTTGATTTTTTCATCTTTCTCAAAAACAGACCCAAGCCTTCTATGTGGGCACTTTCCAAACTCTGATAGCAATAAGACCTGGAGCAGGACCCTGGGCCCTGTGGACTCTATTTTATCAACAAGTCAAGGCACATTGTGCTGGTGCCACACCAACACAGTTCAAGTTCCTTCGAAACTTTCTCGTTATAGTTTAAAGAAGGATAAAAGGGGTAACAAGTGTGTATTTGTGTGTGTGCATCTGTGTGACAGGCAAACAGCAGACTCATCTGTGTGCCCCAACCTAATAACTGCAAATCCTATGGAGCCTTTGAGACAGATGTGGCAGAGTTTTGCCAAGTTGGGAGGAGCACAAAGCTCAGGGCAGAGCTCATAAAGGCTTTGCTTTGTGATTAAAGTCCAACACAATATGCAACATCAAAATCATGTTTGTTTAGATACAAAGTTCATCCAAGACCCCATACATAAGACCTTGGCCTATTTTTGTAGAGTATTGTGACAGTTGTGGCCCTTTTTATTTTTGGCTCCTATAATTTACACTGGGGATCTGAGGCAATTGCTCCAACCCAGTAAATTAATAAATAAATAATGCAGGGTCATGAGACCTGGGCTTTCATGCCTCTTTTTTCTTTATAACTATTTCCAGATGTGGGAGTTGGCACAGTGTCAGCTCGGTGACAATAACTAATGAAAGTCCTTCCTCCCCAGCTAACAGCAGGCAGCTACCAGTCCCAGCAGAATAGCCTGTTTGTGTTTTCATTTCAGAGGACTCACTTGGCTGGAAGCATGGCTCTTGTTGAGTGTTTACCTGGCATAGGCCATGGAGTTGATGACAGCCAAACACAAGAACCTCAGTGCAAGGTATCTCCTGAAAAAGACTGTGGAATTTGCTTTTTCAAGAGCAGTCCCAAACGATGGAGAAAGATGAGGGCTGGCTGTGGGGTCATGGGGTCAAACATCCCATTGCTAAGGCAAGGGTGCACGTGAGGTCATTAGCCCGTGACCCCATTCTTACCATTGATGAAATGTTTCCTTTGTAGTTCCTGAGAGGAGAGGTGAGAAAGGTGTTTTTCCTGACTTCAGGGTGCTTACAATCTGAGATGGGGTGCATAGCCTTGAAGCAATCCCGGAGGAATGACTAAAGCCAGATGAAATTTGTCAAGAATGGCATCCTAGAAAATATGCACATCGAAGGACTCATACAGGACAGGGGAGCCTTTTTTGAGTAGCAAAAAGAGGTGCTCTTAGAAAATGGCAAGGTCTAGCGTGGTTCAAGTGGCCAGTCTCCATGTGTAAAGAACTTCACTCTGGAGCTTGGACCTCTGTCGATGTACCAGTCAGGCTGTAAGTGGCCCACAGCTGGAGGCAAGGCCAGTGGAGCCCAGGCTTCTCACATTCTGCTCCAGTTCCCTTCTAACTTTTGAAAAAGTCTTCTTCTTCTGGAGATTTTTATTTGCCATCCAACTTGCTCATTACAAACACAGGGAAAATCAACTCTGAATTTCTAAATCGGGAAACATATAAATTAGTTTGATATAAATGTGGCCTTCTCCAACACACAGGGAAGAAGTTTGCCTGTGTGGCAGAGCCAACTGTAAGAATGAATTCCACTGCTTCCTAGAATGCAAGCAGCACTTCATTGTGGATTTCCAGGAAAATCCCACAACTAGGAATGCTCTGAAAGGTCCAAGAAAATATTTGCTTTCATGTCTCAAAAGATACATCTGATATGAACTGGTTTTGATTTGTCAGTGGCCAGAACTTATTTCTCTGAGTCATTTGCAGACTTGAATAGAGGGCTCTGAACAGTGTGAAGGAGAGAGGGAAAGTCTGTGGTTGGCCCAGGGCCACTTTAGGGAAGCAGGAAAGGCTGAGTCTGTTTGCTGGTGACAGGGTCTGATCTGCCAGGGATAGAGAGAGGGTCTAAATGGACAATCCTGCTCTCCTATCTCTGCTGCTGACTGTGCCCTTCCCTGGTCTCGGATGGGAAAGGCAGGCTAAGACAAGCCACGTGTTTCATCCATCCTACAGGTCCACAGCCCAGCCTCAGGGCCATTGAGTGTGCACATTCCTTGCAAGTGAAATGCTCCAGTATAATCCTGCTTTTGAAACAATGCATGAAAAGATATTTCAGAACATGTCTTCCTGGGGCTTCGTGTCTGAGGGGCCAATAGATGGGGTTCTGTTAGCCTCTTTCCTGGCTAGATAGGTTCCATGCTCAGATCCCAGGATGTATGAGATGAGCTCTGGGGAAGTTCTAGGTGGCTTTCTTTTCTAGTAAGTTCAATACCCAATGAGCAAGTACTTATTGAGGTGTCAGGTAAGGGCGTGTTGCATTGTTGAGCAAATATGAGGGTAAACACAAAAGACGTAGAAGATTATTTGTGTTTTCCAGCATACCATCATCTAGGAGGGCAAACAAAAGGGAAGAAATTGAGTTGAGTTGGAAACCTTCGTCTCGAAGGCCAAGTTTACTAAAATCTTTTCTGGTCTCAGGACCCAAAAAGCTCTTTCTCACCTCCAAGCTTACGAACGCACTGTCCCTGCTGGCTGGCTTCCACCTGACTATTTGATTTTAGTTTCGACCACACTTTCTCCAAGAAGCCTTCCCTCCCTTGTTGCCCTTTCTCTGGGCTGGCGCTGGTCCCTATTTTTCTACTACTGTGGCATCTGTCAGGTTGTAATTGTCTGGTGACATCTAGACTGCAAGTTTACTGAGAGCAGGGGACATGCCTTTCTCATTCACTCACCTATTCTCAGCATCCATTCACTGATTCATTAATTTATTGATGGAGTACATGGCATGAGCCAGGCAGATGATCAAAGAAGAGAAAGGTCATTGTGAGGCTTCATTACTGGGGTAGGCATGCTGGAGGATGTGCACTGTGAGGTCTTCTTTGACAAAGTTTTAAAAGGGAAGATAGTAGGCTGGGAATCTAGCTGCATCATGCTACCACCCCTCCCCCCGACGCCCAGGAGATGTCTGGGCTTCCGTGGAAATAAAACCTGGGAACCTTTAATAAATGGGAAGGGTGTGTACATTTAAGGAGCTCCTACCACATGCCAAGACAGCTTTCCAGATGCCAACCATATTAATAATATCTGCCATTCACCTCGAGCTGGCAGCCGGCCAGGCCACTTCTTGGGCTCTCCCATTTGATCTTTCAACAATCTTGCCAAGATGGTTGTCCCTGTTTTTACAGAGGAGGGACTGAACCTCAGAAAGGGCCGAGACCACACAGTCACCAAGCCAAATTTTAAAGTTGATATTTAAAGATCTTTATCATATGCTTACATAACTGCCAAAGAAATCAGAGTATTTTGTTGTGAATATGTTCATTATATTTTCATTAAACTGTAGATCTGGTTCATACAATTTGTAGAAAATGTCTGCTATACATTAACTCTACTTTTTACTGGCTATGTGACCTGGAGTAAGTTACTTAATCTCTTATACATTAATGTTCTCTATAAATGAGGAATAATAGTACTTATTTATAGGTGCCATCAGGAGGATTAGATGAGTTAATTCGCATAAAAGTGTTTAGAATAGAGACTAGTCCATACTGCTAAATATATGTTTGCTATTATTATTATTGTATTATATATAATTATAATATATAATAATAATTATTATTATTTGGTCTAATTGTGAAGCCAGTCGTCATGGCCAACATTAGCCAAAGCAAATGTACGTCAGAAAAGTACAATTTCATTTTTCAATTCAAATAGACACGTTACTACCTGCCCTCCTGACAACCTTCTAGTAGAGACAGATAAGGCTCTGTGCCTTATGAAACCACTTGCAATACCACCGCTACTTCTTGCTTTGATCTTGGGAGCCTGCATTTTCTCATTGTAATTGGTTAGGTATCCCGGAAACTTTTGTGTTCTGGCACAGTGCCCTATGATAAGCTGGATGAGAAGGAAATCTTGCTTTTGCCAAGTGTGAGAGAGGAGACTAGGAAAGGGGAGGTGGGAATGGAGAGTCGGCATTGAGGAGGAATGCTCTCAGGCAGATCTGCTGTAGGAGAGCATACATGTGGAAGCTGAGAACATGAACAGTGGTGAAAATTATGTGGCTATAGCCCTGATGGTCTTCCTGCAGCCCTTGTGTTATGTGTGCCTCAGTTTAAAATCCCCTTTTGTCCTTGTTACTCAAAGAGTGGTCCAAGGACCAGAACCACTGGCATCGCCTCTAGAATAAGCCCCACCCCACCGAATCAGAATCTACTACAAACCAGTGATTCTAAACCTTGGCAGCATCTTACAATCACTAATCACAGGGAGCTTTTCACAAATCCTTATGCCTGGAGCCACACCTCTGACCAAGAAACCAGAACCCTGGTCCTGTGGTCTAAGCAGCAGATTTTAAGTTCCCAGTGATTTCCCTATCTAGGCAATGATGAGGCCCAGGGATGCAGACTCATCTGAGGTAGCAGGCCAGCCCCCACCTCACCCCAGTTCATAGCAGCATGCTCATCTCCTCTCATCAGGGCTATTGGAGAGCCCTAGCCTTGTCTTGCCCTAGGCCGGACCCTCCACAATCTGACTGGACTAACCTTCCCAGCCTTTGCTCCAAATGCTCCTGCAACCAAGCTGGAGGACTTGCTCTTCTCCAAATATGCCTCAAAGCTTCCCACATGTTCACCTTTGATCTGTCTTCTACTCCATTTCTGGCCCAAATCCTGCCCATGTTTTGAGGCACATCTTAAATACACTTCCTTCATCTGATTTTCTCTGCCTGGTAGTTTTATAAGACTTTCTCATGGCCCACGACAGTTTCTACTTTGGATTCATATCACAGGTCTTCTTTCCCCATTCCACCTCACCCCTTAGGCTAAAGGCTGTGAGGGCAGACTGGGGTCCCACTTACCCTTGTTCATCCTGGCTGTCGGCTTGGCACACAAGAGCTATTCACAAACAACTGCATGCCCCACACCGCTCCTTCCCCAGGGACAGGACAGGCCCAGGACAAGAGCCTGGAAAATTCAGCCAAAGCCCAAGAGCCCTTGCTATGCTGCAAGCCATCTCCACCACTGCTGGGGTCACTTGGCACACCAATCCGGTTCGTTAAATTAAAGCTATTTAAAATTACTACCCTAAGGGGAGTGGGCAAAACCCACATTAGGCAATTTGCTTTGGTTTCTGCAACATAAAATTTGCCTGGAAATAAAACTTTTTCTATCATGTGTAGCAATGTCAATACAGAACTTCAAATGTGGGCTCCCTCCCTTCTAAATAATAGCCTTACTCTTTGGTGGCACAAGATAGGTTCATTACCACAACCAGCAGAACCCTGACCACTGCACTTCAAAGGGAACATTCTCCAAACGCTCCTTTCCCACTCACTCTGGCAGCTGAGTCTGACCTCAGCTCAAACCCATGATAAACGTTCTTTTAATGCAGAGACTTGCATAAGCATTTGAGCTTGGACTCCTCTGTTTTCCCTTCATGCTATGAAAGTTATTTACTAATTTGCTTTTATAAAACTTAGACATATTTAATATTTCGAAACAGGACACAGGAAGGAGTTCACCCCACCATTACTGCCACTCATATGCTTTCCTCCCCAGGGGTCTGAACACGCAGCTGCTGCTACTTTAGTGCTGGTGTCCTTCTTCATTTATGCTTTGTGCCCCTGCCAGGCACCCACTTTCATTTTAATTAATCTCTAACTGATACATAACATTGTATTAGTCTTAGGTGTACAACATAATGGCTTGCTATAGAGAGCAAAATGATTACCATAATAAATTTGGTAAAGACCCTTCACTATATAGTTACGAATCTTTTTTTCTCATGATGAGAACTTTTAAGATCTACTATGGTAGCGACTTTCAAATATTCAACACAGTATCATCAACTATAGTCACAATGCTGTACATTACATTCCCAGGACTTATTTTATAACTGAAAGTCTGTACCTTTTGACTCTTTTCAACCATTTCGGCTTTCACCCTCTACTCTTGCGGCAACCACCAATCCATTCTCTGTGTCTACAGCCTTGGTTTTTGTTTTTTCAGATTCCACATACAAGTAAGATTATACAGTATCCTTCTCTAACTTATTTTACTTAACATGATGCCCTTAAGATCTATTTATGTTGTTGCAAATGGCAGAATCTCCTTTTCTCTGAATAATATTTCCTTGTGTGTATATATATATATTTTTTCTTTATTCATCCACTGATGGACACTTAGGTTGTTTTTGTGTCTTGGCTGTGGTAAATAATGCTGCAGTGAACATGGGGTTGCAGATACCTTTTTGTGGTAGTGATCTTGTACCTCTTCTTCCTATGGCTCTGCCAGCCCACATTTTAGACAAGGTTCTGATAAGTATCAGTGTGGGTCACATTCAAAGTTCATTTTTTTCTCTCTGAGATAGAATTTGTACTGACAAGGAGGTTATAGGTATATGGCAAGATTTATAAAAGAGTGAGCAATTTTTTGCATTTTCATCTTCTTAGTACCAAACCTTAGCTCTCAAGTGAAATTTCAGAAAGTGTTGCTTCCTTCTTACATACACTTAAGAGAAGGCGTATTTAAAAGACATATAAATAGGTCAGTCTTTCTGTGTCTCACCTAGACTAGTGATATTAAGGTGGCACCCCCACAGGGCCCCTGGTTAGAGCAGGGCAAATTTATGGTACACATTTAACAGAATCTCTCGACCATTAGAATGGGAATGGGTTGCAGAATTTAGTGTCCGAGGAGATCTTTAGGACCATACAACCTCCCAGTACACTTGGCTGAAGATCAGCACTGCAGAGAGGGCTGGGGAAAGGGACCTTTGAAGGCTGGCTGCTCCTGTCCTGGGATTTTGCCATGTGTGCAGTCCGCCTCCGGCGAGAACCAGACAAACCTATTGTCCTCCACCTTTCACTTACATGCCTGCATCTCAACAAATGTTTCTAGCTGTACAACTTCCACTCTACTGTGAGGCTTCCCTCTCACATAGAACCTTCAGCTCAGCAGAGAAAAAAATTGAGCTTTCTGGGCCAGACAACAAGAAACTTTTGTTTGCATAGAACTGTACATTCATCTCTTCATAGATAACACAACTGTAGAAGATCAAAATTCTGAACTGCTGCCTGTTTCCAACAATTCTTGAAGAAAATGCCACCTCATAGTCACTCAGAGATTTATACTTTGAATTCAAAATTTCTGATGAGAACTGCAATTTTGCCATTTTTCAAGAAAAGCATGAATTAGACACATAGTAAGAAGAGGAAATGGCTTACTAGCTATCAGCGTTAATTCCAGAGATTCCGTTTAATTACACAATACTCTACTTCCTCTTCCTCAATTAACATGAACAAGCAATTGTCTGAAATATTAAATATACAAAACCACAGCAGAAACTAACAAATCCTAAAATTGTGTATGTGTGTTCTTTATGTTCTTTAAGAAAAGCTGATGGCATTATAGAAAGAAAAGACAAAATAAGGGAGAGAGTCCTCCCCCTCGCCAAGTTCCTTGGAGATTCTAGAAAACCATTTTTCAAGTTTATTTGTGATTTTCGAAAGCATAGACCAATAACAATAAATAGCTTTTAAATCTTTGGCCACAACCACCCAGAGTAAATTGCTCCCTTATTTACCTAGAAAGAATAATTATCAAGTGAAAGATCTTCTCTTGTTCCTCAGCCATGATTTGCTTTGAATGCATCTATTCAGGTCACATTCAATTTTTTCACATATGCGAACACTTAGACATTGGAATAAGTTTCCTGTTAGCTGTCACTGTGTATTACTTTTCAACTTCAAAAAAAAAAAAGATTTAAAAGATTATCAAATAAAAAATATTCAAAGCTTACAACAAATCCTCTTATTGTATTCTCAACTACTTTATATCTCTTATCACAAGGTTAGATTAAGCAATACTTTTGGCTGTTTTCCCAAACACTCAGACATATTTTATATGAAATGTGAGTCATGTCGGCATTGCTTTCAGGGTTTGGGACAGTCTCATTGGAATAAAGAATAAATGGCAGTCTTAAATTATTGGTGATGATGGATTGGGAACTAGACATTTATCCAAGTGAAAAAAAATAAAATAGAAAAATGTTGCCTGCCAACTTTAAATAAAAAGAGCTGATAGTCTTATATGAGTTGTGTCAACTAAGAAGTATGGGATCATGGCAGAGCCTGAAAAGAACGAATGTTAGAGGCGAGCTCCCTCATGAATGAAATAATTTAAACTCTTGAGCAAAATGTGGACTTCTAAGAGTTTTGTGGGAAAAAAATTACTACTTTCCTCCATCCAATGTTATTTTCTGTGTGCTAAAGTTTCATAATGGCAATTTCAATAGACAGTGAAGTCAGTTTTTTCCTAAAATATTGATTTTAATCCAAATGCTAGTTAATATACATTTGATAAAACAAAAATGATTAATGTATATGTACCTAGATCCTTCGCCCTCTTGACATCCTTATCTGAGGAGAGTTTCATTTCCGCCAGACCAATTTTTGCATTTTTGAATCAAGATATGAGACTGAGGAAGAAAGAACTAGAGAAACAGGAGGAAAAGGAGACAGCTAGGGAGTCTTCACTGATGTGACTCAAGGCTGTCCAATACAAACATAATATGAGCTACATATGTAATTTAAAATTTTCTAGTAGCCATATTAAAAAAGTAAAAAGAAAGGTTAACTTAATCCTAAATATATATTTTAATGAACCCAATATATTTCAAACATTATCATTTCAAAATGTAATATATATAAAAATTAGAAGCCAGATAGTTTACACTTCTTTTTTTTTAATATGAACTCTTCACAATCCAGAGTTTATTTTACACTTAAAGCACATCTCAATTCCTTAGCCATATTACAAGTGCTTAATAGTCACATGTGGCTAGCAGCTACGGAATGGACAGCACAAATCTGGATAATAAATTACTGAGATAGGGGAGTAGAAATGAAGAAGAAAAACCATGTGGGCTGTGGGTTTGGGAGTTATGAAGAGATTTTGAAGAGAGACATGCTGAAATAGCTGTGAACTGTTGGGTAAACCATAGAATTGCTGTGCAGCAGATACTTAGATCCCTTCAAGAATTGTCAAACAGTAAAAATAAAATATTTGAGTTATTTTTAAATTAATCTGGGTAGGTAGACTGTGTTTCTTGAAACTGGGCCACTTGGTCCTGGCTTTATAAGGGTTATATATGCAACATGGATGGGGAAGAGGTAGGCAAAAATGTAGGGAAGAAAGACACTGGCGGTTGTGGGCAAAGGCCAGAGCTTTATTACTATTTACATCTGCACAAGGAATGCCTGTCCCTTGTCTGGAATGGGTCACAACCAACCTAAGAGGGCACAAAGTCAGTACTTCAATCAGATACAAGAGTATAGCAACTGGAATGGCTCATTTGTGTTTGCAGCAGTGGTCTCGAAACCCTTGGGGATAGGCATGGCCACTTGACACAGATCTTGACATGCAGTGTAGTGGGAGGTGGTTACCCTGGGTATAACAGTGCAGAACAGGATAAAGGATGCCTGCCGCCATCCTGCTGCCTTTGGGCGCTGTGGACTAAAGGTGCGCCACAATCAGAACACAAACAGGAGAGATCAACACTTAGGATTTCATATGCAGCTCGTGCCCAAGAATCAAGGTAGCCCAGAGCTGTGAACGCATCCTATATCAGATGGGAGTAAACGTCATCCCAAATCAGCCTGCCAGCACTATTCTGTGAGATCCTGTAAAAGAAATACCATGTGGCCCTGCGAGAGTGATCTACGCACCAGACCATCTTCCTGGAAATGAGATCTGTTCACAGGGTTTCAGAATAATCCCATGGATATGGGTCTTGAAGTTCCTTAGAGCATCTGGTCCCCCCCCGCCACCCCCACAGAAGGGAAAGAACATCAGAACATGCCCTAAATGGAAGAAATAGAACTGGAGTTCTCACAGATGGAACTGATGGTTCCAGGGGTCCCAGGCATCAAAAGGGACTTAGAAATTTTCAAAGAAGTTACTCTAAAGCATGAGATCCCACTTTGCAGGTCGAAGGGGATTTATTGCCACTCTATAAGAGTGGCAATAAAATCAATACAAAGAGAGAAACAGTAGGGGAAACCAAGTAACAGAGACGGTCCTGCTGACACAGTCCTTGAGGACTGTGCAACCCATGCAATTATCAGTTTTGGCAGCTAAGAAATTCTCTTTGTGACATCAATTAGTTTGATGGTGTCTCTGCTACTTGCAACTAAAAGAGCCCTGGACAATGCCAAATAACTTGGTGCTTTCAAGACCAAAGTCATGGTCTCCATCATCACAGGAGCCATTTCCTCCCTCCCAGTCCCAAAACCAAGGACATCCTTCTCCTCTACAGGTCCGAACATGCATCAGAGGTGCTGAGCAAGCAAGGCTATAGCTACAATACAAAAAAAGTCATATCCCTCTTTGGAAAAAAACCCATAAGCGTGTGAAGGGTCATCCCATAGAAGAAAGAGACCCTGGTTTATCATGAATTTGTCTCAAAATGCCTCCATGAAGAGACTGTTCCACCATCTTCCACCCAGCTGAAAGCACCTTAGTGGCTTTGCAATGCATTTAGAATACTGTGTGACCTGGCCCCAGTGTACCTGCTTCTTCAATCTCATGCTATCTACTCCTCACTCCCACTCTGTGCTTTTCAGCCATTCTGGAATTCTTTTTCTTTATAAGTTTAGTTCTTCCTCGGGGCCTTTGCACTAGCTGTCTCTGCCATCTGGCATGCTCTTTCCTCTATCTCACTTCTTTCTGCTCAGATCTCACCTTAAAGGAGACAGGTCTTCCCTGACCCCAATCACTCTCTATCATCCTATTTTCCATCCCCTTAACAAGTGCTGCTATTTGATTTCTTTTGTTGGTTGTTTATTTTCTGTCTTCCATTATATTTAAATTCCTTGTGAGTAGAAACTTGTCTTGTTCATAACCATATTCCCAGTATCTAAAAGAATATCTAGCACATAGTAGGTGTTCAATTAATATTTATCAATTATATATGCTGAAAGCACACAGGCTGTTTTGATTGACAGATACAGCTTGTTTTCTGGGGAATGTCACCCTCTTGGCTCTTTAGCTAAGGCTAGAGTGAGTTATTTGGCTTAACAAATCACTGGGGAGCGTGCACTCTGCATAGGCTCCATCTGAGGTGATAACTGGACATGGTTCTTAACTTCCAGGAGTGCAGACTGATGGGAGAGACAGACACAACAAATCAAGACAATGTGGAAAGTGCTGTGATCCAGCTGGGGAAACAAATAGGAGAGCACGATCCCTCTGTTGCACTCAGACATTCAGGCAGTGAAATCAGTGGGAAGCCAGAGAGAAAGAGCCTGTGGAATACATAGTTTCCCTCTTGCAATGCCTCAAACTGATGAATTATAAAAACAATTCTCCCCACTCTTCTCTCTCCAGAAAATATGGGTATATATGAGAGGCACAAATACGAGGAGTCTGTCCTGAAAGAAGGGAAAACTGAACACCAGTTACTTGGGATACTCTGTGATTATATATTCTGTTTGCATGTCAACAGCCAATTAAATTATTTATCTCCCTCAAGTGGATTTTGTATTAACCTGAATATCTGGTTTTGCCAGTGTTTTATAATCTGCTAAATTACCTAACAGCCCCTCCTATCCTGGTTTGAGATAAAGAGATGTCAAATGAGACCAAGTAACAGGTAGCAGGGCCTCCTGCCCACTTAGTGCTTGGGAGGACTGCCTGCCATCAGTGTCCCCACAGGAGTCCTGGAGTTCCAGGTTTTCATCCCACCGCCCCAAGGAGGTTCACACCTAAGACCAGTGTCATCAGACAGCACTATGCCACCCTGCTCTTCAGCACAGGTGCTGACTTACTGCCACCTGTCACACTTACACAGACTGTGGAATTCGGAATACAAGAAAGCCCACCTGGAGCACAGGAGGCTCCAGGCCAGGTCATGAGGTCTTTGCATACCCTTATGTATCAAAAGTTACTCACTGTGCTTTAGACCTGTAACATAAACTTGGCCACACAAAAGGATCATGGCTCACTGTCAGAATGAAGCAATATATACTATAACTCCTTATGGTTAAACTATGAATCAGTCATAACACAGAGAACAGACTTCTCTCTTTTAAAGGGAAGTCTAAAATTCATTTTCTGCTACATTAAACATATAAATGCACATAGATGGGATGATTCAAATAGATGAGACCTTTGTAAACTGCAAACTCATACAATTTATAGGCTACCCTGTCTAAGAAAATCTAGCAGACAAAAAGATAAACTGGAGAGGTTGGAGTTAGGCACTGCTGGTGGGACACAGGGCACCCCCTAGCACCAAGGCTCAATACTGGGTGGTTAGGATACTGGGAGGTTAAGGTTCTATTTCTTTGGCTCCTAGAAGTGATCGATCAGCCCAAGGTCAACCGATCCCTTCTTTCTATGGTATTCCCACTGAATCACAGCTGCCCCAAAAGATGATAAATGTTGGAGCTCAAGGCATATTGGAAACTCGCGAAACCAATCGCTTCATTTGTAAACAAGGCAAGAGAGTCCCAGAAGGGAGCCCTGTTTTGTCTGAGGTCACACAGCAAGTCCATGCTGGAGTCAGGAATGAAAAGAGTTCCTGAGCGCCAGCCCATTGCACTCCTGGTGCACCCGTGATAGCACACTGCCTGCAATTGTGAGGTACTTTCCACGTGTGCCTGTCCCAGCACTCTAAGGAGACTCTGATCTCTGCTGATTACTTACAGTGCTTCATTCTTTGTGATCCTTGGTAATCCCTTAATTAGAAGGTTTCTTGACTTTAGTTTTAACATGGTATTTGGTTCAAGATGTCAATGGAGTTGCTCCCAATTTCTCACGAAAATACCTAAGACAGCATAGACAAAAGTGCAAACCTCATCTTGTGAAGTAGGATCAATATTCAACCAAATGTCAGGTAACAAATTGGGTTAAAAATGCCATCTCAGGACCACTCCATCTGTGTGCCAGAGAGCCAGCCCCTAAAATCAGAAACAGGAAGGGCTGAGCTGTCTAGAGTGCTCTCTGCCTGCGCAGGCGCCCTTCTCCTCAAGTCCCAGGAAGTGTAGATGTAGGAGCACTGGGCTCCACAGGAGCCTGGGAGGGGAGTCTTCACAGACATGGTACTACGGCCACCTCTGCGGACAGCAGAGCCTGGAGGCAGGCATGCCAGGGCACCGTTCTTTCCCTGTACTCCATTTCTTAATGTGCCAGAGAGCTTATGATGGTGTAGGAGAAGGATTTCTATTAACAGATGTTCAGTAAATAAAAACCTGCTGTTCACTAGGAACAAGGCCAGAAAATTGCACCACAATCTATGACTCAACTATCGAACAGGGCTTTTGACAGATACCCCTGATGAGAGAGGCAGCAATGAGCATAAGCCATCACCTCTCTACTGAAGATTAATGGCTCTAGATAGATCTTCTTCCATCTGAGGATGAGTAGAGGGGCAGAATACAACAAGAAAATAATCATGGAACATCTGGGGAAAAAACACTCAGGTTTATGATTGAAAAGTTTTTAATGCAATACCAGAAAACAAACAAACAAAATTGGCATGAGGTCCAGAAGGAACAGAGCCTACACCATAGAATAGTGAATTAGAAATAACGCAGAGGACAAGCCTGAGACTCAAAGAGAATGCAGAGGAGAAGGACAAAGTGATGAAAATGACAAGGAAGAAAAGAGTGGGTTGCATCCTCATTCCCTTTCCTACCAAATCCAAGAACTGCATTTGTACATTTGGAACAAAAACAATAATTAAAAATATAATTAGTCTATGGCTATGCTACCCTGAACAAGCCCAATCCCATCTGATCTTGGAAGCTAAGCAGGGTCGGGCCTGGTTAGTGCTTGGATGGGAGACCACCTAGGAAGACCAGGTGCTGTAGGTGTTAAAAAAAAAAAAGTATTAAGAGATTGTAAACTGATAAGGTCTTTGCAATATGTAAGGTCAAACAAGGATTTCCTCCCCTAAAAAATAAAAAATAAATAAAAGATATAATTAAAGAAAACTTTATTTAGTATGCAAATTGAAAGAGCTCGTAGTATTCTAAGTAAAAATGAATTTAAAGGGGGTTGCACAGAAAAGGGTTAACAGAGCAGGCCTGAAATTGCTATTCTTAGAAAGGTTTGCTTGCTGGTGTCTTGGAACTTGGCTGGTAAATAGTTCCCTACACTGATATAAAACTTTGCCTCAATGGTAAGAGTGGCTCACTGTGCCTAAACTGCTTTTCTTAACTCTGTGGTTTATGCTGAACACTGCTTTCCTTCTGGGAATCTGAAATTTTGATACATGTTATGTAGAAATGCCTTTAAGATCAGACCCTAGTAAACAACTTGAGTTCTGAGTCTTTAATGGGCTTCCCTGGGCAGACACATTGCACATGCTGTCCCATTTTCCCTTTTTTTTTTTTTTTTTTTTAGGTAACAACCCTACACTCTTTACTTTGAATTAGATGTATCAGTATAAAGACATACACTTTTTCCTTTCTAAAAAATGTATTTTCCTAGCTCTGTCTACATAAAAGCTCTAAAAGCCATGATAACCCAGTAATAATGAATTATCATTTCCTGCTAAAAGAAACAGGGGTTTTTTAGAGAAATGACTATTTACATGTTGGGAGTAAGAAATTTACAAAATTAGCCAAAGAATCCTCTGGCTAACGATAACACAATTTGAGCATTAAAATAAATAAATAAATAAATAAATAAATAAATAAATAAATAAATATATATTAACAAAGTATATTTATTCATGTTTCACATATATTATTTAGTATATTTATTAGTATATATATACTATATATGTTTATATATAGTATATTTATTCATATATTTCACATATATTATTTACATGCACTAAATAATACTTACTTTGATGGCCAAATGATATAAATTTATTATGGCTTCATTTGCAAAATGGAGATTGCCAGGGCACCAATCACTATTCTAAATTTCTGAAGGGAAGGAATCAAGTACTTTTCTTTTCTGGCCTGTAAAAACTATTTCAGGGCAATCAAATAGTTGAAGAAATAGTTTTTTATGGAAGAGTTGCAGCTAATAAAAGCAGAAAGAATGTTTAATAAAATAACAGATGATCCAAAGCAAGGGTCATCAATGGCTGCTGAAACGCTTATGTAAAAGGTTGATAAAGATCTTTAAAATAGATGGATTCTGATTCAAAACATATTACTCTACTGAGCTGTCCCATTTTCCTTGCTGGGCAAAGAGTGAGCTGTGTGGTCCCTAAGGAGGAAGAGGGCATAGAGAAGCCTGTGCTCATATTCCTCCAGACTCTGCCTGTGTTTTTTTCCCTTCTAAGGCAGTTGTATGTCCTCACTACATTACTGTAATAAATCTTAACCATGAGTACACTTACTGCGAGTTTTGTGAGTCATTTTGGTGAATTTCCAAAAACAGCAATGGCCTTGAGGACCCCTGACACAAAGGCTTCACTTAAAGTACATTCTAGCAAAATACTTGAATTATAAGAATAATTTACTTTTATAAGAATCCGGGAAGAAAATACAACTACTTACTAAGAATAAACATTGGTTGGCTTCAGACTTTTCCGTTGTCACCCTATATGGGGTAGCCTTTAGAGGTTTTTGAAAGGAGAAAGTTGGGACCCACTAATTTTGTAGCCTTCAGAGTAAAGGCAACAGACAGACATTCTTAGATATGCAAGGACTCAAAAAAAAAAAAAGTCATACACTAATGACTTTAAACATTGAGAATAAGGACTTCTGGATATCCAGTTCTTTTACAGAGATCCCAAACTCAAAATCCAGATGGACTGCTTTATTGGAGAATTCTGTGACTTTAGGCTTAACCCTTCACTATTTCCTTCAGCTGTTTTTTCTGCTTTTACAGTTTTCCTGAGAAAAAGAAATGAATTTCTTGTGCCATATCTTTGACTCCATGATTTAGAAAGAGTCTTTTGCCACAGCTGATGACCACTTAAACTATTAGGCAGTATACTTCTATTGTTAAAGATTGCTAAACATAAAGGATAGCAATAAATTTCAATTTGTAAGTCATTGCATTCACGTGTTGAGTAGGATTCTGAGCCACTTCAGAGCTCCATGGGAAAGAATGAGTGGATCAATGAGTGGTGCCTGGCCTGAGGAAAAAAATGAACATAGCAGTACATGTGTCACTTATTTGCTACAACAGTTGCATAGTGTAAGAAAAAAGGTCATTTACAGTTCAAGAAGCCTAAGTAATAATTTTCTGCATTTAAAAAATTCACACTGGGAAAAAAAATGACTCCCATTGAGTGACTTAGGCAGTGTGTGTGTGTGTGTGTGTGTGTGTGTGTGTGTGTGAGAGAGAGAGAGAGAGAGAGAGAGAGAGAGAGAGAGAGACTGTAATGGGAAAATCAATAAACCACTCAAATGCAATTTCTAGTTATCAATAGTATCAAAATAGTTTTTGATTTAGCCCTCCAAGTGCTCCTTGGTTAACTATACTTTAAAAAGCAATTATGTAGTATGATCTCAACTGTACAAAAGTAACGCATATTAAGAGGACAGAATGGTGGTTTACCAGAAAGGAAAGTGGGGGTGGGAGGAGGATGGAGAGGGTAAAGGGGGTCAAGTATATGGTGACAGAAGGAGACTAGGCTTCAGGTGGTGAGCACACAACAGAGTATACAGATGTTGTATTATAAAGTTGTACACCTGAAATTTATGTTATTAGCTAATGTTTACCCAATAAATTTAATTAAAAATAATAAAAGTAATGTATATTAAAAGTCATCAAGAGACTCTACTAAAAGTATCAATCAAGGTTACCTCTGGATGATGGAGTTTTGAGTGATTTTTAACTTCTTTCTGTTATTTATCCTGGCTATTCTTAGTTTTGTATTGCTGTCAGATTCATTTTTCAGTTTTCTCTACCTTGCTCTGTGATCCAGGATCTGTAACCTCTATAGGCCACATTGCCCAGCTTTCTTGCCCTCCGGCTTCTGGTTGAGTTTGGCCAATTAGGGTATCTGGAAGAGATCAGAAGAAAAGAGGAAAGGCCAGAGAAATATAACTTGAATAACACTGGCAGTGTGTTATACTGCTATTTCTCATGTATACATGTTTATCTTCTCCTTCCTGCTTTCAGATATTCTTCCTCATTTATGTAAGTAAGTTATATCATCACTAAAGGTTACACAAATCATAATCTACCCAAAACTTGTTCACCTATAGGATTTCTATTCATTTCCCTGAGGAAGAAATTGAGAAGGCAGAGAGGGGTCTGGACTGAGGCCTGGAGGGTGAGGTCAGGATGGTACCCTGGATTTTGAATTCTGTGGCAGAAAACAGATTATATCTTAACTTTGGAAATGTTGAGACTGGATACAGTTCTATGCCAAAAATGTTTAAAGTGATAAAATGTTAGCTTTATAATAATTATGAGGAAAAAGGAATACTTTCTGATATTTAAAGGAAACATTTAAAAACTCCATTAATTAGATTAAAAAAAGGGGAGATCTTCCTGACATGCTTGGAAAATCAGACCAAAAATTAGATAAATAAATTTCTTTCTCCTACACTTGTGTTATAAAGTAAAATAATTATGTTAGTCTACATCTTGGTTTCACTGTTGATGGGTTTTCTCAGTTTTGTTTTCCTGGGCAATCAGCTGATATAGTTTCTTCATTTCATTCTCCTCAACCACTGAGATACCCATTTCACTATCTTGGTTCTTCAGTTCATATCATGACAAGTTTTATATATATTGATACTGTTTATATAATATTGTTGGAGAGATAGAAAGCAGTCTAACAAATAAAACAGTAAAGAAAGAAAGTACAAAAAAACGAAATAACAGTTCAGCTGCATAATATTTTTAAAACTTTCTGACAAAAATACAAAAACATAGACAAAAAGGCAAATGACTGAGATGTATTTATAATACTGGCATCAAAGGATCAATATCCTTGATATACTAAACTTTTGCAAATCAATTTAAAAATAAACCACACACTAGACAACTGGGTAAAGAGAATGAGCAATAGATTCACAAAAGAATAAATTAAAATTGACAATGAATAAATGAATGAATGATAGTTAATTGATCACTAAAAAAATGAGTTGAAAGTTTAAAGACATCCTTGCCAATTTGAGACTACAACACCCTGTGTTACAAGCATAACTTTTCTTAAAGATAATTTCCCACATCTTTCAAAATTCTTCTATGAATGCCTGTCTACACTGAAATTCTACTACTATCGAGTCATGGGAGTTGGGTTTAAAGGTATATGTACTGAGTGCTCAGGTCAGGATTATAATGGCAAAATCTGGAACAATCTAAAATCAGGGGACTGGCTAAATAGGTTAAGATAAGTCTACACAACACAATATATGCAGCTGTAAACATTGTGTGTGAAGGATTAGAGATTGAATGAGAAAGTAGTCCTACTCTATTGTTTGATGAAAAACGGGGAACAAACTAGCTTGCATTCCACAGAGATGTGTTTTGGGAGGTAGGTTTGAACTAGAGATTCTGGAGTACAAGCCTGAAACTGAATCCTGGTCTCACCCACCTCCCCGGGTAATTCTGTGCAGATTTCTTGCCTTTTCTAAACTGCAATGTCTTTATTTGTAAACATGATGTTAATAGAAGTATTTACCTTATAGGGTTATACTATATGCAGCCTGAGATCATCCAGGCAAAGTATTCAGTACACTGCCTAACTCAGAACTGCACATTACATCATTATTTTTAAAAATAATGTTGAAAGTATTCATGGAAAAAAGAGCAGCAGAACACACACTAAAACCCTTGGCACTGGGGTGGTCATCACTAGATTTTGCTTCTTTTTACTAGTCTAGTTTTTTTTTTGCATAGAATGTAGATTACATTTATGTTAAAACACACACATAAAAATATTGCTTTACAAAGAGGTCACCAGGAGGCTTGGAGAAACAGATGAAACCCATCTTTCTAGGAAGAAAAGAAAGAAGAAGAAATAGCCAAATGAGGGAGAACCACCCCCACACTCTAACAAACAAACTCCCAGACTCTGAGCTATTCCCCAGACTCCCAGGCAGCAGGCCCAGGGTCACCAATGTGACTGCCGTGGGTGCAGGCTGCACACTGGCCCATTGTCTGTCCAGGGCCCAATGCAATGAGAAGCAGATGGCCATGATACTCTGTGCACACTGCGCTTCCCCTCACACACCTCAGAGGCAGGGCCTGCTTCGAGCTGCCAGGGAGGCAATCTGTTTTTCATTTTATAGGCAGAGAAAAGCCACAGAGGAAGGAGGGCGGGAGGCCATAGTTGTCAGGGTGTTGGGGGAGTTGATGCAAGAATAATTCAATTCTCCTCTACTCTGAAAGGCAAGGCAGTCCAACCCTGCAGGATGCTGGCCTGTAAACTCAAACTCACCTCAAACTACCTTGGGTGGATGCAAGCCAGCCCAGGAAGTGACGCCTGGACCCTGAGGCTTCAGGCTCCTAGAACCAGCAGTGAAAGAGTTCAAACAGGAGAGTCTTCAGTTTGCATTATAAAGAGGAGCTCCCGGGGGAAAAGTGGAGGGGTCAGAGCCTCAGGATTCAGGGCCTGCAGCCAAGGGAATCACTATAAACACTGGAACCAAGGGATAGCCATCTGGCCTATGGGGCCCCTCCCTTCCCTTGCCTTGAGGCACTGTCCTTTCCTGGGTAGGAGGATGGGCTCTGCAGTGGCTTATGTGTCCAAAATTCTTACCCTAGCTATCTGCTTCTGTGCTGCTTACCTTAGGTGTGCTACTTCAACTCCCCGAGCTTCTGTCTCATCAGATAGATGGGCATGAGATTTGTGTTGCTTGAAAGGGAATGTGTCGACTGCAGGAGATAATCCATAGGAAGTCTACACTGTGCTTGGCACAAAATAAGTGCTCATTAACTGTTGGCTATTACCATTACTATAATTGCCAGATTCTCTCTGGGTCTCATTTCCCTCATCTTTATACTAGCTCAGTGGCATGCACTTGTAATTTCTTCTCATAGCAGGAATTGTTTCTGGTCTTTGCTTATGGGTAGTCTCTGCCTGTGTACCACATGTAGGTCTCTATCTGCAGTCATACAAGATTTATGTCATCTTTGGGATGGGTCTAGATCATTGTTTGTGATCACTGTGTCACAGTCCAACAAAGCCCAGCATTTTCACCTATCAGGCTGTTGTGTAGCAGGGACAATAGTCTTGAGTGCCAGAGAATGGCTTGTAGATAGTCCCAATAGAGAAGTGCCACTCTGAAGCTTTAAGATAAGGAAGAATAGAAAAAGAAAGCCCAGAGCAGAGGGTAGCAAAGTAAGGTCTATGAAGTAAAAGGGGTGGCATGGCTCCCAGAGGAAGGGGAGCAGACAGGGAGGATCTGAACAGGTATGGAGGTGGCTGCAATTTGGAAAGGCATCAGAGAAGGTACAGAATTTCAAAATCCTCAGGAAGGAGAAATGCTCACTAGCCTTATAGTGGCAGAAAAGAAAGCCCCTAAGAAAAAGATATCATCAACATGAAAGTCTAGAAAAACAGGAATCATAAAGATGCCTACATAGCGGCCAGATTACAGGTGTAGGGAAAGAAAAGAGGATTCTGTGCAGATGGCATGGTAATTGAGACTTTCAGAAAGAGGTGACAGGTAAACTGCTTCAAGACATGTCCCAATCAGGTGAGGCGGCGTTTTACTGGCAGTTTTTCCTGAACGTGCTAATTACACTTACTTGTTCTCAAACAAAAATAGTTTATTTATCATGATAGCTGAGGTACTAGGGTGTGAGAGAACATATTCTTTCAGTGACCATTTCTGTTTGAATGACAGAAAATATGTGACTATGTGGCAACACATTTTTCATGATTTTTGAATTGGGTCCTACAGCTATATCTCACAGAAGGAACTGGATCAGGGGCCTGGCTAGGATGAAGGTTCACAGAGAAAAAGAATAAGTGTCAGCAAGATTGACAGTGACGCTGTCCTTTGTGTCAGCAGGATAGGCTAGGTCATGCTGCAAGAAGAACAAAGAACCCCAAATCTTGGGGCTTTAAACAACAAAGGTTTATTTCTCATTCATACCACATGTCCACAGTGAGTGGCTGAGGCTTTGCTCTGTCTTCCCCTCACTCAGTCACCATCTCAAATCTTGCTCATCACTGTGGCAGAGGAAAAGAGTAAGGCAAAACACATCCACTGGCTCTTAAAACTTGTGCTCAGAATGATATGTATCATACCTGCTCAAATTCCATTGGCCAAAGTAAGTCACGTGGCTGTGCTGAATCCCAGAGGGGCTGAGTTCAATCCTACTATGTGCTGCTCAGAAGGAGAAGAAACAGATATGTGTGAACAGCTCTACTGGTGACACCAACCATCTACTCACCTGCTTGTCACTTGGCTGTCCCACCCCTCTCAATGATTCTCAGCCATCTCTGCCCATGTGGTCATCACTATTTCAAGTCACATTTTGGATGAGATGACTGTTAACTGCTTTTCCAACCTGATTCCATAATCATAATACGAGGAAAAAGATGACACAGAGCAGAACCTCTGAGGGGACCTTGCCCGTTTTCCCATTTACAGGTAGAGAAACAGGGAGTCAAAGAAGGCCCCCAAGATTCCTGCACAATCTCCTCCCTGTGAGTGTGACTGGGACCTTGAACTTGGATGGAACACCACTTCAATGATTATGTTATTTTTTTATGGCAAAAGGATTTTGCTGATGCAATTATTTGCATTAACTACAGATGTAATCCTTTGTGTTAATCAAAAGGGAGATTATCATAGGTGGGCCTGGCAATCTGGTGAGCCCTCAAAAGAGACGAGAAGCAGGAGCAGGCACTCTCCCATGGGCCTGGATGAAAG
The DNA here is from genome assembly GCA_004027375.1 of Macroglossus sobrinus. NCBI lineage: Eukaryota > Metazoa > Chordata > Mammalia > Chiroptera > Pteropodidae > Macroglossus > Macroglossus sobrinus. The sequence continues at coordinate 60,315 of PVKZ01000533.1, read as the reverse complement.
CTAATAGCCATGTTGTGAATGGCCTCTGGCGTAGGCCACATGGCTACAATAGGAGGACAGCCTCTAGGTCAGCAAGGAACAAGGCCCTCAGCCCTGCAACTGCAGGACCTGAATTCTACCAAACCCTGAAGCTTGAAAGAGGACCCTGAGCTCAAAATGAGAACACAGCCTGGTGGGACTCTGAGCTGAGAACCCAACTGATTTATGCCCCAACTCCTGACTTACAGAAATTCTGAGATTTAAAAAAAGAGAAATTGTGTTGTTTTAGCTACTAATGTTGAGGTAATTTGTTATACAGCAATAGAAAATGAATATTCCATGACAGTGGACTTCGAGCTCCTCTACCTCTCTGCTAAACTCCAGCACTGGGCATGCCTTTCCAGCTGGGGAAGCCAGCCAGACTTCACCCTCAAAGCTATCAGGAAAACAAGCTCAAAGAAACACCTGCCATGCTCTCTTCTCTTACATTCTTCATTCCATTTAAACCATCTTGCACAACCATCTTTCAAAAACACTAACACATACCTCGGAGATATTGCAGTTTCCATTCTAGACCACTGCCATAAAGCCAGTATCACAATAAAGCAAGTCATAATCTTTTTCCTGGTAGAGGGTCTTGCAACACCTATTAAGCACAATAAAGTGAAATGCAATAAAATGAGGTATGCCTGCACTTTCACCCACACCCTTTCCCTGCTCAAAAACCTGCAACTCCCTCTAAAGCCTAGGGTATCAATTCTGGGCTTCTGATGTGCATGTTCAAGGATTTATAGCCTTTCTCTCCCTTCTATTGAACACAAACTAATTCAGGTCTGATGGTATCTACGTGGCCCCTCTCACCAGCCAGGATTGTTCCCTTCTGTGCTCTTCCCCAGAGTGCTCTCAAGGGCACTGCTTCCCATCCCCTGGTCCCTAGTTATCTGGTAGGGGCTTTAACAAGCCATCACCCAATGGTATTAAATCCCCTGCAGTGAGTGACTCCTGCCCACTGTACTCACTCATTCTCTGTTCCACTGCACCTGGCACAAGTACAAAGCATCCCTGCAGTTGATTATATCTAATAATAAACTTCCACAGGTATCACATCATTTAAATCTTCTCTTCCTGACAAGGTTTTGAGCTCTCTAAGGGCAACAACCATGGTTACCCTAGGTTACCCAGAATCAGTAAAGGCATACGTACTCACAATACCCAAATGTCTATCATCGGGTGAAGAGATCAACAAATTGCGTTATATCCATACAATGAAATACCGCTCAGCTAAAAAATCAGTTACTGATAACATACTCCTCACGGATGACTCTTGAAAGCATTACACTAAGCATAAGACACAAAAGTGTACATACCGTATGATTCATTTATATAAGAATCTGGAAAAAGCAAAACTAATCTATAGCAACAGAAAGCAGTTAAGTGGTTGCTTGAGGCTGGGGGTCAGGGGTATGGCTGCAAAGGGGCACAAGGGAACCTTTTGAGGTAACGATTGTGGTGGTGGCTAGATGGATTAGTACATCTGTCAAAATATTTAAGATGTTTGCATTATATTATATCTAAATTATCCCTCAATAAAGTGGATTTAAAAAGAAAAAAAAAACCTTTGTAGATTCTGCCTCAACTAAGACTTTATTGGAAATGTCACAGGACACACCTTACTGAAATGGAGATTAGAGCAGGATGGGTGAAGGGCAGGCACAGGAAAGTGTCTACAGACTCATGTTCAGGCAGCCAGCCCCAGGAAAGTGGGGGAACCAATCTCCCAGACAGATGAGCTCCGAGGCTGGAAGTAAAGACAAGGCTTAAAAGGTGAGTTCACCGACTTAAAGAGGATTGCCAGGCAGCAGAAGCCCAGAAAAGGGAGGGAGGGGGGCAAAAGGACCCATGAATTCAGGAAAAGAGGCTTATATTTGGAGGTTCAAAGACTGCCAGGCCAACCATGAGCTCTCTCATGCCATCTGGTGGGGTAAAGCTCTTACAGAGGCCAAGGAAAAGCTTTTGGGACCAGCCACCCCACCTTGCTCTGAATCTACACGTTCCAGCCACAAGCCTGGTTACAGTCTGGCTTCTAAGAGAGCTGGATCTTAGAGGGGGGTATGGGGCTTCTCACTAGTGAAAGGTATCTTCATCAGGATATCCTGATGAGGATACCTTTCAGAGGGCCACTACCTGGGTCACGCCGCTTTGCGTGGCTTTAGTGTAGCCAGCCACAACCCCTTCTTCCTGCTGTCACTCAAGACGTTGCCTGAATAGAGGCCCAGCAATGGCAGCAGCTGGAACACAAGGAGAAACCAGCACGGCTCCAGACTTGAAGAGAGCCAGATAAAGAGAAAACATTACCCTTCTTTTGTAGGAAAAAATCATACCTGAGCAGCTAGTGCTACTGACAATAAAGAGGCAGAAACCAAGCTCTGAGGTAGGAAGAAAAAGAGTGCCCAAAGGCAAGTGCTGTGTGAAAAGCTGTGTCTTGGGAGCTAGTGAGCCATGAGGCAGGAAGAGGAAGAGGCCATGAGCTTAGCTGTGGCCATGAGCAGCAGCAGAAGAGGAAAGGCAAGAGGAGACCTGTTTATACAAGTGGCTGCCAGGCAGCCCCTCCAGCTGACCAAACCCAAGCGCTCCTCCTTCCCTCTGAATTCCCGAACAAGACCAACAGCACTACCTTCTATTGGAGGCCCCAGCACCACCCTGACCCACCTGCCCTAGAGCCTAGCAGTCCAACTCCACTCTCTTCTCCCTGTAGGTCAGGGCTTGCCCACCCCTCTGGGGAGATTGCTGGAACCTATCAATTAGCTGCCTGCCCTCCTACTTGCTGAAACACACTGACAGGCACTCAGTCACAAAGAAGGAACCAACATGTATTAGGTATTTATTATCCTTGGTTTTTAAATTACAGTTCTTGTGACAACCCCAGGAAGGTAGTACTATCTTCATTTTGTTGATAAAGAACCTGGGTTTAGTTTATTTGCCCAATCCAAATAGCCAGTGAGGGGCCAGCCAAGATCCAAATATCCTTTAATCTCTTCTCTATTGCTCCCACGTGGACTTAAATATAAATCCATTCAACTTATTTCCATGATTAAAATCCTTCAGTGAATCCCCATTGCTTATGCCAGTGTTTTTCAATATTTTTTTTTGTGGTTATAGACTATTTTCCCTAAAAACTATTTGCATAGAACACTAACCCATCACACAGACACCAGCAGAGGGGACTCAATGTTAGTGGAGGTGAGGCCCAGCTCCTGCCTGCTTTCGCAGTTGACATCTCTACTTGATGTTTGTATAAGGCTGAATCTTGGTCTGACCCCAGGCCTCCTGCTGAATTTTTGTCTTAACGAATGGTTGGACCATCCTTCAGGAACCTGAGAGTCACCCTTATTGCCTTCTCCCTCATCTGCCATAAGCAATATATCAGAAAGTCCATTTGATTTACCTTCTACATCTCTCTGGAACTCGTCTCATGCTATTCATCTACACTGTCAACAGCCAAGCACCTGAATCTAAGCTATTATAGTTTTTTTTTTTTTAACCAGGAATAGCAGCACAGCCTCCCTACATTCAACCTTGTACCCAAAAAGTTTAGTCCATTCCCCACGCAGCAGCCAGAGTGAGCTAACACAAAATTCCCAACCAAAGAAGAAAGCCACTATGACAAAGAAGCTTCCTGACATTTGACTGTCACTCCCTTCTGCCCTCAATCAAATACGGCCATATATTTCCTTCTTGCTTTTAATTTTATTTTTTTTTAAAAAAGAAAAAACCTTTTCTATCCTTGAAATGAGACTACCAACCAAACAGTAAGCTGAGAATCAAAAGAATGGGGTTCTGGTTATTTGATTTGTTGTGTGACCACCAAGTTTCACCAGCCATAGAACAAAATTAATAGAATCCGCTCCTTCTCTTCTTGCGCTCAGTTGTTATGAAAATAACTTATGTAAACTATTCAGAATTACAAGGAATACATACATCTAAAGCATTCTTATGTTTTGCTGACATGAAATAATAAATGTGGATGTATCTATGTACATCTGGTTGATGATATGATGTTGTAAGATCTAAAACAAATTTGACAATGTAATTAAGTACCTATCTTTTCACTTTTCCTTGTATTTAGAATCTATCTATATTTATACATGGAGTTGGCCACATGGTCAGATAAATCATGTGCAAATTTGGAGCAGATGTTATTGGGTAGCTGAAATTCCGTGAGGACTGTATTTTACTTAAAAAAAAAAAGACATTCAGCAGACTTCCTACATGCTTCACAGACAGAGAAATATAGCTACTTGAAAAGAATATTTCTATTCTAGAAAGGCTGATTTTAAGACAACAAATGTGCTTGCTTATTGTCTAGTCTTCAGTGAGTCAGACAGAGGAGTGTGTAGGCATTTCCGGGCAGAGGTGGGTGGGCCACCGGGGAGAAGGCTTTTACAGTACCTTCTTTGTCGGTGTGGTCTTGTGCTCTTTCTCTTCTTGCTGGCTGATGGAGATCTCTCCCAGGGCCTTTCACAGTAGCCCACCATGGGTTTGCAGCCTCAGAAATGTGTGTTGGAAAGGGAAGTGGTCAATGTGAGTTAAACTTCAAACCTCACCAATTATAGGAAACAAATCTTTGGCTGTGTACATTTCAAAGATTTTTAAAATCCTCTGTTTTGGTGTGTTTACTCTTTTGAGTCCGTTTCATTTGAAGTCTTTGTTTTGAACCTTGTTTGGAATGACTTTCCAGACATGATTTCCTAGGGAGCAGAGTATCTATCTGAAGGCAAGAGCCTGTGTTGGAGATAAAGTAGGTAATGTTCTGCTCATGCGACCTCTGGCTCCCCTCCTTCTGCTCATGTTACTGAGTGGAGAATCACAGAGCCATAGTCCAGATTTCCTTTTTCTTCTTTGTAATTTAGAAAATGAAAAAGTAAAGCTACAGTGTTCAACGTGGGAGGTCTGGTGGATAAATGGATTAAAAATGACTTAATCCAAACAATGACTCAATTAGATTTTTCTGACATAGAATAAGGCTGTTTCACTTTGCTGATCTCAAATTAGCTTAGGTGTTCTGAATAACTGAAGTAGCACCCTCAGCTGGGCAACTATTTGTTATTTGGGGGCAGAGCTGGGGTGGCTGAGCAGAAGAAGGGGACTTACCAAATGCCCCCTGAGTGCATGCTGGGGTTTGAGGATGGGAGATGCTGAGCTTGCTTCTTTCTCTGCACTGAACACCTGGGTGCAGAAAGCCCCACCATTCATGTTTTCCTGCAGGAAATCCCTGGGGTTGGAAAGGCAGCCAAAGTCCCAGCACCTGACTTGTGCTATCTCAGAATAGCCTGGGTTCAGTCTGGCAAAGTGAATGACAGACAAAGAAGAATGACAAGAATGCCATGAATCTAAAAATCACTTTTCTGGTTGAGGTAATTACAAGGATCGCTGAAAAGAGATTAGATGTTATCAATCTGTTTAGAGATTTATGTATGCCTATTAAGATTCAGTGCCAAAGCTGGACTATGCTGCCCTTGTCATTTTATTGTTTCAACTATTTATTAAATACTTACTATGTACTAAGCACTATGCTAATCCCAGTGATCACATGACATCACAACTAAGCAGATTTCCATGTTGTTTTCATCAGTACAGTGTATTATTCATAATAGATTGAATAAAAAAAAAGTAGTTTGAATCACAAAAACAAGCAGACTGTAAGAACATACAACAAAATATTAGGTATGGCTCTTTGGGTAATTAAATAATGGGATATTTTTATATTCATATAGCATTTTAAATATAAATAAATAAATACACACACACACACATGCACATATGTACACATACAAACACATACTACACTACTCAGGATATGTCTAACTCAGGCTACCAGGCAATATCCCTCAACAATGAATCATCTACAATTAGCAAGGGCAGCATGTTATTTGTTGCCATAACTACATAAATCTTTACCCACTAGTCACTTACCACATTTGCATTGAAAGCTGGTTGATCTAGATTTCTACTTAGGAAGCCCCCACTCTTAGATCCTCTTAGATTTCTTCATAGCTTTGCAATACATAGTTCTTAGGTGGACAAGTTTAGTTCAAGTCCCAGAGAACCCATATGTCAACACCTATTTGTTTTGACATACTTTATGTGTAAGAAAATGGAATTTATGTCAAAATTACATTGGAATTTTCAAAGCCAACATAAAAAGCAGGCCTTCCATTTTCCACTAGAAAACTTCATGACACTATTGCTTTTAATCTTTTTTCTTGGGTCAAGTTTAGACAAGAAATGTAAACTCTAGGTAATTCCAAATATGCTGAGGTAAGGAGAGACACCTACTACTGGAACACTGAGGACTTTGGTGAGTAGCACTGGGGATACCCCACTGGTGAGTGATGACCACGGACTTAACCTTATAAATGCTGATTGCATTGAGTAAGCATTTTGAGGTTTCATGTGAATGTTCCTGTCTTAACACATTTGCAGAATTTGTAAGAAAAACAACAATAAGTGAAATATTTTGTGACTTAGATATGACCAAAGGTTGTCTTGCTGCAGGGAGAAGGTCTGTAGACTTGTCCTAAATGAAATTTGATGATGCTGTGAGTCATGCATACAGCCAAAGTGACATGACATTGATAATTATCTGTAGTCTGAGAATGCTGCCTTACTATTGTTATAAAGTTCAAGGCACAAAGTGACTGAATATTATTTTTGCTTTGCACTCAACCAGTGGAAAATACCAGTTTTGAATTTGGACCTGACAAAGTGCACCTCTAAATTATACTTTGATTATCTCAGCATAAATTTTCTTCACATGTTTGCTAAACAGGGTAACATTGCCATGGATACTTCCCACTGTCCTATAACCTCCCTCACACATTCCGGCACTTTCTCTCAAAGCTACCACATATGATACCAATTGAACACATTAGCATGTCACTTGTCCTTAGCATGGATGACAAATTCAGAGAAAAAGCTGCATAAAAAATATGAAAAGAGAGGAAACATAAAATAGAGGAGAATGAGAGGGGTGGAGACCCACAACTTGACAGAGTAAATGTACTTGGGTGACTTAACCCTCTCCTAGCTCATGGAGCCTTCATGCTTTAGCTGATCAGAATCGCTTCCTGTGTGAATGGTTGGAATAGATGAAGTGATATGTTTAACTGAGATAGCTGGCAACAGGGGACAGAGAGGGAAGAGAGCTGTGGCATACAGAGAAGGAGCAGACAGCTTTCTCCCCATTCACTAATGTGGGAGTTAAGAGACAACCCATTGTTACCCCAAAGTGCCACACACAGAGAACCTGTGCTCAGCTTTCAGCTTTCAGAACCTGAGCTGTGTCAAATGGAAATATCTTTCCTAAAATCACTTTGGAAGGTCTGTCTGGAAACTGGCCATTCTGAATTATGTATTGGGCTAATCAGAGGGCACAACAAGACTATTGGTATCTACTTATTTTCTGGTGGGTTGTGACAAAGAGATTGCAAGTGAGCACAGCACAGTAAAGACAAGTGTTACTGTTATTTTGCTGCCTGTGTTCTCTTCTAAATGTCTCTGAGATCTGTCCACTTCTCTCCACCTCTACGGCCAGCTAAGACCCAGCCACTTACTCTGCAATGTCTTTGTCACTGCACTTGCTTGGCCTTGTTCACCATCTCCAATAAATTCTCCTCACTGCAGCCAGAGTCTTCCTCTCAAAACTCAGATGTAATCATAGCTTTCCTCTGCTTAAACACCTTCGGTGGTTTCCCATTTTATTCTAAGACAGAATCCAAAGTCCCTCATGTAGCCTATGAAGTCCACGTGGTGGGCTTCTCCTCTTTTCCCCAACCCCTCCTGCTTCCAGGCTCCTCTCACACCACATTTCCCTCTCTTCTCCTCCTTCAGGACGTACTGGTCATCTTCACGCTGGGCCATGGCATGTGCTATGCCCTGCGCCTGGATGCCCCTCTCCTCTGCCCCTTGCAGGCCCTCCCGTTCCCCTCCCCTCTTTTAGATCTTGGCTCAGGCATTACTTCCTCAGAGAAGCCTTCCCTGTCCCTCAGCCAGGCCAGGCTCCCTTGTCACTCGCCATCACAGACCCATGTTCTTTTTCTTCATGGTACTTCCTATAGTTAGAAATGAGACATTAAGCAAATAATCATGCTGCTGGGGGCGCTTCCTCTGGAATATAAACTTCATGAATGTGGGAATTGTTTCTGAGTCACCACTTTATCCTTAGCTCCTAGGACAGGGCCTACTCGGTAGGTACTTGGTAAATATTTGTATTCTCACCACTTATACTCACTAACCTAGTCATGCACCAACTTTCCAACACCCACAACCAACTGTGATGAGCAGATGACTTTTACTTCTGTTATCCTTTTCCTCCTCCTTTATACTTTACCTCTGAAGAGCTGACTTCATCAAAAACAAGATAAATGCTTTTTATAAGAGATGACTCTCTTTGATGATAAATCATGCTTAGAACATAGAATAGAAAGAAGAAACACAGTTTTATTTCTTTATTTCTATTTGCCATCTTGAATTGACAACAATTTCTGGACAACCTGGAACTGTTGGGTTGGCAGGCTGAGGAACACAGAAAAATCAAAGTGGGCCCAGGTTAGGAACCAGATCCTAGTCAGCTAAGCTCTCTCTTCCAATAAAGCCACCCAGAACTGACTCTCCTCTCTGCCTGGACAGTCAGCAGCGTTCACATGACCCCAAATGAGTATGAGCAACTGGGTCCTACTGGCTGCTCCTCAGGAGCTGTGGCACTGGGACAACTCAGAACCTCTTAATCATGGTGACAGACCAAAAGGCTTAAAGCCATACTTAGCCACAAAGAATATTACTGTAAATTGTGTGAGTCGATAATGCACAAGAAAGAATCCCAGAGGATCGCAGCTTAGCACATAAACACACTAAAAAGAAAAGGCATTTCTGTGCTAGGACTGGTTATAGTGAGTGCTAATGACTTCATGTATTCATTCACAGAGCATTTGGAGAAGTGGGAGTGAGTCAGGAAACCCATCTTTTGGTTAAATTAATTTGGAAACTCAGAGACACACAGTGAACACTGCCCAAGTTCCCAGAGCAAGTCAGTGGCAGAACCAAGACAAAGAACTTGCTCTGATTACAGCCAACTCAGGGTTCTTTTGCTTAGTCCACAATTATAAAAGGGTTTTATAAGGTGGGGTCCAGGGACCACTGGCATCAAAACCACTCCAGAGAGTTTGTGGGAAACACTGATGCAAAAACCTCTTATGATGAGACTTAGACATAGACATATTCACAACTTTACCAAGGATTCTGATGTGTACTAACATTTGAGAACCACACAGCTAGACTTAAATTTCTGCCTTGAAAGCTTACATATTTTCCAGTTTTAGTCTCTCAACAAAATTTGCACCATTTTTTTTTTAGGATAAAGAGAAAGAAGCATGTAGAATAAAGTCCATTTTCTACTTGACTCTCCCATTTGAAGTTACTGTACTTGGGCTGAATAAAGGGCCTTCTGCATTATGAGAACTTGGGAGAGAATAAATATATTGTTAAAATTAGATAAATCATTTTGAATGAGGGAAGGGCATTCCTCTTCAGTGGCCTCTGGTGGAACCGATCCAACCCACTGCTCAGACTTAGAGTCTGAAGGGACTTTTTACAGCCCAGAGGGTTAAACAGTGAAATCCAGAGCCTGTCCACTGGAGGAAGATAGAAGTGATCCTCCTTGCTTTGGGTCACAACACTGGAGACTGGAAGGAGGTATAGGGGGAAATAGTAGTAGGTCAGTCTTTGCAGAGACTATAGCTCATCTCAGTTCTGAAAGTTCTTCTGAGCTCATCCTGGCTTGTTGGGATGCTTAGGGATCTGGCAAACACAAACACATTTCCTCTCTAGAATTATAACATCATCTTAACTTTCTATTTCTACATAAAAAAATGTTTAATACAATGTTCAACACAAGATTAAAAATAACCAGAACCACTCAAAGATAAGACAACATGAAAGTAAGGTAATAAAAACAGAAAGAAGAAACAGGCACACAGGGCTTCTTCAGATGTCAGAGTCACCATATAGACTTTACAATAACTATGTTATTTGTATTTAAAGAGCTAAAAGATAAGCTTGAGAATTTTTGTCAGAGAACTAACAGTTATAAAAAAGAATCAAACATAAGTTTTGGAAATTAAAACTACAATAACTGAAATTAAGAACTCAACGGATGGGTTTAACAGGAGGTTAGAAAATTGGTAAGACAGATTGGAATATTGTACTTTTATTGTGATTTGTAGACCAGATGCATTGGCATAACCTAGGAGTGTTTTTTTTTTAATAAATTCGTTTTATTTTAAAATAGTTTAAGATTCACAGAAAAGTTGCAAAAATAATACAGAGAGCTCTCTTACAACTCACACCCAATTTCTCCTATTATTAATGTTATACTGTATATTTGTATATACAATGTTATATTGTATATTTGTCACAACTAATGACCCAGTATTGATACATTATTATCAACTAAAGCCCACAGTTTATTCGTGCTTCCTTAGTTTTTACTTCATGTCCTCTTTACATCTGGGAGCTTTTTAGAAATACAGAATTTTCGGACCTACTACAGACCTAGTGAATCAGAATCTATATTTTAATAAGATCTCCATATGATTCTAAAGATATTCAAATCTGAGAAGTGTTAGAAAAGAAAATTTTTTGGAATGAAGCATGAGAAGAAAAAAACAATAAAAAATATAAAAGAGAAGGTAAAAGGCGGGTGAAGAGGCCTTACATAAGTATAATTGCAGTTTCCAAAGGAGAATACAGAGAGAATGAATCAGAAGCAATATTTTAAGAGACAATGGCTGAGAGCATTCCAAAACCAATAAAAGATATTCTAGAAGTTTTAGGAAACCTAATTAGGAACAAAAGGAAATCCACATCCAGGTACGTTACAGTAAAATTGTTAAAAAGGAAAGACAAAAACAAACAAAGACAACTGTAAATGCAGCCCAAAACAAATAAACAAAAAGAGATTACCTTCAAAGGAGTAACTATTGGACTCTCAGCTGACTTCTAAACAGAAATAGCAGGAGCCAAATAGATATTGGAATGATATCTCCGCAGTGCTGAAAATGCATAACTGCTAACTAGAATACTGTACTCACAAAAAAAAAGTTCTTCAGAGGTAATAACATGATGAAATTCAGATAAACAGAAAATAAAGAATTTTTCTCTAGCAAGCTTATACTAAAAGTAAATAAATAAAAAGTACCTTTCAGCTACAAGGAAAATGATTCCAGATGGAAGTTTGGAGATGCAGAAAGAAACAAAGAACAATGGAAATGGAAAATATGTGGGTAAACCTAAATGACTTTCAATTGCATAAAATAACAATAATGTATTGTGGGTTTAAAATATATAAAAATTAAAATACAAATAATAGCAAAAAGTTAAAATATTAAATAAAACCTTGCATTGTCCAGAAAGAAATACTAATTAATATTAAATTTTCAAAAGTCAAAATGCATGGTGTAATCTCTAGAATAAATATCAAGAGAATAATTAAAAATCACATAAAATTCTTAAGTTAATAGAGGGATAAATGTAAATATAAAAATAATTAGTCAAAAGCAAGGCAAAATGGGTAGGGAAGGGAATATAGAACATCAAGAAAAATAGGAAGCACTGAGTAAGATGGTAAATTTAAATGGAAATGTATTCGTTTTTACAATTTAATGAATTGATTTAGGTAATAAAGAGCCTGATTCCATTTTTAGATATTTGACTATTTATAGTTTTAAATCTCACCTCTCTCCTCTGGCCCTGTGCCCTGCATCTAGAAAAGCTGGGTGCTCCCTCCTGTGGCTCTAGTAGGAGATTCAAACTATGTGTGTCCTTCCTTGTGTGAGGGACTCCTCACCCCAAGCCAATCCTCTAACCATAGTCTCTTTTCTTGCTCTCTCAAGCCATTCAGGCCTGTGTGAGCAGTCTGACATGTTTACCTAGCCTCAATGATGTAAGTAAGAAACCTCATATCCTCTTGGCGTGCATGTATGATGTCATCAGTCTCAACATCGAAATCAAATTTTGGGTAGGGGTCTGTCTTGCTTCTTCGGCTAAAACCGTTTACACTTTCTAATTAAAAGATCAAGATTATGACATCTGATTAAAAACTGCAAAACCTAACCATTAACCATTTATAAGAGATATATATAAAATACAAGGTTACAGAAAAGTTGAAAGTAAAGGACTAAAAAATATGGAAATCACTACATATATTTAATTTTGCTATATTAATATTTAAAGATAAAGTAGACTTTAAGGTAAAGTGCATTACCAGAAATAAACATTTCTCAAAAATAAATAGCTCAGCTCAGAGGATGATGTAACTAATCTAAAATTATGTGCATTTACTTAAAGAACTTCAAGATATTAATGCATGAATCAAATTTCAAACACTAAGAGAAATAGAAATGTACATTCATAGACTGTTGCAGTCCTATTTCAATAACTGAAAGAACAAGCAGACAAAAAGCCAGTAGAAATACAGAAAATATAAACACAATTAGCGAATTGACAGAGTGGACTTACTTTTTGCACTTCAAGCTGCAAAAGATATATTTTTTCTCAAATGTACGTGGAGTATTTATAAAAATTGAACAAGGGTAGTTACATGAAGCTTTCCTTTTTGACAAATTATTGAGCTGAATATTTTTATTTTATTCACATTACTGTTTTTGTACTATATTTCCACAATAAATTGGAGATTCTCTTTCTAGGATTATTAAGATCTTTCATGGTGTAACAGACTGAGGCTCCTTCTACCTCACCGTTTATATCTTCCATTTTTAAGGCCACCCTTTTCCAAAATGTCTGCTGAAACTCCAGTCATTGGAACCACATTTCAAACATAGGAAGAAGACAAGAGGGACTTCACAACTTCCTTTTAAAAACATTTTCTAGAATTTGTAAGTACTATTTCTGCTTATATACTATTGGCCAGAAATTAGTTACTTTCACATCTAGCTCCATGGAAGGCTGGGAATAGAGTCTTTATTTTAGTTGGCCATGAACCAAGTGAAAAAAAAAAAAAAAGAAAAAATTGAAGCTTTCATTGCTATACAGAGAAAACTAAAATGATAGCTAGATACCGAAAGAGAGAAAAAGATTCATATTCATATTTTGATCTTATTTAATAGAATTTTTCTCCAGCCCCACCAGCAAAAAAAAAAAAAAAAAAAAAAAGTAAAAAATGGACCAACTTTGCTTCCTAGGGTTCTCTTTGCCTATATTTCTATGGTGTGGTATGATGTAGGAATGAATAAGCCAGAGAGGAACAGGCAAAAAAGCAATCATTAAGTGACCTCTGCATCCATCCACACCCTAAACATAGTAGGTTTAATGAATAGGCTATGGAGGTCTTGCCTTTCAAGTTAAAATGACTGAATTGCATGAAAACTGAAGTTATTAATAAATACAGCCTCTATTTCACATAGGATGTCCAAGTCTAAATCAAATGCAACTGTTGAAAGGCCAGATGTTATTCCCATTGCTCCATTTTAGTGTTTTCCTGGAAGTGATCTCACCCTGATGGTAATGCCGTTGTCCAACTGTGCATACTATTTATATCTAGAACCCTGGCTTTCAGGTTTAAAATGCACCAAACTGCAAACAGCTATTGCTTTGCAGGCTGAGCCTGTCACAGAGAATTCAAGCAGAATCCTTAGGCTGTAGTATGTTAACGTTGATAGCTGTCAAGGCAGGCATTTATGTAATTTGTTAACATGTGGCAATACTGTTATAGGGCTCTAATGCATGATTTAGACAGTGTCTCCACATTAGCCAATGTGGGGAATCAAAGTGTTCACTGTCCCCTTCCATGAAGCAAAAAGTTAACTGCAATTAATTACCTCCTACAGATTAAAAACTATATACTCTCAAATTGGGACTCTCTCAGTCAGAGCCATAAATGGAGTGCCAATCCTTAAAAGAAAAAAAAGAAAGAGAGAGACTAACAGGAATAAGTTACGATGATTCTTTTTATCTGGAGTATTTTCTTGTTTTTGTTTTGATTTTTTTGAGTGTCAGGATAAAGAGGCATCATGAGAAAATAAACTGTAATAGCTTAGATTTTTTAAAGGATAATGATATCATTTTGGTTTTATGCATTCATTTCACAATAAAAACATTTTTATGATGAAGCAAAAACAGTAGTTACTAACACACTGATAGCTATCTACACTTTTAATAGTTCATTCACATTTTAAATGTGAGATAAAACATTTAGATGGTTCTTATGTTGAATATCGAAATGAAGACAACTAATGCCTAAGACTGATAAAAAAACAATAACTAATATTTCTGGGGTGCTTCCTATGGGCCAGGTCCTCTGCTAAGTGGTTCATATGCTTCATCTCATTGGTTAGAATGAGGGAGGTTATGTTATTATCCCCAGATTCATCAGAGGAAGGTGAGATGCAGGGAGGATTATATCACTTATCCTAACCCATGAGGCTTTTGGAAAGTGGAGCTGGGACTTAAGCCCAGGTCGCTGGCCCCATTGCCTGTCCGTGTAAGCCTGGACTGCACAGCCTGGAATTCAATGAGACATAACGCATTATGAGAGTTTTAGCTCAGTGTTTGGTACATAATGAACTACTAATAAAGGCAAAATGAAGGGCATTTACCCCAAAACAGGCTAATGCAAGCTCCAACTCACATACCATCCACATCACAAAAGGTGTCGGAAAGGAGGACTGTTATGAAAGGTAACAGGAGCTGTGTGGTTGAGGGTCCCTTTCTGGTTCTACCTCTGCCTCACAATTAGCCCTGGGTTCCAGCCCTGCCTCACTCATTTCCTGAGCAGCTGGGTGGCTTTGGACCTACCACTCTTCTCTGGACCCAACTTTCTTCTGTAAAACAAGAAGATGATGCCTCCTAAGCTTCCTGCTGCTCTGAACTTCTGCAACTCAAGTCATCTCCTAAGATTTAGCCTGGGAAAATCAGTCCAGGAGTTTAGAGGGATTGATATCTGCCTTCAGTATATAGAAAGAGATTAATTGCCTTATTAAGAAAGAAAGCAATGCACTCTTAGGATCAGCATTTTCCACAAAAGATGAACTCTATTTCGATAGCAACTGGCTGTGGTAGCAAAATTGCAAACTTCCAATATGAGCATGACTCAAGACCAGAGGGCCAGGAAAGACCTTTAGAATAGCTGATGGAATCGAATTATGCCAACAACTTTCATAATCCACTTCAGACCCAAATGCGTCAGTCAGGATGGGAATTGCAGGCAGGCTGCTCAGGAGGGCAAAGTTGAGGCTCTAAAGTCTGCTGAATGGCACCCACTAGTGGAAGGTCACTATGTGGCCATGCAAACTTGCTGGTCACATGAGTTCCAACAGCTCTACACTGTTTAAGCCATAAGTCCACTTATGCATCTTGTGCATGGGGAAAATGAAGGAGAAAGAGGAAATGCCTTTTCCAAGGCGATCGGATTTCGAGGCAGAGTTGACTTGTTGGCAGTCATTTTGTTCCATGCAGAGAAGTCACCTTCTGTATAATATGCTAATAGTTATCCATCATAACCTATTATTTAATATTTACTTGTTGCTAGATGCTGGTCACCATATCAGAAGAAAGTGAAAATTTGCTCTATACTTAATCCAGGGAAATATAAAATGTTTGCAGTCAGTTCCTTCGGTTCTTTCATAACTGAATAACTGTAAATAAATGCTTGGGATCCCAGGAATATTTTATTGGAATCAAATGATTTATAGAAATAAATAACATTGGAAATAGGAGTTATTAGACATGTATTTTGAGCTTCTTGTGAGTGACCAGGGCAGCATGTTTCAAATTCTCAAATAGAAAAATCTGACAAAACGTACCAAATTGTCTCAAAATAATAGTAGTAATGCCATTTACTAGTTCTTATCCCTCAAAAGGCTTCACATTTTCATAATATATATGATGGGTCCGATGTTACTATAATTCTGAAATAATTTAAGTGTCTCAGAAAAAGTTCTGAGATAGTTTCAAGAAGAGGCACTGACAAATCTAGAAACAGCTAGGACAACTTCATGGAGCAGGTAGGATTTGATCTGAACCTTCAAGATAAGAAAGGCATTTAGGCAGAAGCAAAGGAAGGAAACAGTGGTCAGGAAAACTCACAGGGATGCATGGTGGTGGTTGATGCAGGAAGGAGCTCCACAGAGAGAGTATTCAGAGTGGCCCTGCTATAGCTCACTTTATTATGACTTTAACTTCTCAAACTTCTCCCTTTCTCAGCTGGATTCTTTCTTGCCTCTGTGCCTAGCTTAGAATTTAGTCAGGCCTTGCAAGTGAGCTTGTCAGCCCTGGGATTTAGCTACTTTGCTACCTCCCTCTGCTGGTCATGTCCTCTGCTGCCACTCCTGGGTAGCCAGACACTGCTGCAGAGTCACAGAGCCTGGCTTCCTGGGCCCCAGATGCTTGGCAATCCTTTTATTTATTTCCCATTTCTCAGCTGCAGTGGCTGGTCCAAACAATGCTTAACATCGGGTTCGTGGTCATTTCCTCACTACCTTCATATCTTCTACTTATCCCATCTAGAAGATTGAGGCTATGCTACATGAGCTCCCCAAAATACCCTGTCCCTACTCGAAAATGTTTCATCATCTCCTCTTATTCTCTAGATCAACCCCTCACCTTTACACATCAACTCTTCAGTTAAGATACTATAATTAGATCCCCTGACTCTCACATTTACAGTCTCTCCCAGAAGAGAGCACTATATTTGCTCTGGGCATTCTTAGGTGAATGTGAAACATACAAGGGAAAATCTCTATCCTACATATTCAGACCTGGGCTCTCGTGGTTCTGAGAGACTGGGAATTCGTATTAGTCCCAGAAAGACTGTCCTTGGAGACAGGACAATGGATGTAGAAAAGAGCTCCCTAAGAGCCAAAGTCAGACAGACATCACTTAACTTGTCTGAGCTTCAGTTTTGGCAAAAACAAGCAGCAGGAACAACTGAAGTAGTAAATGCACAACAAAACGGCACTTTGTTCTTTTTAAAAGGAACATATCAAAGAATGAAATCCCCTAAATAGTTAAACAGAGGATTTATGTGTAACTTTCTATAATTCCAGCAAAGCAACATTTTCTTTCTTTTTTTTTAAACAAGGTTTTGGGAACAAAGAGACAAACTAACTTTTGATAAAGAAAGGTATTTCAAAATATTTTATGATAATCAACAAAACATTAAGTCATTTAATAAGTGATTTTTGTTTCAGAAACCATGGGCCAGAAGCCCTCTTCCAACTAGCATTGCTTTAATCTCTATTTGCTCAACGTACCACTTTGCTCTTTGTTGCCAGTCCTTCTGTTTCTGTATGCTTTGGTGGTAAATACAAAAAGATGTGCAGTGAGCTCACAAAATGTAAAACATGCTAATGAAATGAGAGAATCAGGAATATTTCTCTTGCTCAATCATTTTCATTACGTCTTATTTCTCTTCTAACTCCTCATTAAAAATTTTAAATTGGACAGACATGAGGAACATTTTCAGTGAGACTGTAATTAGGTATATAAAGCTTCCATAAATTAAACTAACAAAATGAAATTTCCTAAAATCCTGTGAAGGCTCCCCAGCCACAGGCTCCACAGGATGCCAAGCTTTATTTCTGTTCTAGTTCAACTCTTAAAGTCAAAACACATAATTAAATTCTTATTCCTGAAGCAAAGGTGCTAGGATGATGAGGTGGTTAGTTTTATGTATCAACTTGATTAGGTCCCATGGTATGTACCCAGGTATTTGGTCAAACACTAGTTAAATGTCTCTGTGAAGGTATTTTTTTAAATTAACATTTAAATCAGTGGACTTTAAGAAAAGCACTTTACTCTCTATAATGTGGTTGGGACTCATTCAACCAGTTGAAAGTCTTAAGAGAAAAAAGATAATGGTCTCCCAAGGAAGAGGGAAATCTGCCTCCAGTCTGCCTGCAGACTCCAAGCTCTAACATCAGCTCTTCCCTGGTCTTCTATCCTGCCCACTTACCCTGCAGATTTTGGACTTGCCAGCCTCCACAACTGCATGAGCAAGTTCCTCAAAACAATATATCCTCATTATCTTTCTTTATATATGTATGTGTGTGTGTATATCTATATCTATATCTATATCTAGGTCTAGATCTAGATCTAGATATACATACACACACATACTTAGAAGTATATAGAGCGTTATTTTGTATTTATGTTCTTTTATGAAATACATATTGTTATTTTGTATATATGTAAAGACACACACACAACTGGTTCTGTTTCTCTAGAGAACCTTGACTGATTCAAATGGGTACTCTTGTTTACTGCAGAGAGAAAACATCTCCAGCATAAAGATCTTACCTGAATTTAGAATCGCAAAAGGTACTTCCAGGTTAGGACTATTACATTTTCCCTGAAAATGTCTGTTTACTCTGTTGTCTGGTTAAGGTACAGTTTGGATAAGGTGATCTATTCTGAAGGTCACATTCTCTGTTTTTTTACATCCAACAGGTCCAATCAAGTTCCTTTTCTTGACAGTTCTTATGTAACAATAGCAGAAAATACTGTTTTATATCTCTGATATATCTTTTCATAAACCTTTTAAAGTAAATTTTGAAAACAGATGAAAACACAAATGTATCTAGTCCTGCAAAAATGTATTTAAACATCCAAAAATTACTCCCCTATCCTCTCTCAGAGCATCTAACCCAAATATTCCTGGAGCAGTTCCAGATCTCCCTAGAGTCAAATGAAATTCAAAAATTCCATTTTTATCGTTGGAAAGAAGCAAATGGTAGGATTAGGCTTGATTTACAAGGCCTCTGAAATGCTTCTTCGACTCAGCCAGCTTCACGGCAACCAACTTTCCCTCCACCTGTTTCACTCCTCTTGGGCCCACATTCACCCTCATTCTCACTTCCAGGGTTGACTCCTCCCAGGTTCTCAGTATTCCCTGGCTTTCTTGCCTCCTTCTTCATCTTCCTTTTCTCATAGCACTTAGTTAAATGGCTTGTACACACTGCCCACTGAATGTTTGATGGCATGTGTTGTTGATCAGTGAAGTAGTGTTGTAACTTTGAAAGTCATTCATGTTGACAGTTTCTTTTTTAGGAAATATCAATAGCTAGAGAGACATTTTAATCCCTGAACAAGAGAGCATCATTTCTTCCATGCTCACAGTTCATTTATCACTTGGTTTAAGATGTTCAGCTGGTCTGAGTCAATCAGAACAATGGTGCCAAGAATGTGTGTGTTGTAACCTCTGGCAATGCTCTGACCATGTCTGTGTGTGGTGTAACTTCAGGGTTCAAAGCTCAGTGGGCCAATCACATCTGTTTACCATGGTTTGGTTTGGGGTAATCTGTGTTTCCCTAGGTGGCCCTGGGCTGTTTGCTTTCTGTTGGTCAAAGTACTAGCAGATGGTGAAACTGGGTGAGGAAATATGCCCACCATGAGTCTGTAAGTATTTGACAGAGTGTGAGTTGTGTATTGACTGGGGCTTGGTACATTCTGAAATCTTAAGACTCAAATGGTCATTTCTCACAAAAAATTCTCAGGCAGGGTTTTAAAACCAAAAAGCTCTCACTTGAAAAAAAACAGATTTAAATTAAAAAATAGGTATTATCTTCCTTGACTGCATATTTGTACCTAACAAAATGAAGAAAACCTTTAAGGGAAAGTTTATGTCTAATTTAAACCCCATGGGCTAGAGTGATCTTATTTTATTTTGTGTAGGTGGCCACCGATGTCTTTTAGCCACAAAGGTATGCCACAAAGAGTCAATCAGTTCACAAGAGTTCTTGAGAGCAACCTTAGTAAAATATCAGTGGCTGTCAACTGTGAAGGTGGTCACTGTGTGATTTAATGAGTTGTGAGAAACAGCCTTCTCAGTTTTGATCAGCTCTGCCCTTAGAACACAGTAGATAGAAAGAAGAAAGTCATTACATTCTACATGAGTACAAGCAGTCCCCATGGGGTCATGGCTCTGATGGCCGGATACAGCCACACAGCTTCATGTAAGGACTGAGCACAGACAGCAGCCCAGAGACACTGTTCCTCAGAAAAAACAAACACTGCACATACTAAAGACTTAAATCAGCTATTTTAAATATGTTCAAAGAAGTAAAGAAAATGGTGTATAAAGAACCACAGGTAAGTATGAGAAAAATATCTCACCAAATAGAAAATTTTAATAAAGAGACAGAAATTATATGTGAAACCAAAAAAGGATTCTAGAGTTGAAAAACACTCTAGATGTTTAAAATAAAAATTAAAAAAATATACTTATTTTAAAAATCTCTAGAGGGGTTCAAAAACAGATTTAAACAGGCAGAAGAAAGAATCAACAAATTTGAAAATATGTCAATTGAGATTATCCAGTCCAAGGAACATAAAGAAAAAAAGAATGAAGAAAAATAAAGGCTCAGAGACCTGTGAGGTATCCTAAAACATAGCAATATATTTATAACGCGAGTCCCAGAAAGGAGAGACAGAAAGGGGCATAAAAATATTTAAATAAATAATGGTTGAAAACTTCTCAAATTCGATGAGAAATATTAACCTACACAACCAAGAAGCTCAAAAAAATCCAATTAAGATGAACTCAAAAATTCAAAAGTGAGACATATTATAATCAAACTATCAAAAAGCAAAGATAAAATATAGAATCTTGAAAGTAAAAAGAGAGAAGGAACCTATCACATATATGGAATTCTCAGTGAGATTAACAACTGAGTTATCAGAAATTGTGGAGACCAAATGCAGTGGGATGACATAGTATTGAAAGAAAAATAGTGGAAGTACAGAAAAAAGAAAACTACTGACCAAGAATTCTATATCTGGAAAAATTATCCTTCAAACATAAAAGATTAATTAGGACATTCCCAGATAAGCAAAAACTGAGAGAATTTTTTACTAGCAGATCTGCTCTACAGGAAATGCCAAGGATGTCCTTAAGACTGAAATGAAAGAATACTAGACAGTAAATTAAATACACATGAAAAAAAGAGTACTAGTAAAGGTAACTACATTGGTAAATAAAGAAATAATTATAAATCACTGCGTTTATGAGCACACAATATATAAAGGTGTAATTTGTATGATAAAGCACAAAAGAGGAGGGGAAAATGGAGCTACAAATGGTCAAAGTTTTTGTACACTATTGCCATTAGGTTGGAATTAATCTTAATTAGATTGTTATAAGTTATAATCACTAGGGCAAGCATTAAGAAAATAAAGACTATAAAGTAAAAGAAATTACAAGGAAATTAAAAGTATACTAGAAATAAACATTTCTGAATCATTTATTGAACACAAAAGAAGGCAGTAAGAGAGGAATTAAAAAAAACTATTTGCAGATGACTGACACACCCTTGTATAGAAAAAATTCTAAGGAATTGATCAAAAAATAAAAACTATTAGAGCTAATACTTTTTATTGCTGACAATAAAATTAAGAAAACAATTCATTTATATCATCAAAAAGAATAAAATACTTAGTAATACGTTTAATACATGAAATGTAGGATTTGTATCCTCAAAACTACAAAACTTATTGAAAGAAATTAAAGAGGACCTAATTAAATGGAAAGACATCCAATGTTCAAAGATTGGAAGACTTAATATTGTTAAGATGACAATACTCCCCAAATTGATTTAGAGATCCAACTCAATATCTTTCAAAATTTCAGCTGCCTTTCAATTTTTTTCAGAAAATGGCAACTGACTCTTAAATTCATATGGAAATGCAAGGGATCCAGAATAATCAAAACAATTTTGAAAAAGAAGAAAAAATTGGAAGACTCACACTTCCTGATTTCAAAATTTACTACAAAGTTACAGTAATCAAGTCAGTATGCCATGGGCATAGAATAGACGTATCAATGAATTGAAGTGGAATGGCCAATTCAATTTGATGAGGGTGCCAAGAAATTAAATAGGGGAAATAATAGTCTTATAAACAAATGATGCTGGAAAAACTGGATATCTACATACATAAAAAATAAATATAAATCCCCTACTTCTCACCATATACAAAAACTAACGCAAAATGGATCAGACCTAAATGCAAGAGATAAAATTATAACACTCTTAGACTACAACATAGGTTTAAATCTTCATGACTTTAGATTAGACAATGGTTTCGTAGAAATGACACCTAACATAGGCAGCCAAAGGGAAAAAAATTATAATTGAACTTCATTAAAATTAAAAACTTCTATACTTCAAAGGACACTATCAAGGAAGTGAAAAGGCAATTCACATAATGGGACAAAATACTGCAAATCATATATCTGACAAAGATCTTGTATCCTAAATATATAAACTCTTACAACTAAATAAAAAGATAATCTAATTAAAAATTGGGCAAAGGATTTAAATAGACATTTGTCCAAGAGAAATATACAAATGAGCAATAGGCATGGGAAAAGATATTAAAATTCAAATCAAAATCACAGTGGGATACCATTTTACATCCACAAGAACAGCTATAATTAAAAAGATAATAAGTGTTGGTGAGAACATGGAGAAATTGGAAATCACATACATTGCTGGTGGGGATATAAACTGATGCAGTCACTTTAGAAAACAGTTTAACAGTTCCTCAAAAAGTTAAACACAGAGTTACCATGTGACCCACCAATTCCAGCCCTAAGTATATACTCAAGAGAATTGAAAACATAGATCCATACAAAAACTTGTATTATTCATAATAGCCAAAAGTGGAGATAATCCAACTGTCCATCAACTGAGGAATGGATAAACAAAATGTAGTACATTTATTCAATGAAGTATCATCCAGTCATAAAAAGGAATACTTATGTATGTTACCACATGGATGAACCTTGAAAACATTATGTAAAGTGAAAGAAGCCAGACAGAAAAGGCCACATGTTGTATGATTTCATTTACATGAAATGTCCAGAATAAGCAAATTCATAGGAAAAGTAGATTAACAGTTGTCAGGAGCTGGGGAAAGTAGGGAATGGTGAGTGACTGTTAATGTGTATGGTTTTTCATTTTAGGGTGATGAAAATTCTAGAACTAGATAGTGGCAATGACTGCATGAATTTTAATATACTAAAATCCACTGAATTGTATACTTCAAAAGGGTGAATTTTATGATACGTGAATTAAATATTAATTTTTTAAAAAGATTAATATGTTAGCAGATATAAAAAACATACATTTAATATATATTATAGTTATTCCTCTTCCCCCATTTCCAAGTCCTAAGGAAACACTGACGCCTATGCCATCATGTTTACCCATGGCCTTTTATGTTACCTGGCCTACCTCCAGGTACTCCAGTTGAAAAACATGAGCCTAGGGAGCCAAAAAGGAAAGCAAGGAGCCAGAGGTTCATGGGCCCATTTGGTGTCACCAAGGGGGAAACATATTCTATTTCATCATGGAAAAGGGAAGAGACTTTTGGCTGGATCACACAGTTGGCTAGAAATGCCCTTAAAATTCTTCAACTCTTTTTACTCATTCCACATTCATCAAACCACTTTTCCAAAAGTTTTAACAAGAAGTGAGTATATCTCACCAGTACAGAAGAACTGTCATGTCCAGTGAAAATCATCTATCTCTATCAATCATGTCTCTACCTATCATCCATCCATCCATCCATCCATCCATCCAATCTATCTATCATCTATCTATCTAATCTATCTATCTATCTATCTATCTATCTATCTATCTATCTATCATCTATCTATCTATCTATCTATCTATCTATCTATCTATCTAACATCTACCTATCTCTACGTATCTATCATCTCTATCTCTCTCATCATCATCATCATCATCATCATCATCATCATCATCTATCTGTCTATCTCTGTTCATTTATTTGGCTTTCAGTAACTTGACAAACTTGAATCATGCTCCCTGAGTCTGAGTCTAGGACACTGAAAAAACTAAGGGCCAGACTCTAGATTAAGGTAAATTCACCTCAATTAAGAATGACAAGTAGATTTTAATCTATATGCTAACTTCAATGCATTAACAATTGAGAAAGATTCTGTGATGAGCAAGATCATAATGATATGTCTGAGTATAGTTTGACAGAACAGCCTGCTTGAGAAATAATGTCTCCCATGGACATAGGCAGGAAAGTAGTGTGTCTACTGCACATTTACTGCCCTGACTCAGATAATGCACTCTCAGGGACCTCTAGCTAGAAAACCTCCTGGCCACATCCTTCCAGCTTGAAGTGCTACATTAGACATGATACAGAGTTGTACCATATGTCCACATTTTATAAATAGAGCTTTAGTAGTTCACAACCTAATACTCCACTACAATGATCACAATCTGTTCTCTCCATTATTCCACAATGAAAAAGGAAATGGCTTATTAGAAAATGCTTCTTTAGGTTCCTGTCTTCTAGGATAAGTTGATTACCTCATACATTAGAAACCTTAGATGTAATACTCCAAATTAAAATTATTTTTGTGATCAAATCCCATTCCCTTGCTTATTTCACCTCCCAAAGCAGTGATGACTAATGAGTCATACTTGTAGTTATTTCCATTCTCTGTCAGCACAGAGGATTTAGTGGGAGGGAGGGTTTAGAGCAGGTAGAATGCATGATTAAAATGTTTACTTAGCATTTTCAAAACATGGAAGATACCAAGTGGAGACTCATCACGAAACTTCAGCTTCCACCAGCCTAACAAGTATATTTAACATTTTCATTACTCTCATCATGACTGCTGACATTAGTAGAGTGGTTCTGGTTTCTGAATGCATCTGGTTAATAAATCAGTAGCTTAACATAGCCTACTGTTTCTAGGCAGGTTCACTCCAGTGAAACACAGGACAGAGGTAGGGAGCTGGTTGTGTTTAGTCAGGTCACTCAGGCCAATGATCCTTCGCAAAGCACACTGGCCCCATCTCTTTTACAAAGGTCTCAAAACTACAGATCAAATCAAAGATCAAAGATATTGAAGAAATGATTTCCATAGCCTTTCATCCATTATTCCCACAGCTAAGGAAAAACAAAAAGTTTTCATGTAAATGCTACCCAATGGAAATACTCGGACATACCCTACACTTTACCTCTTCTGTTTTTTAGTGATCTATTAAAATCCTTAGTCTTTTCTTGCATTTAACTTTTAAAGCTATGCTCAGTTGTAGGTCCTATTTAATAAAACACTGATATTTTCCTGACAAGAGAGACTAACTAAAAAAGAGAAATACATACATTCAAATGTTTGTGAGAAATTCATGTTTTATATTTTTTGAATTTTGAGGGGCAATTTTTGCAGTAAGAATGTATTATTTATATAATCAGAACAAAAAAATCGCTACTTCTTAAATATCTATAAAAAATTATCAACCAAAAAAACATAATTAGCCTTAGGAGAAGAAAATTCAGTGTTTTCTTTGACTTATGGCTTATCAGAGAGAAGAAAGACAGACAGACAATTGGCAAGAAAAGATTTCTGCCTACTCATACTAGGGGTATAGACTTCTTTAACATTTATCTGCAACAGAGCTAAGGTCTCAGAATCAGAACATGGCCCTCGGAGTTCCTTTGAAGTACACATTCCACATATAAACATGATATATGGGCTGCCAGAATTTGCCCATAAACAAGGTCATTTCCATGAGAGCTTCTCAGGGCTTCAGCCACAGGACACAGGAAACAGATGAAGACTTATAACTAATTCCACTTTCTAGTAGATGAGAAGGTAAATTATCAATCCACAAGAAAGAATAAATTTTTTGATTCTTTTATGTGTTCTAGTTCAGCCCCATAGGACAAGCCCCTCCCATCTGTGAGACAGTAGGCCAGGGTCCAGGGCTCTACCTGCTGTCCTAGGACAAGAAGAGGTAACTGACCCACACAGGGATCACCTTTATGACACTGACCTCATTAGCTCACTGTCCTCACCTAATGAAAGAGACAGTCAAACAAAACAAACATCAGCTTATTTCAACTGAAAAACACTGTCAATGACCAGCTTTCAGGAATGTTGTATTTACAAATGGAGAAACTAACGCTTCCAAAAGTCTATACGAATTTCCAAGTTTTTCTCATTCGAACACACACTAAAATTTTGGAGCCTGTCAATCTCTCTTAAAATAGAAAGCAGAGTGGCTATTTCTGCATTGATGGGAATATAGTTTGGTTCAAATCAATTCTGTGAACATTTATCAAGGCTTTGTGTTGGAGTTTGGCAGCAGCAGATTTCTCATTGTCCTAGTACTGAGTCTAATTTTTCTTTATCTTACATTACTTACACTGAAGACATCCATTGAAACTTGTAGCATTTAAGTGGTAATGGCAGTTTATCTTGAACCTGTTTCTAGACTTGATAAAAGTTGAAACTAGTTAGCTACACAAATTCAGTGACCCCCAAAACAATATATTGTATTTCACACAATATGTATGTATTATAGCCATGTACATGGGCAGGGTTCCCATACTTTAATTTGTACAAAATTTATTACATCTCTAAAACTTTCTTCCCATAAATTTTATATTTTTAATCTGAGGGAGAAAAGGACTCGATGCTGGGAAGTCCCCTTCAAATTTATAACTTTGCCATCACTAGTAAATAGTTTCTCTACATTGTTTTCTATTTATGATTTAATATTAAGCAACACTGCTTTGATCGCAATGCTTGTGTTCCCCCAAAATCATATGTTGAAATCCTAATGCTCAATGGGATGGTATCAGGAGAGCCTTTGGGAGGTACTGAGGTTGTGAGGGTAAAGCCCTTGTGAATAGGATTAGTGGCCTTAACAGACCCACAGAGTTCCATTGTCTATGAGGACATAGTGAGAAGTTGGCAGTCTGCAATCTGGCAGAGGGCCCTCACCAGAACCATGCTGGCACTCTGATCTTGGACTTCCAGCCTCTAGAACTATGATAAATAAATTTGTTTTGTTTATAAGCCACCCAGTCAATGATATTTTGCTATAGCAGTCTAAATGGACTAGAAAAACGTAAAATATTAACATATCAGAAACAATCTGTTTATAATCTCCTGGAACATAGCCAGCCTTCTCACTTTGATATTTCCACATAAGATCATTACTTACCTTGTTGAAAGCAGAAGACAGACTTACAGAGAAGCAGATATGAGACAGAAGGAAACAAATGAGCTTTGCAGTTGGGTGGGTTCTACTATACTACTTTAACTCAAGTTTTTCTAAAAAGAGATCAGAATGATGTGCTGAAAGAGGCAAGTAACTCTTAGTTAATCTTGATATAGGAAAAATAGTGCTTATCACCACTACCTTCAAATGCGAATGAGACAACGCACTTGAATTTCTCCTCCTCCCCATGGCCCTATTTACCTCTGGTGAAAGTTCTAAGAAAAATGAAAGGGTCAAGGCATGAGGCATGGGGGAGAAATGAGAGGTCAATTTATAATACTGATAGTTGACAATGTCTTGCAAAATTAAATGCCCTTCAGTAATTGTGGCCTAACGAATAACTGTACTTTCACATATATTTATGAGGATGTATAGCTTAGATTGGATAAAGGTTTCCCTCAAAGACGTCTATTAACAGATCAGTGTTTCTTCTAATCAAAAGGTCTCTAACATGTCACAATCATATGAACGAACAGTCCTCACAATCGCTGATTGTACACAAAGAACAGTGAGTGACCCCTGGTCCTGGGATACTACATCAAAATGGACAAGCTAGCCTCATTCAGAACAAATGTTCACCTAACTAGCTCATATTTGCTTTAATTTCGTTGCTATTTCCTTAAACACAATGGCGTTTATTGTGTTTACTAATTCTGAGAGCTGGGGATTTTCTATGTAAATTAAGGGATGTGTGAGGCTGGCTTCAGCTGGGGAGACCCCCTGAGACATGGTAAAGATGTAGGTATGCAGGGAGAGGTGAAGAATTGGAGCCATCTCAATCTCCTACAACTACTGACAAATTACTTAAATGAGGATATTTCCACAGAAAATCTCAGGGCTTCATCTGCTATTAAGCATAAAAGAGAGGCCAGTATATGTCTGACATATACAGAAAAGTATAGAGTACTATAACAAATATCTATGTATTACCTCCAATAATTAACAATTTTTTACATTTACTTCAGATTTAATACAGAATTTTAGAGTTTCAACTCTCTGAATACCCCTCTACAATTCTATTTCCCTCCATTCTCAGAGGTAACTATTATCCTCAAGTTAGTCTGTGCACATTTTTGTATTTTTACTACATATGCAGTTATTCATGAACCCATGCTCTTCACCTAGCCTTATCGCTATTTGTTAATATTTAGTCAGCCTTTCCAATGAAATTAGCTGCTTCTTCAGTTCAAAAGCTTTTATATAGGTCCTACATGTGAATCAACTAGCTATCCAGGGAGTATTAGAATTTGACTTTCTCCATTCTCATCTTTTTTTTTTTTTTTTGGTCTCATATTAAAGAAATGAGAGATGCAGAATTCTAAGGCTAAATAGCTAGAAAATATTTATTCAAACTTGAATATTCTTCAAAGAGAGCACAGAGCAATTATAATTATCAGAGGAAGACACATCATAGGGAAATAAAAGCCAGATGTTTTCCACAGGAGTCCTCCTTTTGGCTGTTTTGATTTCTACTGGTAAGTCAAAAACACAATTTTAGAATCTTGGTTAATTTTTAAAAACTTACTTCAAAGATATATTTCAAAGTTATTAATAACACAATTACAACATAAACTTGTGCATTTGGTTACTAAGAATGAAATAGGAGGGATACAAGAGGAGAGGAAGGCTCTCAGTAATTTCCATTTGAATACTGTGTTTAACGAGGAAAAGATAAAAATGGAATGGGTACACTTTAAGAATGAAGTCTTTCAATCTTGGTCTAGAACTTAATTGGAACATAATTATAAAATAAAGTTTGTGTAAGAATTTCATTTAGAAAATTATTGATATAGAAAGTGATGTGTAAATTAGGAAAGGGGAACACTCCCTTAAAAGTGGGAGAGAAAATGGAATTAATAAATTGTTTAATATAGGATATGCTTAATGGCCACATGCCATCTGCCTTATGCTTCTCTTCATGGCACATACAGTAATAAACAGTAAAATATTGTTAAATAAAATCAACAATCAAATTAGCAGGCTCTTGGTTTTGCTTCCATTTTTGTTAGTTTGTTTTGAAGTGAAAGGATGAGTTTGTTGACTGCGCCTCTCTGTGAATGTTAACACTGGAAACCTGGGAAATTGAATTTAATTGAACTTTCATCAAGTACTTACTCTATTAAAGGAGAAGTTGCACTTAAAACAAATCTTGCACAAAATACAAGAGTGCCAGCCCCCTCCTTCATGTTTTACTGTTTCATAATTTTATAATTGTTTCTACTCCCTTCCCCACCTTCTCTTCTCACTCCATTCTAGACTACATTGGTTTGACATGTTCTTAATTCTAAGAGTCTCCCTCTTCTATGTTTGCAAACATGAGAGATTTATTTAGTGTTAAACTTTGCTAGTCAGCATGTGTTTCTCCTTTAATTCAAACATGATCTTGGATTTGATTATTGGGACTAACAATAAGTGAACATTTCAGTTACTTTCTAATTTCTTGAGTTCTTTCTTTGAGCCATGCTGTTTGATTATTTTCCTTAACCTAAATATGGTAGTCCCAATGCAAGCGATGAGCAAAGAAAATTTGAAAAGCATAATTTATGCCATTTATTAGTGGATAGTATGAAACTATAAAGAGGGAGGTTAATCCTAATAAATAGACACATTTATAAATACTCTAGGAGTCACAAAACAGACTTCTGTGGCCAAAGAAAAAGTCAATTTTATATCTGAATCAGGAGTTAAAGGAAGGCCTTCCCATAAGCTACAGAGAGTTAGAAAAAACTATAGTGAAAATAGGATTTTCAGAATCTACTGGGAGACTTATAAGGTAAATGGAGATTGGAAACATAAGGTCAGGAAATCTGCTTCTCATGTTTCTCTTCTCTAGTGTTGGCTGGACCATGGGCCAGTATATGTGCTGGCAAGTCTTCCAATGAGATCAGGATGTGTGATAGCCATGGCTGTGGCCAGTACACTTCTCAAAGGTATGGGGCTTCACAACCAACCATAAACCCTTTTGGCTCTTAGCTTCTTTGCTTCGTGTACTTGCCTTGCGCTTCCTCATAATCATCTCCCTCTGACAGCAGAAAAACTCAGAAAGGAATCAGCTGCATTACTGACTTCGGAGCAACTCTGCTTCAAGTATGGGCTCTGAATTGGGAACTTATAGACTAGAAAAAGAGAAAAGGGAGCAAACATAGTGTTTTTCCTCTCAATGTTTTCACACATTGACTTATCTCATCTGGTTTTTTTCCCAGGTGAAAATCAAACATCACTCCCCCATTTTATAGATGAGGAACTTAAACTAAGGTATTAACGGGTTGAGGGACATACCAAACACAGTTGGAGATGGTGAAGGCTGGATTAGGATTCAAGCTTTTGGATACTCTTCCCATCAAACCAACCATAGTTTACTGACATAAGCTCTGGGAGCTGACTACCAGAGGGTGGCCTTAATCCAGCAATTTCTTCCAGACAATGAAGGACACGCTTGTGAATTTTCGATAATGCACAGTACCACCTTGGGGATACCACTCTTTTATGAAATAGCCATGTGTCCAAATGCATTACTGATAGCCATCAATAATTTAGTGGAATGCTCACTTATGTAGATATTACTTATAAAGCAACCTCAAATACCTGGAGATATACCTAAGAGATAGGAAATATAAAAAAATGGCCTCCAAATTGTCAAAATTAAGACTGAATTGGTTCATACCCTAAAGTTTATGCACTTGACCTATAGAATAAGTTATTATTGACTCTTCATTTGGAACATGCTTGATATTGCTTTATAGATAGATAATACCAACAATCCCGGTTAATCTAATTTTTCAGGGAGTAGCCTATTAGGAAGGAGAAGAGGCTAGTAAGAATGAACATAGTGACAACAGTGAGGATTGCTAGAGACAATCTCAAGAATCTCACAATCTGGAACGATTTTGTGTTTGTGCTCCATATACCTTAATAAACCCAGGAGGTATCATTCACTGTATTAAAATAGCATATACAATAAATGATGTTTATAATAATTGCTGGATCACTGAGTGAAAAATAAGATTAGGGTACCATACGATTATTTCGTGATAGGTTCCAATAAAAAGACAACTCTTTCCTAAGTGGTCTTTGAAGTGGGTCAAGCAAGATTCAGATATCTAAAAAATCAACATATGAATTACCTCATTTCCCCAAAATGCCATAGAATAATGGCTAATATTTTTTAAAGGCTTCTTAAGTACCAACTACTATCTTAAATGTGTTAATCTTTACAACATGGTTATTACTATCTTCAGGGAGGGAAGTTAAAATTGGGCAAAACAGAGTGAGGAAACCTAAGACATCCCTATATGTTTCAGCAGCTTTGAGTTTTGATACCCTAGTCTGGCAAAAGAGGGATAATGCCACATTCCTGGGCAATAAAGCTCCCAGGGCAGTTCCTCAGTCTGTTCATTCTTATCCTAGAAATCAGAGGGCTCACCAGGGCGTGGATGTCTTGTGCTCGGATGGATCTACTGTGTATGCTCCTTTCACTGGAATGATTATGGGCCAGGAGAAGCCTTATAAAAACAAAAATGCCATCAACAATGGTGTTCGGATATCTGGAAGAGGTATGCCTAGAATACATATGGAGATGTTTGATGTTTATTTACTGAACACATATTCCACACATAGAAATTTCATACTTCCTTCAAAATGATAAACCTAAAACATGAAGAACATAGGGTACCAAATCAAAACAGCTAATGCATTTTCAAATTTCTCTAAAATCATCTTCATTATGCACACTCTCCATCTATCTCTACAGCTGACTGAGAGCTTTCTTTCTGTGGCCTATGTGGTTTTGCTTACCAATCTATGAACAAAATCACTTTCAACAATATTAACTATCATGAATAGATACTTTCATTTATCAAAATCTCACAATTTGAAAATGTTGACATTCTGTAAGAATTGACTGTGAAACATTTAGAATGGCCTCTACATTCTAGGTAAAGCTGGGTCTCCTGGTACTTCAGGTATTACATTTGTTGTTTGTTTAATTCTATTGAGCTATAAGGTACACACAGAAAAGTACACAAAGCATAAGTGTACAAATCCATGGATTTTCACAAAGTGAAAACACTCATATAACCAGCACCCAGATTAAGAAAAAGGATATCAGCAATAACCCAGAGACACTATGTGCTACTTTTTATTATTCCCAGCAAGGATAATCACTTTCCCATCATATATTAGTTTTGCCTATTTATGGAAATTATATAGACTTAAACAGCATGCAGTCTTTTTTATGAGGCTTTTTTCACTCCAGATATGTTTGTGAGATTCATCCACATTTTTGCATATAGTTCTAGTTCTTAAATTCTTATTGCTTTATAGAGTATTCCATTACATGCATGTATCTTCATCTATTTAATCATTCTTCTCTAGACAGACATTTGAGTAGTATCCAACATTATCAGGTGATTATGAAAATGCTGCTAGCTATAAACTTTCTTGTACACGCCTTTTAGTGGACATAAATGTGCATTCTTTTTGGGAGTGGGTCCAGTGGACACTTCCCTAACCAAGACTTTAAGAAACACTTGTGAGGGAGCCCATGTCCTTGAGGAGCTATATAATGACTTAGGGCTGAAATGACAAGAGAAACAGCTGCCATTGAATGGAGTCCACTTAGTAACCAAGGTCAAGGTTGGCATGGTTACCTAACAGGCAGTGGAGCTTAAGTAGTAATCAGATTCATCTGAAGCACAGAGATCTGTTGTATTGTCTAGTTAATCACAGTGACCTAAAACCAAATAGATGGGCAGCCTACTAAAGCCTTATCTGATCTGTATAAATGGAAACACTCTAGGTCTGATGAACAAAATTCTGACTTCAATCATCACAATAGCAGGTCACTCCCCACCCCACCCCAGTTCCCCTACTTGAGCCAGTTCACAGTACTAGAGCTCCCTGAATGAAAAGGAGGCTGAGTCCCTTTGAGGAAAGGCTCTGACACACAGCCAAAAATTTATATTGTTAACCTTTTTCTTGCTACCTCCAAAAGGACCTGCAGCCTTTTAGCAGAAAGACTATACACTGAGGAAGAAATAATCAAGCTTTTCAGAGATTATTGAACACTCACTCAAAAGGGACACCAAATCCTAGAGATTCAAAAGGCCACTGGGGTCCATCATTCAGATTAGGGGCTTCTGGGTTCAGACAATCAATGAAGTTTTTCACTAGAGTCCATCTTATAGTGGGCCCAGTGTATCCACAAATCCATTCTGAAGTAATTTCCCCAGTTGCATAATTGGAATCAATATACTCAACAACTGGCAGAATGCTGTAAGACACGAAGCACTGGATCACTTGGTATATGTGTATCCTCAGCTTTAGCAGATACTGCCAGTTTCACAAAGTAATAGTACCAACCTACACTCCTACCAAGACTGTATGAAAGTTCCAGTTGCTCCAGACACAACGCTTGGTGTTATCCATCTACCTTTCTCATTACAGCCATTTTGGTGAGTCTGTAGTGATCTCTCATTTGGCTTTAATTTGCATCTCCCTGATGGCTAGTAAAATTGAGCACCTTTTCATATTTATTGATACCATGGATATTGCCCTTTGTGAAGTGCCTATTCAAGTATTTTGCCTATTCTTTTCTTATTGGTATACAAGAGCTTTTTGGATATTCTAGATACAGGTCCTTTGTCAGATATATGTATTATAAATATCTTCTCCCATTTTGTGGGGCGTCTTTTCACTTTCTTAATGTTTCTTTTAATAAACAAAAATTCTTGTTTTTAATGCAGTCAAACTTAGTGGCATTTTCTTTTGTTAACACATTTTTAAAATCTGTTTAAGACACATTTACCCACCATGAAGTCATAAAGATATTCTGTTTCCATCAACAAGCTTTATTGCTTCTTTCATATTGAGATTTATAATCCATCTGGAATTGTGTAAGGAATGAGATAAGGATCAAGATTTTTTCCTCATATTGATATTTAATTGACTCAGTATTATTAACTTGATGAAACCGTTTTTTTTTTTCCCTGCTGCACTTGTATATCTTTTGTCATAAATCAGAGTCTGAATATATATGGGTCTGTTTCTGGTGTTGCTACTGTGTTTCATCAGCCATTTGTCAATCTTCCACAAATATCACACCATCTTAATTACTATAGCTTTAAAATATATCTTGATATCTGATAGTATAAATCTTCCAACTTTCTTCTTTCAGACTATCTTGGCAATTCTTGGTCATTTGCATTTCCAAATTATAGAATCACTTTGTCAATTTCCACCAAAAATCCTGCTGGGACTTTGATTGGATTTGCACTAATTATATATATCAAATTGAGAAGAACTGGTATCTTAAAAGCAATAAGTTTTCCAATCAATGAACATGTTATATCCTTGCATTAGTTGTCAGTGTAGAGATCTTGTACATATTGTTTAATATTTGTACATAAGACACACTTTAGTGATTTTGTTTAGATCTTCTATATGAGTACTATCCAATAGGAATATAATAAAAGCCACATAAGTATATTTTCAACTTTCTAGTAGTCACATAAAAAACAGGTGAAATTAATTTTAATATTTTATTGAACCCAATATCTTCAGAATATTTTCATTTCAAAATGTAATATAAAAATCATTTTACCTTTTTTTGTATTGTCTTCAAAATCCATTGTGTATCTTAAGCACATCTAATTCAGATTAGTTATACTTTAAGTGCTAACTAGCCACATGTGGCTATCAGCTACCATTTTAAACAGCACGATTCTTATGTTTTGTCCACTTAACCTATTTTCACTAATATATGTTTAAGTCTCCTATTACTAATGGGTTTCTGTTTTTCCTTTTATTTTTTTGTAGTCTCTGCTTTATACAAATGGTCTGTGTTATTTAGCACATGGATAGTTCTAACTGTTGCATCTGCATTGGATTTAGCATTATAAATTGCCCTTCTTTGTCTTCTTTCAGTGGTTTTTGGCCTGAATGCCAGTCTCTGGTAACAGAATCATAACACCTGTTTTCCTTTTTGCATCCATTTTTCCTGGCAAATTTTGTCTGGCTCTTAATTTTTAGCCTTTTTCAGTTACAGTGTTTTATTGTATACAGCACAGAATTGGGTTTTCCTTTCCAAGCCAATAGGACGATCTATTTAATAGGTTAACATTTAGAGATAAACATATATAGTCCCAACACTGTTGTATTTATTTTGTGTTATAATTATGGTATTATATTAAATCTCCATTTCTCCATCTGGTGGGTCTTCATTATTTAAAAAATATTTTTCTTTTTGTATTGAGGAAGATTTGTATTCTTGTACCAGTTATTTCCATTTTCTTTGTCTTTAAAGTCTAATGGTTTAATTAGAATAACTCTTAGAGCTGATATTGTTCTGGATCAATTTTCTTCAGCTACTGAATATATCTCTGTTATTCTTCAATGTCTTTATTAAATGTTCATTTGAATCTATTCTTCCTTGGGCATCCTGTAATTTTTGTGTTTTTTTCCTGATGCGATTTTGTCATTTTCTTCTATTCTCTCACTGAGTTCAATCAACCCTCCCTTCTTTTTGTCTTTCTTTCCATTTTTGTTCTTGTTTTTTTTTTTTAATTTCTGAATCAAGGTTACTAAAATCCAGATAATAATTTTACTTCTTTTCTTTTAGGTTTCTGTATTAAAATGTTCTACATTAAGCCAATTAAATATAAAGGTTCTATCAAGAAGGGAGAAAAACTGGGAACTCTACTGCCCTTGCAGAAAGTTTATCCTGGCATACAATCCCACATACATATTGAAAACTGTGACCTGAGTGATCCCACTATATACCTATAAGTGGAAGACAAATGAACAGATCTTCTAGAAAGCCATCTTCTTAAAATCTGAATGCATATGCTGCTTTTCAAGAAATTTGTGTTCAACTAGAAACATGATGAATACAAAGGGGAAAATATTGATATTTTGATTTCAACTTATTGCCACTTTGATGTTTTTGCGTGTCAACTAATTTCTCAGGGCTCTCTGATCTTTCTCTAACCTGTGAGATCTGGTGTGGTATTTTCTGTTGTTTTAAACATTTCTTAGTCCTAAATACATAGGATAAATAAACATAAATTTAACCTGGTCCAGACTGCATTTTTAATGCTTCTAAAACTAGATTTCTGCTTTTAACAAAAGCCTCCAGCTGTTTTTATGGTACAAGAATGGTGTGTTATACAACGTGTAGACACACATACACACCTAATAAATATTATCTGAGTAAGTTGGAAGCTTCTTTTGAGTTAAGATTGTGGAGAATTTCAGCAATATCCTTAGGTTTGTCAAAATGGTTGGATTGTGAGATGCTTGCATGGGTAAGAGAGAAGTTGCTGGTCTCTATAGCCACACATTCCCTACACTCTTATACAAATGGTAGATCTTCTAGGCAATGAATAATGGCAGTCTAAGAAAATACATAATATTCTAGATTTCAGTACAATTGCAGTACAGGGAGTACTATAAAGAGAAAGAGGTCCATCTTAACCTGAAGTATCTCATGGAACCAAGTCAGTCAGCCTCATCTGGCCATGTGCATATCACAGTTACTTACTTCTGTACATCACTGTATACCTATATTATTCTTTCTTGGTTATGCTGACAACAGGTATTAAGGGAAAATAAGACCATTTTACTGTTCAAAGGACCAGAAATAATTATGGCTCCCTAAATTCCAGTTAGTCAGTAAGAAATGAATAAGCGGAATTTATCATTCTGGAAACTTCCTTCACAAATTTTTGCTTAAATCATTTTGGAATGTAGAAAACTCCAGCAGAATGACTCCATTCTCTCACTGTAAATATGTCAGAGGAAAATGTAATTAAATGAACTTTACTACTGGTGAGAAGTGGCTATAGTTCTCACATATATAGGACACATATATAAGAATGCTCCTAACATCACTATTTGTCATAGCAAAACCTGGAACAACTCAAATGCTCATCAACAGTGAGATAAACAAATAAATTGTGGTTAATTATAGAATGGAATATTATATAGTAGTCATAATAAATGGACCTCACCTAACAAAATGGATAAATCACAGCAATATAATTTTGAGTAAACATAACAAAATGGATGAATCATAGCAAAATAGCTTCGAGTAAAAAAAAAAAAACAGTCCAAAATATCAAGTATAGCATGATACTATTTTTATAAAGTCAAAACAATCAAAACTAAAACATAATTTTTAGGAACACACAAATACATGACAAAAAATATAAAAAGGAAATCAAACAATGAGCACTGGTTACCTAAGTTGGTACTGAATAGGGAAGGACCATTCAGCCAAATTTAAATTACTACTAATACTATAGTTTTACAGTTGGGAGGTGATTTCATGAGTACTTACTATGACTATGTTATAGAGGTAACAGGACTTGCAGGTGGATGGCCAGGAAAAAGAGTTGATGGTTCTCAGATATTTTAGAGTCCATATGACACAATTGGTAATTTCTCATACCTAGTTAGATACTATCCTCTACTGTATCATAACATTTTATACAAGGCTAGCAAATAAAGAATTTAATTCTTGGTTAAAAAAAAAAACAAACAACAAGCACTGTCTGGTTTGATCATCTACCTTATTCATATCTCCTCAGTGTCAAATAACTTTAGGTTACTTCCAGAAATTACATTCGCTTTCAAAGGATAAAGGCTGCACTCCGAGTGAGTACACAAAAAAGGAAATAGCAAACTTTAAAGGTAATATTTAAAGAGCTCTACAATGTTTGAACAATGAAATATATGCTTATCCTTCTAAATAATCAACCTACTGAAGTGATTGTTTCAAAACCAGACTCATTACCTGGAATGGAGAGCTTCCCCAAGGTAGAGCAAGAATGTTGCCTTCTGCCTAGCATTCCACAAGC
Organism: Macroglossus sobrinus; assembly: GCA_004027375.1. Classification (NCBI taxonomy): domain Eukaryota; kingdom Metazoa; phylum Chordata; class Mammalia; order Chiroptera; family Pteropodidae; genus Macroglossus; species Macroglossus sobrinus. Next base: position 22,358 of record PVKZ01000533.1, on the reverse strand, counting down.
ACTCTGGTATCTGTTGAATGGAAATGCAAACTTTAGACTGAAGGATTTCTTTCTTAGGAAGAAATAGAATACAGCGCCCTCTGGTGTATTATATCAGAGGGTTGGTTGTTTTTTTCCTCTATTTCATGTTCTTTTAGGTTTGAGTATCAAAATGCTCTGCTCAAAGTTAAAGGTTTAAATGACAGATAAGTAATAGTATTGATTAACTTATTTTTCCTTAGTTAAAGGGATTTTAATATAAACTTATAATTTTGGTATCATGTATTGGGTTCGCTGACTGTAAATAGTAAGAACAAAATCAATTTTTCTTCACAAAATGTTTTGAGTTTATTGCAGGAAGGTAATTTAATAGAAGCACAAGATAAGTGCCAATTTAAGTGGCCAGGCCTGGAGAGGGAAGAATTTTCATGTCCTTGTGCCAACATTTATCACACTTAGTGGCATATTGACAGCAATATGCACAACTTTAAAATCTTCCCACCTCCCCAATATTTAGTATAGTACAAATGAGGCCAACAAGGCTATAAAGAAGGAAAAACAAAAATTTGAGGTTCCTATTTTTGTGCTCCTTTAGTAGCCTACAATAAAACTTTTTCTCCCCTTCTCTCCATTACATTTTGCCCACCAAGCTATCCTAACTTTTCCAGAACCTTTTAACACATGGGAAGGTACATTTTAAATATGAACGAGTTTGCTTATGGACTAAAATATTTCTAAAAGCCTGAAGCTCAAAATCCATCTAACATCAAACTCTCATCTATCTAAAATTCTCTAATCTTAGATAAGCAGTACTTTTCATGGACTTCCAAAGTAAATGAAGACATTTTCATTAGATGAAGCATTAAACATACAATATATTTCCTCATCTCGTTTTTGGCAGTCTTTATCAACCTAGTAAGTGTGAGATCAACGAGGGTCATTTAATTGAGCTGATCAGTTTCACTCTGAGTTTTGCTTCAAGAGTCATTTTAGTGCTTAGTTCACTAGGTCTGCCTATTGGACCACTAAAAAATATCATGTAGAGCAGCAACTTCTTTGATGAATAAGAAGCCACTGCTACTCATTCTCTCTCTCTGCTGGTGGACTGTGGAAATAAACTTCCCCTTGACCTCCTTTCTCCAGTCCTTCTCTATTTTGTTTCATTATCCTCTACAGCAAACACCACTGTCATTCTATCACCTCACCATTCAGGTACTATATACTTTAAAGCAGATGAGATTGAAGGTTTATCTCTTCAGTGTTTCCATTACTCTGATCTCCAACCAGCCTGACCCCTCCATATCAGGTATGCCATTTCCTGGATGTCTGTTTGTCCTGTTATTCTAACCAGACTTTAAGTTCCCTATTGTGTGCTGCTTCTGCACTCTACTGCAATCTTAAGATAGAGATATAATCTTTAATAGTAATAACTATCTTTAAAAAATTGGTTTTATTTAACTAGCAACATAAGCTCCATTTATTTAGTATGTACTAATGTACTACACAGTTTTGAGAGTTTTGAATTCTAGAATGAATGAAATGAGATGCCTGCTCTTACAGAGCTCACAGTGACAAAGAATGTGGTACATTGGTGAGAATGTATGCACAAGTACAGTCTCTAAATAAAGGATATAAAATGTGCTATTTTTTAAAGCCACCACTTACAAATCACAATGTATTCTAATTTCCCAATATGTGGGAATATTTAAAAATTTATTCCTAATTTAAAAATATTCAAAACTAGAAAATAATTAATATATTTCTGATTTAAGTTTAATTGATTTCTTGGAAAGAAATTTAAGATACTGCGGTAAAATTTTAGGGGAACAAGTTTGAAAAAGAAAGTAGTTAAGTAAAACATATCTAGTGCCAACTATGGTGCTAAATATTATACTAGATGCTGAAAATAAAACAGCGAGTAAAACTTAATGGTGATCTTACACTGATGGAGCTTACAGTCCAATTGAAAAAGAAGATAATCAATCATTTAAGTAAATGGCAAATTACAATAGTGATAAACGCCACAAAGGGAAGTCAGAGAGTGCTGAAAGTGAGTCACAGAGGCTTCCCTGAGGAAAAGACATTTACAGGAAAGATGTAAGGGAGCAAAGACAGTAATCAAAGTGGAAAGAATAATATGGACACATTCCTTCTGACTAGAGGGTGCTCGGCAGTCTTAACTAAGGACCTGGAAGAGATGGGAGCAAAAGGGCAAAGGACAGCTTGGTGGGAAGGAAATGAGGGCAAAGTAGGGTTGAGCCAGATCTTGTAGGATTTTGTGGGTCATTTAAAAGATATATTTTACCTTAAAGTCAATAAAGAGCCATTAAAGAATTTTAGTTGTTCCAATTAAATTATAACATCACTTCTGCAAAGGATCTGGCATGGTTTCAGATACACAGTAGTATGTCAGTAAACACTGTGATTCCCTCTCATATACACTCTAAAAAATTACTTTACTCAGTAGTGTATTTAATCAATTAACAGTTACAGTATCTTCATAAATTCATTAGCATTATTTAATTTTAATTTAATGTCAATTTTCTTCCAATATATTAAAGCAGAATTCCAAGTATACTAGAAATAAAAGTTGTTTATTAAATCATAATATGATATTATATAGTGCTAAAAATAAAGTACAATTAAGTTAGCCTCTGTATCTATATTTTGACTTTATTCTTAGTTTTTATAATAAGTATTTTATAAAATATATTAATAAGATGAAACAGAAACAAAACAGTATAAAGTTATAAATGGCATAATTTAGGAGATCCAAAGCTTATTATTATAAATTTATTTAGCAAGAAAAAATATGCCTTCAGGAAAGCCTAAGAAACTTATCTAGAAACCACCTGTAGTTTTAGCATATCAACTATCAAACCATGACATAGTTTCTTTTCCTATTAATAAAAATTTCTGACTTTTCGAATTTTTTGTATTTTTTTCATGTTTCTGCTGCAACCCATTAGGACAGTGTGCAAAGGAGAAAATATGTTACCTAAAATATTTCAGCAATGCATCTTAATATATATATTTGCATAGACTGAAAGAAGCTAATCTTACTGATTTTAAAAAAGGCTAACTTTGGTAGGTGATTACCAGATAGGCATGACATCAGGGAACCATATTCTTCCCAGGTGTTTGGAGACTTCAGTGTGAATTTCATCCAGGCCATAATCATCATCAGGGATCAAAACTTCCTCCATTATAGAGAGCTGGGTTAGCCTTCTTCCACATAGTCTTACGAACTCAATGAATGCACTACAGCTAACTTCACATTCACTGAGACCCAAGGCTGTTAAGTTTTTACAGTGTTTAGCAATACAAATAAGTTCATCATCGAGAGTCTGAAGACCATTGGCACATACCACTAACTCAATTAATCGTGAACAGTTAAGACCTATCCGTCCTAGAAGTGTTTTGCTTACTGAACGACCAAAATAAAGGTGAGTGACAGGGGTTTCTTCTTTGAAGAATGTCTCAAATTCTTCTTCATATAAAAAGAAGTACATAACAACATTAACTCCAGGGGAGTGTTTAGTAAGTGCATCCCAACTTTGTTTCTTAATAGAATGAAATTCAATTTGTCCAGGATTTTCACTCACAACATCAATTCGGAGATGTTCAAGGTTAACATGAGTCTCACTGGAAAGTGCCAGGAGAAGTTCATCACTTAGCATGTAATAATTCAATGCCAGTTCTCTAAGGCCTTGACAATGATCAGCTACACAAAGGATTCCTGTGGGAAATGGAGGGAAATTCTTAAAAACAAAAAATCATACTAATAAAACATTTTATACATTTAAATTTGATATTAGTTATTTTTGGCTAAAACAGAGATCTAATGATTTCTGAAGAAATGGATACCAAGATACACACACACACACACACACACACACACACACACACACACACACACACACACGTAACTAAAGTAGTCTTAGGAGAACCTATTTAAACTGTATCTAGCTTGAAAATTAAGACTTCTTTTGAAAAAAAGATTAATAAATTATGTTTCTTAAGCATGCAATTTTCAATAAGAAATTGCATTGTTACTATGACTACAATAAATATCATGCAACCTTAAAAAATATATAACCTACCATCAGATGAAACATGAGGACAGCTACTCATTTTTAGGAGTCTTAAAGTATCACTATTATTGGCTACAAGAATCCTCAGTGAAGGATCATCCACTGGTGTGTCTTCAATTTTAATTGATGACAATGATTTTGAGTTAACAAAAACAACTGTAAGTGCTGACACAAAATGAGACTTGACGACAATAAGAAAAAAATGATGAAAACATTATTAAAGATCTACAGCTTCAATGAAGCAATCAACATGTTACTATTCCCCCGTAGTACCATTAGCTAGAGGACATTTTTATAACTTTTTTTATACTTTCATAATTCATACATGGAATAGTAAGAAAGAAGTTACAAAGATTTCATAAACATGTCTTCCAATTATTTTCAATGTTAAGGCTTTAGTTTTCAGTATTTAAAGGATATAATTATATTTATTTCCTAGAACAGAGGTTGGCAAGTTATGGTCTGCCAGCCAAATCTCGTCCATGGTCTGTTACTGTATGGCTCATGAGTTATTAATGGTTTTTAAATTTTTTCCCCCTCTCTTTAATTCCTCTCCACCACCACTTTCACCCCTGACCCCTGATGTTGCTGTTTCCCCTTAAGAACTGGATCTCTGAAGGCGGTGTGTCCCCTCCCACATGCTCTGAGGGTGCACCTGGGGCCTAGTCCATGGCTCCATATGGGGCACAAACCCAGGACCTTCTGCATGCAAAGCAGACGTGCTAACCACTACACTATGGAGCCACCCCAGTTTTTAAATTTTTAAATAGCTGAAAAAAATGTTTTAAAGAATATTTTGTGATATGTGAAAATTACATGAAACTCTTCCAGTGTCCATAATTAAAGTGACTGTATGTAACACAGCCATGCTGCTTCAATTATGTATTGTCTATGTCTGCTTTCACACTGTAGTGCTGGAGTTGAATAGCATGGCAGCAGCAGAGCTGCAGCAAAACTGTATGAGATGCAAAGCCTAAAACGCTATCTGTATCTTTTCAACTTCTGCCCTAGAAGAAACAGAATTTTTATCTTGATTATTCATTCCTGTTTTTCCAGCACCTAAAATAGTATCTGGCACATAGTAAGTCAATAAATATGTTGATGAATAAATGATGTCATATTCTTTAGTGACATGTTTTTTGTTAGCAAATTAAAGATATGTTTTGAATACTTTGTTTTGAAGATTGACAAACTAAAAGCTTACTTATAGTTTGAACTCAAAATAGGTGGAATTTCACAGGTTTTCAGATCCAGTATTTTTGGACATAGAAAGTCTGGAAACCAAATCCATGACGATTCGTTTTCCTTTTTCAAAATCAATTTGAATTCTACTAAAAGTTCTACTGTCTCTATTAGAATGATAAAATTGGTTACAAATCTTAATTCATTTGTAAGAAAACTTATTGGTTTATACTAATTGTGAACTGATTTACACAAATTTTTAAATGGTGGATAGACAGACTTTTTACTAAATTTTATGGTGCCAAAACTTATTAGAGTAATAGAAATACATCACTCTTTTTTCTTAAGAAATATAAGGTTTGTTTTCTTTTTAATCAACTCTCAATTGACTTTTAGGCCTGAAGATATGGTTAAGCATTAGAATATAAGTATTCCTTGCTTTTTGAAAGTTCGTTTCATACTACTTCACTTTTACAGAAGACCTATGGTCTGTTAGTAGCTGTTTTTGCTAACCAAAAAAAAAATCTGAAGAGGATTTTCACTTTTGTGAAAAAGGCAAAAAACCAAACTAATGTTCATGGTTTGTTTTGCAGTGAGCCATTACAGAGGCAGTGCACAAACCGAGCAGCACAGTGGCCCGCCCCATCAAGATTCTTCTCTGAGGGAACTACACTGAGCATCTCTGCCAAGCTGCCGTAGCTTTGAACTGTGTCTGTAAGCATCTGTGCTTCATCTCAATTCATTTTGTGCACCCTTTAGCAAGATGTGTCCTAAGATAACTGCTTCTTCGCTTTACACCATCTCAGCTTACAAAGAGTTTCAAAGGATTGCTCTACTTTCAAAATAGCAGGGAAACCTGTACTTATTTTCTTACAGTAACAATATATTTATCTAGCACTTTTGATGCCTTGCAAAATGTTGTACTTTTATCTGATTTTTCCTCAGTTTACAAATGAAAAAACCTGAGATTCAGAGAGATCTACAACTTTGCCAGGAGCCACAGAGATCATTTTACTGTGGAGACAGAGCTTGAAAGGAAGCCTGCTGCCAATCGCTGCTCTCACTCTGGTGACTGCATCAGCTAGCCCAGAAGCTGGCCCTGGATGCTTATGTGCAACAGCTTAGAATCTAAGAATTTCAGGCTAATCTAATCCAATAGTTCACAAAGATATAACTATTCGTAAGTAGTAAGTTTTCTTATATCACTTATATTACTATAATCCCCAAATAATCCATTTCTTTTTAACACATCTCTTAAAAAGATAAACAGGTTAGCAGAAATGCTTGATAAAAGAGAGCCATAACCCAGTCTATGAGAAAAAGATGCTACTATTCCTCTATCATCTTCTATGGGAAGGTTTCCATTAGCCAGTTTTACTGACGACCATAATTTAGAGTTATTATAATTTATCAGAATTCTAATTCTGGTTTTATGATGGTAAATAAACTAAATAGAATCCCTGTCTTTAAAAAGTTTATATTTTGGTCTGGGGAGAAGAGAATAAACATGTTAAATAAATATGGGAATTTCAAGTACTGATGAATGATATAAAGAAACTAAAATATTATAATATAGGAGAGAGTAACTGGAGGAGTGGGTATGATTTTAGCAAAAGTGGTCAAGGAAGGCTTCTCTAAGGAGATGGCATTCAAGCTGAAGCCTAACTGAAAAGAGGACAGTTAGTTTCTGTGGCAGAAACTGCTGGTTGCTACCTAAAACCATTCATCTTTTCTTCTTTAGTAACCTAGTCCCAATATTTACCTGGGCACATCGCTAACCAGCTAAAAGACTCGCCTAGCTTCTCAGAAATCTGATGTGGCCATAGGGCTAAGTTCTGGCCAATGAGAAGAACAGACGCATTATGTGGTACTTATGGTTAGCCTCCTTGAAAAGGAAAGGGCATACCTTTCTTCCCCCATTTCTTCCCTCCAGCCACCTAGAATAAGAACATGATGGCTGGAGCTCAGAAAGCCATTCTGGACACAGAAAATGAAGAAAACACCTTGGAGAGACTGGAGTGCCTGGAGAAAACCTGGGTTCCAAACAGCTTCATACCAGCTATGGATTGTCTCATCTAGGGATTTTTTTTAATGTAAGAGAAATAAACTTTGGCCATGTTTTCTTAAGCCACTATTGTTTTGGAACTTCTACTACACAGAGTCAAACATCATCCTAATTAATAGAGTTCATTTAATTAAAGATTATGTTGTTTTACCTCCAATGGAGAGATTACAGAATTACAAAAAAGACATCCATCAGTGGTCCTATATACCCTATACTCAAAGTAATTAAGTAAATTGGCACTTGAAAATTGTATAACATTTAAATTTTATATTAATGACACTTAATTGGGAAATAATTACTAAAATTACAAAATATATCTAAAGAATGAAAACATGAATAAACTATTTCTTCAAAAAATAAGTGCCAGTCAACAGACAACTGCTTTAAGTAATTCTTTGAATATAAGTAGAATATGCTCTGTTTTTAGGGGAAGGTCTTTTCTGCTGGTTTGACAATACTTAAAAATTTTTAGTATAGCTCACAAAAAAAAGTGCAGCATCTTTACCTGTGACATATTCAGAAAACTTGGCTTGGCAGTTGAAATTAAGCCCAAGGTCTGGATAGAACAATTTACCAGCTGAGAAAGTATATCACAGGCTGCTTCTGCTGATTCAGTACTACTATCAACCTAGAAAGACAATTCTAATTCTTAATTTCATGAAGGTTAATTTAGCAGAAATTTACTGACAATATAATTATTTAATAGAATTCAATAGCAAAACTGTATTTACCCCTTCAGGCTATAAAATAAATAAGCATTTTTTATACGAAATATCTCAAATAAAAAAATGAGAAATAGAGATGATGACAAATTAATTTTCTAAGAACTTCACACTTTCAAATCTTTTACAATTACCTGAATTTTAAAAATAGCATCCAGATGAAGGAAATTAAAGTTTAAGTTATTTGATACAGTTCAAGTTCTACATCTCAATCTATGCAAATAACTACAGGAAAAAAAAATAAGAAATAGTCTGAGATAAAAATTCTTCAAAATTCATTGACTGAGTCAATATGGGGATCTATACATACAACAATATTGTTAAAATATAAGTCATGGTTTCTATTTAATGCTTATTTTCCTTACCTTAAAGCTAACATACTGGAGATGGGCAGCATGCTTTTTAATGATCTGCTGAATGAGATCAGGATGAGTGGACTTAAAATATGAAGTAGCTGGCTGGTTCAGTTCAAATTCAAACTTTCTCCAAAGGTCAGGAATATGAAAAACTTCATTCCATCTCCTACATACAGAAGATGCTCGGGCTCGATCTATTAAAGGAAGATACTGAAAAATGCATAATACTACATGGTGAGGCAAACTCCCCCAGTCTGGAAGAACAGGGTACTTATGAGTCTGATTGAGAGAAGAGTAGAACCCAAGTTTTGGCTGTTTCACTGCTGGTGAAGACTGGCCAATTTTATTCACAACAGATAAATTATTCCTCTTCATTCTGCAAACATTAAAAAACATTAAGTGATAATTTTTTCACATTTCCATCATGTATTTGTGCTCTAATTACATAAATAACAACATTAGAAAATGAAAAACAGTTTAAGACAATTTAAAAAGTAACCTACCACTTTTATGCATTGATAGGTACTGCTATGTGCTGGGGATACAGAAATAAATACGAGGAAACCTGTTCACAAAGCTGTGATCAAATGGTGAAAGACAGTGATAAATGCTATTACTCAAATTGGGACAAACTGCAATGGAAAAATAAGGCAATGGTATATAATTGAGTTTGTATGTGGGTAAGGGTGGTTGAGGAGGTTTCTAAAAGGAAATGTCCAAGAAAACTGTGGATGTCCCTGCTTTACTCCTGGCCAATTACTATATTCTTACTATCTCCTAGAAGCATCACATTCCAATTGTGCTCAGAACTCCTGGGGGTTCTGAATAAGTCCCAGTTCTGCCATTGACTAACCATGTGATTTTGTCTGAGAAAATTAATTTAAGCCTCAGTTTCCTCATCTGAAAAGCAGGGAGAACAGTAGTACTTTCTCATAAGGTTATTGTGAGGATTAAAGTATCTTAAGTACCAGCACATAGTAACTGCTCAATAAATGTTACAGTTGTTTTTACTTTAAATTGTTCAGTGCATTTTTCTGAACAAACTTCATTAAGTTGAGTCACAATTCTAACAAAAAGTCAAATGATCTGTTACAATTTTCAGATGACACCCAAGACACAGGAGCTCTAGAAAAACTGGATGTGGCAGGGACAAAGTCTGTTTAAACAGCAAACTTGACCCTCACTAGCCAATGCAAAATAGCAAAGGAAAGAGCATTCTTCCCTAACAAAAAGAAATGATAAGTCTCCAGGTATTAGTCAGCCTGAGCTATAACTAAGTTCCAAAAAATTTCAGGTCCAGAGATGCCCAAGCATATAGGATTGTCTTGTGTGTGTGTGCGTGTGTGCGTGTGTGTGTGTGTGTACATACACATACATATATACACACATATATACAGGAGTGCGTGCGCACACACACACACACACACACACACACACACTGCAAAATAAACCAAAGTATTTTGAGTATATAATTATTTGAGAGGTAAAAAATAATGGTAAGAATAGTTCTGAACTTTATTTAACTTTAGTTGACTATTTAATTTTCTTTTCACCCTTGAATATTAGGAGTGTATATGTGGAGGATTCAGTGTCATAATTGAAACATACCTTTAAATCTAATGAAATATTTATTTATTTAATATGTAAATATCTCTGTCTTGTGAGTCACTCTTTCTGATGTAAAACATTTCTTAACCACAACACAGAGCTGGATGCCAGAAGCAGGACTGACCTAGTCACTGAACAAAATGAAAGGTCATCTTTAGGGTTTGGAAAACTGAAATGCAAAGCAAAAATAGTTGCAAAGCTCTATCTCAAGAATTGGGCAAAAGCACTACTACACACATTTTAATCTAAAATTATGTGCATGGCTGAAAACCGGTCCAGCAATACAATGTAGAATATATAAAGCTGCTGACATCAATAATTCAAAGCATATGCTATTTTGAAAGGATTGATCTATTCTTCAATGCTAATTCCCTAAAATGAAATATGATGGCTGGGGGAAGGTAAAGGCATGGACAGTAGATTCTAAACTCGATGTACAGCACATTTATTGACATTTTGCTTGTAACTATTTTATCTGGTAGCCTACAGAATGGATAGTTAAAATTTCACTAAGGTATTACAAAAAAATTTATCCCAAATATAATATCTCAATAAAAAAGTAGTGAAGTCAAAAATAAAACAGACTTCATCCAAATGCTAAATTAGAAAACTGCCTTTAAATTCTAAACAAAGCAGTTGCACTGTATATTAAATCTGACTATGTGTAATGTGGATTGTTAAAATCATTTATTTAGTAAAATCATTAAATTTCTAATTCACTAATAGAATCATAAATAACTGAAGGATATCATGTCCCAATAATTCTATTAAAATTAACATTAAAATTTTTTCCTTACGTATACTAGTTTTCAGAGCATAAAACTCATCTACAAATCATAAATTTTATGTAAAAATAATTGTATAACAGTGAGCATATCAGCAAACTATATTTAAGAATGCAAAACTAACTGATCTTTCTTAACTTGAAAATAATGATATAAAAATTATAGCCTAAACATATATGATCACTTTTAAAAACTGATCATTTCTTTTTCAAACTACCAACTTTCTTACCTAACGAAGGCTTCCAAGTTACAGTTCACTCTGAATGAACGAAATGAAGTAACTGCTGCCATGGGGTACTCACCAACATCCATTTGATTTCACTTCCTAGCTTGGCAAAATACCACAAAAACACATTCATCAGAATGTATAAGTAGAAATCCAATAATTTTTATGCTTAGGATATTTATATATATGTAAATATGCTTAGAATATTTATACATATTTGTATATGTTGAAAGTTTTTGTTAAGAAATTATTAATGCCCAAACTATTTTTCTCCACTCAGAGGGAAATCTGTCCAAAAAAAAAAAAAAAACTAGCCTGGTTAGTAGAAATAAAAGAAACACTTGCCAGGACTTATACTTGAAGCTCTACTAAAATAAAGGGCAGTAGATTATACAAAAAATTTAAGGTAGTCCATGATTGCATTTATTTGTTTACAGGCTATGTAACTCATTCAGTTCCAGTTTTTGACAGCACACAACACTACTACAGTTATAATAATTAAATAAGAAGATGTAACTTTTATTATTTATTATTACCATATGAATATAGTTTATTTGACTAGTTTGCTGTTAAAAGAACATATGTTTCTGTGATTTTTAAATTTTTCACATATACCAATAGATAAAACTGGTTCATTCATACTCAATTGATTCATTGATATTCTCTTTGAAGTTTGGCTGATTTTAGGCACAGTGACTTGTCAGAGTTTGGAGCAGTTTATGGACATGGAATAATAATAATAACTGGTCTACACCAGGATAAAACTCACTGCCTTGGAATCATAAATAAATGTCATAAAGTAAAAAATAAATAAATGCATTCTACTACCTTTGTAAGCCAAACTAAACTATACAGAGGAGGTGGAGGAGGAAAGCAATTAATCAAGTAGAAATTTCTCTTAAATTTCTACTGTCTGCCACCTGTCAGCTCTCAACCTTTCTCCGAATCTTACTCCTAAAATAGAGCTTTGGAAGACAGACATGGAGAAGTTATTAGAGACCAGTATTCACAATCTGATTTCCTGTACTGCCATCTCTTTTCCAAACAATAGCAACGCTGGCTCTCTCTCCTTTACATTCCACCCCAGAAGTAGGCAGAAAGGAGCTACTTTTAGAGGAATACAACAAATAAGAGAAAGACAAGTTGAGTGACTTGTATTCCCCTGATCAGATGGCACACATTTTATTTACTGCAGAAACTACTGAGTTCAAGCTGGCTAATTTTATGTTTACAGGCCATTATTTATGTTAAAAAAACAATGAAGTAATCTGGGTGTATAGATAGGGATTCACTACCTAAGACCCTCAAGAAGACTGTATGCAAGTACCTATCTCAGATCAGTTCACTAGAGTCTTCAGGATCAAATGAATTACTAACCTGGTTGCTGAAGAAACTTGATTGCTATTTCAGAGTCACTATCTGTAATTGTAAGGGCTGGTAGAAGACAAAACCAGATACAGGATCCCATCAAGTAATAAGTCATATTTCCAAAGAGGGAGAGATGTGCAAGCTTGACTGTAATCTTTAGCACAATTCTAGGGTACAAACAGGTTTATTAGAATTTGGGAAAGACTGTAATGACGACTCAAAGTTCATTTAGTGGCTTCACTAACCATCCTAACCGAATTTCCTTTTTTGAGCCTTTAAAAGTAAGAAATCGCCCATGGTATTCTTGAGAGAAAGGTAATCAAAGACAGATTAGATGAAAGACTAAAAATAGACAAAGACAACCTGGTGGCAACAATGGAAGCAACTATCTTTTGCACCATCATGAGGTTCTTACGGATGGGTTAAATGAATACACAGAAAGAACTTTTTACAATTTCAAATTTTCAATTGTCACAACACTAAAATATTATGTAAATACTACAGATCACAAATTGGTTAAATGAATACTCAGAAAGTATTTTTAAAAGTACTTTATTAAGGTTTCAAGTTTTCCGTTGTCACTACATTAAAATATTGTGCAAATACTACAGATAACAGAATAAAGGTTCAAAACTACCCAAAAGGCTAGACAAATTTGTTGGAAGCAGCAAGATGAAAATGAACAGGAAGTAATTAGTAAATGTCCTTTATTTACTACTTTCTGAACTGGCACACTGAGAATCCAATTACTGCCACCACAGGTTGATGGTTTCTGCTATGGCAGAGGTCCTCAACCCCCAAGCCACTGGTACAGTAGCCTGTTAGGAACTAGGCCCAATAGTAGGAGGTGAGCAGCAGGAGAAGGAGAGAAGCTTCATCTGTATTTGCAGCCGCTTCCAAGTGCTAGTATCACCACCTTAGCTTCACCTCAGATCATTAGGTATTAGATTCTCACAGGAGCACCGGTCCCTGGTGCCAAAAAGGTTGGGGACCACTGTTATGATGTCTGAAATCCCAGTCATTGGTGAAATGACAAGGGAGGCATGGCCTGGATAGGAATGCTGAAGATCTATCTGTTCCAAAACACAGCTTTAAAGCACACGGCTTTCTAATATACTTCTTCCTACTAAATATAACAAACACAAGCAGAGGACAGAACATTTTTTTTAGAAACATTGTCGAAAATGTTTATGTTCTTTGCAGCCCACATGACCTTTAAGTTTCCTTCTAAATCTAAATCTACAATATTTTTTAAAATGTGAAAGTCAAATGATGTCGTCAAGGTTTCAACAAAAGATAAAGTATTTATGTCATTTATGTCAAATATTAAATCTTTCCCAAAGCAGTGATTGCCACCTTTTTGGTGTTCTCACATTTTTATCACTGATTCAGCAATCTTCTATACTCTCTCAAGTCTCTCTGTGATATTAAGATATACTTTAAAAAGAATCTTTTAATATTCTAATAGGTATGTATGCTTCAAATGACTCATATGAAAAACTGAAGTTTTCAAAATATGTGTAGATTCAAAACACCTTTTGAGATGCAAGGGAGAGTCCCATAGAATTAGAATTGGGAAATGTTTTAAAATCCCTGAATGGCCATCTCTCCTCCTGGACTCTGGAAGAGAATGGGGAGTGAGGACACCAAGCCAGATCCTCTGCAGGTAAGCCTGATGAAATGAGGACAGTCTCATCTCAGTGAAGGGTAGACTAAGGGATCTAATAATACAAAGTGTTCAAGAAATCATTTTGCAACATTTTTCTGATAGAAAATAATAATTTATTCCACTTGATATTTTGGGGAAAGGTTCTGGGCACACATGACAAAGAAAACCCAATACACCTTAAGAAGTGCAGATTCTTCAAACTAACAAGCAAGGCCAGCGTTTATTTTTCTTAGACATTTCTTTGTGGCAAATAAAAACTTCTTACACTATCCTCTGCAAACCAGAGCACTTCAAGGGGGCCGAGCTAAGGCGACCACAAGTCTCAGTCATCACTTAGCATGTCCAGCAACTATACATACTCCAAACATTACCCCCAACGCACTTCTGAGAGAGAAGGTCGGATGCAGACAACTCTTTCAGAGCTTACCTTCCAAAGATGAGCCAGATGACTGAATCCACAGACCCCGGTGCTGTGCTCGCCCTGCAGAAAAACCGCCACGTAAGAAACAAGAAACTAATTGCTGCTGTAAAATCTCACCGACCACCCGACCTTGGAGCAAATCAAATGCCGGTGTGTGTGTGTGTGGGAGGGGGGAAGAGTGGCGTTGCAAGGCGGCCCTGGCCTCGAATTGGGGGTGGGGTCGCTCTTCAAAGGTCCCCCACACCTCAGGCCTCGGGCGACACCGCGGCTGAGGATGTCAGGTCACGCCTCCTGAGTCGCAGAGAAATCGCCTTGACCGCAGGCACCTCCCGTCCCCAAATCATCACCCGCCTAAGACAGGACCACTGTCTTAGGACCACTTCGAAGGCAGCTGAACCGCACTCTTCGAAGACCACCGCGACTCACAGAAGGAAATGCTACCTTTAAAAAGATAAGTCTGTACTTTCGCTCATGCCTCAGCGTTCTCGGCGGCGGAAACCCGCCCGCTGCCCTGCCCCTGGCTGCGCAGCGCCTGCGGCAAAGACCCCGGAGTCCGCGAGCGTCCCCCAAGCCCCTCCCCCCTGCCCCGCCTCCCTGCCCGCCTGTTTCCCCGCCCCTCCTCGGCCCCCGCCCCCAGGGCGCACGCATGCGCGTAGCTCCACTTTTTGCAGGAGGCCTGCGTGAGCCGATTCACACCTGCTCAGGAGTCCGGGGGACCCGGGTAGGTGGTGAGTGGAGGGTTTTCTGCCCGCAGGTCTTCAGCTCATGCGGCGTGACAAACTGCTGCGTGAAAAGGCCAGCCAAATTCTCCAAATGGGCGTGAATTAACAATCCGGTTTCTGGAATTTAAACTCCCCGGAAAGTACACCACTTTATTAAATACAAATACTTGAAACTTTTAAAATATCAGAAGTGATAACAGCACAGTGTTAAATATGTATGTAGAATCTCCCTGTCCTGGGCCATATCTCATTTCCTTTGTTAACCACTGTTCATTGTGTAAACTACCAGACCTTCAATATATATACAAAAAAGTATAGTGCGCGGTAAGGATTTATGACTCTTTTTCATTAGTTTTCTTTTTCAATCTGAGATCAAACTATACATTATGTTCACAAATGACCTCTTTTGTTTATTACATCATATACATGGCTCCAAATTGACAAATGTAGATTTCCCTTCATACTGTTATTTTTTTCCTCAGCTTTACGTAGGTATAATTGACAAAGTAAAGTGCGCATACTTAAAGAGTACAATTTAATGTTTTGACACCCTTGAAACCATCACTGCAATCAAAATAATGAATATGTGAATATCTCCCAAAAGTTTCCTCATGCCTTTTTGAAACGCCTCCTTTTACTCCTCTCCCATTTGCTTTCTGACACTATAGATTAGCTTGCATGTTTCTCCTTAAGTACTGCTTTGTTATAGTTGGTTTCATGTGAACTCTAAAATGATTTTAATTGTGCTCTGTAGATCTATCCTGTGTTCCTTTTAAAAATTTGGTTTTTAATATTTAAAGGGGTATATGATCTAGTTTCTAAGTAGGTTAAAGATTTTTTCTTTTCCCTGCTCAAAAGAAAAAAAGAATATCAAACTTTTTTTGAAATTCAACCTTCGTCCTGTATTCCTTCAGATTAAGCTTTCTCCAAAAGAAATTAGTAAAGGAACTATTTAACTTTAGTAAAAAATTAAATCTATTAATTTTTAAATCACAAATGCCAACTAATGTGTCTCTAAATGTGGAAGAACTTAACTGCTGTTTGCGCCATATATTCACACACAGTATGAAGCCCCAGTAAACAGGATTATAACATAAGCATTTCTAAATGGGTCATGGTTAGTCATCACTGACAACATTGATTCAAAGCCGTTGCCCTGTTTTGAAGAGTGAATAAAGTCAAGGGGATTGTGTAGAGCTCAAGATTTCATTAACACCATGTTCTATCTGGTGTAAGGTAGCCTTGTCTTGCATAGCTTCATGGATCTGAACCTATCATTTCTTAAAACAGAGAAGAAAAATAATTTTTAATCTGTTGCTTTTCACTAATGCTTTTCTAGTCAAGCTTTTACAGTGCAAAGTCATTAAAATAAAATGTAACATTGAGTTATGTTTTCCAACTTTCTAAATTACTTGGTTTAAAAGCTTTAACCCAAATGAAGTAATTCTGCAAATATACTTTATTTTAAAAAGAAACAAATGAATTTATTGCCATTTTAACTAAACATTTCATGGAAATACTTTGTTAATCTAGAGATAATTTTCTACAGTCATTTTATTTATGAAAGGCAAAACCCTGTTTTACTACTTTGATTGTCAGCATAATTCTGGGATCACTGAGAGAAACAGGGTCAGTCATTCTATATCATTTAATAAAAGCAGCTAAGTAGGTCATGTTTTAAAGCTGTCCTGGTCATCAGCCATTTTTAAGGGCATTTCAAACAGTAGTCATTAGCAAAAATGAAAAATTCTAATTTTTTGGAACAAAAGGAAAAATTTAACACTAAAATATTTTCCTTATAAAGAACAATAAACTTTTTCAAGGTACTAAATTTTAAATTTCCTTGTTTATGGCAAGTTTTCCTATGTTAATTCCAAATCTTTGAAAAAGACATATTTTAAGATTGAAAATTAAGTACACAGTAGTTTAACTTAACTTACTGATTTTAGAAATCCAAAGTAGATTTTTTTAATGATTATCATTCATCAACATAAGGTATACACCGTATTACGAGTAAATTGCATTGAGATCATAAAGTAGAACAATTATCAGAGGAAAAAGGAAAAATACTAGAATACTTAATGGAAGTAATACTTAAAATACCACAGTATAGCACAGACTGTCAGCAAACACACCAGTCAATTACTCAGACAGAAATAGGCCACCTTTTTGTTACAAGTTATTAAGGAGACACTGGAAAAGCAGGCTCACAGATATTAGCAAGGCTTACCAATCAAGGACAATAGTAACCAATACAGGGCAGAGAACAATGCAAAAGAGCAAACTGTGAGCCACACAGTCATCTGTGCAACACAGCTAGATGCTCAAAATAATAACATTCACTACTGTTCACACTGCTGCTGAACATACATACACTTGCCATGAAGTTCCTAGATGGTGGTGTTAATTAAAGTTATGACAACAGCAGAAATTAACATAAAGCACAGCATGTCTGGTTTTTATATTTCTCTGTATGGGCTCCCTGCATTGAATAAAATTATAAAACTCAACATTTACTACAGGGAGAGTTTTATCTTCAGATCTTTCCCATGAGTATTCTTATTTGAGCCTTACCAAAAAAATGGGGTGAGGTATGCAGAACATGTACAAATAAAAATCTAAGTGAAACCACTTTCTTGACCATGTGTATATCCAACACTTGGAGTGATGTAGACTCTAAGAAGGGCTTTGAAGGAAAATCCAGTCTTTTGAGAATGCACAAAACTCTGGGTTTAAGGGGAATGATTTTCCTCCAGAAGGAGGGAGCAGATCTCACATATGAGAGTTGGAGCTATTTCTTTTCCGCAAAGATGATTTAAAGCATACGAATTCAGTTTAGGTTTAATCATAGTAAAAGAGTATGTTTTAGATTTCCAAATCCGTGTTGAGCATTTCCCCCTTATGTTTAAGAAAAAAAAAGTTTTCTCTTCAGAGAAAATTTTGTTACTCACTTTCCTTTATCAACATCGATGACACCTTCTTACCTTTAGGGAACTTTTCAAATCTTTGAAAGGAAATCACAACATCATCCACTACTGAATGAAATGTGTTTCATTAAGAGGAAAGTGCTGTTGAGTCATATCCTGAAAGTGAGTCGTTACTCTTAGCAAGATAATTATACGGGTGCTTCAGAAGAGAATCTAGTCAAACTCTTATTATATTGGTGTATTTCCCTATGGAACAGAGTTAACTTTCAATCTAGAAAAATTTACTAATAATAAACTTGTAGGATAACATACACAGGTTGCCTTTAACAAGTGGTGTTGGTGATGGGCAACTGCCTTATAGACTCCTGAGTATAATTTAGCTGTCTTTCCTTGAATTAACTACATAGAAAATTATGCTAAAAACATTAATTAACAAATCACAGCCTATCTTATACCACATTTATCCCTAGCATCCCCAGCATTTTTCCTAATTGTTCTTAGTATAGAATTTGAACACTGTCTAATCATAAAAGGTAATGGATTTGAGCAAAAAACATTTTTTTCACAAACTCAAGATTCCCCTATGTTCTGGAATTTATGTAAGACCTATTTTTCAAATAGCCTTAATTTAATTTAGGTTTATTTTTGCCATTATTTAATAGAAATATGTTGAGAATTATAATGACTACACTGCTAAATTATGCAGAAAAATATCCTCAAATAGTTTAAAAATCAAATGCTTCACATTTTAAACTTTGGTGTGCAGCCTCTTGTAAATAGGAGAAAGAACAGGAAGGCATCCCCAGTTAGATTTCTCTGACTGGATGACCTCATCTTATCCTATCTTTTTAGCTTTGCTTTGTCTGATTCCCAGCCCAGTTCACAGATATTTTTCTAGACATAGGACAATAATGTTAAATGATTTTTTGAGTACACTATTTAATTATATCCTACTTCATGGTGAAAGACAATGAATGCAGTCTCTAGTTTTTCTGCAATTACTCTGGACACTCCTCTCCGTGGCTGGGTCCCCCTCATCTACTCAGCCTATCAACATTAGAGTGTACAGGGCTCAGTTCTAGGAGCACTTCTCCTTTCCCTCTATGCTAATTCTCTTGATGATGTTATTCTTTCTAATGGCTTTGAGCTCAATCTATATGTTATTGACTCCCAAATCTTTATTTCCAATCTTTACCTCTCCCTTGAACTCCAGACTTTTATATCCATTTGTCTATTTGACTCCCTTGGACTTCCAACAGTCATCTAAAACTTATAGCCAAAATACTTCCAGATCGTTTCCTTTAAACTCAGTTATACTCAATGCATAATTGTAGAGGGAATGAGTAAATGAACATCTTGTCACGTCATAAAATTGTTCCAGTAGACAAAAGATGCATAGAACAACAGATAGATATAGATAGAGAGAGAGAGAGAGAGATAGATAGATAGATAGATAGATAGATAGACAGACAGACATACAGACATAGAATGATAGAACAAGACTATAGATAGTTTGGTACAATTTGTTACTACCACTCTCTCACCCCTACTCCAGGAAAAGCAGCACAAGTACTAATATAGAATTACAGATAGAATTCTCTTGTTTTAGGCTAAGGACAGCATACAATCATTATACATTTCATATTTCTTAATATAAAAGTATCAAATAATACCTTTCATTTGAACATCTTAAAATGTTTTTAAAAATGAGTACCATAATTATGTGTAGTTATGCATCATTATTATACATTAGTTAGCAGTAGAAGTTTTAATGGATTCAAGATCTCAATGGCTTTTGACACCTGTGTATTAAAACAGAAAATGTAAGACAAGCCCAAGTAGCAGTTTGACATTTACAATAAGCCTTAAACCTTAGAAAGCTATTATTGTTTGACTTATTAGCATAAAAAAGTGAAATGACTTGTTAACTGTCGACAGAGTGTCCTGGTGACCTTGGGCCAGTCAGTTACCTCAGTTGACTTCACTTGGTTCTTACTGTCTGCTTGGCATATCACCATTGAATAGATTACTCATAGAAGGCTCTGAGAAGAAAGTGGGGCTCACTTTTGGCGGTTAACCAAAAGTGTTTTCCTGAGGTCAAAGGGTGACATATTTGCTCTGTGTTGACCACATTTATAATGTAAAGATATGTTTCTTGCGAGACTGAGCTCCTACAAAGTTATCAAATGTGTAGAGTGTGGCTTAGGTGCCCTCATCTCCCAATGGCATGTGCCTTAGCACCTTAAATTCCCTCTTCAAATACCCAGAACCCTCCCTCTTTTTTCTGTCAACACAGGAAAGCCTCTAATTACAGCTTAAACAAGCTGCCTCTTCCATAGTTGTTACATGTCCTTTAGAAGAGATCAAAGCCAGAAGCATAACAAATGAAGTAAAAGTAGTAAAGTTTCAGGAATGAATAAGCCAGGTCCAGCCTCTGTGTTCTAGGGGGCAGGACTCTGACTGCTAGTGCCCTGGAGATAAAGTTGAGTAGGACAGACTCTCACAAACCCTGCATCTCAAGCATCTCCAGCACCTAAGTGCTGTACTTATTAAAATAAACTCTGCCCCATGGGACTAAAAGAAACTGTGACAGGTCTTAAATTATATAATCACAGACTTCTAGAGTACCTCAGAAGTCATTTAGTCTAACTCTCATTTTATAGGTGAGGAAACTGAGTTTCTCAGAAGTTATAGGCTGTCCTGTGAGCTCCTCAGTGCAGATTCCATGTCTTCCTTTTTTGTGTGTGCTTGGAAATGACTGGGCCGCATATCCTGCAAAAGGTCCTGTCACTCAGCATAGTCATTCTTCACATCCTCTTAGTCTGAAGCAGTGATATTTGACAGGATGCTCTAAAAATGCCGATGTTCTAGGAATACAAATCATATAAACTAATGAGATTTTCAAGTTAGGCCCAGGAGGAACTAACTTGTTATCAGCCTATAAACTAAAGTACCCTATGACCACAGGCACCAAGTGGTAAATTAGTATCATCAGCATGACCAAAGAAAAAGCTCAACAATGTGGAGAGGACACTGGTTGGGGAAAGCTTTTGTCACAATTTAGCCATTTCACTTTGGGCAAACACTTCATCTCTTTGGGACATAGGAACTCCCCTAGTAAGAAACCAAATTTACCATCATCTGCTAGGACAGGGCAGATAGAAGAGCACAGCAAATAGGCAATAGTTTTGCTTTAAGTAAAAATGCCTCTCTGGTTCAGTGTCCCCTTATCCAGCAGAGGCTCAGAGAAACAGATCATGAGGAAAGGCTGAGAGCACACTTGTGCTATCCCAAGTCTTTCTAGCTCCTTTCTGTAGCCAGAAAATGGACACCAGGGCAGGAACTAAGATGAACCCTCCCCTAAACCAATTTCAGTGTTAGACATGTGATCTGTACTTGACCAATGATAGTACATACTCCCCAAGCAACAGAAATAGGTCCAAGGGATACCCATGTGACCAAAGCAGACCCAATCTAAGTTCTTCCCTCAGACTGGTATACAGATCTTGGGAAATAGAAATCCTTTTCTCTAGAGTTACTATGCTAAGATGAAGTAAACTTGAAGTTACAGAGGCTACTTCCTTTGGGCCCATAGTGGAAGCTCATCTTTAGGAGAGGGAAAGCTGACAAGAAGATAATCAGAGCTGAGGGAAAGACAGTGTTCCTGTGATGCTGTCTGATTTGTGGGTCTAGCCATGCTTGAAGATGTTTGAATCAAAAATTTTCCTTTTCTGCCTAAACTAGCTTTAGCTGGATTTATTACTTTTGATTAAAACAATCTTGAAAAATACATCCCTTAATTTTTCAAATGAAGAAAGTGAGGCTCATATGGAAGGAATGACTGACTTAAGGTTATGTAACACTTGGGGACAAAATTTGGACTTTAAATTAGACCTACTGATTTCCATTCCAATGTATTTTCTATTACACTGAGCTTTATATACCCTATCTTGTGAATTATTCAACATTTTCTAAATGATAGTACTGGGCTTTTTACACACCATGTTGCATCATGACAAAATCCATTCATTTAAGCATAAAACAGACTACATATTAAGAATTCTGCATTATAATGAGAGTCTGGACTAATTTGTGTCTAGGAAAGTCCAAATAAAAGATTCAATCGTGTCATGATCAAAGGTACAAACTTTATATCTAATCCTCCTCCTCCTCCTCCTCCTCCCTCTTCTCCTTCTCCTTCTCCTTTTCTCCTTCTCCTTTTCTCCTTCCCCTT